>OW026421.1:3750000-5000000 GCA_932274075.1 Diarsia rubi
TACCTATTTATTTGTAGTTACAATCAAAAAGCGATATTTTTGTTTAAAAGAGGTACCTAATATCGTAAACATTAATAAAAACAACGATAGTTTCTTTAAAAATCAACAATTAGGTTTTTACGTAGGTACTAATCCACTGACAAAAAGTTTATAAGTAGGTAGTAGTAACATTCATAATATTATTTTCTTAATCATTAATTAACAAATCCCTAAATCTAAATGAGATCTTGTTTACAATCAAGTTTCTGAAGTAATCCTAATCAGTCATTATGTTCGTATTTAAGTATCACCATAATTATTTTCTTTCAGTAAAAAAAAACCTAAAAATTAAACTTTAATAACGCATATTTAAAAGAGATATATCAACAGGAAATCTGTAGGTAGTTTGACGTCGATTGCTTGAATTTTCAATTTTAGGAACTGGCAGAATATATTTAATTTCCGCAATATTAACACCAGCCGTATCAGGTTCCTTTGGATCGGTAAATTTCTGTTGAATCTTACTTTTTAATTTTAAGTATGAGACATAAAAATCACAATCTTCTTCATCATCTAAAATTTCCAGAATTTTACCGACGTAATAGACTTTTTCATTTTTTGTTTTAAAAAGTATAATAACAAAGTCATTTTCACGGGGACTACGTTTAAGTGGTGGAAAATCGTCTTTCAGAACGATCTCATCTTCATCAGAATCACTTGTAATCTCATTCATCTCACCGCCAGAAGATGATCCACTTGCCTGAAATTCTTCTTGATCTTCATCTGAAGATTCAACTGGGGTCACATTTCTCTTTCGTCGTTTACATGTATTTTCCTTTCCTTTGAATAAGTTATGTGTAACTTTTTTTACAGCTTCAGTCTTTATTGTTTTTTTAGACTTCTTGTTTTTCTTTTCAGCCAGAGCATTCTTTTCTGGCGTGTCTGTTGCGATCATACTTTTGCCAGCTTTTCTTCCACCTTTTCTAATATTTCGTGGTCCTGCTTTTAAAATTGGTCGAAAATCTTTCGGTGAAACAAAATTTCCTGTACAAGGTTGAAATCTGTCCGGCGTTATTCTACTCGTACTTTGTCCAACAACATCGAATGGAGTGGTAGATTTATCAGGCGCACTTGAGTCTGATTTTGAGTTAGAACTTACAACTAGCGCAGTTTGCAAAAGCGTATTAGTTGAAGAAGGGCTTGTAGGTTCCCTAAAATCTATTACGGGTGCAGAAGAAGCATTTTCAAACTCAAATAGATCTTTCATTGTTGCTGAAGATGTTGCTTCAAGAGACAGTGAAAGTAAGTTTCTAGGTTCAACCGTATTTTGGTCAAAATTGTTAGTAAGTAGAGAGGGTGAAGGCGTTCTATATTCACCCGGGTCTTGCTCGGCATTCAGTTCTGAAACATCCGAAAGGCTTGTAGCACAGCTTGTAGCGTCGTCATCTACATTTGTTGGTGTTGTTTCATTTAGTACTGGTTCTGGCCTGTCTGTAACGTTGCTCGGCAAAAAGTCTAACTCCGAAAAAATCTCTCTATTAAACGGAAATATACCACATTTTTTGAAAGCGTTTGTTATGTTTATTGGGGTTAACGCTTTCAAGTATGCTTCTCCAACGCATTCTGCTACATCATATATAGAAATGGGTCTCCCCAGGTTACGTAATAGCCACGAGTCAACAGCAGCGTTATAATAGCATTTGAAAGGTCCGTTCACATCAACATCAAGCGGTTGGAGCTTGTTTGTAGTATGCGGATGCAGCGTCAGAACTGTGACTCCCGATTTCTTTGCAATGTCAAGCGCTTCGATCGAGAGATGACTTTCATGGTTATCCATGACTAATAATGATGGATTGTCTTTTGAAGACGCTGTAAATTTCACGAAATGTTTCATCGTTTCGACAAAAAGATCACTATTCATCCAACCTGTCTTAGAAGCCAATCCTAACGTTCCAGTAGGTGCGCCCCTAATCATGTGCGCTACGTATTTCTTGCGGGGAAAAATCATGACAGGTGGGAGCGCGTGTCCCGTTGCATTAACGATGAAACACGTAGTTACTAAAATCCCACGCTCACCACTAGTAATCTTAGCAATATTTCTACCTTTTTGGGCTATCACTTTGCCAGGCCGTTGCACAGTGGTAGTTGATGTCTCATCCAGATTATAAACTCTTGTGCCGTCACCAAATTGTGGAAGTCTTCCATACATTTCTTGAAGATTGTCAAAAAATGATTTGACATTCGTAGGATTGATTTTGAATGATGTGGCTCGTGCAATACTTCATGCTTCTGGTTTTTTAATGGACAAATCAGGGTGCCTTTTTTTAAAACCACGTAACCAGTCTTTACCCGCCATTCCATTTTCTTTCCAACTAGTAGGATATTCGAGTTTATTCATTTCCGCCATTTGCAAGGCGAGTTTTCTGCATTCCTTTGTATTTAAACCATAAAATTTATTGGCACAATCAAGAACATACATCTTTAGACTTGCTTCTTGCTCCTCCGTGAATATTTTATTTACGCTGTAGTTTGGTTCCATCGAAGTAGACTTGTCTTTCATATATTTTATCACATATCTTCTTAATGTTGGATATGGTATGTTGCTATCTTTTTCAGCCTTTCTCAAGCTCATACCGTTAAGATGTAAATTGACAGCAGCCTTCATTGCTTGAGGTAGATGGGATCCTTTTTTCCTCGCAGATCTATCTAACTTTGTTCGGCCCATCCTGAAATTTTGTTTTTTTATTAGATTTTTTGATTTCGTAAAATAACTAGTACTACTAGGTATAAAAAGTAAATTATCTGGGTTAATACTCAATTTAATAAAGGTGGTACGCAATGAACCAACGTTAGTTCTCAATGAACCAAGGATGGTACTCAATGAATCACTGGTTCATTGTGTACTCTGTCAAAATGGTTCATTCTGTACCACCCCATACTTACAAATTTTGAGGTTAAGTAGCCAAAACACAAACACGAGGCGCTTAACGAAACTATCATAGGTAAAAGCGCAAAAAAACAACTAATTTATCAATCATATTGATATTCAGCTACTATTTACACAAATAAAATGAGACGAAATTCTACTTACGTAATTTTTATAAAATTTTCGCTACAAAAACACAAAACAAGGGCGCGCGCGGCCGCTTGCGCCGCTAGCTCGCTGTCGACTGGGGAGGGAGGGGGGCTCCTCAAAGACACTTACGTATTGCAGTTTGCACCAAACGGTAACGTCGCTTTTCTGAATTATTTGCATGGTTCACTTTGTTAACCACTCGACCCTAAGTCAAACCATTACTAAGTGACGGTTTAAGTAATAATTAAATATCTGTGAGTACTGCAGTCAGGTTATACGTGTCATATAACATGACATCGCACCTGTAATCCCGTAAGTGTAAGGCAGAGGTATACCTAAAAGTATACCTACCCACATTTCGTTAATTATGTTTAAGTTCTATGTAATAGGGGGTGACCATGTTGCAGTCAACTGGGCACAAATCCAGACTCCGTGGCCGTGGCTGCTTCAGAGTAATTGGTAATGGGAAAACCCAATAACACTTTTCCCCACCCCGGAATCAAATCAGGAATCAAAGAGCCTTTAAAATAACTAAATATCTTTCTGATTCATGCTGTATGTGTCTGACTGCCGCACTCAGAGAGCTTTAATGATTACTTAGGCCATCAATTAGTAATGGTTTTGACAGTTTTGTCATACAAAAATATGTCAAACCTTTACTAATTTATGTGACTGCTTAAATAATCATTAAATATTTCTGAGTACGGCAGTCAGAGTCAGTCTGCGTTATTTCACTTAATATTTAATGTAGAAACACAGTCTTGTTATTTAATAATTGTTTTGCGTAATGAGTACATGCTTAATGTAAATAAGTAATTATGACCTAGTCACAATAACCATTTGCCTGTTGCGGTTTAGTTGTCCATAGCCCCGGTCCAAGTAGTTATATTAATTGTATATTAATTACATTTATTGTTTTATAGATATTAAGTAGGTACCCGTTTATAATTTGTTGTTTTAAATATTATGTTTGTTGCAGTTAGGTACTTTAATTAAATATGATATTTTTTGTTGAAAATCAACGACTTACTTAAAATACGTTGTAAAAATAAAACAGTAATTTTGGTATCCATGACTCGGAAAACTCGTGAACCGTTTGGTCCCGGCTGTCATTCGTAGATCTTTGGCAGTCGTTACAGGTGGTCAATGGCCTAAAATTCTGACATTACATTGCACAGTACTGTAGGCAAATGCGTATCTTTTTAAATGTCAGTGGCTATCATAGTGTCCATCGATTAACTGTCAAATTGGTTATGGCCTACAATTCTGACATTACATTTCACAGTACTAACTTGGTTGTCGATTTCAGCAGGGCTATTGCGTATCTTTTAAATGACAGTGGCTAACATAAAGTGTCCATCAATGAATTGTCAAATGGTTCCATTTTGTACTAAACCATAACCAATTTGACAGCTAATCCATGGACAATATGATAGCCACTGTCATTTAAAAGATACGCAATAGCCCTGCAGATCGGACCATATATTTCAGCTGAATCCGATAGGCTACGCAGGTCTATGGCATAAGTTGTAAATACTTTAATTAATGTAGGTGATAAACATTTTAAAAACTCCCATTAAGACCTGCGTTCGTAGAGTTAGACAATTGATGTAGAAATCCTTGAAAATAACACACCCATTGGACATATTTTTGTATTAGAATTTTGAAATGTAAGTTACTTACTAACCCCGATCCTATCGAAATACACATACTGTTGTTTAATCACTCATTATAAGTACACTGTATTTAATTTAATTGATATTATAGAAGGTAAGTGTATTGTGGTACTAAAATAAAAGTTAAAAATAATGGTGTTGTTTTATTAGTTCTTGGTGACAGGGATTGAAGACTTATAAAAGTAGAGGAAGACTAAGGACTGATTGCCCTGCCCCCGAAATCGGACAATTCTATCGGCCGAATACTGAAACGATCAAATCTAGTGCTATCTGGGTCGCTCTATGCTGAAGTAACAGAGACAGAATGAGATTTAAGGGCTACTTAAAATTGAGTAGCGTTTCAGTATTCGGCCGTATGCTATTTAAATTCTACAAAACTCCTATTCTCATTTCGGTGTAAATGAATAACAAGAAATTAAGTTACCTATATCCAAGGTGGGAGTTAAATGTTAACCCTATCCCTGGTTGACTCGGAAGTGCCGTGCTTGACCACAGAATAGATAAAATTGTTCTGTGTGCTTGACCGATGCAGAGAGCGCCTGGAAAATGTTTTGCCCGAATACGGATCGGCCCGAGAACCCATTTTCGCACAGACAGTGAGATGAGTCGCTCTGCAGGTTTATGGAATAAACTTATACGTCTACCAATACTGCTGAGCGTGCTCGCCTGCTGTCTGTGGGTGAGTGGGAGTCGGGCCTCTGGCTTCAGATACTACCGTCACCACCATAGGCACTATGCTTAGGTGACACAACCTTCCAGCTCGCTACATGTTTGCGATTGGGTGCTGTGAAGAAGTCGACAGCCTCGGACACCATGGCCTTTCCTGCAGTAAGAGCGCAGGTCAGAAGAAAAAAAATTTGGACACATTATTTATTTTTTTACGTAAACAAAAAATGAAGACAATAATGTGCTTCGAAAACTCGTGTGATGTCACAGCATGCTGCATTTTTTACCAGAAAGTCACGTCACAAGCCCCCACTCATGATCTTTGACACGTTTTACGACTAAACTGAATGATATTTTTATTAGTCAGGAAACATCCCCATTCTGCATAGTTGCTAAAGTGTTCTCCTATTCACATCCTAGTTTATATCCGAGGAAGGGTGCATTTCCGAGCTTGCTATGCTCGCTCTTGTTATATTCTTTTGATTCCCAAGAGTTTTCTTCGTAAGCCGTTAAAGTACCTACTTACTGAAACTCCAAATCATTTATTTCAATTAAACCATTACAGAAACTTTTGAGAGTCAAAAAAACCCCGATATGTGCGACCGATGCGGAAATACGGTGAAAAACTGAAGATTTTACTTTCATTTAATTGCATGTTACTTGTTGATTTCGTTTTGAATGTTTATTTTTTTGTTTGGAAGTGTTAATGATTATTTTTGTTAGGACCATCTCTCCTTACTGGGTGGTCCGACTCACCCGTATAGTATGGGAGAGATGGACCGAGGGTACTTTTTTAATATTTCAATTATTTCCATAAAGATGCTATAATCGTGCCATATTAAAATAAAAAAATGTTGACTATTAATAGTTAGTTAGTTTATCACTAAATTGTTTAATAGTTATTAAGCAATAAAAAAGATATTAAAGTTGAACAAAATGTGGTCCATCTCTCCTGGTTTTACCCTATATAGTCTTGACGATCCGAATACAGCGTAAAATATATTTCTAGAGACATTTACCCTAATGTATAATCTATGTTTTCCATTAAAACGGATAAAATTAAGCGTACACAAGACACCACAATGGGTATCGCGGGGAATTAAAACATGCAGTAAAAATAAGAGAAATCTTCTGTGGCGTTACCGTCTGGAACGCAATGAGAAAACCAAAAAGGAATTCAAAAAATATACAGCAATATATAAAAAAATAATTAAATTAACACAACGTGCCCAGAACAGCTATAAAATTAAATCATCATCGAACAAGTCGAAAGCAACATGGGAAATCATTAATCAAACAAAGATGAATATGCCGAATAAAAACCCAATTAGTAATATTAAAATCGGAAATAAAAATGTATCACAGCCGTATGAGATAGCAAAAGCTTTTAACAATTTTTTTGTTGACAAGATAAAACCAATTAGTAATAGAGGCAAACAAGTGACATCAAATATTTGAGAGTCACAAGGCAACTTTTGGAAGTAGTTGTCCATTAAAAAACGTAGATTCTACGGAGAAGAATAAACAAGAAACTAAATGTACACTCTTTACTTAACTCCTGTAGGTATAAATGGGCAAAAGAAACCCTATTTAACCTGCACGATTTAGTGCTTCGGCCTGAATCCTGCGTCCTTTTCAGTTTATCTTTATAAATTCAGACAATTTCTGTATTAACAGCCAATAACAAAAACTATCGAATTCGAGCTGTGTTCAAAATGTTACCGCCTCCGAACCAAATTTATGACCAGAGGCAATTTGATACCGCGGCCAGACCTAATGCGGCGATGACAGCCAGTTTTCGAAAAGGTTTTTTTACGCGTGGTACTTATTTCTACGATTACGGCAGTACGAGGTGATAGACATTGATTATTTCACCTAGTACTGCCGTAGCGGCAGCGTAGCAGTGGCGTAGCACTTGCCTTGCGTGCACATGTGCGTGGAAGAGATTGTAGCATTGTCGTAGCGTAAACGCAGCGACTGTGTAACACTCCTATTATAGCGACGGCTTAGTTCTGGTGCAGCGGTGGAGTAGCATTAGCGTAGCTTATGACGAAGCGATATCTAGCGATAGTGGTCAGAAGCCACCAACAACCCTAATTAACAGGTGGCCATTGCTCCTTCAGTTATCCTATGATACAGGGTTTCCATGCATGCAAAACAGGCAAACAAACGACATTATTGAATTATTAACCACACGCTCTATTATTGATCGCCACTGACCTTGTTCCAAAAGTATTAAACCATGGTGTTGTGGAATAAACAACCTAATTGGAACATTAAATCCGTTATCCTACATTTTGCCAGTACAGTATAACCGTAGAACGGTTATTAAATATTGTAGTTGAACTACATATCTATTTTCCTCATCCTAAATAACATTAACAAATTATTTATATTTCAATTTAATTGTACGTAATACTTCTCCGTTTAACTCACATATAACATTAAGCGCCTTCCGACGCATAACGTGAGCTATTTGCTATTACATTAGCGTTCCACTCAAAAGCGAACAAGCTAATTGGCTAAAAAGAAAAACGTCATATTTTCCTCGCCTCCGAATGTCTACCGCAAAGCAGTCACCGTTGGACGCAGCCCGTGAACGATACATTATCAACTTGATAAGAACCAGTGAAAATTTTCAGTACAGTTTCGATAAGCGAGGTGGAAAGTTTATCCGTACATTTTGTGCTACAAAAATGACGAGAAACAGTCTAGAAGTAGGAATGAAGTGCATTAAATATATGCTGTTGTGCATAACAGCTATATTTGTGGTGAGTTTTTAAATCAATGGTGTTTTTTTTCTGTAGTTATGTCTTTCTGTGTAATTGCGCCATATTATTTGCAAGGTCTTATCTGTGATTTATAGATGTGAATCAACTTTGTTAGATACGCGATGATACCTTTGTTTCTATACTTTTGAAGGGTTTAGAATAGAGTGGCAATGCATTATATTATTTATAAGTACTAATGCTGTTGGTAAATAAAGTATGTAAATAATAGAGTGCGCAATGAACTAGTTTTACTTTTTATGAAGTTTTAGTTTAGAGACATCAAAATATCTATGCATGCAAATAGGCGTCCAATTAACTTCAATTACTTAACATTGTAAAAAGTTACAACAACAACAATTAAATGCAATTTGGATTAATGTAACTTTATTATCAAAATATTTCGTTGTTTCAAAGTAAACTGACAGGATATCATTGCATTGGCATTTAGCGCTTATGATAACATTACAAAGTGGTGTAATTAACGCCAAATGATAACGTTGAAGGCTAATTAACGGTGAAGCTCGCCTCTTTTAGTCGTAATAACTATATGGAGTATGTACTATACAAAATGTTGCTCGCTATAGGTAAGTACTTGTATGCGGCTTATCTATACTAGTTTGAAGGCTGGCAACATTTTTAAGGCATCATTCAGTTTTGAATTTCGAATATCGATCATGTTACGTAGGTACGTGTTGGTGCGGTTTAAAATGACCGTCTTTGACCATTCTTCGTTCATAATTGATTTTAATGGCCTATACGCCTTTCGAGAAACCTTTTAAATGGGTAAAGAACTTGGTTTTTTTTGAGTGCGAAACTAATGGATTCTTAATATACTTACCTTTAATAAAACTATTCATTAGAAGTAGGAGAGCAGTTGGACTGAACGCATTTGTTTAGAAGTGGGACATTGAGGGCTGATAATAATGCATAGCTTGACGAAATAGGAAGGAACAGTTGTCTGTATAATGTTTAGGTATACAATGGACATGATGAAGATATACCTGTAAATCCCCCGATATATATAAAAATCCAGGATTATCACAATTCAAGGAAAAGGTATGTGTTAGTGTACTGCAGCTTGTCATCTACTACTTAGTAAAATAAACTTATCGTAATCAAAACTTATAAGTTTAGCTGGTATAGATAATTATCTTTTGATTGGCCAGTCTGCCACCCACATAGGTTTATTTATACCTTTTTAGTAGAAGTACACGTCAACAATGACTTATGAAGTTAAGTCTAGAATATAAGAAATTATACCAGTATAAAATATATGCATTTTATATGAGCTAAAATATAACTGGTAATAGGCTCGTCCACATGTCATAACTGGCAAGATGTGGCTTTACTATTGCATCAATCTGAATCTTCCCAATAAGGATTTTTTTATCAGAAATTAATGGCGAGATGCACATACACACGTATTTATTTCAACCTTGAATGAGATAAAGTCAAAAAGTACACAATGTTTAAGTATTTACTTTGATGGCAACTGACGTAACCGTACAAGTTTGTAAGTACACGTGTTTGAGATTTTACAACAAAAAACAAAACAATTATAATTACTTTTTAATTAATACACTCATCAACTCTGATCTTGGGCCTTTTGATATTGACCTTACACCTCAGACCAAATAAAAAGTAAAGACGGAACTCTGCGAACAGCAAAGTGAGGCCGGTCAAACTATATACGCCTCGCCGTGTACATACACAATACACGCACACACGTACAACATAATTTACGCCTTGGTCTTAAACTTTTTATTTGGTCTGAGACGTGTGTGCGTGTATGCGAGGCGTAGTTTGACAGCCTCACTTTGCTGTTCGCAGAGTTCCGTCTATACTTTTTATTTGGTCTGAGCCTTACACCGTAGTAAATACCATTACCAAAAAGATGTAGGTAACGGAAAGTTTTAACATTCGATACAAATCTAATTTAATCCCGAAAATTATGGTATTCAATGAAAAACCCAGTCTAGTCTTGTACCTATTAAACAACATTTATAATATTAAATGCGAAAGTTTCTGACGATGCATAAATGTCTGAATTTTTGTTAGTCTTTCACGCAAAACATCTGTCCGAAAATTAAAGAAATTTGGCACACAGATAGTTACAACCCGGATTAACACATATGATACTTTTTATACCGTGGGACAACTACCGAGAACCAAGCGAGCGAAGCCGCGAGCATAACTTGGTAGAACATAAAACAGGAAACTTCTAACGCAGTCACCTCATACAAGTTCAGAGAAAAGGTTTCTTATATAGGTCTCAAGGGGAACCTTGAATACGCGTGTTCGAATCGTTCCGGCTTTTACAAGCTTTTATCCCCAGAGCGTGTTGGCCAAGTTCTGATGTTTAATCACACCCTGGAGCTCGATAGACTGCAAAACATAATTCCAAGTTGATGCCTAGTGTTGGTAACTACCTGTTACCCGTGACCTTCGATCTCGTAAAATTATTATAAAAATTATAACTTCGCTTTTTGAATCGGGTTTTGTTAACAATTTCAATTGTTTGCAAAGAAGCCGTAATTCAAAAATAAACGTCCAGCTGTTTCGGAGATTAGACCAGATCAAGCAGACAAACAAATCGACAGACAGACAGGCAAAAAAAGCAAAAGGCTTTTATTCATAAATTACAAACATACACTTAAATATTATCTGTATAGAAGATAATCCTTGGGAAGCCCATGTCCAGCACTTGCAGCCATTTCTCTCACAGTGAACAAAAGAAAGGAAAAATGGAATCACTTTCGCGTCGCTCTGCCACAGAACTCTAAAAGATAAGAGTATGATGACGTCAACGGCAACGGATACGTTGTATGTTTACCATCCACTTACCGGATTAAGTAAATCCCTTGTATATAAACCTGTAATAGATAAAGTACGTCGGCAGTGTCCTATCATAGGTCTATTGGTCAATTTGCTAAAGGGTTTTTTATCATTTTTTTTTAATTGTTATACCCCTATTACCAAATTAATTTATTGTGGATTCGTTTCCTATAATTGTATCTATCAATATCAGACGCTCAGACGCTCGATACTGTTAAGGATTTTTTGCAAAAAAAACTAAACACTGCGACTACCAGAACGTACAAAGCGAAATGTTGAGATTCTTTAGATCCTCAAAACAGTAGAACTCATAGATATAAGTAGAACTCCTAAACAAATGAGTAGGTAACCCTTTTATTTAGGTGCTTCCGAGCTAAATACGGAACCCTGAAAATGAATGTTGTATAAGCTTTTAAATACCCCATTACATAAAGAAAATGGATGTCACTTAGACGCATCTGCCAAGCCTTTGTTTTTTTTTAAAACGTTGCCCTACACTAGAAATTCTCCTGTATCGTAGGTGCCAACTATTTTAGGCTACCAGTCTAACCATGCACGGATGCAGCTGAATTTTAATTTGGAGCGACTGCAGGTTATCTGAACTCTACAACCCAATGATAGGGTTACTCCTTGGAAGGTTTGCTGTCAGATTGTCGGGCTTCTGAGGACAGACTTCTGCCATAGATCTACGAATAACAGTCGAGGACATCCTTTCCATCTTCGAGGAGCAAAGTGGCTTAATTAATTAGTTTTCATGAGCGCACACATGTTTTTGGTGGTAGTGTTGCTTGGCATGTGATGCAGAGTAATGAGGAAAATTCCGTGAGGAAACTTTAGAGTCTATAGTTATAGTCGAGTCGGTGAGACATTTTGTAACTGGCAGGCAAGGTCTGTCGGCAAATGTGATGTCGATGAAAGGTTCTGTCGGCCAATTGTCTGTAGAAAGAAAGAAAGAAAAGAAAGAAGAGACATTGAGAGAGACATTGATGGTAAACGGATATAAATGAATCATCAACAAAATAATGAATAGAAACAACAATCTAATGGCAAATCGGTTTTAGGAGAAAGTAGCGGAATCGAATGTGGATATAAGAGTAGAGGAAGACCAAAGAAACGATTAATGAACCGTGTGAAGGATTATATGGCTAGAAAGGAGGTGACTGCTGACATGACGAGTAACAGGAAGAAAACTACTGCTGACCCCAAATAAATTGGGATACTGACGCTGACTGGAGACTTATGATGAAGTCCGCCTATGTACCACGTTTGTGCATGAAGTTTAAATAAATAAATAAATAATAGTACCTATTCCAAAACACAATAGAAATGTGAACAGCAATTAATTCAAATATTATTACCGATAACGTTTCGCAATGTTTACCTATATTTCAATGGCCATACCGCAGAAACAATGAACCGTATATTATATTGTTCTAGATCTACACGTGATCGGAATTAAGTCATAGTTTGTGGCTATAACATTTTATTGGTCTTATATTATTCTAGTTACTACAGATTGGCTAACTAAGACGTTCAACGTTTCCTTCTGAAATTCCCGGAGTTCGGCAAGATCCTCTGTTTAAGTACCTTCTGTCCTACTACCAAATTACCTATTTCATCTTACTTCTTTTTGATATTACCGATTTACTAGAGGTTGGTTAATTAGGGCGTTCTGCCTCTCCTTCTGATATCAAACTCACAGGATTTATTACAATTAGACCATTACAGGCACTTCTGAATGAAAAATAAGAAAACAAAAAAAGGCGAACCTACTGTCGCAAGGCGTTGTCTATTCTAAAGCGTAAATCTCTATGAAGAAGAATGGGCAAGAAACTGTTAGGCCAGCCTATCATTTTTGTATTTCGAATTTTCTGTACAAATCCTAAACGTCGTAGCACTCCCTGTATCTTATCTGTTCCAGTCTTCTATCTTTCACAGCCGATCGTTTTTGCAATGTTCTAAGCCATCCACTTAATTTGGGTGATCTGCTAAAAACTCGTGTTCTTTTTGGCCTTCATGCTATTTGAAAGGTTTGACGTCCACCGTATGTCCCTTTCGCCTCTTTAGTCTGTACGCACGCAATCATTTATGGATTATTTCTGCTGTCGTGGAGTTACAGACCTTAAATAATAGTGGAAAGCAGGAGTATACTTCTATATACTTTTGTCAAATTGGCTTTAACCTAGGTGTGTAATGTGTAGAAAAAGGCTCTGTGGCTCTGTGTGTGCTGTGCTGTGTGTGTGTATACATATTATTTTGCGTTGCATAAAATAAACTATACATAACTCGAGCGAGGTCGTGTTGTCATTGTTTTCAGCCTTTTATCAGTAATATTGATTTCAGACTATGTACCTATACCTATGTAAAGTTAAGCTATCGCTGGCATTCCTTCTAATATTCAAACCATTAACGCCTCTGTGTTAATGCTTCTTAGGTCTGTTATAGCGTGATAGTTACCGATGTAATGTGTACCTATTACTTGTAGGAAACTATACAATGGTTCAGAATATAATATAAAAGTCGTTAGAGTCGTCGTCGTTTCCTTGCAGTCGGGTAAAAATACAATGGCTAGTCGTAGTCACAAGGATATGATCTTCATTTGTTAGTTGTCTCGTTTTAGTACACACTTTGCCTGTTTTAACTAATACCCTGAATTATATCCTCAACCAAATTAAATAGTTTGTTTTTCAATGTTTGAAATTGTAACTGTTGGACATGGCGGCGACACATCAATATTTTCATTATTTAACATAGCCTCGCTTTGGATGGATTTCCTGTGCAATGAAAGACTCGTTTACACTGGTTTTGCATTGATTGATTTTGTCGTCGTGCGCACATTTCGGCATTCATTATAATAAAAAAAAAAAGTTGGAACAGGAAAATAGAGTTAATCTTCACAAATTCTCTTTTTATGTTGACTAAAAAAATGTTGAATATCTACTAAACAAAATATTATTGCATAACACGTGATTATTTTGAACGTCCAGTATTATTTAAATAGGAAAAGTTTAATATTTAGTTCTATATCAGGAATTTACTGGGAAATATGTAGGTATATTGAGGATAGAGTAATAATTAATAACTGCCACTCAGGTCAGTAATTTTGATGATTTCACAAATTCCCAATCAAAAAAAAAAACAAAAATAAAGTGAAGTTGTTTATGGAAGCAGGAGAAACAGCACCTATGAAAGAGTGTTCATAACATTATACAGGAGAACTTTGCCCAGGAGTGAGATAAAAAGTACATATTATGATATTTTCAGTAGCAATAACATTACATTATATTGAACTAAACCGAAAGAAATTATTTGACCTCTGCAAATGACTTTTAAGCGGTTGGTCACGTGTATCGATTTTCAGCGTCCACTCAAATGTCACGGCCTTGGCTCGTTCGTGGCCACTCGGCTTTATATGATCCAATCAATATCATGAAGTCTTCATATGCATACCATCGTCCAGTATGAAATTTGAGAATTTAATTCACACGTTAAAAAAAAAAAAGAACTACCTCGTTGGATAGGTTTCTCGATGGCTACTGCTGAAGATGAGGTTCCGGGATCGGGTAAATTGTGACTGGGTTTGTCCACCAGAAATTTCTCAGTAGCAATCATGGAGTTTGAATTTCTGCCCCGGTTTAAAGCAATAGACACACCACCACCGGACTTTAAACAAAAGAATCGAAATGTGGGTGTACTTTCAGTAGGTACACTTCTGCTCACAGGCATGAATCGGCACGATGATATGTGTTATGTAATGATTTAACAATCAATACTGGTAGTCACTAGCCCACAGACTTTTCTAGGGAATGCCCCTTGAAAAGTCGGTTTGGTTTGACTTTCGGGCGGTTCTATCAATTTGCTAGATTGCGTTAACAATTTACTGCCAGAAAGACCGTAAATTAGTCAAGCAAGCTGGCAGTTTGTCTGTGTAAAAAATAATGGTATTCAGCTGTAAATGGTTGGATTAGATTCCACGTCATAATAGGGATGTCTCATGACTAGAAATATAATATATGATTTTGTTTAGTCCGTCCGTTAGATATGTTTGTTTTATCAAATTAATAAAAATTACGAAAACGAAAGGTGTCTAAGATCATCATGACTTTTCGAAGCACTGTATTGTCTTCATTTTCTGCTGGGAAAAAATAAGTGCCCAATTTTTTTTGGAAATGTACCTAATTAGTTTTTTTTTTAACTACCCTATTGAGAAAAATTAGGCAGATTATGATCATCTGATAAAATTACTCTAGTGAGAGTAGCAACATGAATAGGGGATCGGACAAAAAAAACTAATTAGTCCGACAGATAGATTTCCAAAAAATATTGGAGACATATTTTTTCTTTTTTCACTAAACAAAAAATGAAGTCAATACAGTGCTTCGAAAACTCGTGAACTCTTCGAAAACGTCATATGGTAGTACATTTTTTACCTACAAATGACGTCACAACCACATCTCATCTTCGTCAATTTTGATTAATTTGATAAAACAAAAAACACGTATCCAATATGTTTGTGGTTTAAGAACAACTTAATTTCTCTTATATAAGAATAACATAGATAATTCACTTACTGAGAAACACACTACAATTAAAATTTATAATAAGAGCGCACAGATTATGTGGGTACACAGATAAATACACCTTAACTCGAACAAGTTTAAAAAAACACAACAACATGGAAATCGTTTTATTATTACAGCTGGATGTGGCATTGTTGGCATAGCCTGTTATGATGAGCAAGTTTGTTACCATTTTGTTTTTAGTTTATTGTTTTATTTATTTTTTGGTACATACATGATTTATAATATATTTGTATATGACACAGGGTGTAAATTAACCCCTCACACATACGTCAACCAATCATTCTGTGTAATTTTCGATAATCTAACTGACATGACGGACTAATTAGAATCATTGTTTTTTGACTCGGTCCGGTCCCCTATTGATCTGGTATAGTGTTCTTATATATGGTCAACTGTTCTATTGAGTAGAGGGGTTATATTAGACTTATGGGCATTAAATTAGTCGCAGTTTTGAAGTCAATCAACACAAAACAGCAGAAAACTTGAACAAAAACAGTCTTGAATGTTAATTGACGGCTCTTTAAAAGTGGTCAGTTTTCTGCCTCGTTATTTTAAATAACAATACAGTTCAATACACACTAGTATGATGGATCAGTATTTTTGTTTAAATGTTAACAATACCACTAAGATAACTAAGCACATTTAAAAATTTACCAACTGTGGTCTAAGACTTTATTTTCATGATTCATACGTATTAATTGATCTCAATTTCCTCCTACGGCTAAAAATATGTCTCCTTGGTGTCACGTTGTTTCTACGTGAGACAAATGTTTACGGGAAACGATTACAGCAACTATTAAAGTATTGTAACTATGCTTTTCGTATTTAGTTAACACTCAAAACGTTTCAAGCATTCAAGCACCATAATCGTACCCGCATCTAGTGCAAACCAGCAGACGTTATTTTATAAATTCTCCTATATTCGACTCGCTTTATATGCGATTCTAGCTCCTGTAATTTAGGAATATTAATCAGTCAGACAGCATCAGGTGATAAAATTGCTAATGACTCTGATAGGTGCACCAAACACTAAAACTGAAGCATTGTAATTCTTAAAAGCATAATTGCAATTTATTTAAACGCTATAATAGTGAAAACGTCTATCTAGAACAACGATTGTCCTTTCTTTGATATTGTTCGCTATGTCATTGAGCTCCATAAGTTGTGCCAAATGCTTGCACTGACTGGACAGGTCCAATCAAATCCGTACGGCTTTTCCTTCAGAACTTCACAGGACTATCTCAGACACTATAGTCTGCGAAGTCCTCAAGTGAGTTGACCAAGATTGACCTCTGAATTTGTTTCGGTTGCCTCTTTTCAGAGTACCTAGTCAGATACGAAACACCAAAAATCTTGTTTAAAACCTATGTGTTTGTAACTCCTACAAATTGCAAAATAAACATCATTTAACTCATGTTTATTACTAGTTATTGCATCTGCCTGTATTAATTAACCATTCCTTTCTTTCCAGCTAACTTCAGCATTAATCATCTCCGTGGGCACAACGATCTACGCGATCTATCATGATGTGTCCTTCTTCCTCGACGACAAGTTCTTCTCTCCGGCCACCTTCGTCATCGTCATCGGCATCATCATGCTGTTTGTGTCTCTCTTCGGATGCGTGGGCGCACTGAAGGAGAGCACCTGCTTGGTTAACATTGTAAGTAGACAAGACTAGTTGTTAAGTACTACGCTTGTCTTTTCTGATTAATTTCGTTGCCTTGGGATTCAAGACAGTAGTTACGTAACATGTTTCTCTGGGACTTCATCAAGCTTCATTGTCTCGGTGATTTTGTAGTGGTCGCCACACGCCACTGTTGATTCTGGCTTTCAGGAGTTAGAGTGGTTGGGTATTGTGTAATGGGCTTGTCCCAATATATATTATAAAAAAAAATTGTGTTTGTTTGTACGCACACTCGAGCATTAATATTTTTTGCGTCTATGGATTTTTTCGGCTGGGTATTCAATTAGTATGGCTCATGAAACTTTAAACGCTCTCCAATTTATATAGATGTATGCCATATTTACTTCCAGATACGTTAGGTACTGTTCAGTCAAGGACAAAGATATTGTAGCTTTACACACTTTGTTACAAGCCTGTTAACTGACAGTGTCTCGTCAAATTTATTTTTTATTATTAATGCATTTTACGAATTTTTACCTTAATCGACCACCAAAAATTTCTTTAAACATAGCGCATAGCATTTTTTTTTTAACATAGCGCGTAATCTTTATGTACCTTGCACCCTTCTAATGAACCATCCTTTTCTAGTTTGCAGTCATCCTCAGTCTGGTCTTCGTCTTGGAGATCGCAGCCGCCATCGCCGCCTACAGTCTCCGATCATCTGTCACCGGCATGCTGGATGAGAAGCTGAGGGTCGCACTGCCTTACTACTATGATAACGAAGAGGTCGAGGACGCTTTCGACTTCATTCAGAGCAGGGTAAGTAATTTTGTCATAAATGCAATTTTATTTACGGAATTCTGTTCTGCATTTTCTACGTGTCGTCATCCATATTGTCTATAATAAAATTGTATTTTGTTACACGATCCTGCAACATGTTTTAAAATATCCATTTGCAAGTATCTATTATATACTTGGTCGTGGTCTTCACTTTCCCGTTCTTTTTCTTTACTGACTCTTCCATTTTTTTCCAAATTGCCTTGATAATGACAAGTTTGTTTGAGGATCCTCACTAAAATAACACAGAAAACATAGTGTAAAATTTCCTGAATTTTCGTTCTCCCATTTTATTTCACGAAAGATTAAACGAGTTTTCTTAGCTGTTCGTGCAATTTGTTTATGGGAACTATATTTTCTATCACCAAAATTTATATTTGTCATCAAGTTGTATCACCTAATAAATAGATCTATCGCCACGAAATATTTTCGTTCTCAGATAAACAAAAAGTGTTTCCAGAAATGAATTATCAAATTAATGTTAATATAATTATGTGTAAAATAAGAGCAACAAAAAGGTAGTGCATTAGATGAATATAAACTTCGTTCTTATAATAATAGTTTTATTACATAAACAATAGTTTTGTGCCCAGAATGGTAGATCTGTCACCAAATAATGCTGAAAGAAACCCTAACCCTAGAGGGTCGACGTCAAGGTCACCCCGAGGTTCGGTTAGTTAGGTTCCTTTAATCCCTGCAGACAGACCACTGAACTATTATAATACATACAAAAACATTTATTTGCTACTAGAGCCTATATCTCCATGATTTTAGGTGATTTATTGTGGAATTGATTTTATACTGTTTGGTGACTACATTTTGGTGACAGATCTACTATTTTGAGGACAAACCCTATTATTTAAGAAACACAAAACTAATTAAATTGGTGATAGCTTAAATGATACCCTTTGTTTATGAAATAGCAAATAACTGAATTGTTTGCTGAAGAGTCGAAGCAGGAACAGCTTGAGTAATTCACAACTTACACAAATGCGTGCTCATTGATCACATTTTGTCTTGCTCACTGAACAATACCAAACATGCGTAGAGTGTTGAGTGGTATCGAGTATTTGATACTTATTGTTGTGGCGTTTATTCCCTAACAAACGAACAGCAAACTAATTAAACCATAACTGTATTCTTTCCTGCTTTTGTGCACTTTCAGTTTTCTGTCCGAATTTCCTGTTTCCGGCCAAGTTTTCCAAGAGTTACTGTAGGTACTGTCACTGTTACGATAATTCACAAAACAAAACTAAATCCTACAGCCGTTCTAAAGTGATGCGCTAATTTATAACAACATTTAAATTGAAGGATCATGTTTCTTTTTCGACAGCTGTGGATTCTTCAAATAAAAACATAATAATGGACCAATTAGTCTCTACCCACTCAGCTCAGTGCTTTTGGTTAGTTAATATCCTCAGAGGGAGGACATTTAAATATTAAACTTAAAACTTTATACATAAATACAAAGCTTTATTAAGTGGAAAACATCAGTTTGTTACAGTAAATAAAGATAAATATGATTGAGGATAATCGACTTTATTACAATAGCTGGCCTATGAATATGTGTCTAAGTGCGTATCATAAAATACAATAAGTACATTGTTATAGTGTTGTTTTACGTTTACCGTTAAACTTCTGTTATTGCTGTTGGTTTTCCTGTATTTAAATCATAGAATTTTTGAATGCATTCAATCGGTTTGATAAGGTAATCGGATGCCTTAGCTCAGCTGCGGATTTTCTCCTGAAAACAAAGAAATCACACAACGCTTCAACTTTAAGTGCCCGTAATAATTCAGTAAAGCCTTTTTTTATTCAGCTGTAAAACGATAATTAGTTGGTATTTTCCAGTTTTAATAGTTTGGTATTGTACTCGGTCAACCGTAACGACTGAAGCAAGAAAATAGTTTAAAAACTGCTTATCTACCTCAACAACGAATGATACTTCAGGCATATTGTGGCAAATCTATTTGGAACAATGCTTATCGGCATTTATTGTAGCTGTACCTACCTACATTACTTCATTAGTCAAGAGTCGTTTTGGAGCCTGCAGAAGACTTGTTTTCAAGGATATTTATTTTTTTAAATTAACCAGAATTTGTCTATGGTACCTATCTTAGGCCACTTAAAGTACGAAGCAAGAGTGGTGTGGAGTAATGTCAACCCTCTGACAACTTCTTGAAGCCCCAAGTACACCTAGCTCCCGATAGTTAACTACAGTGACTTGTTTGGAAAGCCCCAAATCGATTGTGCACCCAAGTCGGCCTGCAAACATAATCTGGCAAAGTAGGGTATTATTAATCTCATAATAAGGCAAAGTAGGGTACTATTAATCTCATAATCTGGCAAAATTTGGTTCCTTCAACAGTCCGCTCCAGATCAAACAATGTCCCACCTGCTGGAGTATCCCACGTGTCCCTTTACCTGTACTCTTGAAGACCTGAATATAGACTCTTCCGCTGCAATAAACTAGGCTCAAACCTAATATGGAAGGGGTAATATGAAAGTAAGAAGAAGAAGGCTGCTTCAAAGCCAAACTTTTCTAACTGCGCACCTATCTCTTAGTGTTCATTGTTGTTACTCTAACCAAATCCTTACCACCTTCCAGTTGAACTGTTGCGGTGTCGACAGCTACATGGACTGGAGCGTCCTGCCTCCTCCTCAGGGCGTCAGCGGCATCTCCATCAACAACATCACCGTCCCCAACTCTTGCTGCGCTGAATCCCGCTATGAAGTCATCGGGGACCTCGAAATCGATGAATGCACGAAGTTATACGCCAATGGATGCCTTCCCAGGGTGTTCTACTTGGTGTACCAGAGCGCAGGACTGTTGGGCGCTGGAGCCATGACTATTGCTTTCATTCAGGTTTGTTTATGTTCTCTTTTTTTATTGTCCCACATCAGTCTGTTCTATATCTCTTGCTCTGAATGTGGACGAGGCATAAGGAGTGTATAAGGATTGTAGAACGTGGCGTCTGTGGTTTCAGCATACGGGTCCGTGGGAAAAGGGTGTGAGTTTATATATGCAGCCTACTCTCGAGCTAAATTTCGCCTGACTGTAAGCGATGAATGATAATGGAACGAGCGTGCTCGGAAGTTTCCTTCGCATAAAATGACACTTGTTCATGCAGCGTCATTTTTCTCAGGTCCAGTTAAAAAACAGCGTCGGGCACTAGTTGTTCGGAATTTTGCAAAACTGGTCCTATTTGGCGCAGCCATGAGATACACATTCTTTTTCGTGTTTGTTCTTAGTTTTTTTAATTATATTTTAGTTGTGTGCACCAAATAAATATGATTTTGTTTTTTTCTATCTAGGTACTGGTCAGTTTTTGGTTAACCTTGTGTTGCAAATGAGAAAAGGATTTGTACATGAGCCATACTCGATATAGTGATTCAAATGAGGAAAGGATAATGCTCAGCAGTTGGACTGCGATTGGCTGAATCGATTTACTGACTTTTCTTATACAAGACCATGTTAGTATAATGGCGTGTTACTAAAATACGAGTGACTTTGATGCCCCATGATGTCATTCTTTATAAAAAAAAAATGTGATATGAATGGATATACAAAAAAAACATTATGATGACGTGGCACTAATGTCCTTCGAGCCACGCTTTATACAAAGTCATGAGGGCATTTGTTTTGATTTTATTAACAAGGATTTATTGTTGAAAAACAAAATACTATAAAACATGCTAAAATCCATAGATAGCATTATCGTACTTATCAGTACCCCAAAAAGCTAGTACCAGACTATCTACAAATATCCCGTATCATAAAAATTCATTTTATCTTATCGATTTCAGATAATCGGCATTGTGTTCTCATTCTCGCTGGCCAGTTCGATCCGCAAGGCGAAATCTGAACGGGAACGCAGAAGGTGGGAAATCCAGGAACGTGTGATCAATGCCTACACGTCCCTAAACCCGAGTGATGAGAAAAAGGCACCCGTTGTCTATGTCCCGTTCCATGGACAAACTACCGCATAAGAGGCTGTATGTGAACAATGCCTGAGACCTGGTTCGACAAAAATAAAAAGTTGAAAGAACCAGATTATTGTGATAGCACTTGTTTTACATTTATTAGGGTACCGTACGCTAAGAAGTCAATTTTAGGGTGTAACAAACATATGATTTGCGGAACCACGATTGTAAATTTTATTTTTGGAAAAGTGCTGCGGTGATATCCTCCCGTATAGATAACATATCGGTTTGTGATAAGAATAGCCCTTATTACTAAGTACAGATGATTAAAGAAGTAATTTTTTATTAAATTATATTTTTAGATGGAAAAACATTCCTCTTTTTGTCAGCTTTTATGATTACGTTGCCATAAACTTAATTAATTACCTACGAAAAATTCTGTAATTTACTTCTTGCCTATCTTTGTTGTCACTTCACCACTCTTTTAATTTTAGAAATTAGAAATTCTAAATTACTTAATATTTATTGTCACTATTTTAATCAATAAGTACCTAGGTATTATGAAAAGTATTGTAAAGAAAAATATTTTTATTTATAAATACAATATTTTGTTGTTTTTTTTTACCTAATCCAGTCTAATTCCTTGATTGCCAAAACAGACAAACAAGTATTGTAACATAGCTGATCTACGAGTATGTACCTACCTTAATACCGTTATACTCACAGCATCTTTCAGAAGTTCTTATCAGTATTTTTAATGGTTGAGAGTTTCCTTTTTCTTGGATTAAAAATTGGGTATTTGACTAATAAAAAAACATAAAAATGTTATGTTGTTACAAGAAAACTAACAGAATTAACGATGTATGAAAAAATAAATAAAATCGATAAACAAATGGAGTAGCTACCTGGAATGCGACGCGTCGCCCGCTTCCCCGCGCGGCGCCCCGCATTCTCCATCCTTGTTACTATTCGCTAACAGTACCGATAGAGTGACGACACAGCGCCAGGTGCACTGTTAATTTGGACGGGTTGTACTATACTTTTTATCCTTGTCGTGCGAAACGGCCATTTGTACTACGTAACTATGGTGCTATGGAATATGACGTCATATGTCTGTAGCGCTGTCTTTGTCTAGCACGTTATTTAAAATCAGTTATAAGTAAGCCATTTTTTTATCGATTTTTTTTCCTTTTTTCACACATCGTGTTGTTTCTGTAAGTTCTTTGAAAAAACATAACATCATCGTGAATTTTTAACAGTCAAATAGCCAATTAAAAGCGTGGTGGAAAATATAATCTTTCTTCTAGAAGCATGGAAGTTTGGATGGTTTTGGTTTGCCGGTTTATACGAAATCTATAAAGGGTGTAAAAGTTTAACGCAAACGAAAGGCACTTGGTCTCCCCACCATTGCGATAATTTTTTTTGTTCTAGACCATATCTGGGAATATATGGTCATAACGTAATTCATAATATGAATCAGAATATGGATAAAGTAAAGCTCCTGTAAAAATTCGAAACTTTGACCCCCAATATCTTCGTAACAACTTCGTAATATCGTCGAGCTTTACTTTATCCATATTCTGATTTATATTATGAATTATGTTATGATCCATATGCTTATTCATATGGATCGATGCGCGTTTCAGGGGGCGGCAGAGAAAGGTCATTATCACATCATTACCTCGTATGAGGACAACCAAACCAAGTAGTGGCGTATCTTCCTTACTATAAGCCGCTGCCCTGGGGCGTATTTGCCAACTTACCTTACTATATATTCTTCTAACCCTATCTATGTGGTGGGTTCACTTGCCTTGTCAGTTTGTTTGATAGTTTCTATCAGTAAGTTAGGTTAGGCTAGGTCAATGAGTTAGGTATGATTCATATTACGATTCATATTATGAATCACGTTATGATCCATATTCTGATTCATATAGATTGATGCGCGTTTCAGGGGGCGGCAGAGAGGGGAGCCAAGCGGCAGCGTCAGGTCATGGTTTTCGTATGAGGACAACCAAACCAAGTAGTAGCGGATCTTCCTTACTATAAGCCGCTGCCCTGGGGCATATTTGCCAACTTGCCTTACTATACAGGGCTACAGGTTAAGTCGACCTAGATCCTTTATGATGTTTGAGTTTTCATCATTTCTAGCTGATTTGACTATAAAACACCCCACCCCAAACCTAACCCATATTGCTATATTGAGATATTCGATGTTGATTATTTTTAAATAAAATGAAGATTTTTTATACGATTGGTGCTCCTTTTTTCGGCTTTTGTGCCTCTAATTTATAATGATTTTTTCTATTTTTGTGTAGTAAATTAGTTTGTTGATTACTCTCAACACAAAAATAGCAGGTAACTGAACCAACTGGGTAGTAGTCGACGATTGAAAGTTTAGAAAATTAACAAATTTGTTTAAACATTTTTTTTCTTTTAAGAACATTTCAAAGAAAGTCTACGACAGTTATGCTGCAGATATTCTAAATAAAATCTACGTTTCTTTAGCTATCCGACAAAGTATAACAAGCTAGGGTATCATCATGATATTGAGAAAAAAACTGTGATGTAATGCTCTCAGGCACTACTAAAAAAATAACCGTTCATATGGACAAAGTTATCACTTGGGTCAGCAAAAGAAATAAAACAAACTAAAAAGCTTTAACAACATTTTTTTTTACAATACATGTTCCACATGTCCACCTCTGTTCCGTACACATATTCGCATTCTGTGCCTTAGTCCACTTTTAACCACACCAGTCGTTAAGCCTCTTCTAATTTCGTTTGCGGCATCGATAATTTTAATTTTAAGACATCAACAGATGAGATCGGATGAGGTTCATTATAAACTAAACTTTTCATATGGCCCCATAAATAAAATCCACGGGACTACGGGCTGGCCACGGTATGGGTCCACCTCTTCCAATCCATTTGTTGGGGTAATTAGTGTCTAGCCACTCTTTGACACTTCTTCGGTAGTGTGCAGGGTAACCGTCATGTTGATACCACATAATATATCTCGAATTAAATTGAGGGGTAAATCTTCCAGTAATTTAGGTAAATCGTTTCTTAAAAAGTTTTCATAATGTTCCCCATTTCAATTGTAGGGCAGAAAATATGGCCCAATCAAATGGTTTGAGATTATTCCCATCCAGACATTAAAACTGAACCGTCTTTGTGATCCCTTTGGTTGCTTCTTATTGGGATTTATGTCTTCTTTCGGAGCCCAGTAATGAGCGTTGGGGTAAGTAGTGATGCCTTCTTTATCAAATTTTTACTAATCTGTCCACAAGATGTGTCTTAGGAGTTTCTAAATCTGCGTTGAGCATGAATCTGCAGAAATATAACGTCCTCACAGGATCTCCTTCTTCGATAACATGTACCGGCGTGTAATGGTAGGGATAAAGGCAGGCCTGCAGTATTCACTGTAAACCAAACTTTCCACTGCGTAATTCCAAGTTCTCGAGCAACAATATTAGTGGAAGTAGTTGGATCCGATCTAAACCGTTGCACTATTTCATTGTCTTGCTCTTCATCGTCATCATTGACACGTGGACTGCCTAGGTCTGATCGTCGCCTCGAAACAGAGCCAGTCTCTCATAGTCGCCGGTAAACTGCGTCAAAGAAACTGACATCCGGTACTCGTCGCCCTGGATAACGTGCAATGTATTTATTCCGAGCTCGCGCGGATACACAGTTGCAGTACCCGTAACAAATTAAAATATCCGCATATTCCTCATTCGTGAAGGTCGTCATCGTCAACAGTTCCAAATCAGAAGCACGCATCAAAGTCCAGTTAACAAGCACAGTCGCAAATCGAAGGGAAAACAGTCCAGAAACACAAGCCAAGTCGAGTAAGAATCCAAGAGCACTAAGTATCACATCTACTACGGACGAATCGCGTAAGCAGACTAAAACCAAACAGAATAACAACAAAATGGCCGAAAATAATCTATCTCGCTCACACCTACATAAATCGTCGTAATCGTGAAAGTTTTATATAAGAATTGTGATAATACCCTAGTTTGTTATACCTTGTTGGATAGCTAAAGAAACGTAGACTTTATATAGTACATCTGCAGCATAACTGTCATAGACTTTTTTTGAAATATTCTGAAAAGAAAAAAAATGTTTATACAAGTTTGTTAATTTTCTAAACTTTCAATCGTCGACTACTACCCAGTAGTTTCAGTTACCCGCTTTTTTGTGTTGAGAGTAATAAACCAACTAATCTACTACACAAAAATAGCAAAAACTTTATAAATTAGAGGTACAAAAACCGAAAAAAAGGACATATGTACAAAATATCTTCATTTTATTTAAAAAAATAATCAACATCCAATATGGGTTAGGTTTGGGGTGGGGTGTTTCATAGTCAAATTAGCTAGAAATGATGAAAACTAAAACCTCTTAAAGGATCTAGGTCGACTTAACCTTTAGCCCTGTATATTCTTCTAACCCTAAGTGGTGGGTCCACTTGCCTTGTCAGTTTGTTAGTTTGTATCAGTAAGTTAGGTTAGGCTAGGTCAATGAGTTAGGTATGATTCATATTATGATCTATATACTTATTGATATTATGGTTCCTATTATGATACATATTATGATTCATAATATGGACCGTAACATGGATCATAATATGAATCATAATAGGAATCATACCTAACTTACTGACCTAGCCTAACCTAACTTACTGATAGAAACTAACAAACAAACTGACAAGGCAAGTGGACCCACCAATTAGATAGGGTTAGAAGAATATTTATAGTAAGGTAAGTTGGCAAATACGCCCCAGGGCAGCAGCTTATAGTAAGGAAGATACGCCACTACTTGGTTTGGTTGTCCTCATACGAGGTGATGATGTGATCTGAAAACCTTGACCTGACGCTGCCGCTTGGCTCCCTTTTCTGCCACCCCCGGAAACGCGCATCGATCCATATGAATCATAATATGAATAAGCATATGGATCATAACGTAATTCATAATATGAATCACAATATGAATCAGAATATGGATAAAGTAAAGCTCCTAGAAGCTTCTGGAATTTTGCCAAAGGTCAGCAGACTCATTGGCAAACGTGCACTGAGTTTGAGTATGATAGACGGATCGCGGTTGGAGAGGAAGCAGCATATTCTTTAACGAAGTACTTACGTTCGGTGTTTTTGCCATGCGACCCAACTCAGCCCAGTCCCCAGCTCCAACTAATCCTCACGTGTCGGAAAGTAAAGAGATTGACTCAGCTGACATGTCAGTTGTGCAGTTATGGCAATACGCCGCCTGAAAGCCCATTAATCTGCAGGGCCTGATGGAATTCCACCATCCACATTAATCCGTATTCGGGAAGCTTGATGATGTGCTGCCAGTCTGTACAAAAATATGCTGGCTTAAAACATGACCTCCTCCTTTTTAGATGTTGCATTCTCCACATAACTCGTCTTCACACGTCTTGAGAAGCGCTTTCCGAAAGTAAAATGGCCTACGTGACAAGCTAAGAACAACAACAACTCTATTAAGAAAATGTTAAACGGTAATTTATCTAATAGTATTAGTTTGATTCTGTGTGGCCTAACTTAACTTAAGATTATTGATCATTTTATTGATTAGATTATTTTATTTTATTGATTAGATTATTTCATTGATTGTTTTTATTTATTATTTCTGTGATTATTTGGTTGATTATTATTTTGTCATTTTCACTACGTTGTATTTATATTTCCATTTTTTATCTCGTGTGTCTCGTGTGTGGCTGTTAAGGCGCATATTATGTTGCATGTAGTGCTCTTCTTTAAGTGATGGGGCACTTACATCTAATTTTGAAATGTTTTTTTTTTATGTAAATGTAACAGAGATGAGTACACACTCATTGTTGAGGAGCCAAATTAAATAAATAAAATAAATAACAGCATAACTCAATAACAAAGGCTTCCCTGATAATTTAATCGATCATACAATTAACATACATTTCGTGCTGATTTATAGACATAGTCCATTGCTTCTTTTCCATTTCTTCTTCTTCCATTGCATAGCTGTTTGTAATGGACTATGTCGTACAACTAACAACAACAACGATACAACAATTAACAACGTAACTTCTAGTTTTGTTGTTAATACCAATGTTGTTAAGGCCTATAGTTATCAATCATATCTACATATTATTTAGTTTTTAGTTATTTTACATATGAAAATCATTTTAATTCTACCATTGTCATGTTGTTTTGATGTTTTTTAGCCCTGGCTCCGTGGCCTCCAAATAAACCATCAACTGGTTGCTTGATGATGTGCTGACGTCTGTACAAAAAGATGCTGCCCGAAAACATGACCTCCTCCTTTTTAGAAGGTGGATTTTCCACTATAACTTGTCTTCACACGTATTGAGCCGCGCTATCTGAAAGTAAACTGGCCTACGCAACAAGCTAAGGCTAAGGTATAAGGCAGCACATTATCAAGCAAACAAAATATTTCGAAATAAACCTTAATAAGTATCATAATATGGATCATAATATGGATCATAATATGGATCATTATATGGACCATAATATGAATCAGAATATGGGTCATCATATGAATTGTAATATGGATAATAATATGAATCATAACATTGATCATAATATGGATCATACTATGAGTATGGATGGGTGGGAAATTCTTTTAATAAGTAAAAAGACAAAAAGTAAAAAACTTTCTCTAAACAGAATCATCTCATCTCATTTATCCGATGTGCCAAAATTGTTTGAACTCGCCCGCTGTTTTTATAGAATTTCGGAACGGCAAATCGAATCAAATATTAACAAAAAGATTTTAACTTTAAAATAATAAAACCCAAAACCTACCTTTCTTGACTAATGATAGAGGGTGGGAAATAGAGGGGGCGGCCAAATAAGGGTTGGCCACCAGCGGCAACAACTCACGCTACGCCACAGATTGGGGTTTGGCAGTTTGTGGTAACTTGATTACTTGTCTTTGTACCCATTCCATTTTGACAGTGTGCTTTATTTGCACACGGGCGCTACATGGGCTAGAGATGCCTCTGGTGTGGAAGGCACCATGTGGTACAGTTTAGTCATCTGTCTAGACTTTGCCAACTATGCCAGGGGTCGGCTTTCATTTTAACAGGATGCAGATAAAAATGAGTATTTTACTTAGACCGATTACCTATTAACTTCCACAGACCAGTTGTCCTTTGTACCCATTCCTTTAGGGGACGATAGGGTTAAATTTGCACACGGGCGCTACTTGGGCTAGAGACACCTCTGGTCCTCATTTTTACAATATAGTCACGATGAGAATAGTAATGATATGATCTGATAACCACGACCAGACGCTGCCACTTGGCTCCGCTCTCTGCCGCCCCCTGAAACGCGCCGCCGCCGCCGCCGGGGGCCACGGAATAAATAAAATAATAATTCACCACGCGGGCCATTGCGGGTTGGTAGATGTCACATGTCTTCAAAATTTTCTCCTACTCCATACTGGGGACTCCATAGCGAGTGGCGATCGCCACCCCCTAGGACACGCACACCTTGCACTATAGGTAAAGACGAATCTGGAATTCCTCACGATGTTGTTCTTTGTTAATATAAATATTATTTCATCTTTAGGATCATATATTTCTTTATTAGCTATTATATTTATATTAATTATTATTGAGGGGAGAGGTGGCGAAATAAATGACCGAAAGGAAACCAGTTTAATACTGCGCTAAATAGTCTAGCAGGATTTCGAGTAAGGGTGGCCCTAAGCTCGAAATATTGCTTTTCTATTTAAACGGGCTCCGTGTTTTTTTACGTTTATTATATTAAGCTTCTGTTTCTAAACTAAGAAGTAAACTAATTAAGAAAGACAAGGGAATGGAAGGTTTAGTAAAAAGTGTAAATTTACAAAGCTACATTATACAGGGTGGACCTAGGGACACCGACGCACAAACTGAAGTACCATGTATTCAGTACGACCTCCATCATTTTTATACGCACATAGAATTTTGAAGCGGTTATTTAAATAAAAATAGCTGTTCTATACCTACAAGTTATCAGTGTATGTTAATATTGCACTTTTACCAAAGTGCAACTGTTTTTATTAAACCGATTAAAAATAAATAAAACAAAGGGTTCGGAACTACGGAATGATCTACCTACTGAATACGACCATGTTATCCGATTGTGTGTCAGTGTCCCTTCCACTCTGTATACCTACGACTTTTTATTTTGGGGGGCTCGGAAACCATCAAATAACCCCTCCCGCTCTTGGGCAGAGCGAAAGGGAGTGTCAGACTTCTGCTGACTAAAAACCACCCATGTTTCTTCTTGGCCCTTTATGTCGAGGCCGCGGAATCTCTTACAACAGCCCGCAGCGTGTATACGACATCAATAATTAATAAATGATACCAAAAAATATCCTAATCTTTTTATTCAGACAAACATTTCTGGATCTGAATAACAAAGAAATATGAAAAAAAATATCAAAGTCAGTAGATAAACATCGACACGACTGTTCTATGAAAAATATATGATGATATCAGTGATAACCGCTAGGGCTTAGCGATAAGCGAATGTATGTTGTTATCGTCCTGAAATCCTTATATACGAGTATGTAGATAGTTAGGTACATATTTACATGGGTCTTGTACCTGAGAATTCGATATAATAGAAAATCCTACTGATGGTATCCTATTGTTTCTTATATTCATAGGAACACGTAAGCAATCAATCATTTACTGTGTTGCTTACACATAGTGGATTATGTGGAGGGCAGATAGGCGGTTGCTTCATGTAAAATACTGGTGTTCAGCTGCATCCGGTTAGACTGGATGCCGACGATGTTCCGTTATAGTTCCGTGCAAACATTTATGCCCTATTTAAGTCCTTTAGGGGTTGAAATTCGAAAAATCTTTCCATATTCCTGGTCTACATTATAAAGGGAACCTTTCTGCAAAATTTCAGTTTTCCAAGTCCAGGGGTTTGGGCTGGGGTTTGAGGAGTCAGTCACTCAGGACTTCTCTTATTGTTTTTAAATAGATTACTTCTTATTTTCACAAAAAAATCGTATTTTCATTACCTAGCCTTGCCTTTCCCTAAATATGCTTCCCATCTACCCTGATGCGCCTAAATAATATCTGACTTTCACAACCCAGTTCGCACTGGTAATACAAAGCTGGTTGTGAGATTTTTGGCACACTGACTACCTGACAAAATGTACTTAGGACAGCCAGAACCTACCGAGGCTCGGATGAAATATTTTCATCACATACACTGACTGACTGAAAATTGCTACATCGATACTTTTAGAGAAAATTGGAAATATTTCACTTTGTCAATGTAGCAGTTGAGGGCAAAATCTTGTTTGCCAGATATCTAATGATAAACTCGTCTATAATCTGGAAATATTAACAGTTGTCGTCATTTGCTAACAATGATGATAATAGGTACTTACTCTCAGACTACAACAGTTCTCTTCCTCTGTCTAAACCATTCAAATGGTCAATAATTTACAAACCACGGTCGCGGCTTCAATTTATAGTAAATATTTAATAAACTGAAAGACTGAAGGTCAAATATAACACGTCGGTAATCGATAATAACCATTACAGTTTGTGGATTGTAGCCAGTAACAGTAGTCGTAAAACCTATGTGAAATGGACATTTCAAACAAAGAAAATAAAGCTTTCGTTTGTTTGCATATGTTATATAGGCAAAATATAACAATTCTAGATCGTTGGATTAATTATTAAAATTGAAATGATAACATCCGATACTAATCTATTCAACGATTAAAAGGAACACCTTCGCAAGTGACACAAAATAACGTTGTTTATAATTAGCTATCTTCGTCGTTGTCAACAGTAGAACACACTTCATTTGAGGTACGAAATTGGACACGGATTAGTGAATTTCAAAGGCTCTACGTAGTCAGTGCTGATAGTTGGAACAAACACTGTGTTCGTTAGTGTGTAAAACAATCGTTATCATCAGATTCCATTTTAGTTATCACTAAGATACAGAGCTGTAACGTATCGGCTAAGGAATCGTTTAGTCGTTATTAAAAGTGATTATTTAAATATAAAAAAAAATGACGGGCGAGACTCAACCTGCGCCCCCGACGCCTTTACCGGTGGGACCTGTGGTGACCAATAATTCTGGGATGCATTTTACTAAGACGGAAGCGGAGTACAATATGAAGTCTATAAGATTTATATTGTTGACCATCACGGCTATGTTTATTGTAAGTTTGTTTTTATTTAACGCTTAATTTACCTGCCCATAGTGATAATCGTTACGTATTGTTTATGTATGTATCAGATATTGAATTGTTTTGATTTTGAGCAACTTAGCAAAGTGGAGAACATTATTAGAATTCAGAAGGGTGAACTGTAGGGCTAGAATTCCAGTATCATTAATATTCGGGAAACATTCAACTTTTTGTTTTATGCTTCCCTGGTATGTAGGAGTCTCAGTCGTATCCTATTTATTGATCTCTGCCTATCTCCTTTGAAAACCAGCGTGAAGGGTTATACGTGAAATCAGCATATTTAAACTGATTAGTGAAATTCCTGAACCATAATTATTATAATCTTCCGTGAATTACACGATACGAAATGCGCAGTTTCATTTACCATTAGGTAAATACTGTTTATTGTAAGGCTGTAATTATTACCTTTTGTTTACGACGCAAATGGACGGACATGATATTGTGCAATTTCACTTACAGGGGATATCCTGATAAGAGTGCAAACATTTGCAAACCCTTTATTTATACCATTCCTTTATGTTAGACTAGTTTTTGGAGTTCTGTTATTGTTCAACGCAATCGTACTGTCGGAATGAAAAGTATTCTATGTGTTAATCCAGGATAGAAACTATCTGTGTGCCAAATTTCTTTCATTTCCGGTCAGTAGTTTTTGCGTGATAGGGTTACAAACATTCATTCATCCTTACAAACTTTTGCATCTATAATATTAGTAGGACACTTTGTAGACCAGCAGGGCTATTGCGTATCTGTTTAAATGTCAGTGGCAATCATAGTGTACGACTGATGTGATGGTACTGAGCAATTAAGTATTGAAAATTTTTTTATTATCTGAATTGGGTGAATTTCCCTCCCCCCCCCCCCCCCAACTAACACACGTCGGCTGTGATAAAAAAGTGATTGATATAGCATATCAGTACCAATCGTGTAGTCAAAAATATTAGATGATAAACCCTTTTGCTATGTCTAAAATAGTACACTATCTATCTATTAAAGTTCATGGTAGATAAAACACTTTGCTTTTACCCTTTTAACTATTTTATCGTTAGATTAATTTTTATCATTTCCGCATATCTCGAAATCGCCAAGAATGATTGAGATTGAGTTATGTTTAAAGACAATGAGATCTGACAACTTTGAATAAGTCGCAAGTCCCACCAGCTGCAAGCTCCCGTCCCACCAGCTCTTGAATGCCACTATCCAGCGCTAAACCAATCTACTTCGTGCAACTGCTTACACCACCAGACGACCAGTTTACTATTGGTTTGAGGAGTTGCAGTTGTGAAGGTTACTTGTCATCAATTTATGTATCTTTGGTATTGTTCGTGGTGTCATTGAGCTGCTTAAGTTATGAGCCGAGCTACACGATTTAATGACAAATGCGTGCACTGTCTGAACAGCGCAGGGCTATTTATTGCGTATATTTTAAATGTCAGTGGCTATCATATTGTCCATGGATTAACTGTCGAATTGGTTATGGTTTGGTACAAAATGGAACCATTTGACAGTTAATTGATGGACACTATAGGTTAGCCACTGTCATTTAAAAGATACGCAATAGCCCTGCTGGTCTACTCAAATCTGTGTAGTTCTTAATTTAAAAGGCCATTTCAGACACTAATCTGCATAGTTATCAATTCATCATGTAACTTGACCAATGTCTGGACTTTAGGTGAATAAACGAGAAAGTGACCTCTAGGTTTGTTTCAGCTGTCTCTTCTCAGAGTAGACAAGTACGAAACACCGGTTCACCTAGTTTCAAAACATAGTATGCTGTGACGTGTAAAAGGGTTTTTGATTGATCTACTAATTATGATTAAGCTCATGTCGTGTATTCGTAACGGAAGACTGTGTTTTAAACAGTCTGATCATGGCTGACACTTCAAAATGATGATGAGCACCTGTATATTCTATGTCGTATTTAAATAAACAAACACTCCGTCAACTGCGCTGAACCCGCGTGGTGTAGTATGTATGTATGACCCACTCCCTCTGGTTATGTTTATGCTTATACATATATACATGCATAAAATAAAGATAATGAGAAAATGTTTTTAGTGTCATCGCTATATATAATGTTATCGGTTAATCAACGCTGACCCTATTTCTCTTGGCTGTAATTTCCCGGCACGTTAAACAAATACTCGTATTATCTACGAGAGAAAACTGTATGATTATTTCTTGCCCTCATTTTTGAACTTAGTCAGTAATTACATAGTCAGTGGTAGAAAAATCTACATGATTTATTAAGACCCCGTACTTACTTACTACAGTCTCAAGGATTAGGTAGGTACCACCGACGACGGCGACGCTCGATTGACTCTACCATTGTTTTTTTTTTTTTAACGGTGGGAAATCATCAAATGACTCTGCCCGCTCTGGACAGAGCGGTAGGTAGTGTCAGATTTCTACTGACTAAAAACCACCCATGTTCCTTTTGGAACTTTGTGTCGAGGCTGCGGTATCTCTTTCTAACAACCCGCAGCCTCGAAGAGGATGGACTCTACCACTCTAACTGCGGTACTCAGAGATATTTAATGATTACTTAAGCTGTCACTTAGTAAAGGTTTGACATTCTTTTGTATGACATAACTGTCAAAATCTTTACTTAGTGAAACCTAAGTAATCATTAAAGCTCTCTGAGTGCGGCAGTAAGAGCTAATTTAATGTTGTAAGTGTTTTTTGAGGGTTAGATCAGTAAGTTCATTAATGGCTTTTGGTAGACACAGGGGCGTAGCTACCGCCGTATCTGCCGTATCAATTATACGGGGCCCCAGGGTCACAGGGGCCCCCGACGTGCCTAAGTAAAAATTAATAAAAACTTCCCAATTTTAACCTTAGTTCAGAAATGACAAAAGACAAAAAAAAGCAATTTCTTTTGTACCCGCGTAAAGCCACTGGGTAGACATGGACCACGTAAGGATTTAAATACAGACATTAAGCTACCCGAAACCGTCAAATTTACCCTATCAACCTCGAACCTAATGCTATAGCGATAAAGTTGAAAATGAATTACAGATTGTAGTACCTAGCTTGTTGTGCTGGCTTCTGCACTAGCTTCTCACCTTACAATCAAAAAGTTAATGTGATTCAACCATAGGTATGGAATCAGACGGTACTTTGTCCAAATTCATGACATTATGACAAATGTTATGCAAAATATATAGTTTTACATCCGCGAAAATAAAAAGGTAAATTATTATTTTAAACTTGTCTAAGTACGTGTCATTCGATTTCGTCAGGGTTATTATATTTTACCTAGGTTTATCGTTATCATATCAAGAGAAAAGTAAAGTTGATTGTTGAGTTTTCGATCACATTTAAACCATCTTATCTTTAATTTCAATAAAAATATATCATAATCTGGGACGGAAAATTGTCTGGAAATGATTCATGGCGAATGACGGAAACATTGTTATTGAAAAAAAAAACCAACCAAGTAGGTAGGGGTTTGCGTACTACGTACAAACGAATAAAAGTTCTCAGAATATATTGTGTCAATTGTCTCACTAATTGTTGGGTTCTGTGAACTTTAAAATAGGTAACACGGTAGTTGTCGAACGATTTTCGATATTCCCAGTGACAGATACCACTAGTCGTTGTAGTTGCCACATTCTCTTCGTTTTTAAAAGGGAACATATAGGTAATAATAATAATAATAATCAAATCTTTATTTCCAAATTACAATTCACAATGTCTACTGCATGATATACCAATACGTAAGTATTACAAAAGTTTTAGTTTCAAGAATTGTGAAATACAGGTTTATACACTAGGTACTGACACCCAAGCTAAGATTGAACTTGTATTATGAGTGTCAGGGCTCTCTAAGTTCACGAGTACAGTAAATACAAAAATGGAGTTAGGTACACGTCAAAATCAAAAGACTAAGGTTTAAAAAAGTATACAATTAAATAACATTTTTTTTTTATGAGTATGCACCATAATTTAAAAAGGCAAATAATAATTACCTATGTGTGTTGTGTTTAAGTTTTGTGTTGGAGTGTGTGTGTGTGTGTGTTGAGGATATGTGGGATGGAGGAAAGTTTGGGAAGGGGATTGGGTAAGGTCACGTATTGAGAATTTTTTCGACATCATCATAACAAAGAGTCTTTATCCATTTAGTGACTAGAGCTTTGCCGTCAAATTTATTATATTTATAAATGTTGCACTGTTCGTTGACAAAGTTGTATATACGACCGCCAAGTACCGCGTGGTGACGCCGTGCAAGCGTAGTTCTATGTCTTACAGAGGGACATACGTTAACAGTTCTGCGCATTACCGCTCGAGCAGGATCCAACCGCAGGCCGGTATGTTTACGTAACGTACAGTTTAGCACAAAGAGCTGTCTCACGGTCAGGACCTCACACTCCTTATACAGTTGTGCTGTACTATGCCGGTAGTGTTTGAAAGTTATGACCTTGAGGACAGCTCTCTGTGCCCGTTCCAGTTGTATCATGGTTGTTTTCGGAGCCCTACCCCAGACCGTAATGCCAAAAGTTAATATTGACTGGCAAAGAGAAAAATAAACCATGCGTAAGGTATCCGCATCAGCACTATACCGCAGGCTTTTAAACACAGTAATTAGTTTTCTAACTCTGCCAGACAACATCCTAACCTGAGCGTTCCACGAGACGAGATTGTCTATAAGAACACCCAAGTATTTAACACTGGTGGCTCTTGTGAGGGGAAGACACGCACATTGGTTCGGGTGTGCATCGCAAATGTGCGCATTAATTATATATGAGTTGTCAGGTTGCGAGCGAGATTTGAAATTTGTTTTATCTACATTTAGGGTCAAACTATTCGCCGTTAGCCAAGACATGACAATGCTAAGGACAGCTTCAGCTCTCCTCTTAGCCTCGTTCCAATTTTCCGCATGCACCAGAAGGGCCGTATCATCTGCATACGTATAAATGGAGTAATATGGGAGAGCTAAATCACATAGGCTATTCACATATACCAGAAAAAGTGTTGGCCCAAGGATGGAGCCTTGAGGCACACCGAAGGACAATGTGCACTCGTCACTAACACATGTGTCGATTTTAACGCACTGCGTTCGCTCGGATAAGTAACTCGCGAAGACAGAGAGTGCAGGACCCCTAACTCCTATTCGCTCCAAATTTTTTAGAAGAATAGGAACAGAGACAGTGTCAAATGCCTTGGAAAGGTCCAAAAATAAGCCTAGACACTTAGACTTGTTATCCAGTATCTCAACAACATCGTCAATCAGGGTCGTAAATGCGTCTTCGCAGGACTTACCCCTACGGAAACCAAATTGATTATTAGAAAGGAGGTTATTGTTCTCTAAGTAACACACAAGACGGTTGTTGAGAACCCTCGCAAGAACCTTTGAGTGCCGGCAAGACCGAAATCGGCCTATAATTATTGACACTGCCTCTGTCCCCTCCCTTGTGGATAGGATGTACGACCGCTCTCTTTAAAACTCTTGGGAATTCACCTTTTGAGAAACAAAGATCACAATATATATGAGTGACGAGGGGTACCAAAGTTTGTCTGCTCAATTTCAGTATTTTAGAACTGATTCCATCCCATCCTGGGGCGGAATCAGTACGAAGACCCATAATAATGTTCACAACCTCTTTATTATCCGGGGAAAGTAGAGCCATTGAGTTGACCTGTTCATCCTGCTTCATAAATGGCTCATGAATCGTACTAACATTTCCGTGCCTAGCCGCGAGTTCTTTGCCAATATTTCCAAAAAAGCTATTGCCTACATTCAATGAAGCTTTGCAGTCTAGATTGGACACAGACAGCAACTCCCTGACTCTCCGGACTGTTTGGATGTTTGTCTATTTATTATACCGTTAATGGCTTTCCAGGTCTTTTTAGGGTTATTTTTCGCTTTCTCTAATTCATTTTTTTCATGATTCTTTTTAAGTCTATGCAGAAGTTTATTGCAGAAATTGCGATCACGTAAATAGGTTAATTTCAGAACGTAATTACCTGGTGTATTTTTGTGTTCTCTATGCATGTTATCCCTATTTCCAATGCATCTGAGGAGTCCTGGCGTGATCCAGGGCTTGATTATTCTTTATGGAACGCAACTGGTTACGGTATTACTTTGTATGATGGACCCAATAGTATTAATAAGAAATTCAGTAGCCCAATTAGCGTTGCTAGACGAAAGAATGGCACTAAAATCGGTTTTCGCAATTTCCTAAACAACTCGACTGTGATCTACTTTTGAGAGGAATTTATTCGTTTGAAGTTTTGTTTTATTTTTAACACAGAAAAGTACAGGGACATGGTCCGTAATATGACTTTCCAAAATGAAAGACACTACAGATTTTCTTGTTGTAATCATGACATGATCTATGCAATTGTTTTCCCTGGTAGGTGAAGTGTAGGCTGGTAAGAGTCCGTGAGATGCAGTCATAATCATGTATTCATTATAATTAGGGTCATTACATAATGGGCTAATATTAATGTTCATGTCTCCCACTAAGAATATATTTCCGTAGGAGGACATTGACGTCAATATATTGTTTATAGGTACTATTAAAAAAATTGTCTAATTTCCGGAAAGATGGTGGCCTGTAGATAGCAATAATTATAATGTCAGTGAGTTTACAAATAAGGCAATTGGCATCAACAAACACCGGCTCCGTTATGTCATGCTGCAAATTTGAGAGAATGTAGATCACTAGACCATCGTTTTTATTTAGGCTATTAGCTGTCGAGTAGGTTGTGTATCCAGGCAATATCGGAATCGTAGTACTTTTACTGAGCCAACACTCTGAGAATACTATGACGTCACACCTAATACCTAAGGAATGCAGCAAACCAGTGCGCTGTCGAAGTTCTTAACAATACTACGTATATTTAGATGTAGTACATTAAACGTTTTATTCGGGTTTCCCAAGATCTGAAGGCATTTATCGGGTGGACAAATGAACGATTCGTGGGACCCGAATGTATCGAGGTTATTTATAATTTCATTTATATCATTCATTTTTAAGAGTAACGTGATGTGCACTTAGATAAGAACGCATTAATTCGACATTTACCACTAAAAGGACATAACAGAACCGATCACTATTGCTTCCAAATATTAAAATCAGAGAGATACAATATGTCTGATATTTTTTTCCCATGGCATTTCGTATAGTAAGATAAGCATTGCCTACATCTATTGGTAAACTTTGTGATTTGTGAATGTTTTTAGTGTGTATGAGTGAATTGTCTACTTGTGTATTTAATAGATTTTCGTTAGTGTGTGAAGTGTGAGGGAGTGCCTTTACAAAAGAGATAATAATAATACTTAAATAATAAAAAACGTGGTGATTCCTACATAATATAAAAATTCGAGAGGTTAATAAATTACTTATTTTCATGCAATAGGTATTGAAAGCTAGATTGAGAATGAATAAGAATGAATAAATTATTTTTCCGTTTGCTATCCAGTAGTATTGACATGCATTACTTTTAGCAAACTTTCGGGCATCAGAAAGAGTTTCCTTGCAGTTGCTGGGAGACGGTCAGCGACATATATAGGAGTACGTTCACCAGTTAAACCGGCATGCTCGCTATTTAATTTATCGGCTGGAGGCTTCCCTTTGTTAATAGGTAATTCTCACAAATCGGTACATTCCCACAAATCGAAAAGGAATATGAACTTTTGTGTATTTACTTGTGTACTTAGTACCATTTGGACGGTTATACAGGGTGTAAATTAATCCTTCACACATACGTCAACCAAGCATTCTGTACATCACACTAAGTAGGTACCCCTTCGCAAAAATGTAGGTAAAACTCAATGTAGCACTCATAAAACATTGTACTAGTGGATGCTTTGAATAGTAAAAGGGTCAAGGAGGTAATTTATGTAAAGTTATAACCTGAAACACTAGTATTTACAAAAACACCTGTGCAAAATTTGGAACTTTAACCCCAATACCTCTGTAACTAGGGGGTTCCCAGGTATGGTCTAGAACAAAAAAAATATCGCAGTGGTGGGGAGAACAAGTGCCTTTCGTTTGCGTTAAGGGTACTTTTACAACCTTTATAATTTAAGTCCCATAGAGATTAATCCAATAACACTTTGCCCGACTCGGGAATCGAATCCAGGATTCTCAGCAGTGGCGCTTGCGACAGAAGACAAACAAAGCAGTAAATAAAAATTACCTAATTTAGCCAAAAAACATACCTTGGGGTGTACTCGTAGAACTGGGACCCGATCCTAGGACTGAGACAGTCCAGGCTAGCTCTAATCAGGGGCGTAGCTACCGCCGTATATGCCGTATCAATTATACGGGGCCCCAGGGTCACGGGGGCCCCCGACGTGCTTAAGCAAAAATTAATAAAAACTAACTAAATTTTTACTTTAGTTCAGAAATGACAAAAGACAAAAAAGCAATTTCTTTTTTCCCGCGTAAAGCGTGCGCTCTAAAGTTAGTATCAGCTATAAATGATTTAATACATCAGTTTGACGAATAAAAGGTTAGCTGCGGTACTCAGAGATATTGAATATTTCTCTTAATTTTACGTAAACATTATTTTTTCTTTCCCTTCATAAGGGCCCCCAAACAATGTTTTATACGGGGCCCTGCCAAGGCAGGCTACGCCACTGGCTCTAATATCTATCTTTCTTTCTCGATATTAATCTGCATGGTCTTCATGTGTGTATTATACCTTATTGTTAACCCAAACGATTTTAAAAGTATGTGAAATAAAAATATTTTGATTTTGATTTATTTGGGATCAATTAGACGATTAAACAATATAGGCTGATGATGATGATGATGATGATGAAACGAATAAAATAAAAACCTTTTTAGTCTACACTAATATTATAAAGAGGAAAGATTTGTTTGTTTGTTTGTAACGAATAGGCTCCGAAACTACTGGACCGATTTGATAAGTGATTTCTTTCACCATTGGGAAGGTGCACTATCCCCGGGTGACATAGGCTACTTTTTATCCCTGTATTCCCACGGGAACGGGATCTACGCGGGTAAAACCGCGTGAAGTCCGCTAGTGTATATAATAACAATCAGACTAGCTATACATGGTGTAAATCAACCCTTTACACATACGTCAACCAAGCATTCTGTACATCAAACTAAGTACCCCTACGCAAAAATTTTTGCTGGGAAACGACTTTTTTTTGCGTAAAAATATTTGGTAAAACTCAATGCAGCACTCCTAAAACATTGTGCTAGTGGATGCTTTGAATAGTACAAGGGTCATGGAGGTAATTTAAGTAAAGGTACAACCTGAAAAACTAGTATTTACAAAAACAGCTGTGCAAAATTTGGATCTTTGACCCCCGATATCTCCGTAACTACTCCGTTCCCAGGTATGGTCTAGATTAAAAAAAATGATCGCAGTGGTGGGGAGAACAAGTGCCCTTCGGTTGCGTTAAGGGTACTTTTAAACCCTTTATACCTATTATTGATGTCATCATCACTAAACTCGGTTTGTTTGTAATGGGTGGTCATCCATCCACGGACCAAACCAAGCAAACGTGGTTTGACCTAAAGATCGAACCGAGTGGCTGTTATAGCCGCCATGAGCTATAATAATTAACCTTGTTTACTATTCCAGGTTATTGCCTTTCTGATGGTGGTCCTGGGTATCTCGGTATACTCCCACTACCACAGCTTCTCGTCCTTCTTCGACGGCACGGTCAGCCGGCTCCTGACGCCGTCAGCAATGAGCGTCTTCATCGGGCTGGCTCTGATGGTCGTCTCCATCTTCGGCTTCTTCGGCAGTTTGAAGCTCAGCACTTGCATGGTCAATGTGGTACGTATGAGCTTGTCCCGTTTTGTAATTTGAAAAATGATTTTTTTTTATAAATCTAACCTTTCTAGAAAGTTAATAAAGTTAAATAGTAATATTTTATATTTCATCAACTACATATACCCTTATATTTCAGTTAATTCTTAGATATCTAAGTACTTACCTGAAGCTTAATCAGCCTAGTTTTATTCTGATGGCTTATATTAATACTAGTACACACACACACACATTGCACATTTGGTTTTTTTTTAATCTCAGCGCTGAAACGACAGAAGAAACCCAAAAGTATTCTTTTATGCGGTATAACTGGCCCCTTATAAAAACCGCCGGCGGTCTCAACCCGCTTATGGTAGGAGCGACCGTTTCCTCTTAAAACATACTTCCTTACGCAGTGCAAACTTGTAATGATACCAAAGATGGGCTGCAATTTAACTTCAAAAAATAATTTATTTGCTTAGGATATACCTAAGTGTTACCAGTGCACAATTGGTGGTTTAATAGGCACAAGCCATATTCTGCAACTTGTGATCTTTATCTTTTGTTGGGATTGATCCCCCCCTCTCTAATTATATCACACTCAACGCAATTACATGAACTCAGATTTAATCAAAGTTTTTCGTTTCAGTATGCATGCATCTTGATGACGGTGTTCATAATCAAGTTGGTGGTAGTAATCCTGGCCTTCACGATGGACAGCGGTAAGATAATGCATTACGTCAATGTGCCATACTGGGGTTACAACGATCCTGAGGTTCAACAGGAAATGGACGCTCTACAAAACACTGTAAGTACTTACAAGTGGAGATATCATTTGTGATAATCAGCCTACTAGGTCCCCATATAGTCTAATCCTAATGGGACACGTCTTAAAGCAAGCTCTCTTGGGTCGCCAGTCAAACATCACAGTAGGTAACACTACTTCCTCGACTCGAACACTATTCGCCACAAATATTTGTTAATTAGAAAATAAATGAAGTCTTGCGCCCCTGGGATCATGAACCATAGACTGTGAGAGGGAGATGGCCGTATTGCACCAAGCGGGCCTAGTGCGTCTCAAGGACATGCCGGTTTCCTCATGATAGGAGGGTAACTTCACCTTTCTTGAGAGCAGTCGTGATAAAAAATTACACAATGTGACGTGCCTGACCTCCTGGGTTCGAACTTGGAACCCACGACCACGGTCTACAAGAGAACAGCTCATAAGTCGAGTACGCTTGCCTCGAGGCCACCAGTGTTAACAATTTCTTATCCAATATTCGAAATACCAGAAAGGTTTGATAGAATTGGGGCGAGGTCGCTTTTCTTTAGCCTTTAGTAAAGCCCTTCCTCATTGCACCGGTAGTATGTTATTTCGTCTTATCTTCGAGTAATTTCAGTGGTAATGTCTCACTATAGTCAACCTTCATATAACATAACGTCAGTAATCCCCGATAGGTTAGTAAGAGGTGCATGTGTACACCCAATACACCCATGCAATTGACTATTTGACTACTGTTAAAATTTTACGAAAATGTTATGTCATTTCAAAGAATTAACAGAATTAGCACGATGTGTGAAAAAAGCAATAATATTGCTTGATTTAAAAATGATGTGCTAGACAAAAACAGCGTTACATGTGACTATATGTGACGTTATTTCATACCGCCATTTACGTCACAAGGTAACGTAGTACAAATGGCCGTTTCGCGGGACAAAGATAAAAGTGCCCCCACCAAAAACTTCTAAAGCATGTAGCTATTCTATTTTTTTATCGATTTTATTACTTTTTTCACACATCGTTTTATTTCTGTTAATTGTTTGAAATTACATAACATTTTCGTGAATTTTTAACAGTAAGTAGTCAAATAGTCAATTCATCAGCCCTTATGTTTATTTAATCTCCTCATTATTTTATTCCAGCTTAGTTGCTGTGGTAGTAACACCTTTATGGATTACTTGGACTTCCAATTCGTTGACCAGGACAGAATAGCTCAGGCTAATGTACAGATCGACGGAGACACTTTGTCCTTAATGGTGCCTAAAACTTGCTGCGAGATGAGATACAATATGGAAGTTTGCCACCGAATCTATGGTATTGGTTGTAAAGAAGCCTTGGTCAACGTGATGATCCAGAATTCCACTGTCATTGGTGTGCTCGGTGTTTCTGTGATGTTCATCAATGTGAGTTTTTTTTTGTTTATTTACTCTTGTTTCTAATTCACAGTAGTTTTCTTTAAAATAGAAGTTAGAACCAAGCTAGAACTTAAATACTTTTTCAACCTTGGTGTTTGCCTCAGTAATTTAGAGGAGACCGTGGAGATAGGAAGGTATGGATTAAGAATGATGGCACTTCCGGATAGAACAGATGTAGGTATAGGCACATTAGAGTCACCGAAAAATTCCAACGACATCACATTATTTACTGTTATTTAACTACTCACTACTTACTCAACTCAAGCAATGGACTGGTGCGCTGCGTGTCGCGGGTTCGATCACCGCACCGAACAATTATTTGTATGACCTACAGATAGTTGTTCCGTATCTGGGTATTTGTGTCATGTGAGTTTAAATGTTTGTGAACGCACCCACCCCACGATACAGGAGGAATTTCATGTGTGGGGCAACGTTTGTTTAAAAAATAAAAGTTATTCTCTAGAAGTCTAGACTGCTAGGTCAGAATTAGGAATTAGGAAAGAAACTTGAGTGCAGACGTTTCTTTTTAAATATCCGTAATTCCGGTAGTTTATAATCATACAAGCTGTTGTCCTAGATCGTTAGATCGTAGTGAGACTACTTACTAGATATTGTAATTTTATTACAAAGAAAGCTATTGGACTAAGATATCTAGCACTCTTTGCAAGGATATTACGGACATGCTCTAGTTACATATACCTATACGACTTTCGAGGTTAATTGATAACACAATGTACTTAATTTATGTGTTGAGTGGGCTTATATGGTAGTTCATGAAACCAGTCTCCGATAAAATGAATCTAGAAAAACAAATGTTATTATTTGTTCGCTCCAAAAAAGTGTAATGTTTGTGAGCCTCATGTGCATTCATTCATTGTACTAAACATGACTAATTGCGCAAACATGTTGGTGCAACATGTTTTAAATGTTCGTACTAATAAATGATTGTATCTATGCATCATTTCCCGCAACACAACAACTGAAATCTGAAAGGAGGAAGACACCTTTTTTTGCCTTACGAGTGAAAAGATTTTGATAAAATTCTAAACTCTCAAAATATTATTTTTGCAGCTCCTCGGCATTATCTTCGCCCTGCTCCTGGCCCGCTGCATCAGGAAAATGAAGAGTGCGAAGGCTCTGATCACATGGAAACTCAGGGAGAACATGATCATGCAGAGAGAGGCTGAGGAAAGGCAGAAGAGTGAGACTCAGGTCTACATTGAGCAGCCGGAGTCGAGTCAGGCGTAAATTTGACAAAAATAACGCTTAGAGTGCCGCTTGCGTTTTTTTGGCGTGTAACGTTTAATCGGATCTAACAAAAAGTTTGTTTTATCGATGCAATTACCAGAGACAATTTCACAAATGCTAACGAACAACACTACTGTCAACGTCATTTAAGCGCCAAAAGAATCATCAAGCACCTTAACATTATTAAAAAAGTACCTACTTAAATATTGTCTTGCATTTGTATTATAATAAAACACTAGTAGGTTTTTTGGACAAAACAGGGCAATATCCTACTGGCACAGTTGACTTTAGATTTACACACGAGTAATATTACCCTCTACACTCCAGCCAATTTATCTTTGCAGGCGCGGGAAAATGTCAAACTAAAAGAAATGTGCCGAGTTTGATATGTAGGTATATCAAACTCGACACATTTCTTTTAGTTCGACATTTTCCCGCGATGCATTTTTTTTACAAGCAACGCCATTTTGTACTGATTCTTTGAAACGTCATTATAGGGGCGCTGATGGTAAACATTTATTTTGTGCAATGTAATCATGCGCCGAGAGGTCGACGTACCACGGAACAGCTTTACCTATCTAAAATATTGTTTACAGAAAATAAGTACCTACCTAGGTAAATTATGGGTACACGCAATATTCGCCTAAATTATAATTTTTACATTTAGTACCTATTGTTATATTTTCGAACATTTTGTAAATAAAACTGCTTCACTATGTGCTTTTTGTAGAAAGTTTATTGTTACCTACCTAATTATGACACTTTTTTAATAAAATTATTTCAACGCAGTTTTAACTTGTTAGTTATAATAAAAATATTAATACTTATTGGGATTTAAAAACGTAAATAAAACTATCAAGTTGGACTGCAATATTTGGCATTTATTTAAAAATCCTATATTACGAATAACTATGAGATAACTTAGCGTAGGAACGTTGTAAGCTAATTCTTTTTAAAAATATTCACAGACAGGTGCAATCAATGCAGAAATGTACAATATGTATTATACAGTGAGCTAAAACAAGGGGAACTGGGAGGGACCTACTTTTTGTAAAAGTTCACCCTGTACTTAAACTATAATTTGACTTGACTTGAACTTTAATTGAATTTTCATATAGCTAAAGCTTGGCCTCTGAATTGCAGACATCAGCCAATACAATACAATTCACACATATTACAGAAAAAGGTTTTAAAGCAGCAATATCCGTCTTTTTCTGAGTGATTGATTACGACATTAAACCTATTTAAAATAGAGCTAAATTACACACTATTTATACATATAGTATGAACAAAAAGCTTTAAAAACAACTAGGTAATAATCATTATTTATCTGGAAATCATACAAATGGTAACAGTTTTATTGCTAGATTAAAACCTATTCACTTGATTAAACAAAGGAAACAAAGATAAGCGATCATTCGAGGCAGACACTAAAATATAGTCTACCTGTGTTAATATTAATCGGCACAAGTCATTAAAACACAAGTCTTGATTTAAGTATTTATATTAATACTGGGATGATTTAGACTTTTAGAGGACATTCTATACTAATCTATACGTCGAACGTCATAATTTACGTAATAAATGTCATTTATGCGTCTGTATGACCGACATAACTATTGTATAATATGAAATATATTTTTTGATTTATAATATCACACAGAATCAATGAAGCATTAAGGCTGAACCCAACGCAGATTGTTGCCAATAAAATACCTACATTAAGCAACCTTGTCTGGAGAACTATTCTCATAGGTACTTCAAAAAGTTTTAATAGGTACTCAGCGACAAAAAAAAAACGAAACTTGTCTAAAATTTAGATAAGCTGGTTGTATTTTTGACAGATTGGACTAGAATATAAATAAACATTCTAAAATTGCCCCTTTGGAATTCACAGTCGGCCATAGATTTTGTTGGTATCGCTATCTGGATACTATTCCATAACAAGTTCAATGGGATGAACAGAGGCAGGGGTGAAGACAAAATGTTCACAGAGCTTTTAACATTGAATTATGTTACCAAAAATTATACCAATTTCTTTACATAATGTGACCTTTGCAACAGACCTTATTTTCCTAATAAATAAATAAATTAGACCTCGGCAACATAAACATATTAATTCAACATTGAAATCTCTTTTATTGTTTTTAACTTTCTGCCACCACTACAATAACTCACAAGTATTAAAGTTAACGTGTTTTGCTAAGTACATTCATTGTAGGTACTTATCTTTAAGCACGTCTACAAAGGTCAAAGCAATTAATAAAATATAGTTAATTTACGCTAAATAAATAATATCACATCTGAAGCCGACCGCAGGTGATGATGAAATAACATCACAATTATTAGTCAAATGTTTAGCAATCACACACAATATGCATTACAAATTAAAATATATGAATACATACTTATTATTTTGTTTTCACTAATTTTATTTTGCCTGCAAAGTATACATAAATCGTCTTCCATCACCAAACTCGAGTGCTTACTAGGAATATATATATTTATTCAAAGATGAGATCAATATGTTTGGTACATATTGATTTACATACATAACTCAAACTCAAACTCAAAGCATTTATTTCAATTAAACCATTACTGGCACTTTTGAATGTCATAAGAACAATTCATAAAACAAAACTACGAAAAACTACGAGTGCAATACGTCATTCCGAAAGCCACCACGCCGAACCACACGCCGCCGAACCACATACCTTAACCTACACATACTCACTTGAGATGAAAAACTTGTTCTCTGAAAAATGTGAACATTTATAGAATAAATACATAAGTACTTTTAAAACTGACATCATCCATGCTTTCTGGTCATAAACCTTATACTTAAAGGTGCACATTAGCCTAACTACATAACTTAATAGTAATATATCAACTAGAGAACTACACATGGACTAAAAAATATTATAAAAAATGCTTGTAAATAGGACCAAATAAAATAAAAAATTTGTAATGTAATTAAAAAAAAAAAAAATTGCAAAATACTTTCAGAGCATCTTCTATCACACAAATAATTCAATTTAAAAAGCTTTCAATCCCACACTTTCAAGCCCTGATATTAATCTTTACACCTGTCAGTAATTGAAATAAACAATGTCTTAAAAATCATGTTAGAAAAAAAACTAATAGCCATATTATACAAACAGTTCAATTAATGAGGTCAACTCTAAGTTGACCTCATTAATTGAACTGTATAATATATGTTTTTAGTTGATAATGTACAAAAGTCTTCTCTCTTGTTTAGTTGTTGGCCACTCATAATCTTAACATGTACATTATTTAAAAAAAAATAGAATGAAAACTAAGAAATTGTTACCGTATGAAGCTAGTGGCTTGATACTACATTTTGAATAAACTACTTACTGATTTTAATCTGTTTAAACACAACATAAATAAACGGCTTCTTCCAAGCAAGTAATAATAAACTAGAAAATACCACATGTTATCCTTTTATAAACATCCGCAGTCTTGCATCTGGTCATATAAGCACACCAGTTGTGACGATTACATACATCATTTTTCACCCTCTACTTTTATGAAGGACATAATCAGTTGGGTTTATGTACCCGTCTGTCTAAGGATTTATTTACACAGTATTTTCACCAACATTCCTATACTATCACCTTTTCGTACCACAACTATACCATCTAGGTTTTGAAATAGGTTATTCCAATACCAAGTACAATAAATAAATAAAAATTACAAATAAGTCATGTTCCGTAATTTGTCTAGTGGTAACAAATACTAACTTTCGCAGTCCTAATTCTAAGCTATTTGGTTTTCTACCTTTTTGTTCTGTCCGATTAAGGGTGATAGACTCAACCCTGGAGATTTCATGCCATCATTAGGTAACACCTCATGACCATTACTTAATTCCTTATCATTCTTTTGTTTTACATCTTCTACAGTATCGTATATTTTAGCTTTGTGATCCCAAAAGTTTTTACCAATTTCTCTGATGCTGTTTCCTATTTCTTTTTGGTCGCCACACAGGTAGGGTGGGGTAAACTCCCGGTATGCAATACAGACTCTTCTTGAAGAGATATCTTCACGTAGAACACAGTGTTCCCAAATGTATCTTGCTTCGCCATAAATGATTATTAACGATCTCCTGGAATTGTAAAAAGGTGATGTGAGTATTATTTTTTATTTACACAAGTTTAGTTTATTTATTAATAAATTATTAACTGAGAGCAGCTGTGTAAACAAGGAACTTCAACAATTTTATTGACCTTGCAAAGTACTCAAACTATTTATTCTTCCGTCACAGATATTGCACAATGTTTTACTATTTTCATGAAACATTATCATTGTGTAATATTACACCTTATCATTTGCCTAGCTGTTGTTACCTGAACTGCTATATAAATGATTAATTTTGTATTTCAATAAAAAGATTGACTGAAGTTATGAACAATAAAAGAGTCATTGTTTTTTGTTGGTTGACAGGAGAGTGAAATAAACCAATAAAGGCTCAACACCAAGTAAACTAGAAAAATAGCAGAATAGGATGATGTGGCAATTCAAAATATGACTAGAGTGTAAGAAATTTTGTTAATTAAAAGAATTAAAAATAAAACTCACCTCGGCATAGGTATTCTAATTATAACATCATCAGCAATCACAGATTTGCAAGCCTCTAACATTGACTGTTCCATATTGTTGTCTGTTATAATACTACCATCATTAGCTACCACTGGGCCATACTGTTCAGCACAGTACAAATTGTACTTCTTTAAGTCACCCTTAAACTTAGTCATAGTAAGTACAGAGTCAGACAAACAGTTCACAGTGATTATTCTTTCACCCCAGATCCAACAATCATCTATGTGAGGGTCAATAGACGCTCCCTTACTAGGATCATACTCCAAGGAGCACTGTTCAATAACAGAATAATTCTTCAACAAACCTATACTGTCAAATCTCTCCTGCAAATATTTAGAAAATGCCGGAAATCCTTCGAATTTGCCCACCACTACTTTTTTCTTTTTAAAATTAGTCTTGGGACCATAGTTTTGCTTCCTTCTGCCGCTCTGTGACACGTCCCATGGCACTTCATCGATGTTTTTCATCAGAAACCTTTCTTCCTCCTCTGATATGAAATCCATTTGTATGTACACGCCTGGGTAATCTATCGAGTCTCCTTCATGGTTAGGATGTTGTTTGTAGGAGTCTAGGTCCCAGCCTCGCCAGGCTTTGTTGCAAAATGGACAATAAACATAACCTTTGCCTTTGTCAAGTTCCAGCTGTAGTTTCAAGTTCTCGGCTCCATATTGTGTTTCACATATCAAACATGTTCTACAACCTTTGCAACCACATGGTCGGGGCTTAGTCATTATTTCACAATGAATAGTAATGCACTGTGATTTTATAAAAACATTCAACTGATTTCGCGATACTCCGGCACAAACTGTGACTGGTCAAAGCGACGTGTGTTATTTTTATATAATTATGTCAAAGTCAAAGTGACAGTTTAGACTTTAACAAATCATGATCGTTCCAGATAATTTTACTACTTCTTGAGCATGTAAAGACCGGCTTTTCACGATAATCGGAAAATCGAAATTAGTGAAGGTAGGGACGACTACACAGAACGTACAGAACGTACTGCTCTCCTTTCACAGGTTTTAACTATAATATTTTAACAACTCTGATCTTTTTTTGTTGATATAATTATTTTATATAATTATAGTTGCTTTGAGTAATTTTCATGAAAACAATTGAAACTTGATGCGTTAACTGTCTATGATAACTAGCCAGCTTTGTAGCTCAACTTTGAGACATACACTGACCGCAGGCTGCCAGTCAGGAGTGCGAGCTCTTTGTTTCAACATATTTGACTGTTAGCTAAACACCTCTAATTTCTTATTTGTTAAAAACCTGCGTGACAAGTTTTAGTAGGGAAATGGTTTTTATAAGGCTCATCAAATATTATGAAATAAAATTACATTGAATGATAACTGACATTAATTTATTGATTCATCAATTATTATGTATATAAAATCAGGTTTTTCTTCCAAATATTTTAGCTTAAAATATTAAATAAACAATAGTAGGTATGCGATAACTAAGCTTTATAATTTCTCTAGCAACTAATTTAGGTTTTCCTAAAAATTTATATAGCTTCTTGCAATTTATTTATAAAATATAATTTAACGAAGAATTTGAACATTATTTTCATTTTATTCACTACTTGTGGGAACCATGGCCAAAGTAGGGCTAAATAGATAAGGTACTTCATTATGTAGTAAGAAATACGGTACATAAAACCCATAATACTTACCGAAAATCACATAAATTGTAGTTATTCTTGGATCTTTCACAAATAAAAACTTATGGTACCAACAAAACATTTTTAAAATAGATAGGTTATTTTATAAATAAATTCATACAAACTACAGCTATGTTATGAGTAGTTTTGTTATTGTGATTGAGAAGCTTTTTTTGTGAAATGTGTTATTCATTTTATAAGATCTTAGTTTTACTAGAATGATAATCAAAATTTTAGGGTAAGTATACGTATATTTATATAAAGCTACATTTCATCCACACACGATTCAGTTTTTGACACTATACAATCCCAATAATAACTGTTCAATAACCCTCCTTTTGCTTCGCCGCAGTCGGGTAAAAATAGGGATTAATCAATTAAGTACTGCAATATTTTGCGTCTTTTTACCAAAACATGCACCTAGGTAGTATTTTTAAATAGGGGAAGCATTTGTCAGCGGTGATCAATATTGTTTTTTATCAGGTTGAAATAGTGTCACTAACGGTTTCCTTTTTTAACTCCTTAATGAATACGACAATTTAATATTATAATTAATATTACATTAAAATAAACAAATACATATTTTTGTTTTTGTATACATAATATTTAAATAAATCTATAGATTATTTTGTACCAAGTCTAAGTAAATGCTGTTTCTCTTGCAATATGAAAAACAATCATTGGTACCATATTTTTAGTAAAAGTGTTAAACAAAAAGAGGGTAACATACAAAAAAATTGTCTGTGGCCAGCCACATTCGGGAAGTCCTCGTGTTTCAATTTACTACCTATAATAATACTATAATGTAAATAGTGCTCTTGACTACGACAATTTAATATGTTTTTGATAATCTTATTGATAAATTTCAATATGCAGTGTTGCTAGGCTTAAATTAAAATAATAAGTACATTTTTTTGTTGATTTCTTTAAAACAAATTTTGTATGGATACAAATTCCAATATTTCATAAAATCGCTTAAAATATCAGCACCAGTGGTAACCAATTGTACATATTAAAATGCTTGCATTATTTCAGATAAAATGTTTCACATTTTTACCATATTGCGCTATATTTTGCAATGAATATTTCCCAATATTAATAGTACTTAACACATTATAGCGTGAATATATAACTATCTATGCACCTTTAATTATACGCAACTTTTGAATGGCAGTGTTATGTAAACCTACGTAACTAAAATATTATAGGGAATTTCTCATATTATTTTAACCACTGATATTTTACGTGATAAATAGTAGTTAAAAATCTCAGGTCCTGTATCATGTCGGAAATATTTGAACAGAATAATTATAATTCTGTCATAGTACCTATTTCAAAAATAGGTATTCATTCTTGAGTGAACATTCATCGGATTAACGCCAGACTACGTTATCCATGTCATTAGTTTAAAACCTTCAGAACTTCAAAAACTCTTTCAATCAAGTTCATCAAAATCCAGCACCTTGAAAGTGGGATGGGAGATGAGCGCTAGGGGCGGCGGCGAGGGCGTGGGCGGAGCTACCACAACCGCAGGCGGCCGCAGTCCCGGCGCTACTGGATGCTAATCATCCACCAAGTCCCACAGCATGAGCGCGGCGTCGGTACCTCCTGCGCTAATCATACAGCGGTCGTTGAATAAGAAGCGAGCGTTATAAATCGCTCCGCTGTACACTTTCATTTCATTGTATTCGGCTTTCGGACTTGCACAGGGGTACCTGAGGAAATTACAGAAAATCATAATCACTGTTTGTGAGTTCAAAGGAATATACAAGAATTCCTTATGGATGAATGAAATTACCTGAATAAGCGGACGTATCCATCCAAGTCACCGCTAACAAGAAGGTCGTGAGCAGCCGAACGACTCGCTGTAGATATCAGTGTCGTCATTGGGTAGAATCGGTTATTCCACATTCCTAAAAAAATAACATATTAAGTATAGGTTTTTACTATGAAATGATGCCTATCAAGGGATACCGGCCGGCCGGTGCCGGTGTATTTAAGGCCGGCAGTGAATGCCCTGATACTATACCTAACATTACCCTAAACGGCTTGAACATCAAAAGAGTAACATCATTTAAGTATTTTGGGCTTTTTCTCGCTGACGACCTTAAGGACAATGTTGATATTGAGAGGGAGCGTAGGGCTCTGGCGGTTCGAGGTAACATGTTGGCCCGAAGATTCGCCCGGTGTAGCACATTAGTGAAAATAACACTGTTTAAGGCATAATTATTGCCAGCGGGCTGCGGGTTGTTCACAAGTTACCGCGGCCTCGACATATAGGGCTAAGAAGGAACATGGGTGGGTTTTAGTCAGTAGAAGTCTGACACTCCCTTTCGCTCTGCCCAAGAGCGGGAGGGGTTATTTGATGATTTTCAACAACCAAAAAAAAAAAAACGGCATATTGCCAGTGCTTCTACACGGGGAATCTTTGGATCAACTTAACCAAAAGAACGCTGGATGACCTACGCGTACAATATAATAACATTTTTAGGATGCTGTTGGGACTGCCGCGACGGTGCAGTGCTTCTACTATGTTTGCGCAAAACCGAACTGACGGATTCCACGCCGTCGTTCGCAAGAAAACCACGTCGTTGTTGTCAAGGTTGCGAGACAGTGGCAACAGCATCCTAAAAACTGTGGCGGAGAGTGTCGACTCTCCGATCATTAAAAGTTTTGTGAGAAGGACAATAACTGAACATTAGTTTGGGGATGTCCTTTTCTCAATACTAGATATAAGTTGTTTAATTGTTTACTAACACTATGGATCACGTTGTCTGAAAAATAAAGAATACTTACTATACATAGTATTATAAATAGATGAAGACATCCGTACCTGATACAAGGAATCCGACAGTAGAGTTATATGTAGACCATTTAACATCTTTCATAGCGATCGGACTTTTTTCTGGTGACAAAGATTTAATATCCCCTGCAAGAAAATTGTACAGTTTAAAAATAGTTTATAAATGAAAATTTCTCTATTTTAATCCTCTGCAAGAAAATAAGTTTACAAACAGTTTAAAAAATATGAAAAACAATAGCACATTGTGGAGGTAAACTTACAAAAAGCCAGATCATAATCAGCAGTAACAGTCTGCAAGTAATTGCCGTCTAGACTCCAGTCTAACTGCACGAGAGGTTGAGCCCCTCGGATTTTGTTTGATTTTTTATATGAGAATCCGTCGCGGGAGACACGGAATAAATAAATGCTGCCATTTTGTGATCCTATAGCTAGTACATCTCCAGCTGAAATCAAGAATGAGACTAGCTAATTACTTGTGAATTTAAAAAAATATCAATCTATTCACGATGTGTTCTTAAAATATTAAGTCAAAACTTAAGGGGTGTTTTATATAGTTTTCTTACCAGAGTTGTAAGCCAAGCAACTAAGGGGTGAGCCACAGACTCTTAGAGTTGCTACATGGGCACCAGCATCCGCATTCAGAACTACTAGATGACCCTCAGTGCTACCAGCAGCCAGGGCCCCTCCACTTGGATGCCACGCCAGAGATACACACTCATATCCAACCTGCAAATAGTTGAGCAATATATTTTCGAGTACCATGCTTTTATCCACCAAGTTATTAGCCAAAAATGGTTACACCGGTTTCATCGAGTTACCTGAGTGGCAAACACCAGTTTGTGTCCTTTCCATAGAGCAATATTTTTGTCATGTCCAGCTGTGGCGAACATTTCATCGTCAGGATGAACAGCTAATCCCATCAACTGTTTGTGATGTCCAAACACGACCTGAGTCAAAGAACAAGTATTTGTAAATATTCTATTCAGCGTTTTAAGCTAACCCAACTTGGATCTTCAGCACACTTAGATATAATTTAATCTGCATTGATCATCAAACTTATAAAAAACAATGTTTATACCTGATTAAATCTTCTTTGCAGAGAACCTTCCATGATATTGTTTCGAGTCGTACCAACGTAAATGTTTCCATCGTTTCTGCCTGGCCTCTGAGGGTAAATACTACGCACTCCTCCTACAGACTCAGGTAACTGAAAGTAAAACATTTTAATTAAAAGGAATAATATTAACATTTACTTTGAAGGAGATAGGAAAGTAGTCTTACAAACCTTCGTCTCAGTAATTCTTTTATAGTTTTGTAAGGAATCCCAGGCAGCGATTTTTCTGTCTTTTTCTCCACCTGATATTAATGTGCCTTCAGAAAGCATAACCAGAGAGCTTATGCCTTTGATGTGAGCCTGAATAATATTCGAAAATAATAATTAAACAATCATTATAATAAAAGAAAACTCCATTTAATTGTAACCATTTTTATGAGTTTTACCTCAAATTCCATTCGCACGAAGTAAGCTCCGTCGCTATCAACACTGTATATTGTAATGAAACCATCACTATCAGCCGTAACAACATCACCATCTTGCTCAAACTGCAAAGCAGTTACGTGTGTACGAGACGGCTGTAAAAGGTACAACAATAAATGTTATGAAAAACCGATATTTACGGTTTTCTTCTAATTGATTTAACTCCACTCTACAACTTACGCGGGAAACGACTCGCGCGTTCCTTATCTGCGTTGTAGGACATATTAAGCATAATTTAAAAATCAAAACCTTATTTTGAAAATCAAAAAACAAAAACATTTTTTATTACAACAAAAATTAAATGCAAAATTTACCGGCTTGATGATATCAGTGCGTTCGAAGAATCCATCTTTTCTGCGATTCCAGAATGCCAAGTGTCCTTTTCCGTGTGTGATTAGCAGGTTGTCATCAAGAGGATGAAAAGCAGCACCAGTGAGCTCTTCTTGCAAAGTCTGCAATTAGTCAATGAAAAATTAAGTTTTTGGAGGATCCTCCGACCAGACTTACAGTTGCCCACCAGATACAACACCCGTCTGGTCGGAGGATCCTCCTTTTTCTGTGGAACTTTACACCCCTATTCCTCATACCCCCAAACTGGTAACCCCAAGTACGAACGTCAGCGCAGCCTTCGTGCAGCTACATCATACCCCCAAAAGTTTATTTCAAATACATAGCTAAAAAGATGTCTAAACTTTCAAGACTAGAACGGTATGAAAAATCAAGAAAACAAAAATCTAATCCCATCTCAGCTACAATCATTGACAAAAACTAGCCACAAATTGGTCACAATAATAAGAAAAAAATTTAAGAGACAAACTTTTAATAGACTCCAAACGTTAGAAATGCCTCTAAAATCAAGCGTATCGTCACCAGCATCTTTTATATTTTTCTTGCCTATTTTAAATAAACCCGTCAGTAAGTAAAAAACAGTCGTTCTAAACAAAAGTTGAACGCGATACGCTTTTTTCCTTGCACGGTAATGTACCAACCATGTTCTGAAGTCGTCGCGTGACCCGATAAGATGTCGCTTGACAATTATGAAGAATTATTACCTAAGTTACCGAGAAAAATAATAATTTCTAACTATAATATTTTCTAGTCATAAAATAGGTGTTACTTGAGATCAATCGCGGTTATTTAATAATGATTGAGTGTTATTTAGCATGGTGTTTATTTCCATAAGGAAGCCATTTTGAAAAATTGCATGGTAATAATTATTACGGGCTTAATTTTTCGTGTGCACATATATACTCTTTGACGACTATTTACCTATTCTTTATAATAAAAAAGCGACATCAGCCACGGACCCTGGATCTACCCCCCGTTGATGATAATAGGTTCGCCCTATAGTTCGCCTCCTATTACATACGACGTAAACACCACTGGCGAAACGTGTGTGTAGGTACTATAACTTACATTTCTGCCTATTCCTCCGAGGATTATCATAGATCAGAAAAATATGTTATACTTAATAGATTGATACTTCGTAGGAATAAACCAAAACCAAAAAAAAAAAACATTTTGTAGCCCTCCCTTGTAGCAGAAGGTTCGTTCAAACTGGTACGAAGAAGTCTCAGACTCGGGACAGATACTTAGGTAGCCCACGAGATATTTCCAAAATAAAAATCAAAACAAAAAGTTTATTATTGACTAATATTGCGAACTCGTAGCACTCAGTAATTCGTAGCCGTATCGTAGCTCGTAACCCAGGGGCGTGGCCACGTTCGGCCGTTCAAGTGTGTTGAACTTGCGAAGTTGCGACCAAACGCTACGAACTGATTTATGCTTTCGTAGCACTTGCATTTGCACGCCTTATCGTAATCTATGGATGGAGTTTTTTAGTTTCTTTGCGATTGCGAAAAATGGGTTTCTTTGAGTTTATTGTTTCTTTGTTTACGTTCCACTTTGTTTTTTAAAGAAATGAAAAGTAAAGAGTATTTCTATGTTCGTAGAGCTTATATTATTAATTTGGTTGATTTAGTTGATTATTCTTAGGCTTATTTTTGGTGTAATCGGTCTGAAATAATTATCGCTAGGAACTTGCGTAGGTACCAATGATTCTAATTAGTCCGTCAGTTAGATTATCAAAAAATATTGGATACGTGTTTTATGTTTTATCAAATTAATAAAAAAATACGGAGATTAAACGCCTCAAAGATCATGAGTGGGGGATTTTGACGTCATTTGAAGGTAAAAATGTACTGACATGTGATGTTTTCGAGGAGTTCACGAGTTTTCAAAGCACTGTATCGTCTTTATTTTTTGTTTATGTGAAAAAAGAAAAAATATGTGTTCAAAATTTTTTGGAAATCTATTCGACGGACTCAATAGTTTCTTTTTGTCCGATCCCCTATTAAATAGTACGAGGGTTATTTTGAGGTAGGTACGAAGTCAAAATGCACTTGTTCTTCCCGCCATAGTGATAATTTGGAGAAACTGGCTGATGCGAAGAACAAGTGCATTTTGGCTTCGTTAAATTAAATTAAATTAACCAACAGATTAAAATGTGTAAATTTTTCACATAAACATGCGCTGATGTAAAAAGGACACCATCTTTTTTTAACAAAACCATTTAAAAATTCTTTAAAATCCTCCACGACCACACCTAAAATAAATGCATTTGCAGAACCCATATCTCAGATCCTATCTCCTTTCTAAATTAAAAAGCGGGGACATTTTACGAACGTCACGAACGCTGGCAACCCCAGGTTGGGTGACTTTATGTGTTGCCATCGGTACTTACATCGCGACCACATCTTAATGTATTGCCCAACCTTGGAGTGGGGTGCACAAGGTTGCAGACAATACGTCATACACATATTATACATTCCGTGGTTTATCTAGATTTTATTAAATTTATCGTAATGTCATATTAGTTGGTGAATACCTGAATACAGATAGGTTTAAGTGGCTATTTATATCTGAGGTAACTTTTTGGTATTCATTAATTTATTACGCTTGTTATTCTATGGCTTTTAAGTATTTATAGCAAGTATCAGAAATCTGAGGATAAAGTTATGGCTAAGGTCGACTTTCTGTATTGGACCTCATACAATATTTTTTTGTAGACTTTAGTGTATGAGATAACTTATTATATTTTCGACAATAAAACGTCATGTACTACTAAAAAGTGTAGTCCCGTAATATTGTGACCTCGACTTACTCTTACAGTGCTTAACATATAAAAGTTTAATCATACAATAGAATAATTAGTACAAAATCATAATGAAAAAATCATTACGACGAAACACACACGATGCTAAGAATTTTCATGATTACGTGATACGACTAATGAGCATGAGTTCTGGGTTCGATAGCCGAATCGGGCAAATTTTTTATTGTATTTCCCATCAGGAATTTGTCACTAGTAGCTTGAATTTATGCGTGGTTGATGGCAATAGGTAGGCGCGCTTGCTATCTCTACTAGTCATGTGCCTTAATAAAAGAGTGAACCAATGGTACACCTCTGTCTACCCTTTTGGGGATTACAGGCGTGCTGTGATGTTATGTTATTAAAAGTGAACTTACAGCAACTTTGCCGAGTAGATGTCCCCACTGCCACTGCCACACCGAGAGGATGCTCTCGCGGCCGGCGTCCACTGCCAACACGTAACTACCGCCATTCTGTTAGAAAATAAACACCATTACACACAATCCCATAAATACTTAATTAACAAGTCAGAGCCGCGCTTGGGAGTCATAAAAACTCTGGCAACAAAAACAAGAAAATAAGGTGCAAAATAATGGTCAACATTCTTGCCGGATTGAAATATTCTCGCCGAGAATCTGGCGAGAAAATACAACTAATTTCAACTTATACAGTATGTTAACTAACAGAGGGCGTTCCCGTTAACCCGCAATAGTATAGCATCCATACATGCTAAAAAAAATCACCAACTTGGAAACCCCTTGGTTACGGAGATATTGGGGGTCAAAGTTCCAAAATTTTCACAGCTGTTTTCGTAAATTCTAGTTTTTCAGGCTATAACGTTACTTAAATTACCTCCATGACCCATTAACTATTTAAAGCATCCACTAGCACAATGTTTTAAGAGTGGTACTTTGAGTTTTACCGTAAAATGTGATTTGTGGCACCAAAACCAAATTTTGAGTAGGGGTACTTAGTTTGATGTACAGAATGCTTGGTTGACGGGAACGCCCTCTGTTAGTTAACATACTGTATTATACACTGCCGAAAACTGAACACCATTGATTGGTTCTATTAATAACAAAGAAACTGGTAACATTGGAGCTTTATCAGTTAATTTGTTCCCAAGAATTTAGTTGTAAATTCACAACTATTCTGTTCCAAATGAGTTTAGATGTCGGTTGCTGCTTCCAATCCAACAAACACGAATACGTTTTAGTGTGATACCCAAGCTGCTTGCATAATTTTGGTACTCACAAGCTGAGAAAATGCGACAGCTGCCACACCTGCCTCGAACTCCGCCATACCAAACACGTGGAGCGTCTGCAGCGTGTCGGTGCTCCAGATGCGCACGTGCGCCTGCGCACGTCTGCCGCGTCCTGCGCGCTGCCCGCTTGCTACCAGCTCGCGGGATGGGTGTAGCTCCATGCTGATACAATAAGTAAGATCTATTAAAATTGTAATAATAATAATCATCATTTCAGCCGAACGTCAACTGTTGGACATAGGCCCCTAAGTGTCGCCACATTGACCGGTCCCGTGCGTCTCGCATCCAGCGGATCCCCGCAACCTTCACCAGGTCGTCGGTCCACCGTGTGGGAGGCCTTCCAACGCAACGTCTTCCGGTTCGCGGTCGCGAAATACTAATACAAAAAATATCGTTTATTTATAAGAAGGGGCACATTAACAATAATAATAACAGAACTTAAAATGAGGATTTTGGATTTGAAGCTATTAATGTTTTTTTTTATTCAAACTACTACGTACCTATAGGTACTATAGGCAATCGGAGGCCGCGAACACCTTAAACTTTAAAAAAAAAAATATAGGTAAGTGGACTAAGTGAGGAAAGTTAGTTATTGCAGTCGAGGTGAAATTCAGACCCGGAACGCTGGCGAGGTGGTTTGTGAACTGCCGTAGAGTCAGAGAATAATTTGCCATCAAACCATACTGCAATGTCATTCCTCACCACCACCACCTAGCATATTGATCGATCATGAATCAAGCTTCAAGTCTTACCACTGAATGTCTTCTGTGTGTCCGGTGTAGTGCCGCTGGGACTCCTCGTCCCTGTCGTACATGATGGCGACGGCTGCCACATAGTACAGCAGCTCTCCTGTCGGTAGCACCCACAGGTTTCGACGGGAGTCGGAGCCGCGGTAGCCGTAACTGCGGGAATTTATATTATTAAGCCTCTGTAAGGTAAGCAGATATATTCCCGTCGGGGCAGCGGGTTGTTAAAAAGAGCTAAGAAGGAACATGCGCGGTTTTTAGCCAGTAGAAGTCTGACATCAGAGCGGGAGGAGTCATTTGATGATTTCCCACCCAACAAAAAAAAAAGATAAGCAGATATCTCGTGCCTTGGAAAACACGTTATGCGAGTCAATTTAAACGTCTAGTCTTATCAAAGGGTATCGTTCTACCAAATTATTGGGTTGTGGATGTTAGATAGGAATAAGATAATAAGATCTTTTGACTATTTTAAGCGAACTAGCGAAGGTTTAAAAAAAATCCTTTAATAATTTACCATCACATTTGGAAATTGATTTATTCAACACCAGCGCACGTTAAATTAGAGGCATCCTAAGTAAGTACTATTTTGGTGACGATAGGCATTAGTTCTATTTTAATGTCCAAGCTGTTTTTTTTGTCATGTTTATTTTCTTGTTTATTTTTTTTCTCTGTTTATGTAACTTTATGGTTATCAAATATTAGTTGAGATTTGCTAATTGCTAACATATATGTGGTAGCTTATAATTAACAATTGTCCACAAATATAAAAAAATATTCAACTTTGTAATTAGTCTGTAAGCTTTCTGTAAAATAAAATAAATAAATAAATAAAATAAATTAAAGCTGTATTTATTTAATACCCACATTTCGCCATGGTCACGGGGTTTTATTGAAAATAAAATTATTGATTTGTTGGTAATAATAAATTTTGGTACTTACACCCAATCAAGTTGAAGTTTCTTTTCAGGTGGTGCGTTGTCGATGGGTGCGTGGTGTATCGGCGGGTAGAAGGTGCGCCGCAGACCTCGGATAGTCACCCGGATCGGCTCCTCTTTGAGGACCTCTAGTAGAGTGTAGTCTGTACAATGGTTAATTCAGAGTGTTAAATATTTCTTGGTAGCAATCGGAAAGCTCGAATGTAACTAACAAACTGAATAGATCTGAAAAGCGAACGTTTAAAAGATATATCTAAATCAGTGTACTTTCACAGATCGAAAAGTAAGTTTATGCTTTGCTTTCTCTCTTAATTTAAGTTTGGACTGAACACCTCAACCAAATCATGCAAACGCAATGTACTAGGGTGTGGACGGGTAATTTATAATTATGTACAATCATAATTAATATATATCCGGAGAGCAGCGGTGGCCCAGTGGTGTCGGCCCCGACTTACGAACAGTAGGTCGTGGGTTCGAATCCAGGCAGGCGCATTACTTTGTGTAATTTATTTCATTACCGCTGCTCTCAAAACGGTGAAGGAAAACATCGTGAGGAAACCGGCATGTCTTAGAATAAAAAAAATCGAAGACATATTATGTGACATCTACCAACCCGCACTGGGCACGCGTGGTGGATTATAGCCCATCCCTCTCCTAGAGAGGAGGCCTGAGTCCCTGCAGTGGGAACATTATAGGCTGATGATGATTGACTTTTCTTTTTAAGGAGCAGAGAATTGACTTTTTTGAGTTTATTACTAGTTGTTGGTTTACCTGAATTACGAACAATCTCTCCTTCAGGTGCATACAGCACTCGAGGTCGACTTTTGCTCCGCGCGCGTCTCCCGCGCATGTCTTCAGCCATCGGAGGCGCCGCCACGTTGCCTCGGGATCGAGATCTAGAACTCGCCATATTATGACTCATGCTTGTTCATTATTATCTTTTAACATTTCAATTTCAAACAGTAACTTTGTTGTTTCAACTGTTATCAAGGTTAGTTACACAGGGTACATACCCTGTACAAGTTATAAAGGGAAACGTCACGTGGTAGAAACGTCATTTTTATCTACGCTGTGGAGTCCATGCTAATGGCATCTGCTGAATTTAAATGTTAACACATTGCACATTGACATCCCTAACAATGTACTGAGACTATAATGAGGAATAGTATAAAATAACTGAGGGAATTAAAAATCATGACCAGCACATCCCTCAGAATGCTTTACTAGTTTGGCGCTATCTCGCTATAGGGTGATTTTTAATATTGGTGGTCACACTAAACCTTAAACTGAATATCCCAAAGAATTATCGAGATATACTGAACCCTCTTGAAGGTTCTTCTACTCGTAGCTACGACTATCTATTTTTATAGGTACTACCTATATAGACACGCATTTTTCACGAAAACTTAAGAAAATATTGTGCCACCAACATTGGAAATCACCCGGTAGTGTCCATCAATTCTTATTGTGAACAACTGACTGATATACAGACACAAACACGTTGAAACGGGCTACAAACCTTCTGATAGGCGACTCAATAGGTAAGGGTGCACTGACTCCAGGACTCAATGCCGGGACCACCATCAGCGATCCCAAGTAAAACGTCTCCACGTCAGCAAACTCGTTTCGCAGTTGGGAGAAACTTCTCACCTAAAATATAGACATCGTTGGTCACTAATTACGTGGAGCGACTGCCTATTTTACCTCAACAACCCAATTAATACTAGTTAAATGATATCTATAGGTAAGACTGGTTGTCAGACTTTCAGGCCAGTGACTACCTGTAACCACTGCCATGGAAAAACAAATGACAACCCAATGGCTTAAAGTGCTTTCCGAGAAACACCTATACCTGGCTCCTTATACAAACAATTAATACAAAAAAATAAGATTGGGCACTTCAATTTTTTTGCAACAAAGATTATACCATAATTATAACTCCACCAATGCTTAAAACTGTGACATACATTAACTACGCCTCTAAACCTAGATATCTTTGCTTTAAATTCTCTATCTTTACCTCTTGCCCGGTTATTGTGTACATCCTCTTAGCTCCGCTCATCTTCAATACTTGTCCTAAATCTTCCAACACCTCCTCAAACGGCTGTGTTGTGCGTAAGTTTAATAAAACACGACACTGCAAACAAAATAGTTTCATGAAAACCCAACCCAACTTACAACATCGCAAGTTATGTGAAGCTGCACTTGGAAACAAATTGTGAATAAGAAAGAAGGGTTCGATTTAAAGCAGGGTAAAAAAAATTAATGAAAAAGCTCTTAATAAACATTACTTCAAGAACTGATTTTGGTAATTTTACATTTTCCCTGCAATTTACCTTAAACGATGAAACCGTGGTTAATGTAGGTATAATAATAATAAAACAAGGAACTCAATATCAAACTCGGCGACTTTTCTAACTTTATAATTACGATGAAATAGGTAGATAGTTTAAACTTTACAAAATGTGTATGTGAGTATGTAGGTAGGTACTTTTCGGTTATCAGAACACCCTTTATAGACTTTCCCGAACCTAACATTAGCAAACGGCCCTAATAGTTCTCTAATACCGAATATGGCCACTTATGACCTGACCTCGGTTTTCGCAAAGCTTCGGCAATCACCAGTGTTTACTTGCCAAGGCCTGCACTGAAAGCACTACAAATCGTTTTGGCGTGAAATCGCATTTAGTGGAACTTCACAATCTGTGATGCTTTTCATTTTAGTTTTAAGTACTGGGTTTTACATTAGTTTTTATTACAGTTTTTCGCCTAGTAACATGTAGAAATGTGTGACTTTTGTTTTGAATATAATAACTACCAAAGAAGGACATTTGTGGACGGTTTTACAGAAAGGATGAGTGGAACTCCTAGAAACGAAAACGCGGCAGGCCCACAAGGAGATGGCGAGATGAGTTAGACTCTTCCTCAAAGGATTAGCCTGTATAATTGGCTACTTCACCATCATCAGCCTATAATGTTCCCACTGCAGGGGCTCAGGCCTCCTCTCTAGGAGAGCGATGGGTTATAATCCTTTGGTATCCGTTGGTAGATGTCACATGTCTTCGAATTTTTTGATTCTAACACATGCAGGTTTCCTCACGATGTTTCCCTTCACCGTTTTGAGAGCAGCAATGCACACATAGCAATGCGCCTGCCTGGATTCGAACCCACGACCTACCGTTCATTTGAATATTAAGTTATAAAATGAATATAGAATGGACCCCGCCTGCTTCCAAGTTTAGTTAAATTTAAAATGTGCTTGTTTTTTTGCTTTTTTTGCAGTCGGGTTTTTCTGTCATATATTTTTTTTGTTATCTGTTAGCAGTTATGGCGGGTTTTTTAGTTTTTTAACTACTTTTTTTTATTTCCAACTTTTTAGTTATTTTGTGTTTGTGCTTTCGTTGGTCGCGTAAAATTCTTCGCACACGATTTAACTTTTGTGTTTGTTTATAGGTTTTGTGACTTTGAATTTCTTTTAAACATATATGTGTCATATATTTTTGTAATCTCCTTTTAAAACCCTTCATTTTTATACCCTACTCGATGATAAGGATTTTTTTTTGAAATCCGCGTTATGGCCCCCAAAATCTGCAAATTTCTTTGCTTTTTAATTTTAATGTAGCCAGTGACACTCGCGCCATTAAGACGAATCTAACGACCGCGTATATTTTATTCAAATCCCTTCATCCGTTTAAGAGTTATGATGAGGAAACAAAGAAAAGGACATACATACATACATACATGCCAAACACATAACCCTCCTTTTGGACTTCGCCGCAGTAGGGTAAAAACACAGCATCAGCATACCCCAACTCAAATAAATTGAGACAACTTTAGAACAATGACGATGATGATAATCCAATATTCATCGACGAAGTTACCTGTATAGAATGATCCATATTATTGATGATCCTGATGACGCGTCCACTGGCAGGTTTGCCGCCGCCCGGGGGAGGCGCATCAGACTCAGCAACCGATTGCTTACGAGTGCCAGCTCGCGACCAAGCGCTGGTCGTGCCGGTTGCTGTGCCACCATACCACATGCCGTTCTTTTTGCCGTAGCTTGCCGCCTGATCGGAAAACAATAATGTTGTTTTAGAGATTAATATTGACGGTATATTTCATAGTTTGGTTTCGAAGAGAAGTGGCTATTTTCAAAGTCTTACGTCGATGAAATCATCAAGCTTTGGTGACAGAATCCTTATCCGTATATGAAACGTATCATTTACCTCACATCCTGAACTGTATATAATCTATTCAGTCCGCTGCAACTAAATGCATGTAAAAGTCTGGCAATAAGATTAATTAGTTAAAATGTTATAGAGAGTGCAATTTGCTACAGGAAAGTTAGATAGGAAATGCAAAGTGAATACTTACCTACAGCTGTAAGCAGAAAAACCTGCTGCTATAAGAAAAACGCAGATAAAGGAAGAATGTTACATAGCCAGTGCCTATATGACTAGTGCAACTTTTTATGGAGAAGATGTAAAAAGGCATAGAATCGGTGTTTTTTCTAGAATAAAACACACTCGTGCCAAAGTTTAGATGACTTGCCTACAGCTTAATGAGACACATGCTTCAGCAGGTTCATTAATTACCTTATTCATTTGTTTCTTTTCACTTGGTACCGACGCGACGGCAAGGTAAGAATTTTTCTGTTGTGAAAAAGAAGTTTTTTAAAGACAATAGACAGGAAATATCGGTTGCTGGGTTATTTAAACTTGTTTTATAAGTTATGGTTATTAATAGAATTATTAAAAGTTAAATGAATGACTCATTAAAGGCTAACTTTACGGTTCGACATACCTAACATACCATTGACGAACTAAATACCGAAGAAATATTAGAGTTATTTTCAGGTCAATGAGAGTCGCGGTGTTTCTTTTGACTGGTCGAAACTTACAACATTCCTCCGAATTTAGGCTTCAAGTGCTTTTATTAGGCTTTCGAATGACGTCATGAGAAGTAAATGTTTTCAGTTATTTCGGCATATAAGCGGCCCGACCTAAAACTATGGAGCTTTATGCCCATGACACGAATAGCTTGTTTGATGAATGTGCAAACTAACTGCGAATTTCAGTAAATTTTCACTGACATGCATACGAAAAGAACCTGCATTGGATATGATTTTTAGACGAATATGACTTTATCATAGGTGGATCTGAAAGTATGAATTTAAATGAAATTCGTGGCAAGTCTGCGACTTCATGGGCTGTCATGCTAAATTGTTATGGCAATTTGTTGTTTAGTTGGCAGAAAAATGGTTGATATCCCGACGACTCGTACTCAGCGCTTTTTCTCCGCGTTTATTATGAGCACGGCAAATGTGAAATGAAACTCTCTGGGAACATAGATGCCGCTACTTTCCCTCCCACATTTAACCCGCCTTCAAAAAAAAAGTAAACCTTTTGAATGAACCTTTCTTAGGTAAGCTTATTCCATCATAGACATCATCAGTCATTTTTCATCTGGCGTGAAAAAGCTCAGTTACAAAAGAAATTATACAGTATGAAAACTAAACAAGAACTTAAGTAAAACGATGAAACATGAATACCACTGGACCATTTGACTTTTCCGATAAAACATAATGCATGGTAATGCATTTTAACGTTTTTTCAATGGCCGACGTGTGGGAAATGTAACTAGGAAAGTGGGTTTATTCAAAATTTTATGGTTTCTTGTTAAATTCCGTCGCTTCCGTTCCGACGTTTTGGTTTCCTGCAAATACAGCTTTAACCTAGTTCCTTATGGGACTCGAATATTTTTGATATTGTTTGAATTCGAAGCCGCTAATTTGAAAATTTGGATTGCATTGTTTTTGTTGTGGCACCTATTGCTAAGGTTAGGTGTTAAAATGGCATTACAAAAGAAAGTAGGTATCGATAATGAATACTGGTATATTCAGATGTCTATAACTTAAAACGACCTTGTAATTATATCGTTAACTTAAAAGCGTGATAATTTATTGCACAATAAAATAAAATCAAATTACAGACGACAATTTGGATGTTCGCCCAGTCCTTCTAAATTCTTCTAAAACTATGTTGAATTCAATCGCAATATGATATTTATGCATTAAAAAGTTTTCCAAATGAACTTAACAAAAAACAAGAGCTCACCATGATAGAAACCCTCAACTCTTCGTCGCTGTTCGCGCAATACCGAACCTTTATCCGCGGTATATTGTCTTTGTCAGGACTAGCCACCGAGGACAAGCACGACCGACGTCCAACCGACCACTGACCGTGTAAACAAAAACCCTGCTTCATCCAAATTATTCCGAAGTCCTTGGCCCGTGGTACTGACCGTCTTCCAAGGACGGCCTTATCGCCAGTCTGTGCGTGCAATTAGAATAACGTACCAGCGGCCGAGATTGACCTCCCCGCCCCCTCGCGAAAGTTCTGCATTCACGCGAATCTTGGGGGTTCTATAGTGATGGTTCGAGGGTCTATGTAACTTGGTCTGTACACATCTATTGGCCACCACGTGTGGGCTACGTTTCGTCGAGGTCACGTCTCAAATTGCTGCATAAGTAGTGGACTGCGGCGTTTGAAATTAATATGTCTGAAAATGTTAGGTAGTCATTTTGTCGTTTAGGAGGTAAATTGTATTTCGTGTCCATATGGAAGTTGAATTAGAAAGGGGTCGTGAACAATTTATGGGTGTTTAAACTGTTGTTTTTTAAATACTTTTGTTAATGCAAAGGAAACCGGGTGTTTTAGAGATTGACTTCCAAGAAAATTACATAAATGACAATAATAGACCGGTTTCACAATGAACAAAACCTAATTATAAATTAAATTTTGAAAACTCATTCAAACTTCTCAGTAAAAGGCCGCTAAGCTTGAAAGTTAGAACTGAATTCAGAATGTTAAGGTCTCATAAAAACCTTGCTACACAATTCCCAAAACGCTCTAGGACCCATTACTTTTAACCTGAACTTAATAACTACCATTAGCATCAACAAACACTAGAACTTATTTAAATACTACGCATTCATTAAGGCATTTGTGACATAACCTCACTTTTTGACGGGGCGTTTCGACAACCGGGGGCCAATGCACGCAATTCATTTGAATACTCAAGGAAAACATTGGCTTATGTTATTGATAAGAAAACATTAGCTATTCCATTTCCTTGTAAATGGATTTTGTAAGTCCTTAGTAATGATCTTGGAAAAATATTCATGGATTATTCCAACACCACAAATGAGTTGCAGTTAGGTGTTACCTAAGACTGATTTTGTTGTGGACAACGTTGACCCAAGCAATTGTAATGGCTGCAGTTATTATGAGTATGTATTTATGTAAAGTACATAATAATGCCGTACTGCTATACCTGCACGCTAATGAGCTCCGACGGGCTAGGTAGTAAGTGTAATAAATACCTTGTTAGAACATTGTGCGTTAACAAGACTAACGGCGGAATACTGAAACGCCACTCAAATATAAGTAACGCTCAAATCTAGTGCTGACTCGGTCGCTCTATGTTGAAGTAACAGAGACAGAACGAGATTTAAGGGCAACTTAAAATTGAGTAGCGTTTCAGTATTCGGCCGGTAGTTTCTCGCTTTTCAATCCACTAACATAGTATTTGGCTTCTACTCCTTTCGTTTTCGAACAAAAGTGCTCAAAATTGCAATAACATTGAAACCAACGTGGTTTCTTTCTGTGCTGCAGTGATATAGTATTTCACGTTTACTAAAAATTCAACCTTACTACCTTTTTCAGCTGTTTTCTTGAAGCACATCACACGAGGATTTCCAAATGTCTGTACCAGAGAACACCACAAACATACCTACATAAATTCACGCACCTTTTCCATGCTTTGCAATTAGAGAACTCCACCAGCTAAGATGCTCACAAGCTCCATCATCTACATCTAAAGATCAGTAAAAACAAAAAGCAACTCACAAATGGCTCAGTGGAGTACACAGGCAAGGAGACGACGACGAACGGCGACTCCTCCTCACTGTCCAGCATGGAGCTGTCAGCAGCCTGGAGCCACCGGTACCGACTCGGTCGCCACACCTTCGTAGCTGTTGTCACCCCCAGGAGAACCCAATCACCCAAAGTTTCTACCCCACTCGCGAAACTTATGACGTCATAGGTTGGTTGAGGAATTTTTACGAGTTAATTGGCCTAATAAAACATTTCATGTTCTTTATTTTAGTTTCGATTCATTCATTCAAAGATTGTTTGTTGTATAAAAGGGTTGTGAGTATTGAGAAGATGATTAATCGAGATGTATGGAAGAAACAGACATGCTGCTGACTCGAAAAAAGTAGGGATAGGGCTTCGCACGTCACAGACGGCACTCATTTTCGATTTCTTTGAAATTCTATGAGGGTACTACACTGTACCTAAACTAAGACAGACAGGAGAGTTATGAAAAGTTCCATTCGCAAATGTGAGAGACCTTGATTGTAAAAGCATTTAGATCACACTGCGAACTAAAGACGACTGTGGAAACAGGCATTTATAAGTACCACTATTGTACATTAAGTTTAAATAAAAAAATAAAAAAAACACCTAATGAGTGCTTAATGTTTGAAAGACGAAAATATGCCGCAACGATGCCTAAATAAATTGGTACAAGGGCACAAGAAGAACGGGACGTCCTATTAACATGTTTGAGTAGAGAATCAAAGACTTTGATCGTAAATGTCACTTGCGTTCAACACCTCGAGTCAAGTTCAAGTACCTACTGCTAGTAACGCATGTGTCTTCGTGTCAACCCGGCGTTTAGCAGCGATAGCCGTAACGTAAGGGGTGACGTCTGTCCGGCCGCTACGGTCATACATTTGCATATACTTACGTTAAACTAGATATGGGAGTTGCACGTTTGAAGTTATTCCATGTGTGGCGTTTTTGGTTGATTTCTTTTGATTTTTAAGTTACTTATGAGAGTATCGATAAGGAGTCAAACTCAAATTCAAAGCATTTATTTCAATTGGACCATTACAGGCACTTTTGAATGACAGAAAAACCAAGAAAGCGATGCTACAGTCACAGTCACAATTTATAACTTGTGAAACTTCTGTAGTTGCCCATTTTAACGCGTAGATCTCTATGGAGAAGATTGTGCATCAAACTCCATGGGCACTCTTTTAAATCAAAGTCTTGGTTACGTCATTCAAAGAGAAATACGCAAGTTAAGAGCAGTGACCAAAACACATACTTGTGCAAAAAATGGGTTGTACACCATCAGTCTCCGCTGAGATAGGCCGCCATAAACTAAATTCGTTCAGGACTATTTAAACTCAGTAACTAAAGCTTTGAAAGCCAGATTACCAACGTAAACACACTCACGTAAGTGAAATCAAGTAAGTCGCAATAAAGTGCATGTCTGCATAAATCTACATTAGAAATGAAGCTTGTCTACTTCTCTTCAGTTTTCATAATAATTGAAACGTTTTACCTGAACCATCACAGAATTGAAAATAAATAGAACTTGCACTGTTATTCTACACAATGTAATATTTATTTAAAAATAATATTCAACTTCACCACGGTACTTTCTGAGGCCTTTCGAATGTAAATGCATGGCCTATTAACGCAGTGGTCACGCTAATAAAAAGCAATGCATTTTTTTTTAAATGGAGCAAAGGCGCTCACGTCATTCTCGCTCTGTCAACGGAGATCGAATCTCACACACGCGACTCTATGCGCTTTATACAGCTATAAAAAAAGGAAAAGACTTAAAACGATTATGTTACCGTGGCGTGATCTCAATACTTAATAACCCACTGTTATAAGCAGCGTTATTGTATTTATTTTATGATTACATAGAACTTTATTGTGCCGCCGTAAAGGTTTTATATGAATAAGTGCAAGAGTTGTTTTTTAGTTGGCCATATATAGGTTTGTAGTTCATATGCGGTTAACACATTATAACCGGCAATTGTATGTTTTTATTCTGATTAGGTTATAACTGGTTTCTGAAGGGCTAATCAACTCAATAATGATGGTAGGTAAAGAAGCGTCCAATAAAAGGGGTAGTTAACAAAAAAAAAACACTAATTAGTCCGTCATTTAGATCACCAAAAAATATTGGACACGTATTTTTTCTTTTTTCACGTAAACAAACAATGAAGACGATACGGTGCTTTGAAAACTCGTGTAACATCATACTCTAAGACATTAGTATAACATTTTTTAGCCGTCAATGACGTCGCCAACCCCCACTCTAATCTTCGACGCGTTTTATCTTCGTAATTTTTTATTGATTTGATAAAACAAAAAATACGTATTCAATATTTTTCGATAATCTAGCAGACGGACTAATTAGAATCATATTTTTTTGAGTCAGTAAAAATCCCTATTGACAAAAGAAATGTGGGTCGTCCGGCTGCGAGATGGGCAAACGACATAGTTGCCATCGGCATCGGGTGAAAATCATGGAGAAGACAGGACCGCAGAGAATAGAGCTAGAGATCTAATAACCAGCAGTGGGTGAATTTAGGCTGTTGATGATGATGATGAATCAACTCACTTTATCGCAATACGCTGTCAAACTCATTTTGACAGCTGTCATTAGTTGAACAAGCCCAGTGAATCTAATCATGAGATCTGCAGGGCTATTGCGTATCTTTTAAATGACAGTGGCTAACCTATAGTGCCTATCAATTACTGTCAAATGGTTCCATTTTGTACTAAACCATAACCAATTTGACAGTTAATCCATAGACAATATGATAGCCACTGACATTTAAAAGATACGCAATAGCCCTACAGCAGGGCTATTGCGTATCTTTTAAATGACAGTGGCTATCATATTGTCCATGGATAAGCTATAAAATTGGCTATGGTTTAGTACAAAATGGAACCATTTGACAGTAATTGATACACACTATAGGTTAGCCACTGCCAAAAGATACGCAATAGCCCTACTGGGGATGCATTAGCATCTGTGAACTTTTAAGAAAATAGATCATAGTACGAAAATAATATGAATTGCGTTTCAATTCGTAAAATGTTCACAGACGCACTTACTATGATAAAAAGTCCATTTTATGATCTGCTAAAGTGGCCATTTTAGATCCCCTGATATTTGATGATTGGGTTATTTCAACTCGCTTTGAGTAATTGGAGGAGATTTAGGAATAACTGTAATTCAAATTTGTGTGATATCAATTTTGTATCACTCAAGAGTCTATGTTTTAGGGTTTTCCCTGATTTAAAATAGACAATAATGTGTGAAGTGCACACATGAAGTAAGTAGTTTCCTATCATCTGCATGTAACACAGTTAGTAAACATTATCGAAGTACATACCTAAAAACTTATCAAAGATGCACCAACAGATACAAAACTAGGTCATAAATTAATCGATTTTGCTTCAATAAACTTGAAAACATGAAGTGTTTTAAATTTAGGCCACGTCACTTTAGATGCACTGAAACTATTTAAAGATAACTGAAGGGACGTCCTCAGTTAACACAATAATTCCCGTATTATTGTACAGATTCATAGAAAAAAACACGTCTAAGTTCTCAGCCACTATGTATGGTACTAGGCCCACTCGCAACAGCTGACTAACTAATTTGCAGTACCAACAAAACAAAAGACCATTGGCAACACCATAACGGCCCAAGACACGCGAAGGACACGCGAGATGATACCCTACATGAACGTAATAGGGTTCTATATCAGCATTCGGCTGGAGGTACGATTACGACGGTTGGATGAAGTAGACTATTCGAAATTTTATTTGTCGGCAGAGGGTTAGGGCAGCGCGGGAGGGGGGCAAGGTCACTCTCAGTAGAATCCACGCAATGTAACTAAAGTACAGGTAGATATGCATCAGGCAAGACGTCGGTTTAAGCTCTTTTATGTTTTACGTAAAGCAATTATGGGCTGTTATGCCCACTGGTGGGCGATCAGGCGACCCAATCACGCAACCGATAAGAATTTCGGCTCACTCATTATAGTAACGTAAACAAGAAGGGCCACTTTACTTACCCTTGATCCAATTTTTTTGGTACTTATTTTACGTAATATTTCTTTGAAGGTAAATTGTAATTAAATATAACATGAAGCGAAATGAAAGTTTCGCAAAGTGTGTCAAAGTCGGATTATGTGTTTTTTTTTTAATTATAATACTTACTATTGTTGAACCCTTTGCATGCTCGGGAAGAAAATGTTGTTTTTATATGTATTATGCAAATATTTTTGTAGGACTTTCATTTCTTTAAATAATTTATTGTTTGAAGCATGCAAGTGCGCTTTAATTGACATGTGCGGTAACTTAAACCATACTTCCTTACTTACTACGTTTAAGTGGTATTTTTGGTCAAAACATAAAGTTTGGCCCTATGTAGCTTACATAGGGCCAAACTTTATGTTTTGTACTACACTGTCTTTATAAAACAAAACAAAACCACCATTATCAGCTTTCTGCCCTGTTCCCATATTATTTGGGGTCGACGCAATGCATGTTTTTTCATCCATTCCACGCATCACGCTATCGTTTATTAAATAGCTTTTTCTTCCATATCATTCCTCACATAATCCATTCATCTTTTCTTAGGTCTTCCTCTCCATCCATCAACATTTATATTCACCACTGTTTTAGTCACATGCGATTCGTCCTCTCCTCATGACATACTGCAACAGTAATTGTACAACTTTCAAACTTTCTCTAATTTAACATATAAAACAAAAACACCAAAATCTAAATTATTCATAAATACTTTGACCCATATTATATATAATTATTCATCATGTCACCGAAAAAGACCACAAAAACAATGACAAGGCACATCTCTATCAACGTAACGTAAACGTACAAAGTTACGTTACGTTTACGTTAAACTATAGGGTAGCAGCACACTGACCCACATCCCGCATTTGGTCAGCAGTTCAGCACTCAATAAGTAAGTTTACAATGTTTCGATACGCCACACTGAAATCACGAACGACGTACAGCGAAACAAAAGTGCAATTTAGACATTTCCTGCTGAAAGTACAGGTGGGACGAAAAGTGTTTGATATGAATACTGATCGAAAATTACCGAAGAAGAGAGAAGTGGGGAACGCATTATTGTGAATGAAAATAATTCTTGTCCACTAGGTCATTGTTTGTCTATCTGTGTGCCAAATTGTGTCAAGTGGCAAAACAGACACACCGACAGAGTAACTTGCACATAGTATTGATGTTTACATACGTTAATTTAACTAATTTGTTACCTTCAACATATTAATGATTTAAACCCTTATCTACTACTACTACTAATTATAAAAAAAACGATTTAATTTAAAATTTTGAGCAACATTGTATCGATCAACCTACCTGCTACCAAAAATAATGATTTCTAAAACCTTATAAAATCTAATTTAATTAAATCAAGTCAACAAACCAATGGATATCCGCAGATATACCAATAAATACTGAACGTGTAGCTCGTAGTAGATTGGTTACGAGCGTGGCCGGCTATGTCGCTAAAGCTACTACATCTTTGCGTAACTCAAGTAATCATGGTCTAAGAGCCGGTAAAGATCGACCTTCACAGCTCTGATAACCAGATGAGACGTATTTCTTATCAAATATAATTTAACAAATATGCCTATGAGAACTTGCCTATCAAAAAGTGGTCATAACAAATTTTTGGCAAGTCCACATAATTGGTTTTGAAATTAAAATATCTAACCTTTGATATAAATTTCGATTGGTTAGCAGATCGGTGTAGTTACCTATATTGACTTACTTGTTCACAACTTGCCAGGTGGCCATACACAGAAATGAGTAGGCAAGCTTACCTAGGCATATTCTGTGTGTTATAAACTTCTATTGAGATGAAATTCATTCGGTTATCAAAAGAGTGAATATGATGAAAGAAAATTGATTAAATTTTAATTAAATTAAAAGTAGCTATGACCACTTTTTGATAGGCATATTTGTTAATTAATTATTTTTGATATTAAATACGTCTCATCTGGTTATCAGAGCTGTGAAGGTCGATCTTCACCGTCTCCTCTACTATCAAAACAAATGTTAGTCTTATAAATGTACAAGTACTTTCGCTCTGCCCAAGAGTAGAAGGGGTTATTTTATGATTTCCCACCCAACTAATAAAAAAAGGGAAAACTAAAGATACGATCAAAGAACTCATGGACTGTGTGAAACGTGATTGGGCTATAAAAGAGATGATTACTGAGATGTTAAATAATCTTGTGTTGCCAGTGATTACATACGGGACCGAAACGTGGTCGCTCACAATAGGCCTCATCAGAAAGCTCAAAGTCACCCAAAGGGCAATGGAGAGAGCTATGCTCGGAGTTTCCTTGCGTGATCGAATCAGAAATGAGGAAATCCGCATGAGAACCAAGGTTACCGACATAGCCCGAAGAATTGCCAAACTTAAGTGGCAGTGGGCAGGGCACATGGCTCGCAGAACGGATGGCCGATGGAGGGAAGTTCTGGAGTGGCGACCGCGAACCGGAAGACGTTGCGTTGGAAGGCCTCCCACTAGGTGGACCGATGACTTGGTGAAGGTTGCGGGGACCCGCTGGATGCGAGACGCACGGGACCGGTCAATGTGGCGACACTTAGGGGAGGCCTATGTCTAGCAGTGGACGTCTTTCGGCTGAAATGAATGAATAAATGAATGAACTAATCTTACTACTGTTATAAATGCGAACGTTTGGACGGATAGATATTAGTCGCTCAATCAAGAGATAATTAGTTCGGTTGGTGGTGGTGGTGGGGGGTGGTTAGTTAGTTAGTTTGGAATATAAAATGGACAACTTTTTTTTTCTTTTCGCACATACAGTATTCAAAATATTCACGTGAACGAAGTCTCTGGCGGAAGAGAATAAATAAAAGAAGAAGACTTGCTGCGCCAACTTCATTTAAATTAGAAGAGCAAAATAATGACGAAGCGATATCCAAAAACAATAATACTATCATATAACCATCCTAATTAAAACTGCATTAAACTTCAAACTAAAACAACACAACAGCTTCATTTGCCTAGCAATACATTTAATTTGCCTCATCAATATTAATATATAAAATAATGCATTTCTCATACAAATCCAAGTCACAGTAATTTACATCATGACTGTACGGGCCGCGCCCAGCATGATTTGAGCCCTTGTACTAAGAAAAAGAAGTGAAGCGGTAAGTGATTAAGGGGTCAGGTTATAATGGTCACTGACTGTACGACCGCGCCCAAGTCGTTAGGGACTCCGCGGTATTGTATTAGCTGTATGAAACATTGTTCTTGAAACACTTGAGGTTATTAGATTTCTTCTTATCATCGCGTTTAATTCCATTATGGTTAATGGATTTTATATATCTTCAAGTAAGTATTTATTTCTCGATTTGCATTTTATTATTTTTCAGTCTAGTGGCGCAATCGCGACTACTGAGCATTTGGTCCTCGGTTTGAGTCCCGGGTTTAACAAAGTGTTATTGGGTTTTTCTATCAGGAATTTTTCAGTAGCCACAGACTCTAAATTTGTGCTCGGTTGACTAAAAACCACCTATGTTCCTTCTTAGCCCTTTATGTCGAGGCCGCGGTATCTCTTAAAACATCCCGCAGCCCACAGGCTTACTCCCTGACTTAAACATACCTCGCAAGATGTGTGTGTACTATCAGGTACACCTCTGCCTAACCCTAAGGCGATTACTGGCATGATGTTTTGTTGTAATAAGGTTCTGTATGATGGATATTGATACATAGAAGATGTCATAAAGTTCCTGCGAGCTCATAATAAAGGTGCTACGCAAGTGCTACGAAAGTGCTACGAATGGGCTACGCAAAGGCTACGACGTAGGCTAAAAAGTTACGCGGCGCGGCGCTAATTTCTTAAATCAGATTGGTTGGTTGTGTAATAGTAGTGTTTCATGTTTATTATTTATTAAACACAGCTTCAAAATATCTTGCTACCTCTAAACCATTAGTAAAATTAGGTTATCGGAACCAAATCTAAATAATCATAACCCTGCCAAAAAATCTACATATATTTTCGCGACCTCGTCTGCCAGTAAATCAGTGACCATAATCTCACGAAATCAATGCTCGAATCAACGACAAATCTGTAATAAAACCTCTATAAATCAAGCTTACACAACACTGGCTAGTGAAGTATATTGAATTATTTACGCCACGTTTTGCGATAGTCATCGTTAAAAACACAAAGAAGTGGTTTTTAATCGCGTGATCACATATACTTCGGTAAAAGTTTTCTTACATACATTATTATATGGTGGACGGTGACCGACTATTATTCTATTTACTTATTATTCATTTATTCACTCGTTATCGATAGTGTTGATGACAGTTTGTTTTTTTGGGGTTCCGTGGGTGACATGTGAAATGTGTGAATAAATAAATAAATAAATAAAGTAGGTTGTATGAAATGTTTTGTTATTCAGTGGAGTTAAACAAAGGGATTGAAGTGATTTGAGTATTTATGCTCATAAATAAAATTGTGTTTAATAATGGCTGTTAAAGTATCCTTAACGAAGCCAAAAGGCACTTGTACTCCCTGTTATTTTTTTTTGTTCCAGAACCTTCTTGTAAGCAGACCATGCTTACTTTTTCAAATTAGTTTTAATATCATAACTTTACTTTTTAAACCTGTACGATCCCGTACTATTGAATGCATTCATCAGCACAATGTTTTGAGTATTTCACATTTAGTCCTACCGTAAAATATGATTTTACATCCCAAAAATCACATCACACTAATATTATAAAGGCGAAAGTTTGTGAGTGTGTATGTTTGTTACTTCTTCACGTAAAAACTACTGAACGAATTTGGATAAAATTTGGTACACAGATAGTTTATAACCTGGATTAACACACAAGATAGTTCTTATACCGATTTTGTCTTCCCGTGGGATCATTTTCGAGTTGTAGCGGGTGAAGCCGCTGGCAACAGCTAGTAAAAAATAAATGCGTAGAGTTACTTAGTTTGATGTACAGAACGCTTGGTAGACGGCTTCTTAACATGGATCCTGTTAACATCAGGGAGTTTAGGTGTCACAAAAAATAATGTAAAGATAGTTTAAAGTCACAAATGAAAGACTAGTTACGTCATATTGAAAAGAAAGACGTTGTTATCATTAGTTATCATTTCTGTCTAAAGACGTAGTCTACTCTTACAAGGTAAAGTTGTCAAGGAAACAACAAACTAAAGTCCTACAAAAAACAACAAATTAAAAAGCTGTCAATATTTTGAGTTGCAAAGAGGTATTTTTATTTTATTTTAAAAGGCCATACTACGGCCTACGATGGAACGAGCTTACCCAAAAGCCTATTCACTCGTGACTTTAATATATTAGGGTCGTAAGAACTTGACAACGCCAACACAGTAGTTTCAAATTATCTAACAAAATAAAGAAAATAAATATACAGAACCATTTTTCAAAATGACATTTACATTACAATTTCCCTGTATGAGTAATAATACTTATTATAAGGTAAATTAACGACGCGTTAAATATTAAAACTGGGCCACTAAGACGAATTACTTTTATTATGCCTTTAGATTTTTCATTATGTCCTTCAAGCTTATCTTAATAACAATTTACGCCTTTTTACGAGGAAATAAAACATAAATTGTATTTTATTAATGTCAATAATTGAGTTACGCGATACGTATTCATTTCCTTGCTGAAATTATTATAATGTTAAGGAAATTATGGAAATTTTCACGCAGGTTTTTCATAAAGGCGAAACAATTTTGAGGTCAAGGTATCGTGACGAATTTGAAATAGTGCCCATTGTCCTGCTTGACTTACAAAGGTTTGTAGACTTAGCATGGTCAATGCATAATTTAGTTTGACATGAGACTGATGTCATGTCACGTAATAATGTCCTACTAACACAGTGACGTAGTGCTTCTGGAGTTGATGGAGTGTCTCGAGTCTGCTTACTATCATAATTAATGAACTAAAGAAGGCTTCTGATACCGCAATTAACGTGACTACTATCAGGCTCAAACAAACAACCTGAAGTTGTCAAAACAAATTGACATGAAAAACAAAACAAGATCTCATTAAACAGGCTTAGAAACTACACTTCTCATCAAAAAAATCGAAACACCTCGCAGTTTATGATTTGATAAGGATTATCAGAAAAATGTGTATATTTAGGAATAAATGTAAAATGTCATTTAATAGTGAGTAGTATGAGGTTTTTAAATCCTAATGTTAATGTTCTAAATTCAAATGAAGTCTTCATAGGTTTCGTATTTTGTATAATGAGTAATTTTTACCCTGTATGGAATATGAAGGAAATGGGTAAAACAACACGCGTAAATGAAAAAAAAATGTAAGAAACGTTTATTTAATAACTTGTATTCCCTCCGCGAGCTCTTATTACTGCTTCCATACGGTTCTTCATCGATCGGATGAGAGTCACGATCACATGTTGTGGTATATTATCCCATTCCTCTTGGATTGCATTTTGCAGCTGGCTAAGTGTTTCTGGGGCTGGATCTCTTGCTCGAATTCGTCTCTTTAATTCATCCCATACATGTTCAATGGGATTCATGTCCGGGCTTCTTGCTGGCCATACCATAATGGAGATACCGACTTCGGTAAGATAATCTCGTACGACGCCCGCGGTGTGAGCTCTAGCATTGTCGTACATGAATATGAAGTCGTTGCCAATAAAATGTGCATAGGGCATCACATGAGGTTCAAGACACTGTTCGATGTACCGATGAGAGTTTAGTGCAGGCAGCCGTGGCCCAGACACAAAGGCAAGTTCTGTCTTACCGTCGGCGCTGATTCCTCCCCAAACCGTCCACGAACCGCCACCATAGCTGACCTTTTCTTCAATGCAGCATTGTGCAAAGCGTTCTCCATCTCTTCTGTAGACCTTGTTCCTTCCGTCGTTACCATACAGCATAATTTTACACTCATCAGAAAACAGTACTTTGCTCCACTGAAGGTATGACCAAGTTAGGTGCTCGCGTGCAAAGTTAAGGCGCGCTCTTCGATGGTCTGTAGTTAATTTCGGCCCATTCGCTGGTTTATGCGGTGCCAATCCGCGTTCCTTCAACCTTCTTCTTATTGTAGAGTCACTTACAGCTACTCTTCGTACAACGCGAAGCTGCTGCTGCAGTTGAAAAGCGTTAAGGCGTCGATTTCGTAAAGAAGTTGTTACAAAAAAATCGATCATCTCGCTCAGAAGTGACCCGATTCCTGCCAGATCCTGAACGGCGCGTGAACGAACCAGTCTCCCGATAGCGTTTGTAGACTCTATGAACAGATGATAAGCTTAGATGCAATCTTGCAGCCACAACACGCTGACTAAGTCCAGAATCCAGCAATGCCACCACTTGGGCGGCTTCTGCGGGCGAAATATCCATATGTTTTAGAAAAAAAAGTTTTTTCAGACGTCCCAAAGTCACAGTAAATGAAATAAGAAACAAAAAGTTTAAAGACAAGCGCTAATTTTTAGTTTTTAAACGAGAAACGTACTCCAACCCTAAATACACATTTGTCTCAAAACAGTGATTAATTTCATTTATAGGATAAACAAATGAAATTCTAATTTCGAATTTTGATTTTTTTCTTCTTACTGTAATGACCAAACTGCCAGCTACACAATAATGTTTTTTTTTCATGGAATTAATTCTGTTTTGTAAAAAATTAGGACAAAAACAATAAAAACGAAAGTGTTTCGATTTTTTTGATGAGAAGTGTAGATAACTTACATTTCACCTCAAAACCTACAAGCCTTGTGGCTCATGAAAAACCTTTACATTTTAAATACTACCACGTGTCCTTAGCATAACACCGCCTATCCACCATAACTTTGATTTTCCAGGTCAATATGTAAATCCAGTGATATGATATGAAAGGAGGACTGATTACGTGGAGTGTCGTGGACGCACTGAATACTAAGTAGCGTGGCTCTCGGTGGTCTATTGCAAACGTCCGTCGAATTAGACAGGTATTAAATGCGAGGGTAATATTGTACTGTAAGTGCTTGACCACTAACTATGCGTTCGAGCGGCACAGGTATGTGTGCTTGTGGTTTTAGCCCAGCGACTCACCAGTCGAAAAGGCTAAAACGAACCAAGAAAACGAAACAGGAAGGGAATGAAAAATAAATTTTAAGGCACGAATCAAAGGGCTAGCTCGCCGTCCGTCCGTCTTACGACGACGACAGGCCGTGTCGACGGCGCGTTCGTGTTCCACGCGCGCCTCAAAGAGATGTCAGCAACATCGAAGGGCCGACGCCCGTCGGGGCTGCGAGATGTTGTAAGAGATACCGCGGCCTCGACTTATAGGCCTAAGAAGGAACATGGGTGGTTTTTAGTCAGCAGAAGTCTGACACTGCCTTTCGCTCTGCCCAAGAGCGGGAGGGGTTATTTAAAGAATTCCCCCTCCCCCAGTGTTGAATAATAACAGCTGCTCGGGTCTATCTTTAGATTAAACCGTGCTTGCCTATGTTAGGTCTCCAGCGCAGTGGCCCAAAAGTCTGACAACCAGTATTACCAAGGGTGATACCCAGTACTAACTGGGTTATGTTATGAAAGTCAGGTATTCAATTGCTTCATGTAAATTCTACTGCATTCAGGTTGACTGGACGCCGACCTCAACATGGTTGGGAAAAATTCAGCAGATGATGAATAACCCTCCTTTTTGGCTTCGCCGCAGTCGGGTGAAAAGAGTGGCAAGTAGTGACTAAAAGTACAGAGCATAGTGCCGAAAAATCCCGACAGTGACTGTTCACTCGCTACTGTCCAATCGGTTTACACTACACTCCTTACCTACTGTATACTCAATTACTTGGCTAAACACTTAACCAACGTAAATCAAGCATAGGAGCATACTATGGTGATGCGGCGGTTTTCACGTAGAGGTAACAAGTGTAACACGCGAGTTTGACGTAACTTGTGTTGCAAGTCCAATCGCTAGCGGTCGTGGTCGGAGCATAACTTTATGTGTATATGCTAATATTGACCCTAGTGTACTGAAATTTTAACGAAACTTTTATGGTTCGGCCGGTAAAAGAAGTATTTCTCTTTGTTGCGCTGTTTAGGAAGGAAAAATAAAATCAATTCATTTTAGCGCAGTAGAATTGAAATTAAGTGGTTGGACAGAGAGGATTAGTTATGATAATGATCCAAGCATCTTTAACTCTTGTGAAGACAATAATAGTTTATCACGGTTCTGATAGACCACTACATAGTTATTTGTAAGACACAGACAGAGCCTCCATTTTATTTTATACTAGCTGATGCTCGCGGTTTGCACATGTTGATGTTGGTTATTGCGGCAAATTATTTATAATCAAACCTTTCTCGAGAACTACTCTCTACTCTTATACCCATAAGTGAAAACAGCATAAAAATAGCCGTGCAGTAGTTTTTTAGTTAATCGCACAGACATACAAACAAACGCTGCGGGGGATTTTGTTTTATAATAATATCTAGTGATTTACTGAAGTGGCGACCACGAACCGGAAGACGTTGCGTTGGAAGGCCTCCCACTAGGTGGACCGAGGACCTGGTGAAGGTTGCGGGGATCCGCTGTATGCGAGACGCACGGGACCGGTCAATGTGGCGACACTTAGGTGAGGCCTATGTCCAGCAGTGGACGTCTTTCTGCTGAAATGATGATGATGATGATGATCGTGATGGTGATGATGATGATTTTCATAGAATACAAATGTAAAGAAAGGTGACTGATGAGATGACGAGTAACAGAAAAGTATGAAAAAGGAGACATGCTGCGCCGACCCAAAAGAAATTATCCCATAGTCAAAAACCGGCTTTATACTCTGACTACAAACAATGTTAATGCTACATAATAAAACGCACCGTCAAACAACCTCTAATCCCAACCAAACCAAACATATACACTAGAAACGTCTTACTTTACGTCGGTCGTCGAGATAAGACGTCCACTGCCGTCAACAGCCAGTCTCGAATGCTAATGGTAGGTAATCCACGCGTTGCCTTGGTGCATATTAAGTGCAAGGTGGTGCATTGCCCCGTAGATGTCGTTGTCGACGGCGGTCGTAGGCATTTGACATGGCGGCCATGATGGAAAATGTCACCGGTTTTAAAGTTTACGTGCGGTGTCGATAATTGAGGGATTATGTCATTCAGGCTTTGGCTTTGTTTGAAAGATTAATTTTTATTTGGGGCTGTCTCAAGGAATTTTTTTTGTTGATTTATGTAAATTGTTTGATTGTCTCATGTAAGCGAACCATGATAATAATTGATGATCGACAAGTGTAGAATCGTTGAAGTTAAATCTTTGGGTATTTATTCAATCAGCAAGTCTATTTGGTTAAGATACTCATTTGTGAACTCTGTTGACTCATGAATGTGCCAAAATCAAAGAATTGAGTGTCTCTCATCAGTAGGTATATTTTAAGACAGTAATAATAAGTACTGCCTAGGTTTGATAACAGCACGTATTTATATAGCGATGATTCTATTATTAACAATATCCCGTAACCCATAAGCAAATTCAATTGCAAAAGAAATTAGCAAACACGCAAATCAAAACTTACTACTTCGGAAAACTCTTTGAATTTCGACCAATTTCCGTACTCCACGTTAAAACAGTATTTAAGCCCTTTTTGTTGGCCAAACGTAATTTATTTGCAATTAATGTTATCGATGTTACAAAACAAAGTTGTATGTAATCAAAATGCAAATAAGAGGTAGATGGTGCGTGGCTCTTATCCTGTGACCCACATCTGCAAGGTTGGTCTCCCACGACATTTTGGCGTTCACGAAACCCGCAATTGTTTTATAAATGAATGGTAGTAATTGAATATTTTTCGCGTTCAAAAAGTGGGGCAGGTGTTAATTGTATATTGCGGAGTTTGGACGTCTAGACTCTATACTTATTTTGCGGCATAATTTTAATGCTTGGGGTAATTAATGAAAGTTAATAAGAGTCAGGCAAGAGTGAGAAATACTACGATGTCGTAATGTAAGTATGGAGAATTTTGAGATGAACTGACCTATTAAGTTATCTTCTATTTCGAGGCCACTAAAGGTTTGATGTTTCTCACAACCAAATCCCAACCTGAATATTCTTAATAACCTAGCACAAATAACCAAGAATTTGGCCCTTACGCGCTACGTGTTTCAGCGATTCAACGATTAAGCCTGAATAATTATAGACCTACGTTAATTAAAAGCTCGAGCTAACGCAATTGGGCTTGAAGTTTCAGGAATCGTTAGATGTCAATTAAAGATCTTGGCGAAAGATTGACAATGTAATCGAATGTCCCTATTATTTTGAATCAATTGTGAATTAAGAATATAAGTGGGTGATTAGTAATTGAGAGATTATCTTACCTTAAAAGTCTTATAAGAAGATACGACGTATGATGCTCCGTCTTCCAACTCCTCCAGCCTGTACTTTCTATCTCCGTCCATGCCGAAGATGAACCTTGCTCCTCGAGGCAGTTCCAGCCTCTCTGACAGCCGGTCGAGGAGCACATCCATCGACGCCAGGTCTCGGCCTGGCTTGAAGCGAAATTCGACCCCAGGATGGAAAGGATCCCCATTTCTGTAGAAGGTGACTCTTCTAGCCTTCCAGTAGTTGAGATTAGAGTATCGGCTCGCTGGTTCTGCTCTGGTGGGTCTAGCAGTTGCTTCGGAGCCTTCGGAGACGTCTTCGTTGCGCTGTGGAGGTGTGCCGGGGCGGGAGGGCCGCCAGTCACCTGGTTCCCTCTCGTCGTCGGAGTGCGGCTCTGGAGGCTGCTGCGGTGGTGGCTCTGGTGCTGGTGCGGGTTCCGGAGCAGCCTGGCGACAGGGACGCGTCAGTAGGCGCGGCCGGGGGTGCGGGCGACGCGACATCCCTCGGTCCGGCCCGCCCGCGGACTGCCGCGCGCCCCACCGGCCCACCCACTTCCAATCAACTGATACCACTGTCTATGTTCATTCATGAACTGACGATTCATGTAGCCACGTGGTTGATTGATTGCGAGTAGGCGGGTGATCACTTAAACTAGGGATGCGCTGACAATACCCGTCAGATAATTGAAGTCAACAATGTTAGGTCACTCTTATATTGGAGGGAAGACTTGAAGAAGCATCCTGTTTGCGTATTTCATGAATTATTTATAACAACAATGAATTAATTATATTACACGTGGATTTTGGGCGTTCATCCACACGCGTAGTGCTGGCTTCGCGTTAATTACCTAAATATGCAAATTATTAGGCAGTTGGTATTTATTCCTTCAGACACATACAGTGTCTACTTTTTACTAGACTGAATAGAAAGATAGTTAAAACACTTCTTAGGAAGGGTTTATACTTATACAGATTATCGGGAGTATAATTATATATCTTGTTTATAAAATAAATACCGAGGCACTTAAAGGTTACACTATCGTATTCAATTCCTTTGCCATTTGTTTAGTAAATTTAATAAATAATAACTGCCACTCAGGTCGATTTTTAGGTTAAGCTGCGCTTGCCTAGGTTGACCTGTAAATGGGTGACCGCCCATTGCATACCGAGTTTCCTCCGTGCCTCGGAAAGCACGTTAAGCTGTTGGTCCCGGCTGCTATATATATAAGATCTTTGGCAGTCGTTACAGGTAGTCAGTGATTTGAAAGTCTGACGACCAGCCTTACCAAAGGATATCGTATTACCCAGTATTAACTGGGTTATGGAGGTGATAGGCAGTCGCTCCATGTAATTAATATACTGGTATTCAGTTGCATCCCGTTAGACTGGAAGCTGACCCTAGCTGAACATAGTTGGGAAAAAGCTAGGCAGATAATGTATCGTTAAGGGATATTTTTGATTTGAATAAATATTCCACTTGACAATGGATTATCTACCCCGTTTTACATGGGACTTACATATTAGTGCTGAAATGTGAATAGTCGTAGAAACTTTTAAAATTGATTATCCCCTAAAATTCGATTGTAATTTTATGTAATTGCGAATGCACTATTTTTGGATCCCGTACAAATATGAAATAAGTATTTTATCAAAGTTGCAATCATTGTTTCGAATATTGGTGAATATTGGTGACATGACTGTACTACATATATGATACGATGGGATGTAATGTTATTCTTTCGAAAAACACTCACATAATAATGCATTATTCAACAACTTTTTAAATTGATTTTCTACTAAAGTTCGATTGTAATTTTATGTATTTGCTAATGCACTATTTTTAGATCCCGTACAAATATGAAATAAGTATTTTATCAAAGTTGCAATTATTGTTTCGAATATTGGTAAGTGTAAACATCTTAGTACTCATGACTGTACTACATATATGATACGATGGGATTACAGGTGGGATGTTATGTTATTCTTTTAAAAAACACTCACATAATAATCCAATATGGCCGAAATCATCACAAAACCTTGACTGAACTCTTTGGCGGCTACTAATGATTTGTTAAAGTTTAACCTAGGCTCAGAAAATCGTTAGATATTCTCCCAGATAACGGTTAACGAGTCAGCCCACTGCGTGACTAAGTAATCCTAGTCACGACCATCGAATGGACGGCTAACTTTAACTTACAAGTTATAATATAAGCTGTAAAATGATTCAGCTTGGTACGTAAAAGTAATACTTAAGTTAGTCACACGTAATTATGGAAGTAATGGCTTCCATCGTGAGTTGAGTATGCTTATGATTAGGTAGATTATTGTGTGAGTCAAAGTTCGGGGAATCGGAGGAAATTACAATTGGTTTTCTTTTGTTTTTTTTTTTTTAATCTTTTGAAGCTTTTGTTGAACTTGAGTGTATTAAACCTGTGTGGCGCTTTTAAAAAAATGGTTTTTCAGATCATTTGCTTACTTTCGTTAAAGTAATTTTTTGGCTATTAAAACAAAAATTATCCAAAGACTTTAATATTATTAATGGATTTTAAAGGAGCAGTTATTTATAAGGTTTAGAATAATTACTTATTAAGTTTAATTTTTCCTAGATGAGTTCAAGATGTAACTAATAAGTCCATAAACGGAAAATGTAGGAAACAATACATGTTTTTCAAAATATATTCAGTATTAAATCAATCAACAGAAACCTCAAGAAATGCTATATGTAGTGTATAATATTTATACCACAATCAACGCTATAGGAAAATACAAATATTAATCTTACCGTTGCGTTCGCTGGCATAGCTTCCTCAGTCGCCATTTTAATTCAAAAAACAAAAAAAAAAAACACCAATCACAAGCACTAAAATCCAGTTCGAATAAATTCAAATTCAGAAGTACAATTCGCGAGCTCGCCTCAGCGTACGTAACTTCCGGGTAAAAACATTCAATGTTTAAATTACGAAAAGGTTCACGACGACGGATTATAAAGCATTCACATTTTTTTTTAATTTGTATTTAGCTCTAGCACTTTACATGGCTTGAGGAGGTTTTAATTTTAAATATTGTTTCATTAGAGAGTTTGGTTGTTTTTGTTGTGAATGTGGTAGTCGTCCGGTTATGTTTTGTTAACGGAACAGAGTGACGGCTGCTCGAATGGGCGGCAACGGGCAGCTAGCGGCCAGCGCACCCTGAGCGTTAGTGTGGCTGGGCCACGCGCGAACTTAATCGATACAGGATCTAGGACACTGAAATACAGGATTGCGGCTAGTTTCATTTCGAGTGGTAGTTAGGAGGTAGCTTTTTTTATCGAAAAAGGCGAATTACATTAAAAATCAATCTGAATAAAACAAAATATTACAGTGATTTCCAAAATATTATAGTTGGTCTGCGCTACGCCGTAGCTATGTGCTACGCCGTAGGCAGTTTCAAGTTCACATATTGAGTCGTTCTTTCCGTATTTAAGAATGCGGATCCGCTCAATCCTGTTATACTGCCGGTCTTGGACAAAAATAACACGCGTATAATCCAGAGATAAACGAATTTGTAATAAAATGATACAGTTTTTTGTTACTACTTAGCTTTAAAAAAGATATTAGTTCGTAACCAAGTTTTTATGAGGTAAGGAACATAATTATATACAATTTATGTTAGTTTAAACGTGTGACATATTGAAACCCGCAATAGTGCATGCTTACATGGTACTAATAAAAATATGAACACTGATAAACAACATGTAGGCACGAACCAAATCCCAATGTTCTTTATTGGATGCTAAGAAGTCAATTTTGGATATTCAACAACACTTTTACAGGACGCATTAAACGCGAAAAAATGTTTATGTGATACGCGGAAGTGCAATATTAGACAAGCGGAAGTAGCGGCGCCCGCGCATAGACTGCGGTCAGCTCGGGGGTGTTGTGTCGGTGCATTAGGGACTACACAAAGGAAAGGAAAGGGGTTTGCGCACGCTTCCATGGGAATGCGCTGCCGTCGGGATCCCAGTTAATGGTGGGAGGGGTTCTCATCGGCGTCGAGTGTACTTTGAAGTACCTAGGACTTGTCCTCGACAGCCGGTGCAACTTCGTGGAGCATTTCCGACGTTTGGCTCCCAGACTGGAGCGGGCCGGGGCTGCCTTTAGGTGGCTCTTGCCCAATCTGGGGGGGCTAAACGCCTCCTGCCGGAGGCTCTATGCGGGGATCGTGCGGTCCATGGCCCTTGACGGGGCCCCGGTGTGGGCGCCGGCTTTGAGGAAGCGGGCCCCCAAACCGCAGGATCTCCCGCGAAGCGGCGAACCTCCTTGCCGGATTGCCGCCGTGGGATCTAGAGGTGATGGTCCTCGCGCGCCTGCATCAATGGCGCGCAAAGGCGCTGCGCCGGGGGGTCACTGCGCTGCCGCGGCAAATTGCTGCGCGGCGGACAGACCTCCGGTGCAATCTCATGGCGACATGGAGACAGCGACTGTCGCAACCCCGTGCAGGGCACGCCACGATAGTGGCGGTAAGTCCCCTCTTTGAGGAGTGGCTAGAGAGGCGCCACGGAGCCCTCACCTTCCGTCTGACGCAGGTCCTCACCGGACACGGTTGTTTCGGGAGGTACCACCATTGTGAGGACCGGCCGGAGGACACGGTGGAGCACACAGTGGAGGTGTGCCCCGCTTGGGAGGAGCCCCACCGTGTTCTCGTAGCGGCGATCGGCGGCGGCGACCTCTCGCGCCCAGCCCTGGTGCAAGCCATGGTCCGGGGCGAGGAGGAATGGGACGCCGTCGCCTCCTTCTGCGAAGCAGTGATGCAATCAAAGGAGGTGGCGGAACGCGAGAGGGAGAGAACCTCTCGTCCCAGCCACCGCGGGAGGCGCTCCGGGCGTCGGGGGTCACGCGATGACCTCCGGCCACCGTAGACGCGGGCATGTGGACGGTGAGTGATGGGCTAACTCACCGTCCGTCCGTCTTACGACGAAAACAGGCCGTGTCGACGGCGCGTTCATGTTCCACGCGCACCTCAAAGAGATGTCAGCAACATGGGAGGGGCCCGAAAGGGCCGACGCCCGTCGGGGCCGCGGGTTGTACACTAGTTATCGTGGCCTCGACACTCTAGAGGGCGAAGAAGGAACATGGGTGGTTTTTAGTCAGTAGAAGTCTGACACTCCCTTTCGCTCTGCCCAAGAGCGGGAGGGTTATTCGATGTTTTTCCAAAAAAAAAAAAAAATGGTGTTTGCGCACGACTAGCGTTTCGGCAGAATCGTCACGTCACTTACCTCATAATAACTTTAGGCACTGTTTACAAGGTTCTCTTTTTGCGCGGTCAGTGTTTATGATTAATGTATTTTATTGGATGATTCCGTCACAAAATTACGGTTATTGTTTTTTACATATTTGGGATGAAAATCAAATACTGAATACCCTCCTTCAATATGTCCCTCGACTAAACTAACACACTGTACAGTTATTTCAGGAATGTATCTACTTGAAATAATTAAATTATTATTATATTTTTTAATATGAAGAGGTGATTTCTGCTCTGTGAACCCAGTTATTATTTTCGATTTGCTTAGCAATTATGTGGCTGCTGATTGAAATTTATTATGTTTTTTTATTTATTTCTTATACATACATATACTCAAGCCCTTTTCCTATGAGGGTAGGCAGAAACCACAGAAAGCCACCTGCTACGATCCTTACATGCTCCATTTGCCTCATCCACATTCATACATCTGATCATACACACACGCTGGTTACGAGTGCTACGCACCAGTTCTTTCTGAAGAACTACACCAATAAGGTGAGTGTATTCCATATTTTAACAAAAAAAAGCTTGCGATACTTAGAAGTGGTCTTGCCACCCTATCGCACACCGGTTGCCCGCCGGTCACCGAAGCATATCGTGGGCATCGCAGCAGCGTGTTTATGTAGGTTAAGACTATACTTTTTCACCTTTTCTTACTTTGGGCAATGTTTCGCGTTTTTATGAGACCCAATTACGTTTTCTAATTATTATTTATGTTTATTCGTACATCGTAATGTTGTGTAATTCGAAAAATGGGTGCTCTACTTTCGAGAAAGTTGTTGTAATCCGGAAATTAAGTTTTCACTTATAATACCACACGAGCTTCAAAATTATCGGGTATTTCCCGATAGGTTCGTTGCAAACAAAGCGCGAGTGATTTTTCCTGAAAAACTTGACGATTTTATTTGTTTGCAGGGAACCTTGAGGGAAATGCCAGATAATTTTGAAGCTCGTGTGGTATTCGGGGGATTATTTTTCCGTCCCAAATGTCGGCCAATAGAATTGCACCATGAGACGAAATGTACAGTTAACAAATAAACATTTCCTTTGACTTTTTTATCGATGGTGGACAGAGAACAAACTCCAAATCGACTCATTTTCATGCAAAATCTCCAATTTTCACAATTGAATTCAACCTGTCAGTTTGACGTGTGGTTAATTTGACTGGATCATGTTTTGTTTTTTATATATAGCAACGACCAGAGAAAATTTTCAAAAAATTATCAGTATAATACCATGTAGGTTGTACCACGTGACGTCGAATGGTGCAATTCTATTGGTCGATATTTGGGTCGGAAAAATAATCACTGATTTTTTTTCAGAATTTTCATAGTTCATTTCGTCAACATTTAACTACACATCCACTCGTGCATCTTTTATTTGATGTTTTAAAGGGCAGCAAAGTTAACATGACTGTAACTAATATTTTTTATAACAATGCCATTTTCATATTATAAAACTTCATTTGCCTACTGTAAAACTATTATCCTCCTTAAAAACAGCAAACATCCAAACATGCATACCGTGCCAAAACATGAACACGAGGTACTTACAAACCTACTTACTCGTAAGTTGCTCTATTGTAGCCAGGTTTAATAATTGTTGTAAGGATATAAAGCCGGGAGTAAATTGGATATAAGCCAAGCCAAGAAACACATGGATTTCCAGAATATACCTGCCTAAACAGAAATAATGGAATGTAAAAATATAGGCTGCGTTGTTGGTCACTGGACTCGAGCACGGCTGCTGAGCATGAGGTCCTAGGTTCGATTCCCGGCTCGATTTAAATTGTTATCGGGTTTGCGGCATCTGAAATATCTCAGTGGGAGCCCCGGTGTCTGGATTAGAATCTCATCAAAATTAATAGGGACAAAATCCGTAAAATCATAGGAATGTTAATGGGTCACTGTTCCTTAAACAAACACCTATTTAACACATGTGTAACAGATAGCCCTCTGTGCAGAGGATACATGGAGGAGAAAGAACGCCACGGCACGTACTTCTCCAGTGCAGGAGCGTGGCAGATCACTCTACGATCCCCATTAACGATAAGCCTACTGCAGTCTGGGAAGGCTGCTACAAAAGGAGTGCTTCCTGATTTAAAACAAATATGATTCTAATTAGTCCGTCTGTTAGATTATCGAAAAATATAGGAAGAAAATTTGAGTGGGGCTTATGCCGTTACTGGCCGGTAAAAAAGGTCATACTAATGTCTTAAAATATGACGAGTATTCAAAGCACTGTTTTCATTGTTTGTTTACATACACAAAGAAAAAACATGTGTCCAATATTTTTTGGAAATCTTAGATTTTAAATTAGTCCGTCAGATATGACGGACTAATTTGTTATTTTTTGTTAATCCTTCAATCACTGAATCCTGGTTAGAAACTATCTGAGTGCTAAATTTAATTAAAATCCGTGCAGTAGTTTTGTCGTGAAAGAGTAACAAACATTCATACAAACATCCCCTATACTCTTAAAGTTTTTCGTTCATTTGTTAATAGCAGTCAAAAGTTCCTTGAACAATCTCAATCTCTCTAATAAAAAAGGGAGGTCTTCGGCATTTTTTTTTAAAGTTAAATCATTTATCACAAAAACAAAGCCGCGGGCACAACTTGTTCTTAATAAAGAAAGTAATTAAGTAGGTTATTCTTTTAGTTAGTTTTATTAGCCAAGGAAAGTAATTACCGCCTTACTTTAATAGTAGTGTGAATAGTAAGTGGTGACGAATTCCTAGGATTTTGTTGAACACGTAAATATGCATGTGATTCGGAATATTGTGTTACACTGGCCCCGATTCTGTGGTGAACTAGGAAAGGTAATAAAAATGTCTAGGTATTAATTACCTACTTGCTTGTACAATATGTTCAAAAAATGCAGGGCATCTATCCCTATGACATTATTACCTTAAACAACAAGAAATACAAAATTATGAATTTAGTAGCTGTTGCCAGCGGCAGCGGCTTCACCCGCTACAACTCGAAAATTATCCCACGGGAAGATAAAATCGGGATAAAAACTATCCTATATGTTAATCCAAGGTGTCAGCTAACTCCATACCAAATTTTATTAATATCGCTCCAGCCTTTTAGACGTGAAGTAGTAACAAACATACACACTCACAAACTTTCGCCTTTATAATATTATTAGTGTGATTTATATAATACACACATCAAAAGTGTCTAGGGATCAAGCATTTTTATGCGGATTTCTTGAGATTGAGATGTTGGCTTTGTAATAAATTTATGATTTTATAAATTTATATGGATCCTTTTTGGTGCATTTCATAATTTGAATCAGGAACTGTGAATCAAATTCGAGTAAAAGATGAAAATCAGCTGTCAATATTTTCCCTATAAAAACATACAACGCATTGAAGACATTATTAGTGCTACTGTTTCCCTACTACTGATTAAAACCAACGTTATTATGGAGCGGCGACGTCATTTAAGCAGGGAAGAAATGCTCAGAGCCGTGGGAATGATAGAAGCTGGTTCCCGGCAACGTACTGTGGCTTTAGCTCTGAATACAAGTCAGAGTGTTATCAGTCGACTTTGGACACGTTACCGAAGCACTGGTACCGTGGCTGAGCGCCATGGAGGACGGTATCGCTGCACCACACGGAGACAAGACCGATACATTCAAATCTTAACTCGAAGAGCTCCAACAATAACCGCCATGATGTTAGCCGTGAGGCTTCATCACTCTTCAGGGAACTTAATTAGCGACCAAACAGTCAGAAACCGCTTGCATGAAGTGAACCTTCATTCCCGAAGACCGCTACGGGTACCACCTATAGCAATGCACAATCGTAGGATTCGATATCAATGGGCTCTTGAACACAGAAATTGGGCAGAAGAACAATGGCGTTTCGTGTGCTTTTCTGATGAGTCTCGTTTTGGTATGAGACCGGATACAAGACGTATACGACACTGGAGAACCCCTGGACGCCAACAGCGATTAAAATCCTGCCAGGAAGTCCATCCTTATAGTGGTGGAACCATCATGGTATGGGCGGGTATTTGGATCGGCGGAAGAACTGAGTTTATTTGGATCAGAGGCAACCTCAACGCTCAAATTTATGCTGAGACGATTGTATCAGACGTCATCGTTCCTCTACAAGTGCAAATCGGTCCCTTATTTCAGTTAATGCATGATAATGCACGACCGCACACCGCAAGAGTTGTAAGACAGACTCTCGCCGCAGCTAACATCAATGTCCTGCCCTGGCCTGCTCAGTCGCCAGACTTGAACCCGATTGAGCATGCATGGGATATGCTACAGAGAAGAGCTCTGCCGAATATGGAGGGTATCCAGTCGCAAGAAGACCTTTTTTTGTTGTTGCAACGAACATGGGCGGCCATTCCACAGCGTGATTTGGATGAACTCATTTTGAGTATGCCAAACCGATGTTCTTGTGTTGTTAGTGTTCGCGGTAGAAACACGGATTATTAATTGTTTAAGTTACCCAATAAAATTTTAAAGAAAACTGTTATTTCAGTCTTTTTTTCGAACTTTAATGTTAGTGGTTCAAATGTCAAAAATCCCTTTATTAGGAAAATGGCAAATTTCTTTATTAATGCAAAGGTGACTTGGTTTATCGTTACTGTGACAAACGAAAACACTTTATTTGATGAATCCTTAAAGAAAATTTTAATTAATATCAATCAGGAGAAAAGTTATTGCAAAAATATATGTTGATCCCTAGACACTTTTGATGTGTGTATAACTTGTAAACAGTACATATTTTTAAAATGAATGATTTTACGCTCAAATTACAACAATTTCTCTAAAATTTATATATATTTTTTTTAAATCATGACAACACCACTTTCGGCATTAATTTGTTCGATCGTTTCTTTCGTCTTCGATATTAAAGCACAAAGTTCCAGCTTTTTCATAAGTTTATTTTCAAATACAAGTGTTTAATTATATAAATTGATAACTGTACTTTAAATACCCCCACTGTTCTATTCAATTCGTTCATCAGCATAATGTTTTGAGTGCGTTTATGAGTTTTGACTGAGATTTTTCACCCAAAAGAAGTTGATTCTCAACAATATTTTTGCGTAGAGTTACTTAGTTTGATGAACATAATGCTTGGTTGATGGTTTCGTCGAAGGATCCCTTTACACCTTGGTTGAATGATGTTTTAGTTTAAGTTCAAAATCGAGTTAATGGATGCGAGACGCACGGGATCGGTCAATATGGCGACACTTGGGATAGGACTATGTCCAGCCAGCCAGTCTTTCGGTTGAAATGATTATTATGATGATCGAGTTAAGCTCTATTTAACCATAATTTGGTACTAAAATATAGTAATTACAGTAAATATGCTATAATGCATGTGACGTTTGCAAGCTTAGCAGATTTGCATAAACTATGGGGACGATAAATATTGTGCTCTCGCGTGATTCGACGCTTATGTATGTTTTGCAAAGAAAAATATTTTATAATTTATTATTATATACTATTTTATTAATATTTGTATTCATTCACATGGCTATGGACACGTGGTCCGACCGCTTAGTCCGATCAATCTGACCACGTGAACTTTTTTTTTCAATTGGTTCGATTTTAGAATCTTGCCAGTCGAACTACTAAATCTTAGGACCGCGTGGTCGAACCAGGTGAACGATTACCAGTTCACTTGGTCTGATTCATCGAAATATAAAGGAATTTCAAGTTTTCATAGTCCGACTACTCATAAAACGTAATAATTCAATGTCAATGATAGATGTCTAGGTAATCTAATATTTTATATAATTATTTAGATTTGGTTATCCTATTAGCAATATACAATACCTCCTTCATGTTTCTGGCCTCCTGGTAGTTTGTGGGAGTTAGGTAGATACCTACAGCAAGAAGAACTTCAAATTATAAATCAGGCTCTGTAAAACTGGGACCTTTTTGTTCCGATAAGTAAGTCTGTGTGTAACTCAACGGGAACAAACCAAAAAGTTCACATAGTCCGATTTTTTAATTTTTTTAATTTTTATTTATTTATCTATTATTAGTACACTTATATTACAACAAGTTGGTGCAAACATAAACTCATTAGAGTTTTACCGTGCACCAAAATCATCGACGACATAATTCAGACAACAATACAATAAAATTAACAGCGAGGGTATGCAGCGAAATATCATTAGTTGCTACCTTACAAACCAGCGAACATCGGTGACCAACTGCCCGTCCATCGAAACAATAAGTAGTGGAGGAATGTTATTTCGCTTGATACTCGTACATGTTGGTCCAAAAAATTAGAAAAAAAAAAATGTGTTACTAGTACTCGTAGTATTCAGTTATGTAAATGTGAATAAATATTTTGAAAGAAATGTTGCTTTAATTTGTGTTTAATGTTCATACCAGTTATTTTGTCCCTTAGTGATAAAGTTAGTTGATTTATAAGGCAAGGTATTATGTACTTTAGCGCTCTCTTGCCGTGTAAACTGCTATACTTTGGAAGTAACAATTTAGAATTAATAACACTACGAGTATTAATTCCAGTCTTATTTATAATTTTGGTTACCTTAGGATTTTCATTTAAAAAATCCTCTTTTAATAGTGTGTATTTAATTTATTCATATATGGGTAATATTTTACAGAATTCAAAAAGTTTACGATAATCGTCTTTGTACCTCTTCTTAATATTATGCGGGACAATTGCTTTTAATATCCGTAGTTGAAGTGCGTAAATTAAATCGAGGTGAGTCTTGTATGTCCTACCATAGCTGGAGAGGCCATAGGATATCGTTGATTCAGCCAGGCTTTTGTACAGCATTAACAGTGTTTGATATGGAATTTTGGATTTTATAATAGAAAATTTTGCTAATATACATCTCAGTTTATCACACACCCCGTTAATGTGTTCCTTCCAGTTAAGTCGGCTATCAATGGTAAGTCCTAGGTATGTTTGGCTTTTCACGAGATCTATCGAGTCACAGCTACAAGTCATGGCTACTTGATTGTTGCAGTTGTCATGCAAACACTCATGGCAATGAGCTGTTAGTTTAGGCAAGAAAGAGCTTCTATTTTGACTAGAACTGATGTACATTAACTTGGTCTTACTAGTGTTTAATACCAAACCAGCGTCATGGGACCATTTAGTAAGCAGATCAAAATCCTCTTGAAGTTTATTTTGGGCTTCACTAACACTCTGTCCAGCGGCTATAAGGCAGGTGTCGTCGGCGAATTGATAAATCTCACACATTTTTATACCATTAACAAGGCTATTAACATACGTGAGGTAGTGCAGTGGCCCAAGGACCGAGCCCTGTGCCGTTCCTTCCGTTACGATGACTGGTTCGCTAATCCCGTCACTGACTTTGACTATGTACTTTCTGTCATCAAGGTAGTTTTTACACCAATCAAGTAATTTCCCTCTAATTCCGCTATCATGAAGACACTCTAGTAACCGGTCATGTCTGAGAGTATCAAATGCCTTACTGTAGTCAATAAATACAACTAGAATGTGTTTTTTTTATCTAAGTGTTTCTGGATACTATCCGTGAACGTAGGTAGTAGCTGCGTGGTATTCTTTTTTGGTCGAAAGCCATATTGTTTGTCTGTTAGTATTTTATTTTTTTCGTAGAATTCGTGAATTACTGTTTACCTATAAATTTCTCGATTATTTTATCAATAGTGGGTAGTATTGTAATAGGTCTATAGTTATTGTAATCAACTCGGCTTCCTTTTTTGTGTATCGGTCTGACAATTCCTGTCTTAAGTATTGATGGATACTTACATGTTTGTATACATAAATTAATTAAGTCAGAAATCACTGATGTAATTATCGTAAACAGCATTTTGATATCTACGGCTCTAATTCCATCTGTTCCTGGGGCTTTATTATTATTCAAGGACATTATGATTCTTTTAACTGATTGATTCAACTATCAGGAATTTCAAAAACACGAGGTCCTATTAATCGAACCAACTGGAAAAAAAAGTTCACGTGGTCCGGACCACGTGTCCATAGCCATTCACATTCCATAAAAAATATATGTTGGAGACGGTCGTTCATAAAATGAATTGCACGTGTCCATAGCCAATCACATTCCATAAAAAATATATGTTGGAGACGGTCGTTCATAAAATGAATTGCACGTGTCCATAGCCATTCACATTCCATAAAAAATATATGTTGGAGACGGTCGTTCATAAAATGAATTGCACGTGTCCATAGCCATTCACATTCCATAAAAAATATATGTTGGAGACGGTCGTTCATAAAATGAATTGCAAGTGCCCTACCCGTACTATAGCGAGCTTTGAAAGACACGTGTAAAGTTGTTTTGAGCTCACAGCGAGAAGGATATTCAGTGTCTGATCTCCAACTGATTGTGACCCTACACGTGTTTTTGACAAATACATAGAATTGAACTGATCGGTGGCGGAGTTGAGATGTCTTGGAACTTGTTTATTCATAAAACTTGTAAAAAATTAAAAATCGTACTAACTCACATACTAATTGAATTTCGGTAGAACATTTGGTGGTTAAAGTTGTCATATTGTAACCCTACTAGGTCGTCCTGAAATAAATACGTCGAGTTACCAGTACTCCGGTGCACATTTTGGATCATGTAAAAATTCTGCAATTTTTTTTGTTAGTAGTTGCACTGTTGATTGTAATAGAGTCGCCCTCTAATGGGGCTTTAATACAACTGGCGCAATGTAGGCGTCCATTGTGGTGACAACAGGCGTCTTCTATGGTATTACATTTTTACAAAAACAAATAAATTGGTCGTAGGTAACAAAAGAGGAGTTAGGCTTTTTATTTATTTCTGTCTCCATCTTCCTTTAATATTATTTGTCTGCAGTTATTACTAAAGCCTAATAATATATGGTAAATAGTGTCGTGTCGGCACCTCAGAAATGCTTATTTTTTCCTCATTGCTCAGTCGTTTGAGGAACAAACAAGCGCTTGTTACCTCAAATTACGATTAAAATGCTCGTACTTGACCCGATTCTAGTTGTATGGTGGTTTGTCATAAAAAGCTCAAATCTTCGGTATTTCCTTTGGCTTATTGTAGCAGTTGCTACGACTCGTAGTCGCGCTACGGCGTAGCGGTTCTGCGTAGCAGTGATGCATGTATTGTAATGTAAATAAGTTGGTACCTATTATTTAATTTTGGTTTTTGTATGGGAGGTTAAATATTTGTAAACGCACCCACGATACAGGAAAAATTCATAGTGTGAGGTCAAAAATAAAAATATTAAATCGTCCTTCCTAAGTTAATCGGTTGGATTTGCAAAGGAGCGAATTTTGCCAAACATTTATATATATATATATATACATTATTGTTATTTTTGTGAAATGTCTGATGCTGTTGAAGAAGTATGGAAGATATGCTGCGCCAGTGCACTGACTCCAAAAGAATTAGTATAAAGACTTGGCAAGAGAATGCTGATGATGTCTACAGTTGGCGCTCTGGCGTGAACTGTCGTGATAAATTTCTATAGCCACGAGCTTTATATCAATATTATACAAAGCGTCGCAATTTTTGTCTGACACTTTTCTTGAACCCTGTAACTTAAATAATAATACATTGCGACGTGTTTATTATAATAACAATGTACATTAATAAATAACGTATCACGCAGATTGTTTAGCGATAACTTCTTTATGGAGGGCAACACGCACTGACACGAGGCCATTTTTTACTTCCTTGTTACCGAAAAGAAAATTATTTAACGCATACCATAACATCACGCCTGTATTCCGCGAAGGGTAAGGTACATTTTGTCAGTTATATTTCAAGTCCCATGTAATCTTTCTCATGTAAGACCTCATGCTCAGAAGTCGCGCTTACGAGCATTCGGCCGATGAGGAGAAAAAAAGTTGTTAAAAAACTAAATAACCCGACTGAAAAAACGTAAAAAACAAGCACATTTGAAATGAAACAATAGTTTTGTTTTATTTCATAATGATTCCATTTTCCATAATGATTCTATTTTAATTTTATAATTTAATATTCAAATGCGGGTTTTTTTAGTTTTTTAACTACTTTTTTTTTATTTCCAAGTCTTTAGTTCTTGTGTGTTTGCAGTTCTTTCCTTGGTCGCGCAAAATTCGTCGCAGATGATTCAACTTTTGTGTTTGTTTATAGGTTTTGTCACTTTTAATTTCGTTTAAACATATAGGTGTTATATATCTTTGTAATGTCCTTTTAAAACCCTTCATTTTGATACCCTTCTCGATGGTAATGGATTTTTTTTTGAACGCCGCGATATGTCTCCCATAATCCACAATTTTTCTGTTTTTTTTTTCATTTTAATGTAGCCAACGACACTCGCGCCATCAACCCGAATCTAACGACGTATATTTATTTATTAAAATCCCTTCATCCGTTTAGGAGTTATGAGGGAACAAAGAAACAGACATACATACATACACGTCAAACACATAACCCTCCTTTTGGGCTACGCCGCAGTCTGGTAAAAAATAAACCTTTTTATCTAAATTAATATCGTGTAGGTTCTAAATTTTGAAGCTTCTTACTTGGTGTTCAGTTAATTCAAATTCACCATCATCATTCTACTGTAGTCCACTGGTCTTAAATTGTTTAACTTGATTCTCGGCAGCTTTAATTCAACATTGAACAGCCTTCAATGCGTCATGAGGTGGTAACATCAATAGCCAATAACGGAAGCTCATTTACTTTTCACCCTCCAATCCAATTTCAACTCCATTGACTAAGCGTAAAGTTGTTTTTAGTTTACAGGCATTTTTAGTGACAGACACTTGAGTGACACCACTGTCATAATAATCGGTTATCCGGCCGCTGATTGGTTGGTTATCGGGCAGATGTAGGCACGCCCGCCTGAACTACGCACGCCCAGTTGAAGGAATAAACTCGGGTTGCTTAGCAACGGGAGTTGTTATTAGGCAAGTAACCGTTGAATTTTACCGGATGGTCAAGAGTCAAGAGAGAGTGTTTCTTTTAGGTTTTATTTGATATTTGATAATATTATATTTATAACATCACGCCTGCTCTTCGTAAAGGGAGAGGTAGACGTGGCGCATTTAATCAGTTGGTTAGTTCAGTATCCGGACTACTCAAAAGTTCCTAATTATACAAATCCTAAGACTTCTTGGGGATGATGATGATGATGATGCACTGGCCGACGGATCCCCCGCCTCCCGCTCTTGTCCAGAGCGAAAGGGAAGGTCAGACTTTTACTGACTAAAATCCACCCATGTTCCTCCTTAGCCCATTATGTTGAGGCCGCGGTATCACTTACAACCACCCGCAGCCCTGACGGGCGTCGGCCCTTCCATGTTGATGACATCTCTTTGAAGCGCGCGTGGAACACGAACGCGTCGTCGACACGGCCTGTCGTCGTCATAAAATGGACGGATGGCGAGCTAGCCCATTACTCACCGTCTACGGTGGCCGGTGGCCGTCACGTGGCCCCCGACGCCCGGAGCGTCTCCCACGGCGGCTGGGACGAAAGGATCTCTCCCTCTCACGTTCCGCCACCTCCTTCGCTAGCATCACTGTTTCGCAGAAGGAGGCGACGGCGTCCCATTCCTCCTCACCCCGGACCATGGCTTGTACCAGGGCCGGACGCGAGAGGTCGCCGCAGCGACCTAAGACCTACCTAAAACTACCTCCTTTAACTTAGAACAAAAAACTAATTTATTGTATCCCCACAGACAATGGCCCACCATCTATCTTGCGCTGCATGACCTGACACCTGCGCACTTGACGATCTTATGAATGCATCAGCGAGCGGAGTTCGCTAGCTGACTTTAGGGTCAAATACGTTTGATGATTTGCCACCGACACGCTAAGAAGACGATTTATTACGAGTACATAAAGTGAAAAGCCTTATAGTAAACTACTTATGTCTCTTTTACAGTGGTTTTTAATCATCCAGACGCCCTTTGGTACGAATAGTTACAGCACTGATATCAACATTTGTGCCTTACCTACATTACAAAAATTTATTAACTGATATGTTATGTACTTTTTTTTTTACATTGTTTATAATTATATAATTTTTCATTATTGATTTGTGTCTGTAGTAAATCCAAATTGAACTTACACCTTACTATTGTATCGAGTCTGGTTCTTCTAATCAACATAACAGACATAATGTGTTGCTGGGGAGTTTGTTCCGTCACTTCTTCTTTCCAGCTAAACACTAGGAAGTGCCGAAGCGTGGGCGTTTTGGGGGACTGTCTCTTGTAAATAAGTAGCGTAAAGTAAATTTTGACGTTCGAAAAGTGCTGATTATCAGCCTAATTTGAATAAATGACTTTAGATTTTGATTTTGTAACTAGGTAGTAACTTAAGCCTATTTATCCAATTTTAGGTAAGAAAATTCATCTAAACACGCTTCTAGTGGCCAACATTATAACTTAGTTGTTTTACCTATTAGCTCAAGGCTAAACAAAGCGATAAGGAAACTTACTTACCCACCTGCCTACCTACCCCATAATGACCCAAAGAGCTTGACCCACTAAACGTTTTGAAACTTTTTAATCCAAAGATTATGAATGCGACCTGCTCAGGGGACCATTGACCTTTAAGTAGTCCTACATTATAATATCACGCCTGATATTCCCGCGCAGGGTTCGACATAGGAATGTACCTATAGGTCCTTTCACTGTAGGCTCTAGGGAGTTTATTTTGTCACTTCCCAGTTACAACACTAGGAATAAGTGTCGAAGGTCGGGCGTTTTGAGGAACTGTCTTTGCTTTTTTTTTTTTTTTGGCGGGTGGAACATTATTAAATAACCCGCTCTTGGGCAGAGCGAAAGGGAGTGTCAGAATTCTACTGACTAAAAACCACCCATGTTCCTTCTTAGCCCTATAAGTCGAGGCCGCGGTACCTAGTGTACGACCCAAAGCCCCGACGGGTTGGGGAACTGTCTTCTGTTAAGTTTGGTGTTCAAAGAGTGCGAATTTATTAACTTAATTTGAAAAAAAAACACTACTGTTTTTTTTGGTGTGTGTAATCATAATTAATAAAACTATTGGTACAAAATATTGGTCTTACTGCCGCACTCAGAGATGTTTAACGATTGCCTAAGCCGTCACTTAGTAGGTAAAGATTTGACATACAAGACCTGACTTAAAAGCTTTACTAACCGAAGCTCAAATAAATTGGAATATGGCCAGGACAATGACTATGATGAGTCGTCATCGTCAGTAAGGTAGGTATAGGTCAGAGGGGCCCCCAAGAACCGACGCCTGGGCGAGCTGCAGGTTGTTCGAAAGAGATACCGCGGCCCCGGAACGCAAATGGCTAAGAAGAATTTAAGTGGCTTTTAGTCAGTAGAAGTCTGGCACTCCCTTCCACCTCGCTAAGAGTGGGAGAAGTAATTTGGAAAAGTAGGTTAGGTAGAATGCCTAACCTGCCTTATCCATCACCGTCACTTTAGAACGGTAGGTAACAAGTTTAGTTCGGTGTCGTGCAGCGTGCTAAGAGAATACCTAAGGTAGTTAAGTTCTTAATGTGGTCAATAATGGTCATGTTTATGTAATCCAATGTTAGATTTACTCGTAGATTAAAACTAATAGGAGTTAAGCACCTATATGAATTAGTTCTTAAAAGGTTAACTTTGATCCTATCTTTACATTTTTTAGGTGAACCAACAAATAATTGGGTGGGTATTAAAATTATTTTATAGGTATAAACGACTAAGGTGTTAAGGTGTAATCTCTTTCTTTACTTTCGTTGCTGACTGTACCTTCTGAGTAGTTGTTGCAATAGTAGTTGCCAGGAGGCTTGCGCTGTTTCCTCGGGTCTGAATGAGAGGAAAGGAGGTACCTTCGTCCTTCCAAGTATTTTGACTGTTTGAATTCCGAACATTGCGACCACAAGCCATCAACGCGGGAGATGTTACCTATAGTGCACAAACGACGCAACAGGAGTGAGAACAGGCGCAGAATCAACGGCTTACCATGCTCTGCGCGGCACGGAGGTATGATACCATTAAGTTCCAAACTTAAGGCTAAATAAGCGGAGTAGCAGGTAGAGATACCTAGAATTAATTTTAGGTATGTATTCGATAAGATCATTTTATTTACAAACGAAATATTTAAATAATAATAATAATATTTCACAACTATCACACAACGCCATCTAGTCCCAAGCTAAGCAGAGCTTGTGTTATGTATGGGTACTAGACAACTGATAAACATACTTATATATTTCTAAATACATACATATTATAGATAAATTACACCCAGACACAGAATAAATGATCGTGCTCATCACACAAACATTTGTCCTGGGTGGGAATCGAACCCACGACAGTTAAATATTTACATCCCATCTTCCAAGCACGGTGAGCTGTGCTGGTGCGGCTGCTGCAGGTGCTGAAAACCTCAAGCGGCGCAAATACAACAACTTAATTGGCAGTTATGTGTTTGAGCCGTTTGGGGTTGAAACACCGGGGCCTTGGGGTCCGAGTGCTCCCCTAATATTTAAGGAAATTGCCAAGCAGTTGGTCGACTCTTCACGTGACCAGAGGGCTGGCATATTCTTAGGCCAAAAAATCAGCATTGCCATCTAACGTGGGAATGCTGCCAGCCTTCAGGACACTTCTGCTGTTACAGCAATGAAATGGACGAATTTTTGACCTGTAATAGGGTATTTCACCAAAAAAATCGAATTACAGCCACGGAATCTGGATTCGCGCCCGGTTGATGGCAATAGGTTCGTCCCTTATTACATGGGAGTTAATTGGGCTTTAACGTAACTGGTGAAATGTGGGTATGCTATTAGGAACACGTCTGCTTAACCCTTGGGGGATTACAGGCGACATGTTATGTTATGTTACAATCAGGATCTATTAACCCCTTTGGGGGGGGGGGATCATCAAATAACCCCTCCCGCTCTTGGGCAGAGCGAAAGGGAGTGTCAGACTTCTACTGACTAAAACCACCCATGTTTCTTCTTAGCCCTACATGTCAAGGCCGCGGTGTCTCTTTCAACATCCCGCAGCATATCTATTAACCCCTTACAGGTGATAAAGAAGACCATTATTGTTGTATGTTTTATCTTGAAATACATTTTCAATTTTTTTTTGTCTTCATCCATATCACTACATCGTAACCTACTATAACAATCGTAATTTCATACGACGCGCCAAATATGCAAAGAAAATAAGGGCGCACGACATATTCGTGACACCGTAACGGTATAGCGTGTAATTTATCCAAATATTTACATATTAAAAGCAACATCTAACACCAAACACATAAGGTATAAATTGCAATAGAGGCTGAAACACAAAGAACTGTGGTGTACTTGTATTTCGTAGAAACGATGGCTAGACGAAATAAACGTCGCTTATGACGTTTGGCCCACTTATGACCAAGATTTATCGAGTATGACGAGAAGTGATTTTTTTTTCAGTATTTACTTGGTAATTGCAAGTCTAGACGATAGAATCTTTTTAATTTGTGCAATTTTGTACCTACTCGATTAGATACGTATCTACTACATATGCATATACGTAGGTAGGTAGTAACCATAAATACATATACCGTACCTACACTTACGAAATATTCGAAAGGGATTTTTTTGTAAAATACTGATTGCAACCTCACAAAACGACCTATTTCATAATAAATGGCATAGTTTTGAAAATGATAGGCATAGGAAATCGCTTTTGAAATCCTCGTGACTGTTCCAAACACTGTGACCAAGACAGGTACCTATTACAGCTGCGGGTTGTCGAAAGAGATACCACGGCCTTAGACACAAAGGGCTAAGAAGGAACATGGGTGGTTTTTAGTCAGTAGTAGTCTGACACTACATACCGCTCTACCCAGAGCGGGAGGAGTCCAGGAGATGATTTCCAAACCAACAAATTAAAATGGTAACTACCTGTTACAAGTATCTGAGGTAGAGGCTCTACATTGGTCTTGTAGCTTTACCGTAGGGCTACACAATTTAAAACCAGGTATCATAAGGCTTTTCACTCATTTAGGCTGCCAAGGCAGGTATGTGCGCCGACAGTCTACGAGTATTAGATAATATATTATAATGCAGAATCATTTTATCATGTGGGCTACCTACGCCCATTAGCTAAGATACCTTAAAAATCATCAGATCTCTTAAAAATCATTGCTCACACCTGTCGTCGTCCTAGTCCCAATTGTAACTGCTTCCCTCTTATACGTACAACCAACATAAGGTATCTGGGAGTGCAAATTGACTCACATTTTAGCTGGGACAAGCATATAGGAAAATATATAGTTTCCCGTACAAGAAAACTAATATACGTTTTCAAAAAATTAAGATGTTCTGCTGATCTAGACACTAAAGGTTGAGTATTTTTCCTTAGCTCAATCAATATTAATGTACTGTATACCGGCGCGGGGAGGCAAGTTTGCTACCAGTATGCTGTGTGTAGAGAGAGCACAGAGGGCGGTCCTAAAAGTTCTCTTAAAGAAGCCTATTAGGTACCCGACCGTAACGTTGTACCAACAATGCTCTGTACTCACAGTAAGACAGCTCTATGTGCTTCAGACCGTCCTGCGTAAGCATGCTACAATCCCCTATAAGCCGAAAAACAAGCGCAGGAAGGATATAGGTAGTGTGCAACATTCAGTCGCATAAAACTGCTCTCGCAAGTAGAAATTTTAATGTTAATAGTTCCCGTCTCTATAACCGTGTTAACAAAATAAAATATGTACATAATCTAACAAAAAATAAGTGCAAACATGAACTAAAAACGCTCTTTTTAAATTTAAATTACCGGGAGACTGAAGATCTTCTCAAACCAATCCAATAGAATTATTAAAAAATAGACGCACCATACACTTACACTCAATCATACACTCACTCCTACACTCACACATACAGAAACACTCACATTGTACTCTCATGCTAATAAGTAGCTTATTGTTAATTTTAATCTTATCTTTAATTTTTTAGTTTAAAGTATCAATTTGTTTTTATTATTTTTAAAATACTTTGACTTTTTACTTTATTAGAAATATTCTTTTCGAGTTCACTTTGTGGCACGTTCGAATCTACATATTGTGTAACTTATTTGGAAGGCACATGGTGTCTGTGATACAATGATCTTCATTATTACAGGCACCAATGGTACTCTATTATCTATAATGTTCATTTTTATTTGGAAAATTGTTTTTGTGAACCTAAAATGTGATTCTTTCTGAAAAATAAAATTTTTTATTATTATATTATATACCATACACCACGGGACGCGGGATGCGTTTCAGTGTCTAAGTCGAAGACAGTGTACTTATAGCAGATGATGTTTTACTTGCTCAGAAGTCATATATCTTACCAGGAAGCCTAGTATATCACACTAATATTATAAAGGCGAAAGTTTGAGCTGGATTAAACACATAGGATAGTTTTTATCCCGATTTTATCTTCCCGTGGGATAATTTTAGAGTTGTAGCGGGTGAAGCCGCTGACCACAGCTAGTAGATCAAAAATTGATTTAAATGTGTGTCGTTGGAAGGAATTCTAATTACTTACTGAAAAATCTGATAAAAAAAACTGAAGAAGGTATACAATAAATCGAATGAAAAATGTGAATGTATGATTGTTTATTAGTAAAAATAAAATACAAATAAAATCATCAAGACTCGTTGTCTTTTTTCTTCTTTTTCTTTTTAGATACACTCTGTGGAATATCATCAGATATCTCCACAGATTCATGTGTTATCTGAGTTTCCGCGTCTTCTATTTCATCTAAATTAACTTTCCGTTTCTTTTTCTTTTTTGATTTCTTTTCAACATCGTGATCTATATCGCAAGTCTCCTCTGCGTTGGTAGTTTCTTCATCTGCTTGTATTTCTTTATGTTTGTCTTTCTTTTTCTTCTTCTTAGGAACCTCGGGGTTCGACTCCACAACTAAATCGCTCAATTGTTCTATAATGTTTTCTACTGGTTGATTATTTTCGTCATTGTGACGCTTCTTTTTCTTCTTTTTAGAAGGTTCTTCCGTTGTTAATGATTGATTTGTATCTGGTTCTGTATTTTCTATTACTTCCGTGTCATATTTATGTTTCTTCTTTTTGGACTTACGCTTTACTTCGACATCTTCTTCGATAAGCTCTTGATTGATCTCAGTAATAACTTGAATGTCTTCGTTTTCATCTGAAACATTACTTGATTTCTTTTTCTTATCAGTGTTTTCATCTTCTTTATTTTTAGATTTAGGTTTATTTACGTTCTTCCATTCTTTCTCGATTTTCTTTTCTGCATTTAAACACTTCTCCATGTCTTTTTGATCTCTATCGAGGACAGCCAGAAAGAATCCTGTGGTGAAGTCGGATTCAGGCTTGGAGTACAAGCATCTTGTGCCCATACTACCGTACATACCCGAACCGATGTTATTCCATTGTCCTTTCAACAACTCCTTAACATCTTGGACCCTCCACTTAGCTCGTGAGGTTTTCACTACGTTAGTGATAACTCTTTCGTTCTCTTCGGGGAATAGAGAGCAAGTACTATAGACAATACGTTTAGCTTTCGGAAACGCGTTCATTGCGTGTTTCAAGAATTTTTCCTGTAGAGATGTTAATTTAGCAAGTCTTGTGCTTTCTATGTACTTGTGTACGCAGAAGTCCATACCTGAGGAAAAAGGAAAAGCTTGGAAAAACTGACTTTTAAAAATTTAACTATAATTTCATCAAATTAAAACTGCTGTTTACCTGATCCCGAACAGCTCGGATCGAGAAGAATATACTCGATGTGATTCAAATCGCCCCTCTTGATTTCCAAGGCATCTTTATGCATGGTTTCCACGCAAGTTGAACCAGTCTTCGCAACGAAATCACACAGTACTTGGTATCTCCTCTCATTTCTTTCGACTGCAAATATTCGACCCTAGAAATGAAATAGATTGTCAGTTTGTTACCTACCTATATATTGAAAGACTTTCTCGGAAAATTGGTATCTCCATTATACAATAAACTGATACTTATGCTACAAATTCAGGGTAGAGAGGCATACAGTATAGATAGACAGAAAAAAAACCATTATTTGGCACATGCCACAAGAGCACATAAAAAATGTAGTCTCAGTAGTTTCGGAGATATGGGCCTTATCTCCAAAACTACTGAGCCTAAAATTTACTATGGGAATCGTCGTACAGACAGAAAGACGTTTTTTTTTTGGTATATATATATAGAACAGAAAATAGAGCTATCAGTGTATGTCTCACCGGTCCGCATAATTCAGTAAACTGTTTATCAACTGAGCCAGAGATGGTGATGAGACGAGTGCAAAAAATGTTTGAACTTTGTGTTACTAATTATTTATATTATGTAATATAATGCGACATACGAGTACATACGCTACAAGACCTGTCGCTTCAAATTTACAAGCTAAACTGGGTAAATAGTTAACCTATTTTTTTGCTAGTGAAATAAATCAAATATTATGTGGTCCTTTCTCTATTATTTTATAATGTTATGCAAATAAGGTTTTACTGTTGTACAAAGAGTTTTATTTAAACCGTTTTTATGTATTCATTGTTTTATTACCTCATTTGCCTTTAGGTATATTAATTTTATTACTTTATGTTAATGAAAAAAAAACATGGCGTCGACTGTGTTTGTACTTAAAGTTATACCTAGAGTTTACTTGGGCAGACAGACCACGTCATTTTGGTCCTCCTTAAACATTATAACTATTCAGAACTTTGCTGATAAATGAGAACGTTTATTATCGATAAGTCCCAATGACTTAATGCGTGAACTTGTGTTAATTCATTATTATTAGCGATGGAAGATGCAAGACAGTACAGATCATCATATTGTTACTACATACAGTGTTTCGGATGTAGGCCGCCAGCTGCGTGGTCTTCATGCCGGGGGCTGCGCACATGTCCAGCACCACGCTACCAGGAGGAGGAGCCAGAAGGTGTACCGCTAATGCAGTAGCCTGGAAAATGGGGAAGACTGCTGGGTAGAGATATGTTTGTCAGTTCTGTTAGGTTTTGGGCATAGCATAATGAACCTAGAACATTCAATAATGGGACACAGCACTGGGCTCTTTTCTGAGAGGGCCTTCTCTGTCTGGACATCATGGGTAAAGTAAATGCATAGTAACCCATGCCCACTTTCATGAACATGAACGTTTTTACAGCAATCCAACAGAGTTTATTTTTTAAGAGGTATTCAAAAAGTCGTAGATTGCAGTTGTTACAGAAATATGACTGAATTTATACATGCACACCAATTAGTAAAAATCAAAACAGTCAAAATTACCAACCTTATCTTGCAAAATAATCTTATTCTCCAAATACAACTCATGTTCATGCAACTTGGTCCCGGATGAGAACACAAACATGGTCTTCACATGATAGTCCTGAGTGAAGTCTTCCTCCGTTAAGTTTTGTATCTGTTCCAAGTAGTCGGAATAGGACCCTGAGGTGCACCGGATGAAGCGGTACCCTTCATCTTGGAACGCTCTGATAGCATCCGATGTTGTGAGCAGGTTGGTGTTGATACGGACATATCTCGGTCTGGGAGCAACTACGTAAGCAGAACAAGACATTTGATGAGATGATTGTTTTGTCAGTGGACAGTGACAGATATCATCTTATCAGTTGTTAACATAACAGACAAAAAATATTAAGTGAGCCTTGTATGTCAAATTACACTGATGTAGGAATATGTTACAAAACAGAATTTAGGGAACAGCCTGTAGGGATTTAGGGATAAAATAATAGTTCTATTATTTTCAATAGTTTGAGGTGGTAAGCTAAAATGGACTTGGTCACGATTGCTGCTTTCTGGAGCCCTGACACAGCCAGAAGGCGTCACGGCAGACCTTGTAAAAGATAGCAGGACCAACTGGACAAGACCAACAACCAGTGGTCCACATTAGGCCTGGATCAGACCAACTGGAGGTCATGGGGAAGTCCCTTGCCCCACAACAGTGTGATGGTACAGGCTCACAGTATCAGAAGTATCTATTATAGGCTGACATGACAGAAGTTGATATTATCTTGGATTAGTTTTGTTTATCTTGCTTAAAAGATAAGTAAAGGTACACTTGAACAGTTGTTTTTTTGTTTTCAGCAGATGCTAGTTGGGTGACCATCATTACAAGCTGAGTTTCCTCCGTGCCTCGGAAAGTATGTTATCTAAATGATGGTTTGTCTATGTGAATCTTGCATGGATTGTTGCAAAAGGCAGGTAGATTAGGTAAAATAAAAACAAGTAACTTAGTATTATCTTCTATATTGAATAATCACTAACAATTAAATTTTGGTATCATATAATAACCATTACACACCACTTAGTTTTAATTCAGTACTTGTTCAGACATGTTTATTTAGTTTTATTAATTAAGCAGAAAAGCAGTAAACATGTAATACTGTATTTGAAAGGAATGTTATTAAATGCATTAATCTTGTTTCAAGTTCAAAGTGCTCTTCTTCTCAGCAGTAGCTAAACTAGGCAAAGGTGTATCAGTATATGCATGCTGGTCTATCTCGTTACCATCCTCATCATATTCTTTCTCATGGTACGCTTTGTAGCAATAAAGGCCTATTATAATGTTCACTACCAGTACTGCCGCACCTACAGACCAGCAATTTATCAAAAATTGATTGTCAGGAAAGGATGTAGTAAGTACTGATCGTACACCGTAAAACGCAACAAAAGGAAAAGTAAACATAGCAACACTGTACAGGAATAGACTTCCCAACACATGCAATATTTGTTTTGATTGTCGGGATTGCAAACGCAAATTAGAAACGATGCTATCGCCTGAGTCTGCCATAATGCTTAGTAAATTTTGGAATTAGATCTGAAAAAGAACAAAAATATCAATTAATAATTACCTTCTGTCTTCAAGTCGTCTGGGTGGTCAGATGTGTATTTCTCAAACTGGTCTTTGTACGAGAGGACTGTTTGCTCCGGCTTGCTTTTGCCAGGTAGAGCCTTTTTGCCGAACAGGAGTTCTGCTGTGAGAATTTTGGCAAGCCATGGATCTAACCTTGATTCGTTTTCTAGTATTTTACAATTCTCAAATATTTTGTCTATATCACTCGCATGTTTAATCGTTTCTGTTATCAGTGCGAAGAGCACATTCGTCCTCTGTAAATATGACAAACTAATGGTAGTAAAGGTACAATTTTGAAAAAACTAATAATGTATTATTGAAATACTTACAAAATGCCGAAGTTTATCGTCGTACAATAAAGTTTTGACGCTGCCGCCTTCAGTAGATACTTGTTTAAAAATGTTTGCAGCTATTTTATAATGTCTTGGTACCTTGACTGAATGTTCAAACATTTTCTAAAAGGCAATACATGTACAAAAACGTTTTCATTGCATACTAATATTACTAATATTGCCCAATATTTGTCACGAGACAAACGTCAAGTTATTCATTGACTGTTTCAGGTTAAAATTCGTTCATGCTATTTATTATAAGTTTCGAACGTTTTGTTTTTATTATAAAACATAGATTTCGTAATTAATTATTTAAAAAATACTTGTTTCGGCTTTTTCAACTATTCTATTAAAAAGAATATTGTTGTGTGTATTGTTTCTACCTTATTAAACCAATAACCATTGGCAACAAACTTGAACGCATCCAATATTCCAAAGCACAACAGCCATAGATAATATCGCGCTCCGTTTGCGTTCCGTATTAATTAATCCGTAATCCATTTCAATTTTTTATTTTGAACTGTCTATCGTATATTAGTAGTATTTCTGAAAATAAATATTTCGTGATATGCAAAACTATCACAATACCGTGAAAATACTCAATGATAAAAAGGCTAAATATGGAAAGCTTTTTTTTATTTATTAATTTCTATTTTTTCTACTACCAAAAATGTAGTCACCCCGACTTGCGTAAAAAATCCAATTAAAAACTATACCATAAACAATTTGCTTTGCTCATAGTTTGTTGCACGTAATCTTTATTTACAATTTCACAAAAACATATTTTAATAAATTTACGTTCGCACATTTTACAAATCGTATGAATTATGTAAACATTTTATGAAGAGGTAATTAATTAAATACGTCTTCCATGCTTGTTGTGATGTTGTTTGTGTAATATTATCGTTGACAGTTTCGTTTCGAATGGCGATATGCTCGTCGTAAAATACCAGGAAATGCTATGATTCAACATCGCTGCGGTTTTAGCAACAGTGACTGATGTGTTGTATGCATTGTTTTCAGTTGGGAACAGCGACCAGGTCGCTGTAGACGCAAGTTATCAGTGAAAGTTTGTAAAATGTCGCGGGGGTAATTCGAGTAACCTGGGAAAATAATACCAAAACAATGGTTCCTGTGCCGAGCTGTCCGTTTACGTGGGACTACTGGAACACCTCGCCGTCGGACGTGGTAGAACTCACGTGTCTGCTGCCGAACTCTGTTTACATTCCCCTGAGGATAAGCTGGGATGCCACTCTTCAGGATGTCAAAGAGGTTAGTGTGAGAGAGGAACACCCTGGCGTGAGTCACACCTCTCGCCGACGATATTTTGATTGCATTTTTGGAAAGTGGGTCAAAGTATTGAGTAACATGTTTACAGATACATTTGTTATATACATTTAGAAAGTAGTTTACATTGTTTACAATACCCTGCACTATTTTTTATCATGTAGGTGGATTTCTACATGTTCTAGAATTTGTGATAAGCAGATTTCTGTTATAGATTTTAGAGAAACATGTGTAACCTACAATCCTATAATTAATTGTTGTGTTTGTTTAAACTGTGGTGCTAATTAAAGTAACTTATTTATATCATTTAATGTTTACATTTTTGGTTGCATAAGTATGTCTGCAAAGTTTAAAATAAAAAATCTTTTTGCAAAATAATTTCTTATGTAGCAACAATATGTATATAACAAACCTTTTTAGAAAACTCAGGTTATCATTCTTGCTGTAACATTTCCCCTCATTGTTTTAATTGTTATATTTTTTATTTATACTGACACATTGTAAAGGAAAACAACATTAAAAATAGCTGCTAAATATAGAGGACAGGATAATGAAGGTATTCATCCCATTTATTTACATCTGTATGCTCTGAATAACAACATGAGTTAACTATTACTGATATGATTGTGAATCATCATTATTTGCTAGATTGACTAAATAAAAAATAAAGAGGGGTAAACCTTTTTTCAAGAATTTTAATTGAGTTAATTTCTGGTGAAACATGAAAAAAGGGTTTTTTTTTGTAAAATAATAATAAAATACAAATTTTATTAAACAGAAAATTGACATTAAATTACTTTAATGTCAATTTCAGTCTTAATAATTGCTTTGTTTATTTTTTTAACACACACAAATTCACTTTCAAGCAGTTAAATCTTATAGTTCTAAAACAAACTTAGTAGAAAACGATACTAATTCTTAATTATTAAATAATGTAAATAACAATGAACTGCTTAAAAGTGAATCTGTGTGAAGTCATTTAAGTAACACATTAATTAGACTCCTTTGCTAATTTAATAAGCGATGAGAGAGCGACCGTCGTCCGACAATCTGTTTATGATTTTTGTAATAATGCCTCACGGCCTCACCTTAGAAAGGCAATACCAGCTTCTCTCTTCTCTTGTTTACAACGGTAAATTATAAGCCAAATTCTGAATCCTACTAATATAATAAATGTGAAAGCATGTGAGGATGTTTGTTACTCTTCACGCTAAAATTACTGAACGGATTTGGATAAAATTTGGTACGCAGATAGTTTATAACCTGGATTAACACATAGGATAGTTTTTATCCCGATTTTATCTTCCTGTGGGATAATTTTCGAGTTGTAGGGGGCGAAGCTGCTGGCAACACCTAGTTCAGTGTAAGGTTAAATTAACAAAAACGCTGCTCTAACCATCACGTTTTTGTTAAATATAAACCTTATCAGAGAAACTGTAACTGTTAGATTAAGTCATCCCAATTTTGGGTAAAATTTATCAATGTACTTTACGTTGATAAATTTTATAAAAATTAGGTAAACACCACACTAACTAGCTGGACACCGCCAGATGTCGGTTTAATTGTTTTTAATATTTATAATAATAATCATTTATTAACCAGATCATACAATCCAATTTGTTAGTAATACATACACATCTTAAACACTAATGTTAGTAGGCACACACATTTGGAAAGTTTTGATAATAATTACTCATTTGCCCGCGACCCTCACGATATCGTCGGTCCACCTGGTGGGAGGCCTACCAACGCTGCGTCCCCATCGGTTATCGGTTCTTCGAACGATGTGGCCTGCCCATTGCCATTTCAACTTGCATATTCTGTGAGCTATGTCGGTGACCCTGGTTCTTCGGCGAATTTCCTGATTACGGATTCTGTCGCCCAAAGATCGAGCATAGCTCTCTCCATGGCTCGTTGCGTGACTCTGAGCTTCTCTAAGAGGCCAGCAGTTAAGGACCATGTCTCTGTGCCATAAGTCATCACTGGCAACACACACTGGTTAAACACCCTCGTCTTAAGACACTGCGGAATTTTGGAGGAAAAGATGTCGCGTAGTTTCCCGAACGCTGCCCATCCGAGTAGGATTCTTCGTGCGACCTCTTTGTCGAAGTTGGATCTGCCTAGTTTAACAGTTTGTCCAAGGTAGAAATAACTATCGACAACTTCTAGCTAGAGAATCGCTCCCAACAATTACCGGTAGGTACGGGAAGAACACCTATTACTTACTAATAATGTCAAAATAATCTATACATATAATAAAATGGTAGGAAAGTCAAAACTGTAAATTGAATATTTCTTTAAAAGAATACTAGTAGTTCTAAACTTTTTGTACATTACAAACAACTGAAACTCCTATTTTATTTGCTTAAAAAGAAAACTTGTTAGGCTCGTTGTGTACTTGAGAGCTGCTGGTACAAGGTTCAGCACCCATTATTTCCACATTTCGACCCGAAAGTCCCGGGACTTGAGACAACTAAACTTGACGTCCCGGGACTCAAACCCTAGTTGCAACTGTCTAAAATACAATTCAGTTCCGTCAACTTCAATTGGAAGCCAACACCAACATAAATGAGTAAGACTATGCAGATTATGATGATGACCAGTATGTCTTTCTTTCCAGGACATATGGGACCGGGCGGTCAACTATCCCCTTTTCGGGATGTTGCACGAGATGTCCAGCTACGTGTTCCAATTCGTCAATTCTCTTGCGGTGCCGGAGGAAGTTGAAGATGAGAGCAAGCGCATCCGTGACATAAAACCAGTATGCGGTGTGCTTATGATAGTAAAAAAGTCATTTGAAAGACCCGGGGAACAGTTACTGAATACACATATTAGTCATTTGATTGGAAAACGTAAGTATTTTGTTAGTTTAATTTACTCAAGTTGATGGAAACATTAATAGCTATGTCTATGGAAACGTTAATTCTTACTCAACGAGTCTTATTGATTACTCAAGCCATCACTTACTTAAGATGTAAGATTCACTAAATAGTGAAGGTTTTCTATGATATGTCTTTACTAAGTAACGGCTTAGTAATCATTAAATATCTCTGATATGGCAGTAAGTCTATTCCTTTCGCAAAATACGCGTTTCGATGCGAAAAATAGTTGGTGACTCAAGCCGTGAAGTGTCATAATCATACCTACTGCTTGACAATAACAAAAGCTTAAAATAGTTTAAGGAAGCCGTTATTCATTATTATTATTATCAGAAAGGGTTGTGTCATTGTTATTGTTTTGGCCCTCGTCAATTTCCATCCTTGGGGGTACGTTTTTCCAGCATGATCAAAAGGGGGTTGGCCCCTTTGTTACAATTTATGTAAATTTTGTTTTTTTTTTTAACTTGGCGTACTCGTATGTCTTCCTAAATATATATGAAGAAGTTTAGGAATAAACTGGATATAAGAATAGACACATTTAGTTTAATTTAACTGGGCTTTTATCAGTGGCGTAGCGCGCCTTTGCGGGGCCCGGTATAAAAATTTGTTTGGGGATTTCTCACAACAGAAAAAAAATGTATAAAATTAAAAGCAATATTTATTCATCATAATTATCTGTAAGTTTTTATTGATCTTTGCCTACGTACGTTGGGGGCCCCTGTGGCCCGGGGGCCCCGTATAATCGAAACGGCAGATACGGCGGTAGATACGCCTCTGGCTTTTATCCTCACTTAGCTTATTGGGCCATTGTGGATGTTGTTTAAATATTAATATAAATAAATAAAAATAGACAAATGTAAATGTTATGTTTAAGGAAGGACAGTATGAAAAATGCTATCCATGGGAATTATACTTCATTACCTATGTAAACAATTTTAAGACCATAAGTTTTATACAAGGTGTAATAAACTAGCCCAGTAACATGCATGGTAAATCTAAAAAAAAATATAAATTTCCGCAAGTCATATAGCAAAAATTTATTAGCGTCATTGTCTGAGTTAGGACACGAGAGGTTAAATGAATCAGATAAACATGTTTTTTCCTTTATCCATTCTAAATGTCGATTAATGCTAAAAGACACTCATGCAGCCATTATATATATCATCAATATATATAAAAATCAATGGCACTTTTCGTTGTAATTTTATAACTTAAGAACGGGCTCACCAAATGTTTAGGCTTTGTTGGGACTATTTAGTAGATGGTTTATGTGAAATTTGCACAAAATCGGTCGACCGGTTCTACATTTATCACATTTTTTGTAACAAATGAATTCAATAATTATTATTGGCGGATTGGACCCGCTGCTGTTCGGGCAGGACGACGACGTCTGCCAAGTCCGCTAGGTTTCAAAACTTCACCTCTTAAACAGTCTTTATTTTTACCCGACTACGGCGAAGCCAAAAGGAAGGGTAATGATTTTGGCAGTCTATGTATGTATGTTTGTATGTTCCACCATAGCGCCTAGACTACTGAACGTATTTTAATGAATGAGGTGAAAACGCCATGAAGGAGCATCAGGTATCAGTGGCATGCGACTACGGCGGTCCTTTATGAGAATTTGACTTATATTTTAATAGAAATATACAAATTCAATATATGAATATCAGACAAGAATAATTTTCTTGTTTTCTACTTTTATGACCGCGGTTTGTAGTCGGGTTTTAGTTTTTAAGCTTATATTTTTATTGTGTTCTGCATTTATTTTGATCTTATAAAGCCAGCTTTAACAGAAGTAAGTATCTAACAAGAAATTGATACACAATCAATCTATTCCAATGAGATTTACAAATATTATCCTTACATAATTACATAACTTTTTTATGAATGAACGATGAACCTCCAACAAAAGGTTGATGACCTCTTACAAGTTCAATAATAATTGTGTACATGAATGTGTATCTAATTTCCGTCGTAACGTTTGAATGACAACCTAAACTACTGATTATACAAATGTTTATTGAACATTGAATTGATAAGGTCTTGTTACATCAGTATTTTATTTGTTTAGTTGATAAAAAAAATGTTGTTAAACTGAAAATATTTACTAAGCGCATCTTTGATGTCAAACAATTTTATGGTGAGGATGGTGGTGGCCAGTGTTAGGCTGCCAGTCCACTGAAGCGGAGCGAGGCTGCGAAGCGTACAAATGGCGAAATAATAACCAATAGGTCTGCATAAAAACTTGGCTCCGCTCCCAATATGCAATCCTATTGGTTAATATTTGTCCGTTTCTCCTCTCCGTAGCCTCGTTCCGCTTCAATGAACCGGCAGCCATAACATGTGATCTTCACCCAACCCCCAATGGGCCCATATGGAGCGTCATGGCCTACTCCCACTCAGATAGGAAGGCAGTGTCCACCTTTGGGAATGTGCTAATTATGGATATTGTTTTGTGCTGTATAAAGCTCATTTTCATTTGGCGTTAATTCTGTCGATACGCATCCAGTGGTGGCCCAGACGGAAAAAATACAAGTAAAATTAACGGGTACATAACTCGTCCGATACATGAAATTGAGGGACTCCCCTGCATCAACAGGAAAACAACTAGTGAAAATGGTTGTGAAATGGTTACCCTATGCATACTAAATGTGGCCCAGTTTCCTGCTTCACGCAATATCAGCATCGACGCAAAAAGTCAACGCATATATTTTTGAAACTTCTAGTAAACGAACTAGAAGTTTACCGGTCGAAATCGACCAATAATAAAAGCTAACATATATATATGTGATGCTACAGTAATCTCCCACACTCCGAATACGTTCCTATCAACAAATGAAAATTTCCCGAACTAATGACTTTTTTTTTATAAAATCTTTGTTCTATAAAGTTCAAATTCCTAAAACCAAATTCTTCTTCCACAGGCCTCAATGAATTTGACAACATTCGAAGTTCAGAGGTGAATGACTTTCGTATGAGGATGCGTTACCTAGCAGAAGAGAGTCTTATCAAACGAGCTCAAAGCACCCGGCTGGAGAGGCTGCGGTACCAGTGCCCTCCAAGACTGGCAGACCATTCCGACACACCGACGACCCTGAAGACCAACCTGAACCAACACTGCTTTCTACTTGTCACACGTGTCCCGAATTCAGAGGTAAGGAGGGAGATTTTAACTGTTCAACTGCTGAGATTACGAGTAATAGTGAAGTATGCAAGAATAAGGCACGCTGAGTTGACCCCAAATGTTTTGGGATAAAGGCAGGAGAATGATGTTTATTATATTCATAGAAATAAATTTTCATATACGTTTCCGGCACAACAACTAAAACACACTTTATAACATTGATAAACTTGCTAGCCAAAAGACCTCAGTTCAGTATAATAGTAGATGGCAACACTTGATATAACCGGTTCAACGTCTCTATATTTCAGTTAGATCGGACTGTTAAAACCGCATTGCGAAATATCTTGTCCATCTACTTTGTTTCATAAAAAGTTTCAGTCAATAGAATCAATTCTGTAGCTTTAACAGAAGTGGTTATAAATTTTCTAACGAATTGATATAAGGGCTTTTAGTTATTTCTTTAAAAACTTTGCCCCACCCTATGATTTTTTTCTCCTGTCGTGGTTCCGTTTGTGGTTATAAATTTTCTAACGAATTGATATAAGGGCTTTTAGTTATTTCTTTAAAAACTTTGCCCCACCCTATGATTTTTTTCTCCTGTCGTGGTTCCGTTTACATACTTTTTGACCCACGTACACAAACAGCCAGCCCCGGAACAACTATCTGTAGGCCACACAAATATCCCATGCGGGGATCGAACCCCGGGGCAGCACAACACTCAATCGCTTAGCCATTGCTCCAACCTTGCCGTCAATATGTTATATCTGCTCTTAGTATAATCATCTGCCTTAGCTTTTCCCAATACGTAATAATAATTATTTCTGTTGCTACATTTACGTTTTATGATCTGCTAAAGTGGCCATTTTAAACCCCTGGTTAGGTGAACATAAAAGTCACTATATACAGTCACCATACATATTTGTTTGTTAAATTTCGAATTACTTATCATTCTTATCAATAAATAAACTATTTCGATATAAAGCTTATTTAATGCTTAGGTAGGTACTTTGTTTGTATTTGGGCAGGCATTTCACTATAATTTTTCACCATGTTTAATATCGTTTAAGTATTAAATAATAACGATAATTTCATGTAAAAAGGAAAACACTGTATCAGTATATAATTAAAATCATCGTCAATGGTGGTAATTCCTGAAATATTATTTTGCGGTTCTGATTTCTAACAAATGGAAAGATAACCAAAATTGCTGTGTACTTAATATGGCTATCTGCATAGCAATACAATTTAAAATGTGATCACATTTACGTCATTAAAATTGGTTTTCCTTATTAAATACTTATAATGAAATAAGTGTACTGCCTACCCCCATAGGGAAAAGGCGCTCGTGTGTTTTTTTTATTAAATAATTATAATAAGTAAAACGCAATCAAATAAAAATCGTGTTTATTGACCCAAATAAAAGTAGGTCTGCCGAAAATTGGGCCATATACTAGATTCGATGCAAGAAATTGATCAGCTGTTGTTGATATAAAATATATAAATATACCAGACTTGTCTAGACATGATAACTGTCGGCGCCTCTAGTTGGCAATGACAATGAAAATCGCCAAATATTTTTATATATCTAAGTACCGGCCTCACTGTCAGCGATTAGCGGGTAGACCGAGAGAACTAGCAACATTTCGTTTGACGCGAATTTTTTCTGACGGTGGCGGTGTCTAAATTCAACTAATTTAAAATAACTAAATTAACTAACTATACAAGATGTAAGCAGACCCTTCGCAATGCTGTGAACTAAGCATTCTGTACATCAAACTAAGAAATACGACGTAAAAATGATTGCTGAGACTATGGGTGAAAAGTCACTATTTGAGTTATTTGACTATCGGCTGATGGACGCACTGAATAGTATAGGGGTATATAAAGTAGGTAAGGTTATAATTTTAAAAACTTTCCATAACTAGAAGATTTTCAGGTATGCTAAGTAATATCTCAATGACGGAGAGAACAGTGCCTTTTGGCATAATTAATAGATATTTGTACACCTATTGTTGAGTGTTTACGGACCTCACACATTCTTGTGTATATGTTTTGAGCTAGTAAATCGTGCTTCCGGCCACCGTAGAGAGCGGGCCTGTGGACGGTGAGTAATGGGCTAGCTCGCCGTCCGTCCGTCTTATGACGACGACAATGAGCAAGGGCCGACGCCCGTCGGGGCTGCGGGATGTTGGAAGAGATACTGCAGCGTCGACATAAAGGGCTAAGAAGGAACATGCGTGGTTTCTAATCAGTAGAAGTCTGACACTGCCTTTCGCTCTGCCCTAGAGCGGAAGGGGTTAATTGATGATTTCCCAACCCCAAAAAAAAGCTAGTAAATCGTCGATAGCTTTTCGACGGTTCCTCGCTTGCGATGGGACAGATACCTTATGCCTCAACCAAACGAACTAACTTTATAAATCTAATAGCCCAGTATCTTATTTGACAGTTTTATTGAAACAAATCGCGGCTTTCCTATTCATAATTCCTTTTCACAGCAATTTGTATAGCTTTAATTTGTTCGAGGAAATTTTTCGGAACGTATTTTGAATTACAGCAATTCTTTATGGTCGTTTAAAATGTTTTGTGGGAAACAATTTTTTTGATACTAATTTAAAAACAAAGTATCCTCGAATTAAAAATAAATATTATTTAACGTAAATATACTGGTGTTTATTTTTGGTAGAACCACCAAACCATCTTTACGTTTTAGCGCCAGTGTCCCTTCCGCCCTGTTGATACAGTAGAATCCCGATTACCCGAACCTCGATTATTCGGATATCCGATTATCAGGACGGTTCACTTCTTTCTCTCTCTGTAGTCGGTCCCTCATGTCTGAGGATCGTGGTCAGCTTCGGAGTCACATCTGGAGTGGATGATCCGCCTCCACCGGTTTCTGTCCAGCGCATCCCTTACCACCGTGTAGAACTTAGAGGACGATGATTCCTTCACCTGATCAGTCCAACGGGTTGGTGAACGACCGCGCGATCTTTTGCCTTCGGTGTTCCCAATCACGATCAGTTTTTCCAAGCTTTCATCGCCTCTGCGCACTATGTGACCGAAATATGAGAGAAGGCGTTGTTGACATTAAAATTACCTTATTTTTATGTCCTATTGTCTAAATGACGTATGCGGTACACTATCTAAAACAAAAAGTTAATACCTAATATTGTTTGATATTATTTACTTAGAAATCGATTATCTAAGTATCTAGGCGACTTGGCGTTGGATATTCAACGTTCGGTATAGCACGGAGAATTACAATTCGAAGAGTTCAATTATATTTAGGCAAAAAAAAGTATCGTCGTTTTTGTGAAAACATATATACGCCTGTACTCCCAAAGAAAGAGGTATAGAATTATTAGAATTCTCTTTATTGTGTAGACGGTACAAGTAACATTCATAAAAGAAAACATTTCACATTAACTGCCGCACTCAGAGAGCTTAAATGATAACTTAGGCCATCAGTTAGTAAAGGTTTTGTCAGTTTGGTTATGCAAAAGTATGTTAAATCTTAACTTAGTGAATAACTTTTCATGTTAACGTTGATAAAAGTACCTGAAATCTATAGTAGTCGTGGTAGAAAGGTTCTACCTATCACGGCCACGGTCGATACGTTACAGCAGCGAAAATATGTGAGTCCCATTTTTTAAGTCGTTATAGTACAATAAAGTACACATTATTTCATGAATATGTACCGCATTAGAATTAAGGTCCATAATAAATCCATGGTCGTGCTTGAAAGGATCACACGAGTCACGACTAATCATAAAAGAAAAAATAGTACGATGTTTCTTTAAATCTCAAGCTCATTCTTCATTTTGACCCGGAGTGCAACGGGCTTTTAGTATACGAACAGATTAAAGTATTAGAAATCGTCATTCATCATATTTTCATCTTCTTCTTCATCTTTTTCTTCTGGTTCTATTTCCTCTACTTCAGGATCCCCTTCTTCGGCCCACTGCTTCATCAGTGTTTTGGCTTCCTCCCTGTAATTTTAAACATAACCATTTTATTAATATACTAGCGGACGTCACGCGGTTTCTCCCGCGTAGCTCCCGTTCCAGTGGGAATACAGGGATAAAAGGGGTTAATCTCTGGGTCTACTGAACCGATTTTACAAATTGAATGAGAAACTTTATTATCCCTGAGGGTCATAGGCAATATTTAAAACGTTCCCGTGGGATAATGCAACCAAAACGTGAGCGAAACCCGGGAAAAAGCTAGTGGAACTATAAAATATGATGCGAAGATTTACTTAAAATGTGCGACTGCTTTGTTAGCGCGGCTGTGTAAAAGAGCGACTGGTAACCATAGGTCCTGGGTTCTATTAAAATTTTCTAAATAGAAGCTGTGGTACGGATATGTGCCCAGACTAATGGTAATAGGCTCGACTTCCTATATAACTTGTGACACATGAGGGTAGGTAGTATAAGGCCCGGTATCCACCAAAGCGGAGACGAGCAAAATATTGAACACATTTTTTCTTTTTGCACATAAACATAAAATAAAGACGATACAGTGCTTCAAAAACTCGTGAAATCCTCGAAAACGTCACATGTCAGTACATTTTATACATAAGAAATGACGTCACACCCCCACCCACACTCATGATCTTTGAGGCGTTTTATCTCCGTCAATTTTCATTAGTTTGATAAAACAAAAAACACGTAAGTATCCAATATTTTTTCGATAATCTAACTGACGGACTAATTAGAATCATATTTTTTTGACCCAGTCCGATCCCCTATTGTAACTTATTTATGTGATTTCCGCACATCTGTCGTCTCCGCTCCTTTATGTTGGATGCCGGGCCCTAGACCTGTCCTGTCGTGAAAATACAGGTGTGATATTATGTGAATATCATTACATTTCCTCATCGGTAACGATGGATTTGTTGAGTCTCTTGATCCTTGGTAGTGCTGCTAAGACCTCGATCCTCAGTTGAGCGTCATCCTCTTCACCTTTCGAATCTGATTGCTCTTCGCCCGTTCCTCCCATGTATGGGCAATTTTTTATTATGAGCGTTTCCAGTCCTGTTAGTACCTACAAAATATATATAATAACATCATTATAATGAATTATTTATTAATTATCCTAAAAAAAAAAAGCCAAATGTGGGTCTTCTACGACGTCACCATTAAGTACCTCGCTGTCGTGATGTTATGTTTAAATTTAGTGCCCACAGCTGGGACTCAAATACGGTTTAAAGACATTTCTTTTCTCGAAGAACACATTACAGAGTAACTTAACTAAATAAACAATAGGTAGGTTTACATTACGACGTTCAAGCCATCCAAAAGACTAAACACCATAGATTTTTCTAAATCAAAAAAATAACATACAAAACAGTTCATCGCAAAAGTTATGTTAACAAGACTAAACAAAACTAAATGTTGGTATCCAAGAAACTTAATACCATAGATTTATCTAAGTATAGTTATTTAATTATCTTATATAAAATAAAACTTGGTTTTTAAGAACTTTATCATGCCTCATCAAGAATAGGGGATCGGATTGAGTCAAAAAAAATATGATTCTAATTAGTCCGTCAGTTAGATTATCAAAAATTTTGGATACGTGTTTTTTGTTTTATCAAATTAATAAAAAATTACGAACATAAAACGACGCCTCAAAGATCATGAGTGGGGGAGTTGTGACGTCATTTGTAGGTAAAAATGTAATGACATGTAACGTTTTAGGAGTTCACGAGTTTTCGAAGCACTGTATGTGGCTTCATTTTTTGTTTATGTGAAAACAGAAAACATGTATTCATTACTTTTTGGAAATATATCTGACGGTCTAATTTGTTTTTTTGTGTCCGATCCCCTATTACATACCAATAATTCACTACCAATGATTTGATCTGATCACACAAACATTCATACAAACTTTGCTAGTTAAATAAAAGCTTGTATAAATACATAATTATGTTTACCTTCAGCTTCTTGATTTGCAACAATGTTCCAACTTTACAACTCCTCAGATTAATGTAGCTAAGTTTGGTGAGAGCTTCGTCGAATCCATTCAGCAACTTTATAGGATTATTTCGTACATGAAGAATCCTTAAATTCACCAGTTTCTCCAGACCAACTAGACTCTTCAACTGATTTCCTTCTAAATACAAGCTGTCTAAAAGAGGAAAATCAAAGTTCGAGATGTCGTTAATGATATTTTTTCTTAAATCCAAAACTTTTAACTGAAGCATCCTTTTATGGAAGGCTACCGTTTGTAGTTTGTTGCCGCCAGCTTCTAAAGTGCACAGTTCTTTTTGGTACACGTCGTTTACCGATGTGAGCTGGTTATTGTTCACTATGATACATTGCAGATATTTCATTGGTTTTATTGCTGCCGAATCTAGTTTGTTATTATCTGCGTGAATAAGAATCAAGTACGGTAGTTCTGTAATGATCTGTAACGCGTCTAATTCTAAAAAGTTATTAGATACGTCGAGGAACATTAAGTTTTTGTAGCTCTTTATTACTTTGATTGATGTCAACTTCATACCTTGGATGGTGCATTTCAAATATGTGTACCTGTTGACAAAATGTAACTTTATCGATACTTCGTTGTGGCTAAGCCAAGGAAATGTAAAGTTATAGGCGGGTATTTATATTATGTATCAGTTGCTAAATTATAATGTGTACGTGTGATGAAAACAAAAACAACTTAAAAGTAGCCTTTGTGCTGTTCCAGACTATACCTGCATTTTGCTTTCGGGGCACATGACACCCATTCTATCATTATCAATACTTTTAGTACAATATCTCAAGTTTCACTTCGTTCCACCAAAACGCTGCCTCAAAAACTGTTTTCTTGGTATAGCAGATACCGAGAACTTAAGCTGGATACACATAATATTATAGTTATCTTACCCGTCCCCTTCAGCGGTCTTGCCAAGCATGCTCAATCTGTTGGCGATTTCTGCTAAGTGGAGCGGTCTATAAGGGTAGTATTCTTTTTTTTTAGGCTTTATCACAATACCAACACCCTTTTCTTCCGATTGCGTTTCATCATCAGTCTCAACTAAATTGAAAAATCAAAGCATTTATTTTAAATAGACTAAATACACTTTTGAATTGTCGAAACAAAGACAAGTATTATCTAATAATTGAAGCTTTCAAAGATATACTTGATTCGATCTAGCTGTACCCTATTTTATTTTTTTATGGGGTAGGAAATCATCAAATGACTCCTCCTCCCGCTCTGGGCAGAGCGGTAGGGAGTGACGAACTTCAACTGACTAAAAACCACCCATGTTCCTTCTTAGCCCTTTGTTTTCCGGGGCCGCGGTATCTCCTTCGAACAACCCGCAGCTCCGGCAGGCGTCGGCCCTTGCGGGGCCCTGCAATGTTGCTGACATCCGTATGAGACGCGCGTGGGGACAAGGCCTGTCGTCATAAGACGGACGGACGGTGAGCTAGCCCATTTCTCACCGTTCACAGATCCGCGCCTACGGTAGCCTAAAGCGTACACGTGGCCCCTGCGCGTCAAATTATGCATTAAACACTAGGAAGTGTCTAAGGGGGGGCGTTTTGGGGGACTGTCTCTTGTAAATAAGTAAAGTAAATTTTGACGTTCGAAAAGTGCTGATTATCAGCCTAGTTTGAATAAATGAGTTTTGATTTTGGTTTTGCATTAAATTCTTGAAAACTTTGATAATAGAACACTCATTATTCCATTCGGTCTGAGGTAATAATAATATAGCAAAGTCTATGTAACAATATTAATGAACATAAGGTATTCTCTATACAACATTACTTTAGTACAGGGGCCACCAAATGGCGGACCGCAGTCCAGTTCCGGACCTATTTTGTGCAGTCCGTGTAAACGTGCTTAACTTTTATTACTGAGTCAAGTTTTGAATAATATGCGAAACCTGAAACACTTGTCTAGTCTTTTTATGTAATCTATGTAAAAAAATTGCCTTTCTTGTTGAGCTCCTCCTCTTCTTGAACATCATCATCGAACGTTAGCTTGAAATGCGATTTTAACATTTTTAAACTTGTTGTTCATAAGCTGCTTTCGAAACACGTTTGAAGTTGTCAAGAAAAATTTACTGACATGCTTGACGTTGTGACAGTTTCGAATTAAAACAATTGTGGATTTGAATGAGGTTTTGTTTGGTTACGTTATTATCTTTTATTACATTTACCTTGGTGCGTACACCTACAGCAGGGCTATTGCGTATCTTTAAAATGACTGTGGCTTTCAAAGTGTCTATCAACACTTTTACATGTCGGTGGCTATCATATTGTCCATGGATTAACTGTGAAATTGGTTATGGTTTAGTACAAAATGGAACCATTTGAAATTATTTGATGTACATGATAGCCACTGTCATTTAAAAGATACGCAATAGCCCTGCTGATCATTTAACATAACATGTTATGAAACGTTGTTATATAACATGTCTCAGTAATGTGGAGCCCTTATTTTTTTTGGAGGGTAGGAAATCATCAAATGACTCCTCCTTCTCTGGACGGAGTGGATGGGATTGTCAGACTTCTACTGACTAAAAACCACCCATGTTTCTTCTTAGCCTCTTCTCTGTCCGGAGCCGCGGTATCTCTTTCGGACAAGCCGCAGCCAGTAATGTGGAGCCCTTGTTAATGTTATAAAAAGTGTTATAATAACATGCTACAAATGTTATTTAACTTATGCGTACATGTCATATACTCGAAAGAAACAACTAAGTCATATAGTACTGCGTCAGTAAGCGTTACTGCGACGACAGTTTTATTTTTACCTACGAATATCAACGATAATCTATAATGAAATACATGTGTATACATGTATATATAAAAGGCAAAGCTGTCTGACTGAGGATCAACGCACAGGCCAAACCCTTAGGGCTAACAACTTAAAAAATCTCACACGTTTTTCTCTTATGACGTAGCAATCCACCAAGGAACGATTTCAACCCCCAAGGGGGTGAAAAAGAAAGGGCAAAGTTTGTATGGAAAATCGATATTTTCCCAACGGGTTTTACATCGAGTTTTCAATAAACAACTTGAGAACCACAAATCAGCCTGTGAACCCGAAGGGGTAACCAGAGTTATAAGTAGTATAGTACACACATTTCCATATTATGTTGAAGTCCCAAGTACCATAACTTTCTGTCTTATAGTTTATTAAAATATACACTTAGTAACATAATATTTTACCATCCCCAGGTATCATTCTCGTCTAGCGTCCCGGCGACGCGCACCCCACAGCAGCACATCGAGGTAATTATTATTATTAAACGTTTATTTCATTATTGCGTAGCGGAGATGAGAATGTTGATGAGAATGAGTGGTGTGACAAGAATGGATGAAGTAAGGAACGAGTATAAAGGGTGTAAAAGTACCCATAACGCAAACGAAGGGCACTTGTTCTCCCTGCCACTGCGATCATTTTTTTGTTCTAGACCATACATGGGAACCCCCTAGTTACGGAGATATTGGGGGTCAAATTTCCAAATTTTTCACAGCTGTTTTTGTAAATACTAGTTTTTCAGGTTATAACTTTACTTAAATTACCTCCATGACCCTCTTTCTATTCAAAGCATCCACTAGCACAATGTTTTAAGAGTGCTACATTGAGTGTTACCGTAAAATGAAATTTTTGACCCCAAAATTTTTGCGTAGGGGTACTTAGTTTGATGTACAGAATGCTTGGTTGACGTATGTGTGAAGGGTTAATTTACACACTGTATTAGAGGAAAAGTTGCGCCAATTACAGAAAAGTTAAAAGGGAATCGGCTGTCGTAGTATGGGCAAGTGAGAGGAGGGATTAATCGCATGTTACTAAAAAGGTGATGAATATAAATGTGGATGAGTGGAGAGGGAGAGGAAGACTAAAGAAAAGATGGGTGGAGTGTGTGAGGAGTGACATGAAAGAAAAAGGAATAAATGATAGCATGACGACTGACAAGGAAGAAAAAAAGCGTGTTGCGCCGACCCCAAATGACACGGAATAAGTACAGGAAAATGATGACGAATCGTTTATTTCAGAGTAAAAATACAAAAAAAAACTAAATTCATAAAATAAAATATATAATAATAGGTAATCCTACGCAAGCTGGCGAACTCCCTCAACATGCGGGGGGAGATCCCTCAGAACTACGTTCTCAAGGTGTGCGGGAGGGAAGAATACCTGTTCGGAGACTACCCCCTCATCCAGTTCCTGTACATCCAGGAGATGCTGGCTACAGATGGCGTGCCGCAAGTCATGACTGTGAGCATGGACAGGCTGCCGCTGACGCGTGAGTTGGTCATCTGTGTTGTTTTAGGGAGTGACCGGATTTATAGACGCGGAGTGGGCTTAAACCGATGAGAAAGGTATTTCTAAAAGTAAGTAAGCCTGTCTCGTGTTCTGAACTGGCGGTCGAAAAATTGCCACTTTAGCTGATCACAATATAAATTGCGTTAAAAAGCTTACGCTAATTACGCTTTTTAACGCGCTTACGCGTTTTTTTCGCGCTTTGTAACTGCGTCTGTGACCTGCTGAAGTGGCCATTTTAGACGCCCTTGAAACAAGACGGCTTTTTCTAATCGGTTTAAAACGATTTCGTGTCTTATTAATGTGGTCACTACCTTATACTTATCAATAGGGTTTACTGACTTAAAAAAATGCGATTCTAATTAGTCCGTCTGATAAATTATCGAAAAATATTGCATACGTATTTTTTGTTTTATCAAATCAATAAAAATCGCGTCAAAGATTTGAGTAGGGGTTGGTTACGTAACTGACCGCAAAAAAATGTCATACTAATGTCGTAGAGTATGACGACACACGAGTTTTCAAAGCTCTGTATCGTCTTCATTGTTTGTTTACGTGAAAAAAGAAAACTCGCGCCACTAAGGGTTCCGAACCATTATCTATAAAAAATCTCATTTGTTGTATAGCGGCAACAGAAATACAGAATTTCAACTGTATAGCTATCACGGTTCTTGAGATATAGCCTGGTGACTGACAGACGGACTGACAGCGAAGTCTTAGTAATAGCGCCCCGTTTTTGTTTTTCTTTTTGAACCCTAAAAATTACGTGCAATATTTTTTGTAAAAACCTACCTATATTTGCAAAATAAACATCATCCACCATTTATAACAGAAAATACTAAGACAAATACACCCCACAGTAAGCCGCGACCTACCTTACTACCCTTACTGCCTGCCGGAGAGGAGACGACTCACGTCAGAGCATTCGAACACGATGCGTCGGAAGAGGAACGAGTCGGCGTGGAACATTCAGAAGAACTACTCCTGTGTCGTACAGAGTGTCAGCAAACTTAACGTGGACCCCGGGAATGGCGCTTCGGTGAGTTTATTCGTGAATCATTTTCAGCGCACTGCTGGAGATAGACTTTCCCCAAGTGTCACCACATGGACCGGTCGATCTAGCGGTTTCCCGCGAACTTCACCAGGTCATCGGTATTAATGAATGAGTGGATTTAATGTTAAGTTAGATCAGTTTTTTTTACTAAACGATTGACTGAAGATCGGATATTATTACTTACTTTTGAATAGTCGATGCCATCTTTCATTAACCCGGAATATATTCATATTTTATTATTATAGCTGGCTGGCCCATATTGTGCAACTTATTTTCAATTCTCAAGAAAGACATCCAGTTCAAATATTCATATTTTTATACGTTCAAAAAAAAGTTGTAATGTTGAAACTGCGACTAGCCGGTTACTTGACCTTGAATTTTGAGATTTCCATTAAAAACTTTTAGAATCATCGTAACAGATATTTAACTAACGTTGACAAGAAGTATAAATAACAATGCCGGCACGGTTTTCGCAGTGGCTCAAGCAATGGACTGCTGCGCTGCGTGTCGCGGGTTCGATTCCCGCACAGAACAAATATTTGTATGACCTACAGATAGTTGTTCCGGGTCTGGGTATTTGTGTATGTGAGTTTAAATGTTTGTGAACGCACCCACGACACAGGAGGAATTCCTAGTGTGGGGCAAAGTTTTTTTTTTTTTTAAAAAAAGAAGAAAAGACTACTGTTAAAAATTCACGAAAATGTTATGTTTTTTCAAAGAACTAACAAAAATAACACAATGTGTGAAAAAAGTACTAAAATTGATCATAAAATGGCTTAGTTTTAACCCACCAAAAACTTCTAAAGCATGTAAATACTCCATTTCTTTATCGATATTATTGCTTTTTTCACACATCGTGTTATTTCTGTTATTTCTTTATAATAAAACAACATTTTCGTGAATATTTAACAGTAGTCAAGTAGCCAATTTTCCGAAATGTTTTATACCACACATACGAGACGTGAGTTAGTAAGACCAAAACTCTGACTTATCTCCTATTATTCCCAGGTAATATGTCAAGCCGGTATCTTCCACGGCGGGAAGCCTCTCTGCGAGACGCAGAAGACCAGCGCAGCTGTCATGGCGGAGGGAGTGGCCGTGTGGGACCAGGAGCTCACCTTCCCCATCGATGTGTGCAACCTGCCGCGCATGGCCAGGGTCTGCTTCGGAGTGTATGAGGTCACCAAGAGTAAGAGTAAGAGGAGAGGGAAAGACTCAAATAAGGTATGCAGCACTTGGACTTGGATATTTTATTTGATAGGTTTACAGTATTAAAAACTAGTTTTATGAGGAAATTTTTATTTTTCTTTTGTTATTAAAATTAGCGGTAAATTTTCTAAACCAAGTAAGCTCAAAACTGAACCACTTCTACCGTAGATTTCATACTTACATCGCCACAATATCTTACCTACCTCTAACTTCTTGTACATATAGTTACGCTGAATGGGTTGGTTAATAAAAACAAAACATTACTTTTTAGTGTCAGCCGTAACAAGAATTAGTACAGTGAAAAAAACAGATTTTGAATCGTATTTTTACTTGTATTTACATTCTTTGATGCGAGACAGTTTTGTCTTTGATTTATTTAAACTAAAACTTACAACCTTATTTTCCAGGAGGGTGTAAATAGACTGACGTGGGCGAATACAATGATATTCGACTACAAAGAACAACTGCGCACGGACTGTGTCACGCTATCGATGTGGACGCACGTGGCCGATGACACGCAGGGCGATGACCTCGTGCTGCATCCTTTGGGAACCGTCGTGTCCAACCCAAACACCGATTCCTGCGCAGCGTTGCAGGTTAAGTTCTCCAAGTAAGTTTAGTGAAACAAGACTTATTAACATAACAACAACAACTGACGATCTGGATGCACGTTGCCGATTCCCACGCAGACAAGAAAAAGGTATGATAAAAAAAAAACACATAATAGCCAAAAAATCTGGCGATATATTTCTGGAAAGCTGGAGTGGTTTTTTAGGATTCGGCCTTAGGTTTAGTTATCGTACACAAAACCACAACTGCTCATCATTCGTTTAAATCACCTGAAAATTAGCTAAAATAGCTTGCTTGTTACTTAAATGGTCCGATCTCAGAAGATAGGCTTAAAACGAGTAAAACTTAGACACACCATTTCTAATCACATCATAAAACTTTGACTTTTCAGCTACGACTGCCAATACCCCGTACTATTTCCTAAAGAAGACACTGTGAAAGATTACTCGGAACACATCGAGACCGTGTCTCCTGAATCGATGGAAAGACTCAGCAGAGACTATGAGAGGCTACGAGCCTTCGCAGAGAAGGATCCCATGTATGAAATGCACGAACAGGACAAGAAAGACATTTGGGCTTCAAGGTAAAGATTGAAGTATTTTCCTTACAAACAATATTCCTAGTTTTCCACACTAAATTCCCATACCTTTTTTGTGTTTATTCCGGGATGGTAAATCCTCAGAGATGTCGTCCGCCGAACGAGCGGAGGGGTCTGTCAGCCTCTAACCGACTAAAACCACCCGGTGTTCCCATCCCTGACGATACTTATATAACTTGAGTGAACAATGAAAGCGATAATCAAGCATCTTGAGGCCCGACCGATTCAAGAGCGAGCGTAGTGAGCGTAAATTTTTGCACACAGTTTAAATTTGAGAAGTTTTATTACTGTCGATGAATACAGAAATAATGTCAAATAATTATGAAAATTTAAAGTGTACAAAATGTTAGAGCAAGCTCTGAAATTTTTGTCCTTTATTTAAGACCGGAGTTACACACACACACATGTATATATACAGGAGTTTGTAAGTGTTTAGACAGTCAATGCGAGAAACTCTTGAGAATTAAGAAATTACAAGAGCGAGCTAGCGATCTTAAATTCTTTTTCACGTCCCCCTGATAAATAAGATTCGTTTCGTTCATTCATACAAGATTCTAAAGATTTTAATGGGGGCTCATGTCGTCTGTGAGCCCCTCCTAGGAACGCGCCAGCCCATGTGGTGGTCTTAACTATAACGTTCAGTAAATGTATCAACTATAAAAATAACATGTATTAACTTGTACGTTAGGGAACGTTTCCGCAAAGAGGCCCCCGAGCTGCTCCCCAAGCTGCTGTCGTGCGTGGAGTGGGGCGAGCGGAACGAAGCGGCCGGCGTGCGCCGCATGCTGGCCGACTGGCCCAAGCTGCGGGTGGAGTCCGCGCTCGAGCTGCTGGACTACGCCTACGCCGACTGCGCCGTCAGGAGCTTCGCCGTCAAGTGCCTCGACAAGATCAGGTATACGGGATAATAATATACTGGGACGTTTATTTTATTATACTATAGTCAGTCAGCCATCATAGTCACTGCATTTGAAGCTTGGGTCTTGAGGTGTATCAATATAATGCAGGTCCACTGGACCTGCATTATATTGATACTATTCTTTATTAATTATTTCAAACCATACTCGTAATATATTCCCAATATTTTTCCGAAGTCTTTGTGACAGACTTATTAGTTTTTTTTTACCCTATTTTAACAGTCGTTACAGGTCGTCTGTAGCCCGAAAGTCGGCCATCGTAATCTTACCAAATGCAAACTAAACGAAACTGTTTAAAATGTTATTATTTTCCAGTGACAACGACCTCCTACTGTACTTGCTGCAACTTGTGCAAGCGTTGAAGCATGAGTCGTACCTCATGTGCGATCTCTCTGTGTTCCTACTCAAGCGGGCCTTCAAGAATATGACCATCGGACACTACCTCTTTTGGCATTTAAGGTAATGTTGATAACTAATATAAGCTTTCCCAGTCTTACCAACTGGGTTGTGGAACTCAGAAAGGCAGTCGCTCCATGCGTTTAGCTGCATCCGTTTATTTTATATTTATCGATCGTGTTACTTTGTTTGTTTATTATTACCTTTTTTTTTGTTGTTTTTTGTGGTCTTTGTGTTTTATCTGTGGAAACCTGTAATTGGCCTTCAAATGTTTATTAATTAAGTACATTGTCTGTATTAGCAGTAAGTTTCCCAAAAAAAAAAAAAAATACTGAAAACTGGCCCCAACGATATGTATTGTGAGGCTTCATACAGTACGATCAAATTATCTTGGCAGGTCTGAACATAGGCTCTGCGAACTTTGCGCATGTATACTCGCGAAGAAAACTGTTATTGCCAGATAAACAAATATACGACCAGAAAATAGATATTTTGTGATATAATGAGAAAATACAAATGAAATAAATATCAAAACACTTTTAGACATGAGCTGTAAAAAAATAACCTTTTTTTTAATAATAATTGTGTTAAATTTCGAATTGACTCGCCTTTCGATTACGGATTTTTTGGCACAAACGTAGGTATTATTACGACCCTGTGTGCCTATTTTCCTTGCTCTGTTTTGTCTTTTGCTGATATGGAGGTAAGTGAAAATTACGTTTATTCCTGCTCCTCGGCTATTCTTTTCTGATTAATTGATTCGTTGCAGGATCCTGTTATCCTGAAGATTTTCTGTTAATCACTGTCGCTGAAGGGGAAAATTCCAATCATAAATTCGGCATCTTGCATACCACGGGAGGTGCTTGGCATAGGCTCATCTTGGCAGTCGCTCTCACTTTCAGACCCATCTTCCGAGTCTGATGCCGTATTAATGATGAACTGCTCCGTAATTTCATCAATAATATGGTCACTATTCCTGTATTCTTCCTCTACCTTCAGAACTTTTTGGCATAAAGCACCCCATTCGTCCTGCCCCATTAAATTGACCTTTTCCTGGATGAGCTCCATTGTCCGCGTTACGTTCCATTCTACGTTTTTAGCGGCTACGTGACCCTTAACGGCAGCCCACACCATCTCAATTGGGTTTAAGTCTGGATGATATGGGGGTAACCGTAGCACATCGTGGTTGTATATTTTGAATAACTCGTCAATGATGTACCTTTTATGCACGTCTTTGTGTTTTTTTATTAAACTGTACATCTCTGGTTTCCGCATCCTCTGTTCGTAAGGTACACCTTTTTCGATCAACCACGATTCCATTTTCGCCTTTTTATCATTTGATGTAGGGGCAGGATCTAACAATTTGTTGTGGTACGGAGCATTATCTATAACCACAACCGAATTAGGGCTCAAATTAGGAATTAGTTGGGTCCGTAGCCATTTCTCATAGTTTGAGAAATTCATATCGTCATGATAGTCTCCAGTTTTTTTTCCAGACTTAAACATAAGCAGGGCGTTAGGAACAAACCCTGCTTCAGAACCGGCGTGAACCATCACTATTCGTTGCCCTTTTGATATTGGGCACTTTAGCCCTTCGGCGGAACCATCTGACCATGCCTTACCTTTTGTGTGGGAAGAGTGCGCATACGACTCGTCAGTGTAGACGATTGATCGTCCTTCATCCCTGTATTTTTTTATAGCCCTCAAGAACAAGATTCTTTTTAGGCGAATGTCGGTCTTCTCTATAAGAACCATTCTATTGGTTTCTGTCTTTCGCCACTTGAAACCCAAGTTAGAAACCACTGTGTTAAGGCTCGTTTTACTTCCTTCAAAATTTATATCACGTTTTAATTTAGCTAATAACTTACTCATAGTCGGCATTTCCTTCTCGGTTTTGTGGAAGTTGTGAATACATCTTTTGATGACCCCTTGATCGAAATTATCCACATCAGTTATCGGTTTAGTGCTCGACCTTTTTTTACCAGGCGTGCGGAACACCGAAACTAAGCCCAAAACATTGCCTTCATTGGCGATCCGATGTATAGTCCGTTGGGATACACCAGTTGCGTTGGAAACTCTTAAATATACATTATCTACATTTTTAACTCCATTTTCTTTTTCCCCTTTCATATATTGAGTTAAATCGTAAATAATTTTTCTCGCCCTGCGATTTAAAACACTACTATGCTTTGGTGGCATATTTGACGAAATAAGTGCCCACTAACACTTGCAAATAACACAATAAAGTTAACTTAACACTAAACAAAAAACTTAACACCACAACAATCAACAGTACCTAATATTAAAAACAACAAACAAAAACACAACGAAAACTTTTCTAACCAATAATAACAAATAACAATAATATTAAAAACAATAAAGAAAAACACAACGAAAACTTTTCCAACTGACTGCTCTCAAGACAGAGATAGTAACACAAACACCAAACAAATGCTGTCGTGTGACTGAGACACAATACCTCGTACCGAATATTGCCGAACTTGCACGAAGGACACGAAGTTAACAAAAAGAGATGTCCATGTGCATGTGCAATGGGTGTCGTTTAATCGATTATTCTTCGAATCGATTGAAATTAAGTAATAAAAAGATGTTTCTATTTAATTTTATATTGAGGTTTTAAATGTTCGTAACCATTCGTTATTCAAGAAATCTGTAATAGATTTCTAAAATTTAAGTAAATCATGTCGTATAGCCGAGGAAACATTATGTTACTATAATTTTTATTTGTAATAAAGATGAAAACTACATTATTAATGATTAAATTCACTTTATTCGTTAATGTATTCAGTTAAATATATTCAAACCACTAATAAAAACGTATTCCAAATAAAACGAATCGATTACGATATTTGATGGTATAAAGGATTGATTGTGTTTATGTAAGGTGCATCTCTAGCCTAGACTACCGCTCCCCTCACCTCACCTCATGTCACCATTTGGTCCCTATTAGATGTTACTGCGCAGCGTTCTGCACGAAGTTCGGACCTGCCAAGATAATTTGTTCGAACTGTACTAATTATATAAAAAAATAAAATAAAAAACGTGAAATCAAGAGATCTAGTTATTGGGCATCCAGCAAAACGTACTGAGCGAGATTCTAAATGCGGTCAATGGAGTCCACATATATATTCTATTCACACATTTCCATATTATCATCGGATTTTATCCCCCAGGTCAGAGATGCACGTACCGGCAGTAGCGGTGCGGTTCGGTCTGCTGCTAGAGGCGTACTGTCGCGGCTGTCAAGATCACATCAACAGCCTCACCCGACAGATCACTTGTCTCGATAAACTTAAATGTAAGTATACCTTATATTGTCTGTCTTTTTGGGTGAATTAGGTGATTATGCCCTAGGTAATTTATTTATTCGTTTAACATAGATACAATATTAGTGCCAGCCCCATTTATTTGGGAACTTGTTTCGTTGAGATTCGTGAAAACAAAAGCCTTGATTACACTAATATTATAAAGGCGAAAGTTTGTGAGTGTGTATGTTTGTTACTTCCTCACGTCTAACCGGCTGGAGCGATTTAAAAAAAAATTGGTGTGGAGTTAGCTGACACCTTGTATTAACACATAGGATAGTTTTTGTCTCGATTTTGTCTTCCCGTGGGATAATTTTCGAGTTGTAGCGGGCAAAGCCGCTGGCAACACCTAGTGCTTACATAAATTCAAGCCTTTTTGAGTGTAGGCAGCCCGCACAAAAAAAATATTTGTATGGCCTACAGGTACTGGGTATTTGTGTGTGAGTTTTAATGTTTGTGAGTGCACCCACGATACAAGATAAATTCCTAGTGTTGGGCAAAGTTAAAAAAAAAACAACCCCCACCATTGACCTCGTTATCATCCATAAAGCAACCTATGATACAGTTGTGTGAGTATACTGTTGTCTGTGTTAGGGGCGAGTCAGTGCGTGCGCAAGAAGAAGGAGATCAAGCAAGCCCGCGCCGCGCTCATACAACATCTGCAGGAACAGCACTGTGTGGAGACTCTGTGCGACTTTGTGTCGCCGCTTAACCCTAGCTTTGTGTGCAAGAGGATCAAGTAAGTACTAATGAAATACGTACGCACTGAACTTATGCTGAGAACAAAGTTTTTGTGACAAGTTTTAGACTCGAGTGAATTATAGACAGTAATGATACTCAGCGGTCTTTTTGGCGATAAATTCATCTAAAATATTTTGTCTAAAAAGCTAGGCAGACCTTCAACATAGCCATTTATTGCATTCCTTGAGACAATAATTGTGTTTTGTTTTCAATTATTGTCTGTTCCTATAAAAATTTTTACAAAAAATTAGACACTGGAGTTTTCAATATGTTACAAGTGAACGCTTCGACATTGCGACTACAAATAGTTTGCGACAGTGCAAGTAATTGTTTTACTCTAGTTACCGATACACTGACATTTTTATTTTTGACATCTTAACAAGCTCATTTTAAACTGTATAATTATACTAAACTTATTGTCAGCAAAACATTATAATCTATCTTTTTTAAAAGCAATGTCAACAATGAGTCGACAAAAACACAACACACAACAACAACAGCTATTCAATGTAAAAAGTCCGCTTTTCTCACAATATACACTCTCTATTACCTTAAACTTACTAAAGTTCCATACCCTAGGCCGGACGACTGCCGAGTCATGGACAGTAAGATGCGACCTCTACAGCTTCGCTTCGAGAACGCGGACCCCTCAGGGGCCGACATCAGCATCATACTGAAGATCGGAGATGATCTGCGACAGGATATGTTCACGCTGCAGATGTTACGTATCATGGACAGGCTGTGGAAGAACCATGGATATGATTTTAGGTACGTTTGTATTTATTTGTTAGTCTATCGTCGACCCTCTGTGCTTTTTTTTATTTTTGGCTGGTGGAAAATCGTCAAATAACTCCTCCCGCTCTTGGGCAAAGCGAGAGGGAGTGTCAGACTTCTACTGACTAAAAACCACCCATGGTCCTTCTTAGCCATATATGTCGAGGCAGCGGTAACTTGAGAACTACACGCAGCCCCGACGGGACCCGCAGCCCCGACGGGGCGACCCTCTGTCCTCAAGACAAGATTGAAGTCAAGTCTATTTAATAGCAGCTTTTGACCACGTGGATGTCGGAAATGTCAATAATTTCGATTTTCCATACGAACTTTCATCCCCTGTTTCACCCTCTTGGGGGTTGAATTTTGAAAAATCCTTTCTTCGTGCATACCTACGTCATATGAGGAATACGTGTGCGAAATTTTAAGTTTCAAGCCCCAAGGGTTTGGCGTGTGAGCTTTGCCCTTTATATATACAGACAATTAAAAAAAATATTCTTTAAGCACAAAGTACAGAGGCAGACTACTTCCATAGGAGTTTTCTACCAGTCAACCTGGGTTATACAGCGACAAACAGTGGTAGCTGTAGATATATCTGAAAACTCATTAAGTACTTACCTACATTACCATTAGTCCAATAGCATCAACAGATGCTCGAAGGCTGGGATGGCCAAACTCTTTTCTTATACATAACTAGCGGACGTCACACCCGTGCAGTTCCCGTTCCCGTAGGAATACAGGGATAAAAAGTAGCCTATGTCAACCGGGGATAGTGTAGCTTCCCAACGATGAAAGAATTTTTCAAATCGGTCCAGTAGTTTTGGAGCCTATTCGTTACAAACAAACAAACAAATCTTTCATCTTTATAATGTTAGTGTAGAAGTGTAGATTATGTTGCTAGTCAACCTGAAAACAAAGTGCTATATTTCGATCTATTGAATTGTGAGTACTTTGTTCTTAGCCCTTTGTGCCGAGACCGCGGTATCTTTCCTGCTACGATCCTTACATACTCATTTTGCCTCTTCCAAATTCATACATCAGCAAGGCAAATCGTATCTTTTAAATGACAGTGGCTTTCATATTGTCTATGGATTAACTGTCAAATTGGTTATGGTTTAGTACAAAATGGAACCATTTGACAGTAATTGATGGGCACTATAGGTTAACCAACATAGCAGACAGAATGTGTTGCTGGGGAGTTTGTTCCGTCACTTCTTCTTTCCAGCTAAACACTAGGAAGTGCCGAAGGGTGGGCGTTTTGGGGGACTGTCTCTTGTAAATAAGTAGAGTAAAGTAAATTTTGACGTTCGAAAAGTGCTGATTATCAGCCTAATTTGAATAAATGACTTTTGATTTTGATTTTGAGCCACTGTCATGTAAAAGATACGCAATAGCCCTGCTGGTCATACACGCACGCCGGTTACGAGTACTACGCACCTGTCCTATTTGAAGGACTTCACCAATAAATACACATCAAACTTATTTCATTATCATCATCAGCCTATAATGTTCCCACTGCAGGGACACAGGCTCCACAAGTCTTCAAGGAGGAAAGAGGAAGGAATGGAGGGAGGCCTTTGCTGAGGAGTGGGAAAGATCAGGCTAAATAAAAAGTAAAAATAATGCGCCTGCCCGGGTTCGAAACCACTGCCACTGGGCCACCGCTGCTCTATTTATATATTTATTGACATCCTGTTATGTTACCCCCAGAATGAACCCGTACAACTGCATCTCGATGGAGTACGCAGTGGGTATGATAGAGGTGGTGGAGGACGCACAGACTGTGGCGTACATACAGAAGCAGAGCGCACTCTTCAACGCAGCCTCCACCATCTATAAGTCTACGTTATTGCGTGAGTATTGTATTTGTTCCTTGCTTTTTTTATTTATTTTTGTTGTTTTTTTTTGTTTGTTCTTCATGACATAATTATGATTTGTAGGGGCCTGCACGAAGCCGTCAACCAAGCATTATGTATATCAATCTAAGTACCCCTACGCAAAAATTATTGCTGGGAAACGACTTTTTTTTGGTGTGAAAAATCACATTTTAGGGTAAAACTCAATGTATCACTCTCAAAACATTGTGCTGGTGGATGCTTTGAATAGTAAACGGGTCATGCAGGTAATTTATGTAAAGTCATGCCCTGAAAAAATAGTATTAAAAAAAACGGTTGTGAAAAATTTGTAACTTTGACCTCCAATATCTCCGTAAATATCGTACCTAGAGTCCTGTCGGTTACATATGCACGATTTACTTTAAGAGCATGAGGGCTATAAAAACAGTTTCTTGACTGACGCATAGCACTGCCTGAAACACTGAACTGAGAAACATTAAACCCTTTCTTTTATTTAGGGGGTTGGGAAATCATCAAATGACCCCTCCCGCTCTTGGGCAGAGCGAAAGGGAGTGTCAGACTTCTACTGACTAAAAACCACCCATGTTCCTTCTTAGCCCTTTATATCGAGGCCGCGGTATCTCTTACAACAATCCGCAGCCCCGACGGGAAACATTAAACCCTTGATTTGTAATGCAATACAGGCTGTTTTACGAAAAAAAACAAATATTCTACATCTATTCTATTGATATAAGCAAATGAAAATTATACATTTGACGGCACGGTTGGCGCAGTGGCTCAAGCAATGGACTGCTGCGCAGCGTGTCGTTGGTTCGATCCCCGCATGGAACAAATATTTGTACGACCTACAGATAGTTGTTCCGGGTCTGGGTATTTGTGTATGTGAGTTTAAATGTTTGTGAACGCACCCACGACACAGGAGAAATTCCTAGTGTGGGGAAACGTTTAAAAAAAAAACAATACGCACATGAATCCTAAAATCAGAGGTGCGTGCTTGGGTTCGAACTCGCGATCTTTGAGACTTGACAGTCTCAGACTTCACATCACTGCCAACCAAGGGATATTTCTCGTTGAGAAATATCCTATGCCTATGAGCACTATCCACACTTTTCATAAATTTTAAACTTTGCATAAACACAATTCAGAAAAAATAACGTTACTTTTGGGCACAAATTAAATATTTTATTCTGAAACACAGAATGGCTACGAAGAAACACAGAGAACAACGAGTCAGCGTTCAACAAAGCGGTGGACGAGTTCACAATGAGTTGCGCCGGGTACTGCGTCGCGACCTACGTGTTGGGTATCGCGGACAGGCATCCCGACAATATCATGGTCAAGACTAGCGGCCAGGTGAGATCATCATCAACAGCCTATTTATGTTCCCACTGCTAGGACACCGGCATCCCCTCTCTTTGAGAGGTAATGGGCTATAATCTACCACGCTGGCCCAGTGCGGATTGGCAGATGTCACATGTCTTCGAATTTTTGGTTCTAAGACATGCCTCACGACGATTTCTTTCACCATTTTGACAGCAGCGGTAAATTATACAAAGTAATGTGCCTGCCTGGGTTCGAACCTACGACCGCCACCGCCGCCAATGGGCCACCGCTGCTCGGTCAAGTAATATACTGCTATAATATACTCACATATTTCAACGCCATTTCAAAGATTTAACCAAAAGTCAAAACACGTAATCATTTAATAATAATAATAATAATATTCCACAACTATCACACAACGCCATCTAGTCCCAAGCTAAGCAGAGCTTGTGTTATGGGTACTAGACAACTGATAAACGTACTTATATATTTCTAAATACATACATATTATAGATAAATTACACCCAGACACAGAACAAATGATCGTGCTCATCACACAAACATTTGTCCTGGGTGGGAATCGAACCCACGACCACCGGCATAGCAGTTAGGGTCACTAACCACTAGACCAACAGGTCAGTCAAAAGTCAATTTGATACGTGCACACGAACAATACCATTCAAACTGAGGCGGTGCAGGAGGAGGCGCGGTGTCCGGGGACGTGAGGTAAATATACACCTTAAAAAGACCTCTAATTATACAGGCCGGACACAGGCCTCCTCGCAAAAGAGAGGAGGCCTGTGTCCCAGCAGTGGGAACATTAGTAGGCTGTTGATGATTATGTTTTGTTACCCCTACTTTATATTAACGGCCATTAAACCAATTAATAAGAGGCACAAACTTAAGAGTTTTTAAATAATACTACTAGAACTATTTATGACTAACCAACATCTTTATTTTATTCCCTTCACAGCTATTCCACATAGACTTCGGTCACTTCCTAGGCCACTTCAAGCAGTGGTACGGGTTTAAGCGAGAGAGGGCGCCCTTCGTGTTGACGCACGACTTCATACACGTCATCAATAAGGGACAGAAGGGCTCGGGCGACAACCTGCCTATCGACTTCAAGATATTTAGGGAGCATTGTGAAACGGTGAGTGAAAATATTATAATTGATTTACTGCGGTACAGCAGTAAAGATTTGACATACTTTTGTATGACAAAACTGTCAATACCTTTACTAAGTGATGGCTTATGTAATCATTAAAGCTCTCTGAGTGCGGCAGTTAAGTGTTTTAACCCCCAGGTTGAGTAAACTTTTTGTTTTTTTTTCTTCAAGAATGGGAAGTCATCGACTTGTCCCGCTTTAGGCGGAGCAGAAGGGAGAGTTAGAGTTAGAAAGTGGTTAAACCTGGGTTTAATTTATTTATTTATTTATTAGGTCTACCAACAATTGTTTACACTAATTAACAAGGAAAAACAAAACACGCATTTAAACTTATTATAATTACTACACAAATTATTTTTACTTTTTTTATTCTTTTATTTATTTATTTTTTCTTATTTAGACTTGGTTTATTTCGCATGCCGTCTCATTTCGATAATATTCAAAAGAAAGTGACGTGATGCGAAATAAACCAAGTCTAAGTTAAACCCAGGTTAAACTAATTTTGTAATAAGGCCGTTACTGACTAAAACCCATCTGTGTTCCTTATGCCATATGTGTTTCAGGGCCGTTATAACTCTTTCGAAGAAATTCCGTAACACTGGCACTGTAGATTTATTGAGTGAGAAATGAATGAAAAAGGACTCAATTATAGCGTGGCGATTGACTAAGAACGAATAAAGTATAAAACACTTTTTTTTTTTTTTTTTTTTAAAAAACGTTGCCCCACACTAGGAATTTCTCCTGTATCGTGGGTGCGTTCACAAACATTTAAACTCACATACACAAATACCCAAACCCGGAACAACTATCTGTAGGCCATACAAATATTTGTTCCGTGCGGGGATCGAACCCGCGACACGCAGCGCAGCAGTCCACTGCCAGCCCACAGCGCCAACCGTGTCGTCGACTTATTGCATTGTCTTCAAGTAAATTGGGATAGTAGAAGGGATTGCTATAAACAAAAAACTCTCTTTATAATTTCCAAATCAAACAGCAAAATAAATCTCTTTCTTTTTCATGATATCCCAATTCTCGCTTTATAAGAACAAATAATGTAATAAAACTATACGTATTTTTCACAGGCGTTCAAAATCCTCCGTAAGCACGGGCACCTAATTCTGTCACTATTCTCAATGATGATCTCGACGGGTCTGCCCGAGCTAAGCTCGGAGAAGGACCTGCAATATCTACGTGAAACTTTGGTGAGTAGTTCAGATTGCCTTCTTCAAACACACATAAACTCACGACTTTTTCATATGGAGGTAGGCAGAAACATAGAACGCCGAACACTTGCTATGATTCTTTTTTTTTTTGAGGGTGGGAAATTATCAAATGACTCCTGGGAGCTCTGGGCAGAGTGTCAGACTTGTACTGACTAAAAACCACCTATGTTCCTTTTAAGCAATTTGTGTCCGGGACCTCGGTATCTCTATCGAACAACCCGCAGTCCGTCAGGACCTGCTACGATCTTTACGTATGTAAAAAAAAATTGAAGAAAAAATTATTATTATTTATTTAATTTTTATTATTACTATTGCCTTCTTCGTGGTCTTACCAAAAGGAACAATCAGTATTTGAGCTCTATAGCATATAATCTTTAAAGAGTCATGCTGATTAATTTATGTCTGGCTCATTGTTCATAAGTTTTATTGATAATATCTACCACATATTGTAAGCCCCTGGCAAATTGTTACAAAAAGGGTTCGATTCTCGGGTTGTATTTTTAAACATCAGGCGAAATGTAGGTGTACTATAAGGTACACCTCTGCCTTATCTCTGCCCCTCGTGGATTATAGGCGTGATGTTATGTTTATGCTTCAATCTGTTGTTGATTCTCAGAGGTGGTAGAAATAAAATAGGGGACTGTAAATCTAAGTAGGTTCGTATATCTATATCTATAAATCTATCTATCTATATACATAAAAATCAATGCCACTTTTCGTTGTAATTTTATAACTCAAGAACGGGCTCACCGGGGTGAGTGGTGAGTGCTTTGTTCGGATTATTTAGTAGATGGTTTATGTGAAGTTTGAACAAAATCGGTCGAGCGTCATTTATCAAGTGTAACAAATGAATTCTGCTGGGGATTTTGCTGTCAACTTTTTTCAGTGTTGACAGTACAAGCGTGTTGTTATGTCATTCATTTCTGTCATTTCATTTTATTCAAGTGGTTTCGAGAATAGTTTAAATTTTTAGATTTACAATTAAACCTGGTAGGTGGAGCTGCTGTCCGGGCAGTACCACTTCTGCCAGGTCCGCTAGTTAAGATATATAAGAACGCGCGCCTCTGGTCGGTGTCGTATTAATGTGAATGGTGGCAGCTGCGGCGGCAGTCGGCACCTCGTCCGCCGCTCCCCGCCCCCGCAACCCGCTGTCTCCCTCCGGTCGTCGCAGTGGTTGTCGGCGCTACGTTTTGTCGCCAACAAATCAATTAACTCGCCTATCGCATTCCATTAGGGTTACTTTACAATCTCTAATAGGCATGTTAACAAAAAAAATCTAATTAGTCCGTCATATAGATTACCAAAAAATATTGGACACGTATTTTTCTTTTTTCACGTAAACAAACAATGAAGACGATACAGTGCTTTGAAAACTCGTGTGACGTCATAATCTAAGCCATTAGTATGACATGTTTTAGCGGTCAATGACGTCACCAACCCCCACTTAAATCTTTGACGCGTTTTATCTTCGTCAATTTTTATTGATTTGATAAAACAAAAAATACGTATCCAATAGTTTTCGATAATCTAACAGACGGACTAATTAGATTATTTTTTTTTAAGTCAGTAAACATCCCTGTTGTAACATTTCATCAGGTAATGGACCTATCAGAGGAAAAAGCAATGGAGCACTTCAGACAGAAGTTCAACGAGGCAATGAAGAACAGATGGACGACATCGTTCAACTGGGCCATCCACAACATCGATAAGAACAACTGACAGTGACCCGCGAGCCGACGGCTCCCGCCAACACACACCACACTCTAACAAACATGGCCGACAAACCGGGATAAAGAGGTTCTAATTTATATAAACACACACTTTTACCACACACAATTATTCCACCGTACATGTAAAGTTACTACTCGCCTAATTGTATATAAAATACGGTGAATTTAATTTAATAAGTGGTAAAAACGTCTAAAGGAAATATGTCGCTGATTAATATTAAGCGATAACAACATCAAATAAGGTCCAGTTTACAGTGGACGTAAGTTGCAATGCTTATAATTGCTTCATCATAAAAAACTGCGATGAAATACGATGTAATTGAAAACTAATCATTTTGGCATTTTAATCAGTTCATATTTACCGTTCATTAGTATACATTTTTCGAGGTTTTTAATGGACAGATTGTGCTATCAAATTTAATAATAATGGAACAGTTTTTAATTACTATAGCAGTTAGAGGAGAATTAGTCATGCCTTATAAATGAAGTAATATTTGAAATTGTTGTACATTTTTTACACCATGAAACAATAGTAGATAATTAGCTTATGAATTAGCGGAATCATTTTACAGCGCTGTGGCAAATTAAATGTTGGTCAATTATTGAGATCATTGTTGTTGTGACGAAACCGTAGTCGATATTTCGAATAAATAGGCCGAGTGATAGAATCAATGAAATTAAGCGACTTTTGGCGTACTTAATAGAATTTCCATGGAAATTCGTCCCTTTTCGTCTTCATTAGATTCTGATACGACTAGCATAGTTCTGTTCAAACTTTATGGTGGCTCTGAAGTTAGCTGCAAGTAACGATCTACACAGTCATGACGGTGCGTCCTCAGCCTCCCATTGTTACTTACAATTGTGTTTTGCGCACTTTTACTTTCGAATTTTGGATGTTCTCTGCCTGCTATAAAGTTAGTACCGTTATAGTGCACAGATCATCACTTGCGGCTAACTTCCGAGCCGTCTTAAAGTTTGAACAAAACTAAATACTGTTTAAAAAAGAGGCTTTTCCTACGTGTAAAGATAGTGGCTATCACTCGGCCCGCACTGTATTTTTTACTTGAATGAACTAATACACTAACGAAATAATCCCGTTCACATAGATTAAAGTTACATATTTATGCAATTATAGATCTAGGTACTTAATATTTTACCCAGATAAGTGAATACATTTCAAATTAATTAGATCGCTAGACCGGAATATTATATAACAAATTATAAAAACGGTTGTAAGATGAATTTGGAAACGTGTGACGGAAATATGTCTGCTCTATATCTACTAAAAAAATTACTTTAAACTAACAATTGTGTTTTATATCGAAAACTTAAGAAATTCTCACTTGAAATACAATCCAAGCCAAAGAATTATTAATAAATCTAGTAAAGATAAACAAAAATTTACTGTGTAAAACTGTTGTTTATTATATTTATCTACTTAATGAATTCTATTAAACTAGTCAATCTATTCTATTATTGTAATATTACTGTCGCCATATTGGTTTCATTAAACACTGGCATGGATTGTATTCGGAAAAATTTACAACAGAAAATTTAAGTATTTTCGAATTTTTGTTATTTTGTTACTAAATTCTCTTAAAACTTGTGAACGGGATGAGGTTGTTCAAGACTGAATTATTACTGAGAAATTGTGTGCAATGACGCAAGATACTGTTGGTCATTAGCTTATAAATACTTACGATATAAGACACTGTATTGTACTGAAAATGAAATCTATCAATATTAAGGCCACATACTTCGGCAAAAAATAGGGTGTTGTTAGCGACTTTCTGGCAACACTGACAGTGACAAGCCAATGACATTGCCGAGTTTGACAGAAAACGTGGTATTGCCAGGTAGGAAATATAATATAAAGTTCCGAGTTTCGCCACCATCTAAACTCCTTTGTCGGGCTGTTAGATTGCCAGTGTTACTTACCTTACGTTTGTAAACTTATATGAAACTATACAAGATCAAATTATTGTTTAGATATCGATACTCATAAGAACAGTGTCGCTAGCTAAATTATATTACCCTGTATTGGTGTGAAAAGGCACTAATTTGCTGTCGACCAACCAAACATTATCATAATGTTCTGGTACATTAAACGTTTCGTCTCGATATATTCGACCTCAGCGCTCTAAGTATAGATAATTCACTATTTAGGTTATTAGCTTCGAAAAAGTTATAGACTTATAAAACGTATCGCTATAATGTCGTTTAGTTGCGGCCCAGACATTCCGATGTCGCGTATTAGTGATGAAATAGCAACGCCTTATAGTTTTTTAATGTACTCATCATCATTACCTACGATTTTTTAAATTATTATGAATTTTCGAAATGTCAAAATTGTTGCAGTTTTTAGTGACGTCACGTCTAGGGCCTTCAGGCGGTAGTAAGGAATGCGGCGGCAGATTTGGCTGTGATATCGCGCTGCGTGTGCGCATTTAGTTGGAGGACTTGCTTATAAGATGTTTAGTTCGGACTTGACGTTAGTAATGAACAGTAGTCACTGATCACTTAGTTATCAAACAACTGATTCAGTTTGATAAATTAAGTCTTATAAATATAAACTTTAAAGTAACTTATTGATTGAATTGTAAAGCGATTTCGTTGATACAAATATCGGCCTTATTGGCAGTCATGGTTTGTAATATAAAAAATCTTGATTGGACTAGCATGATATTCTGTCTCCTTCAAGAGGATAAAAAGACGGGTTTTTACCTATCTATCTAAAATATACGGTATAGATGTTAAAAATTAGTTTTGTTAGGTGTTAGAGTTCGGATCAAAATTTTAATTTTATTTTTTAGATTAAGAATTGCGTATACTAGTTAATGGTAACAAGGGTGTTTGTTGAGAGGAGAAAGAGATGATGGGGACGGCCGCCGCACTCCTGAAACCTAATGAAATATACACTTTTATAATGCACGAAAATATAAAACTTATTTATGAGAAATAAGGGAAGAGCAATAATAATACAACAATAGGGTATTTCAACAAAAAATCCAATTAGTCCGTCAGATAGATTTTCAAAAAATAATGTATGGACGCGTATTTTTTCTTTTTGCACTTACACAAAAGGTGAAGACGATACATTGCTTCGAAAAGTCGTGTCAAGGCGTGTGACGTCACAAGGTTGGTACTTTTTTTACCCACAAAGTGACGTCACAAGCCCCCATCATAAGCCACTCATGATCTTTGACACGTTTTATTTTCGTCAATTTTTATTAATTTCATAAAACAAAAAATCACGTAAGTGTCCAAATATTTTTCGATAATCTAACAGGCGGACTAATTTGTTTTTTTGGTGAAATTACTATTGAATAAGTTAAAAATAACAAAAACATGCAAGGGCTACATTTTAGGGTAAAATATCGTGCATTTTAAAAGTGAACCTCGTTACATAATATTAGGCGAATTGCTCTCATTTTTAAGGGTAGATGTAATTAGTGGAAACATAACTTTTGCACGTTTCTTTCGAGTCCCTCGCGATTTTACAGCGACGACATTCGTCCATCGATTTCAATATTCGATTATAAAAATTACGATCCGATTTATTCGAAAATGAATCTTGTCGCTACTGGGATATAATTTAAATTATAGTGTTAGCAGTATTATTATATTGTCATATGTTCGTAATTAAAACAAACACTCGCTTTTAAGTTTTTGTAAAACTTCGCGCTACCTCAAGCTGTCGTGTATTCGCCTAAAACGATTTATTTGCCCCCATTTTGAAATCCAAGTATCGAAAAATGGAAAAATGGAAATTTTACGGAACAAATATATGTTTGAATCGTCGAAAACTATTATTAACCATATAGAATAAAAAGTTGCACTCGTTGAAATACTAGAAAAAAATATACACGATACAAAGTCGATTGAATTTTATTAAAATAAAAATGCCTTATCATTATAGTTTAGAGTTAAGTTATTACTACACGGCAGTTGTGAACGATTTAGGTGAAATTGTGTAGTGAACCCTAAATTTGAACTCTGAATCTTAGACTTTCTGTCAGGTTTTGCAGAATAATCTAAATGCATCATTCGATAAAGTTTAAGATTCAATCGCATCCAAAATTCATATAAGATCTTTTGATTACAAATGGTCACTCAAAAATCGACTTAAACTACATTAAGCTAAAGCTGATAATTGAGTAACTGCAACTCTAAGATTCTGAATTCAAGTACACATAGCTCTCAAATTAGTCACACTGCAATTTAGACAATGGCCGATCATTAGTTAATAATTTTACTGTCAACTTTTATCGTTAATGCAAAGTATTTTGCGCCGATCTCGTAATATTATTATAAAGTTATATCGTTCGTCTAGGTCAAGTTCTAGATTGCATTGCTAATATGAAGGTGATATACATTAAATATTCGCTTAGGTAATCTGTATTTATACCTTTAAAAAAAAGATTCCGACGAATTGACAACCTCCTCCGTTTTGAAGTCGTGTAAAAATGTTATTGGTTTTGACGTAAATGCAAAAAACTCTCAAGTTTTTTTTATACTACATCATGCGTCTCTGCGATATCGGTAAAGAAAGGGTAGAGGCCCTAATCTACTAAGGCCTCATTTACGGAGACGTCGTCGCACGGCGCGTTGTGCGTTTTAATTCAAGCACATGTCGATGTATGAAAACGGTAACGATTTCAAACGACGATTTTACGAAAAGCGATTTTTCGCTCGTTAGTTTATAATGCAGCGTTTGTTGCGGTGGACCCGCCTCTCAGTAAATGAATAAAATAGCACGCAACAAGCATTCTGTACGCGCCGCGCGACGCCCTGCGTCTCCATTAACGAGCCCTAAGGGATTTCTTTTCAATCTCCAGTATTAATTATGATCATAATTATCCAACTTATTTTTCTTTACGTGTAAATTAACTTGTGTTAGACCAGTATGTAACCACTTGCAAGGCTCTTACATTTTCTTCGTTAAATTTTAGAGAGGTGCCAGTGGTTTTATAAATCCAAGTATCTATGATATATGCTTTCGTAAGCAAATGTTTAATGTTGATTAGTACTGTCATACAGTTAATGCATGTCAGTTATCTTCGATTACACGTAGTGTTAACGGTTAGTTCACTGGTAAGTCATTTTATAAATAATACGACACGGATCAAGGATTATAATAAGCTCCTCCTAAACCATTGGTGCATACAGTCTCCGTAAAAATGTTTCATTTCGTGTCGTGAAGATATATTGCTGGACTTCGAAACAATTAATCATTTTGTTACCCCGTTAACGCGTTAAAATTTAATTGGCTACAGAAAATAGGCAGACGTATTTAAACAAGAATAATCTAACATCAAAAAGTGATAATTTGATACCCCAAAAAAAAAACATCTGTTCATTATTTTTCAGTTATCAAAGTATATGTTCACGTCTGTCGAGTTTCTGTAGCATATTTACATAAACATGGCCTAATTTAAGCCTTTAACTACATAAATTCCCATGGAAAAAATTTGAGGGTACATTGAAACGCGTATTAGGATCAAACATTTGGCAAATACATAATTTAAATTTAAGCATGCTTAGTTTCAAATACAGTATATTAAAAAAAAAGAAAAAAACACACAAAAGACAGATCTAGTAACTTTACCTTAACTCGAATAATATGAGACATATCACAAATAAAGCCATGTATAGATAATGATAGATAGCCAAGAAATTAATATCTTTGTGCGGTCAAATGTTTTTGTCACAGTTTTGTTTTTTTATACGACAGGTTTGTTAAAACAGCTAATTATGCAATAAAAATGTGCTTAAGTTGTCAATGTGGATTAAATCAACTTGAAAATTGAGTTTAAATTATCTTGAAATGAAAACTTGAAGACGTTGCGTTGGAAGGTCTCCCACTAGGTGGACTGATGTCCTGGTGAAGGTTACGGGGGGATCCGCTGGATGCGAGACGCACGGGACCGGTCAATGTGGTGACACCTGGGGGGGGGGCTCATATCCAGCAATGGATGTTTTTCTGGCTGAAATGTTGATGATCATGATGATCTCGAAATGAGTCGCAGTAGCTGTCACTTCTCACTTACGTAGATATCTCCTGTGTGACTTTATCTTGATTTTGAGTGTGACAAATAGTTTTTTTATCGACCTGTGAATTTGATACTGTAGACAAAAACATTCGACCGTGAAAGTTCGATAACACCAAAATTAAAAAAACCTTTCCGTGGTCTTCGCATAAGGTACCGTTGTACACACTCTCAATGTAGCCATCTAGTATTCTACACAGATCAGGTTCATTCGAAGTGACGCGTGGAGGCTGGAACCTGAGCTGAATACCGCAGTTGTGTCACCAATCTTTCGGTTTGAGTTATTAGGTCAATATTCAAGCCTGGTTGCAGTCACCACAAACTTTCTTTAATTCTTGTAAAAATAAATTGTTATTGTGAAATTAAATGTATTAAGAGTAACATATTTCACCAAAAGATTCTATTATCATCAGGAATATTGTGTTTATTTGGCATTCAAAAGAGAGACAGCTTTAAAATGACCGTATATTGATTATACAGAATGTAAAAACTTTTTATCGACCGAATTTATAATTATTCCTTCCACTGAAGAAGGAAATTAAGTCGTAAAGGAAGTACATCTATAGTAGAATTTTTGTTCCCCATAACCAGTTTGTTGTAACGAGGTTGCGGTAACCACAACCGATGGACAGATAGTGTCACTGTAATTATTCAGATCAAATATCTTAAGCTATGCGATATTATTACATAAATATAATATTGGCGCCAACACAGCTCATTTCAGTTTGGGCTGCCCGGTTTTTGCTGAATTTGGGTACGTCGGTACCCAAATTGAAATTATGCTTTTTAGCCATTTTATGCGAAATGGCGTAACAAACGTCTTTCACATTTATAATAAATACATATTAAATTAAGTAGGCGCCAATCGAGTTGATTGTTGAATTGGATTTTTCTATAAATAGACGTTGTAACATTTTCACTTTTAGTTACGGAAATAGATCTAAACGTAATGACGCGTGCAACTTATCATTGACGTCATTGCGTTGCAAATATAGGAACCTAATGTAAGGTCGACCTATAAAATCTATTAGTGATCTTCTAAAATAATCTTCAGGAAATCCGAAATTAAACATGTTAATAGAAGGTAGTGAACAACGTCATTTTGATGGTAATCTGACAAAAAGCAAGTCTCAGTCAGGGTCCTATTAAGACTGCACGCGTCATCAATTAATTTATGTAAGTCAAAAATAAAGTAACTGTTTCAAATTCAATTTACGCATGTAAAAGTTTATAAAAATGCGTAACCGAAATAGTTATATTAACGTACTAGATGGCTTAGCTATGCGTGAGGTGTCATACTTAATTCAATACAGATACTTAACTCAAAACAGAAAATAAATCTTGATATTCATTCGTGAGTCTATTTTCGGGCTTGAAAAACCCCAAAATCTAAGAACTCAGTATCGGCGCGATATTTTATTAGTGACAACGGTACCTATCAACATGAACCATATCGCACTGCCAATAAGTAAAAAGTAGACTGATCGCCTTCTCATATTAGTTAGCAATAAATATATACAGTTACTATAGATGGTACATATTTAGCTCAAACTCAGTTATTTATCGCTAGATACACCACGACGTGTTATTGTTAAAATATACAAGTTAGGACAAAGGTAACTGTATCAATGTATAGGGTAACATTGCATAGTGTATGGTTGCAGTTGTAATAAATAAAATGCATCTTTAAAGCATGGGACACATTACATAAAAAAAACCTAAGGCTATGAGCAGTCGCAAATGGTATATTAATCAACCATTACGTCTCAAATATGGCCAATTAAATACGCATATGATTTTAGGGATTGAATTCGCACTGGGCTACTGTTAACAAAATGGCAACGAGGTTCTTAATTATCCCTTGGTCAAGATGAGAAATTCATTACATTGTCTGATTGTCCCACCACTGGGCCACAGGCCTCTTTTTCTTTTTTTTTCTCCTTTTATCGAGCGGGGATAGAATAAAGAACCACCACAGAAGCCAGATCACCACCAGCTGCTGCCACAGCGGCAGCAAGCGGCTAACTGCAGCAGCTGGGCCAGAGTGGTGGAGTGGATCCACCAGTCTGGCCCAGTGAGGGTAGACTTAAACTGATTCGTGATGATGCTAGATTCATCATCACGAATCAGTTTGCTCTTATATTATTTGTGTAGCGGCCCTATACATAATTTAATCCATTGATACAGTTTTCTAGTTCGCAAAATATAGTTCCATAAGCCTCTCATTGCCATATATACTTGCTTAAAATAAATACTTCAGTTAGAAACCGTAGCTTCCCATAGCGAGTGTATGAAACGTATAGTAATCGTGTTTGATATGACAGATAGATAAGTAAATAGTCACAGTTCACTTTTATAAGTCATCATTAAAACTTAAAAAGGGATAAGGACATATTGGTGTTGCAGATACTATTTTCAGAGTTATAGTCAAATGAGGAATGTTTTGTTTTGAATCTTCTTTGTCTTTTCTAATCGATAACTCAAATGTTGTCTGACAAAGCAATCCGGACAGCTCTGTCGTATGCTTAATTTAATTAAGTCCTTGAACGTGCAGTTATTTGTGCACGATTGGTAAGAGAGGAGGCGTGGCATATCCTGTGTTGGTGCTCCACTCTCGCATTCTATCTGAGGTACGCATAAAAATCTTGAAATCTTTTTATGTTTTTTTTTGCACCCTAAAGATTGTCTATTCGTTTTTGGAACCCACACAACATAGGTATATGTTTCAGGTCCGCAGTCAACGAGTTGGAGATATGTATTATATAGGGTAGGTGTTGCGTGCACGGTCAACTGGATGCCTACTCATTAGAAAGTGCATGACCAGTTCCTTTACGCATGATTGAGCATATTGGTTACCTTAGAAATGTATAATTATGATACTGGCATGTCTTTCAATCGCGGACGGACAAATATACTTGAAAATCTCGTAGTTAAAAGAACTGAAAGTTAATTTTGTTCTTCATCGTTTGTGATGTTTTTACAGACCTTTATGTCCTCGTCTCTACGTCATTTATAATATATACCTATATTGAATTTAGGGTTAACAAACAATAGACTTATCGTAAATGCAGCTGATTAAAAATAAAAGAGATTTTTCCGATTGAAAATTATAAATAAATAGGTTTTTTGTACATTTCAGAGATAAAAAAATATACAAACGTTGATGAAAATGTTTTTATTTCTTGAAACAATGCAATTGAATAACTCTTAAGATGTACTCAATAAGGATTATTTTTGTTCCATTTAAGTCACTCAGTGTATTGTGTTATGTGCACTTATATGCCTATGTTATGTACGGCTCTTGGAATACTGTGTAAGTTATAATGCTTCCTATGTAGTGCTAAAAATTAATTCGTTTGTAACTGTAGCGTTGCGCGAGGGGATCGATTCTGATGTATCGGTGTTACTTTTGTTTCGATAAACTTTGTATTCATATAGTTTAGTGTTTATCAGAGAAGAACATTTGTATTTAATGGCTGAGACAATTTATCCTCAAATCAGAAATGAAATAAATACGTGTTATTTACTATTTATCTTAAGGTTTTGGTGATGTTGACTTACCTATTGTAAAGTTGTCAGCCATATGTAAACAGCTCAGTCCTACATCGCGCAACGTCACAATATAATTTTTTAATTTACACAAGTTCCGTTTGTACAATGTAAATATAACCGTCGTCTTATTTATGAGTTATAACGAGAACATTGTCAGTTTGGAGTGCGTGTGGAGCGTACGTGAATGTTTGAATTATATGTTAAATGAATGAACGAAATGAAGTTGGGTTATTGTGATACTCACTGCTCGAGTATCACCAGTAAGTTGTCACCAAATATTATTGAAGGTATAAGTGTTAGAGGATTGTCATCGAGTTTAATATTAAATCATACAAACATTAATTAGCCATATTCCTAAATCATTATTATAGTTAAGAATCGCGATACATCTCAAGTCTACATACAATAGTTCCTTTGTCATGTGTCATTTTATAATCATATATACTAACGAGAATGTGTAATAGATTCGTTTAAATATTGTATAAAGTAATTTACTGAAAATATTTGCATCTATCTCAAATGTCATTTTATAGAATAAATTAAAATTATTATATTACGCTTATTTTTTTTGTATTATTTTCTTACCCATCTACACACCATTTAAACTTTTTACCAACTTATTATTTGGAAGGAAAGTCAAGGTCCTGGCTACACATGTTTGCCTCTTCAACGTACAAAAAGAAAAAAATATGCGTAAGTAACAGTTTAAAGGCATAACTACAACACACATCTATACTTATAGAGCTGGATAGTTAGTTCGGTTGAACGCGCTAATCTCAGGAACTACTGGTTCGAACTGAAAAAATCTTTTAATGTACTATATAGTCCATTTATGGAGAAAAGTTATAGGCTATATTATAACATCACGCTAAGACCGATAGGAGTGGAGCATAAATTAAAAAGGCTTCTCTAAGTAACTATTGCACGCGGCCAAATTATTTACCTTATACTCAAGCGTGCCTTTTTTTGGCGGGTTGGGAAATCATCAAATAACCCCTCCCGCTCTGGGCAGAGCCGCAGAGCCGAAGAGAGTGTCAGACTTCTACTGACTAAAAACCACCCATGTTCCTTCTTAGCCTTTGTGCCAAAGCCGCGGTATCTCTTCCGAACAACCCGCAGCCCCGACGGGCATACTCAAGCATTCTTAGATGAGGGTAAAGATAGTCTATTATCACCGCGTCTTCCCAAATAAAATGCAACTTTGTCCTCCTACTAGTTCCTACACACAAAATGCATATTGATAAAAAAATGCATTTTTATCATATTTTAAAATCAGCTGATAAAACCGTGAATTCAGTGGTGAACAGCCTTCGAGGGTTCTGTGCGTCATCTCATCTGTTGTGACTGTAGAAAACCGGTGGCTGTTTTTCGCGCCATTCAGTGCGCTTCGAAAGGTGTTAAGTTACAGTCATGTTTGTGCATGTTTATTGTGAAAAGGTGGAGTTTCTAGTGCCTTTCTATCAAGGTCTGTTAAAACATATATTTTTTATAATTATAGTGGCATAATTCCAATCGAAAGAGCTTTTTTTTGTCTAAATATAGGCCATATTAATAATTAGTGGTGGTATTGGTATGAAGTGGCATACCTACTTTTATCACATTAATTAGGGATGAATTGTTTTGTTCAAAATAAAAAAAAAACTTGCTTTATTTACTAGAGCATCTCTTTTTCTTATAGACACCATATATTATTAAAGTATATCTCAGGCAGCTTGTAACTTTCAAATTAAAATCATTATTTTTAACGTTTTTGTTTACCGAGTTGATTACTGAAGCACCTAAGCAATTGATTAAATCTGTGTAAAATTAGATACTTATCTAGGCTTGATACGAGTACGTAGATAGCAAAAATGATGTTGATACACGTAGAAACTAAAATGTCGTCGCCATTTTGAAAGTCGCTAGACAGAAAGTTAATTTTAGATCACATGATTTGTGTAGGTAAACGTGATTTATCACACCAATTTGTAATACAACTAAAGAATAGCCCGTGTAACGAGAATTATTGATCCTTATCCCAAGGATCATTAAGGTAGGATAAATGTCCGGGCTGCGGGTTGTTCCAAACAGACGGCCTCGGACACAAGGGGGCTAACAAGGAACAGGTAGTTTTCACTCAGTAGAAATCTGAGACTCCCTTCCGCTCCGCCTAGAGCAAGAAGCGTCGTTTGGTAATAAAAAAGTTAGGATAAATGTATCAGGATAGGTCGCAACCTTCGTTGCTTATTTAAAAAATAGGTGCCTACCGACACTGTAAGTTCGTAAGCTACTGTAAATTCTCCATTAAATCGAAGCTATCGTCAGTAAGTGCCTCACACTGCGATAGAAAGTTCGTCTCTGTACCTGGGTTCATCATCATCCGTAGCATCCATGGTCTTAATTTATTTACGGCTGGATACAGACCTCATCCAGATTTTTCCCTCGATGGCAACTACTTTTGTCGTAGGTTTATCTCGCAGCCGGACGGCTCACATTCCTTTTGCCTTCATTCGGTGGTAGCCTTAGTCCACCTGTCATCCCTGCGCCTGGCTAGGTGTCCTGCCCAACTCCATTTGAGTTTCGTAAAGCAATTTGCAATATCGAAAACCTATCTGATAGGTAAGTGACATGTATCTAGGTTGGTACATACTCAGTAGGTACTAGAGCAGATATAACACTAAGCACTGGTGACTAACTCATGAAATGATGCAATCTAACGTTTCTTTGCCTAAGAATCAAATTGTTTTATACCTATCTTTTTAGCAATGGAAGCTGAAGGAACGTGGTTTTATTCTCACTACACAACATGGACATTGAAAAACAAGGAAGTGCGTGAACGCACGGTGTGCTAGAATAATGCTCTTGCAAAGCATAGGTAAGTAAGTCTCGCACATTCCTTCTACACAGGTTCGGAGACAAATCTTTCTACATTAGAGGTAAACGTGATGGCTTCCGGCCACCGTAGACGCGGGCCTGTGAACGGTGAGTGATGGGCTAGCTCGCCGTCCGTCCGTCTTACGACGAAAACAGGCCGTATCGACGGCAAGTTCGTGTTCCACGCGCGCCTCAAAAGATGTCAGCAACATGGGAGGAGCCCGAAAGAGCCGACGCTCGTCGGGGCCGCGGGTTGTACACTAGTTATCGCGGCCTCGACATAGAGGGCTAAGAAGGAACATGGGTGGTTTTTAGTCAGTAGAAGTCTGACACTCCCTTTCGCTCTGCTCAAGAGCGGGAGGGGTAATTTGATGATATTCCACCCGCCAAAAAAAAAAAAAAAAGGGGTGAAAGTTATGTACCTACCTACTTATTAAGTCCCGAGACGGGGTTTGGCGCCCGTAACGTAGTGAGGGCGCTAATAGTTCGAGGGCCTAAATAAGTAATTTATCAGAGGTAAACACTGCTTTTCATTAGCTAAAGAAAACATTAGTGTTGATCGGATTGTCGCTTTCCCGCTTACTTTGTTTTTTTTTTGTCCTCTGGTCGTCCAGCGAGTATTTTTTATATTAGGTAATAAAAAAAAGAAATTGCAAAGATTTTGCCTTTGAGAAAAATAGTTAAAAACTAAATTATATAAAAGTTATACATCTATAATTATTTTATTCTTAGGATAACTTTAAGTTATTTTAATTTTGATTCGCGCTGTAATTTAGTGGCTGTATAAAATGTTGGAACATGGTTCAATAAAAATGTGAAAATAGACCTAGTTTTTTTTCCCTCCCTACCACAGTTGAAAGCGATTCTCCTTAAGGCTGAAAAGTAGTACTTTCAAGTTTCAACCCGCTCCGCAGGCATGTTATGACCAGCTTTCAGAGTAAGAGTTATGAAAAGATTCTTGCTTCATTAGAGACTTTAGAATTACTTTTAGATTTAGGAATACTAGGGTAGGTATAGGAAAATGTTTGGGACCTTCTCTAGTAGGTAATGGCAATTATTCGAAACCTACCCTAGTAGGTGAAGTAAAATGTTTGGAGCCTAACCTAGAAGGTAAAGTAAAATGTTTGGAACCTAACTTATTAGGTAAAGCCCGCCTCACTATTCCCAAACCACTGTAACTTCTGTAAGCCAGAATCAACAGTGGCGACCACAAGAAAAGAGCCGAGACAATGAAGCTCGACGAAGTCCCAAAGAAATGATTTGACTGTCTTGGATCCCGCAACGAAATTAATCAGAAAAGAATAACGGAGAAGTAAGAAAAATAGAAATTTCCACTTCCCTCTATATCAGCAAAAGACAGAAAAGAACAAGGCACACAGGGACGTATACAACTGGGATAAACCCAGTTGCCTAGCACCACGGATATTGCTGTCATTAATATTACTGGGTGCTAAGTTGTGAGCTGTTATATTTGATTCCAATAATAGGTACCTACCTACCTATGACAAAAATGCTTGAACGCACGGAAAATTGTTCTAGTTTCTAAAAGGTCCGTATAGTAAATAACTCCGGAATACTCCGGATGTAACCTATACACTATCCAACATAATATTACGTTCATTCTGCCAAAGACTACACTCCCATAAAATGTGATGTGCAGATTGTTCATATTCACAGTCAGATGTAGAACATTGACAAAAAGGCGACGCAACAAGCTTGAAGAAAAATAATTTACTCTTAAAGTTACCGTGTACTGTGAGAAATTGGGCAACACAGTGATCCACCTCCAGCCATGTCCTGGCCAGCCGCTCACGAACGGATGGAAAGAACTGTTGGAAGTGTCGGCCTTTGATGGTATTATCCCACCTACTCACATTGCCATTCTGACAAAAGTTCCTCTCAGACGTCAGTCTGTGGATTAAGTAATCTAGCTATTTTAGTACGGTCACGTTGTGTTAAAAAGTCTGCGTCTTGGAACCTACTCTAGCAGGTAAAGGAAAATGTTTTGGAACTCTCCAAATACAGACGGCACGGTTGGCGCAGTTGCTGAGCGTTTAGACTGCTGCGTGTTCGGGTTCGACCCCCCACGGAATGGTATTTTTATAATAATTTGTATGGCCTGCAGGTATTATGGATGTTTCCTGACTAAACAAAATATGATTCTGTTTAGTTCGTCAGTTAGATTATCAAAAACTATAATAATAATAAAAAAATAATAAAATATTTATTGGAACAAAAAACATTTACAAAAGTTTGTGTTCGTTAACAACCGCATTAGTATAATATGTAATACTGTGTCGCAGCCATCAGCGCCCACCTCCAGGAGTGGAGACGACATTGTTCCAGACATTTATACAAGAAAAGAGAACAATAACATGTATGTTTTAAAAGTAGAGTTAAATATAAAAAGGCAAAAAATCTTAAGTACTAATTTTAATTTATTATTATTTATGCATGTGAGTATAATTATGTAAGTGTCGTGTATGTGTGTGTATGCGTGTGAGTGAATGTGAATATGTGAAGGTATATGTGTTTGACTGTCTATGGGAATTGGAAGGCAATGGGAATGAAAGGGACATTTTTACTTATATTTAGGTTTTTACAAAATTTTCAAGCTCTTCGTAAGACAGGGAACTGAGCCACTTATGAATCACTGATTTACACTCGCGTGAAGTAAGGGGGTAGATGTTCAAAATCCCGTTTATTTTGTTATAGAATTGGGCTTATAAAGTAGTATTGTCTTCTAACTATCATAGTGCTAGCCAGTATTATAGGGCAGACTTTAACAGGTCTACGTTTCTGCCTGCTCTGGCTGCTAAAACACTGGTCAAAAAACTATTGGTTACTTACGTGTTTTTTCAAATTAATAAAAATTGAATAAGATAAAACGCGTCAAAGATCATGAGACGGGGCTTTTGACGTCACTAGGTACGTGGTAAAAACTGCAGTGCGATGTGACGTCACACGAATTTTCGAAGCACTGTATCGTTTTCATTTTTTGTTCATGTGAAAAACGAAAAGATATGTGTACTTTTTGGAAATCTATCTGACGGACTATTTAGATTGTTTTTTGTCAACTACCCTATTGTTTCGGGTCTGGGTGTGTTTGTGTATGTGAGTTTAATGTTTGTAAACGCACCCCGCGATACAGGAGATTCATAGTCCAAGGCAAGGTTCTAAAACAAACAAAAGAATCGGTGAAATCAGTGTTTGGGGGGGAGGTGCGAATGGGTTGTGAAAAAAACTATTATTCTTTAGGGACTTGTGTAAAGCTGTCGTCTTGTTGTAAAACCAAAATATGTAATGGTTTTTTTCTAGCAATATATTTTATCTATATAAAAGGAAAGCGTTACTGACTGACAGACTGATCTATCAACACACAGCCGAAACCACTGAACGGATTGGGCTGAAATTTAGAACACAGGTAGCTATTATGACCTAGGCATCCGCTAAGAAAGGGTTTTTGGAAATTCGACCTTTAAGGGGGTAAAAAGGGGGGATATTGTTTGTATGAAAAATCTTATTTCTTGAGTTAATAAACTTGAAACTTGGCACGAATATTTATCTAAGTAAATTATGATTTTTGTGATTTTTTGTTTTTCTAAACCACCCCCTAAAGGGGAATTGGGGAGTCTCAAAGTTTTTATGGAAAAATTTTAACGCGCAATCCGATTAACTCAAAACTCAGTATTTTTACTTAAAACCAAAAATAAAGAATAATGTATAACAGGGTTTTTCGAAAATCTACCTCTAACGGGGTGAAAAGGGGTAGTCAATTTCAAAGGGTAGGATTTTACTGCGTGGCTTGATTAACTCGAAAATTGGTGTAAATAATCTTTGAGTCAAGCTATGGAAATATCTCAAACCTTTTTTTTAAAGAAAGGGTTTTTGGAAATTCGACCTTTAAGGGGGTAAAAAGGGGGGATATTGTTTGTATGAAAAATCTTATTCCTTAAGTAAATAAACTTGAAACTTGGCACGAATATTTATCTATGTAAATTATGATTTTTGTGATTTTTTATTTTTCTAAACCACCCTCTAAAGGGGAATTGGGGGGTCTCAAAGTTTGTATGGATAAATTTTAACGCGCAATCCGATTAACTCAAAATTCAGTATTTATACTTAAAACCAAAAATAAAGAATAATGTGTAACAGGGTTTTTCGAAAATCTACCTCTAACGGGGTGAAAAGGGGTAGTCAATTTCAAAGGGGAGGATTTACCTAACTGCGTGGCTTGATTAACTCGAAAATTGGTGTAAATAATATTTAAGTCAAGCTATTGAAATATCTCAAACCTTTTTTTTTAATTCCACCCCTGTGGGGGTGAAAACAGGGAATACAATTTACATGAAAAATGTTATTCATTTGGTTAATCCTATTTGCCTCAGTAAATAATAATGATAGGCACTTTTAGTTTTTTAAAACCACCTTTTTTTGTGAATGGGAAATGACTTCTCCCGCTCTGGGTGGAGTAGGAGGGCGTGTCAGACTTTCACTGACTACAACCCCCCCGTGTTCCTTCAGTTGCCTGTGCCAGGGCCACGGTATCTCTTTCGAAGAACCCGCGACCACAGTGGTAAAACAACCCCTCGAAGAAGATTTAGGGGGTGTCAAAGTAAGTAAGGATTTTTTTTAAATTCGATACTAATAGAGTCTGGCAGTTTGAGTACTTTAAGTGGCCTACACAAATGTCCTTTCTTTGATATTGTTCGTCGAGTCTTTGAGCTTCTTAGGTACTGAATTGCTACGATACACGATACGACGACTACGATTACGATTACTTAAGATTGATACGATTGTTTGTTTTTATACGATTACTGACAAATGCTTACAGTGGCTGGACAGGTTCAAATCTGTGTGATTATTTTCTCAAAAGACTATATCAGACGCTAATCTCTATGATCCTCACAAGATCTGACCAAGACAATGACTGTACTTTAAGACACTAGCCCTCATGTAATTCGAATATTTGCAGGATTACTCCTGTAAAAAATTTAGTAAACATGACGTTAACAAAGTAATCTTGCTGAAGTATTAAAGAATACAAAAATGATAGAGTGGGACGAAATTACAATGGCTCATAAGGGTGGCATTGAGACGTTGAACAGATCTCTTCAAGATATAAAGAGAAATAAAAAGTTAATGGGTGGTGTAACGGTATTGCTGGCTGGCGATTTCAGGCAAACTCTACCAGTAGTGCCAAAAGGAACTAGAGCCGATGAAGTTAGGTCATGTCTTAAGAGATCTATTTTATGGCCTCAGGTTAACGTCCTCAAGCTCTCGAAAAATATGAGGGTACACTTGGGAGGTAAAGAGTCTGCTGGTAGATTTGCAAAACTCCTACTTGAAATCGGCAACGGTGACTACCCGACTGTTGACGGAATGATAACTATCCCGGAAAATTTGTGCACAGTTGTAACTACGGTTCAGGAGTTAATATCAAAAATTTATCCAGATATTCTCATATTCACGATATGTCTATGGTATGGTTGTGTGAACGTGCCATACTCACCCCGAATAACGACCAAGCTGAAGCTATCAATAACACACTGCTGATGTCTTTTGACGAGGAAGAAATCGTATATACTTCGATAGACACGGTGGTCAACACAGATGACGCTATCAATGATCCCGCCGAATTTCTCAATTCATGAAACCACCGGGTCTTCCATATCATACGCTTATTCTGCGCGTGGGCACTCCTGTTATGTTGTTGCGAAATTTAAAACCACCTAAACTGTGCAACGGGACCAGACTGAAAATCAAGGCGTTACATCGCAATATACTTAGTTGAAGCCACCATTTTAACTGGGTGTGCGAAAGGGAAAACTGTATTTGTACCACGAATTCCTTTAATTCCGAATGATCTTCTGTTTGAATTTAAACGATTACAGTTTCCCCTCAAAGTCTGCTTTGCAATGACTATAAACAAGTCCCAAGGGCAGACACAAAAATTTGCGGGAATAGACTTGAGAGAAACTGTTTCTCACACGGGCAATTCTACGTAGCTTGCTCACGCGTAAGCTCGCCCGGTATTTTGGTAATTTTGGCACCAACTAATAGATTAGAAGTGAAGAATATTGTCTATAAAGAAGTTTTGTAGATACTTTTTTTCTATTAATACCTATTCCTTTATTCTTTGAACCTAAAATCAAAACGCTAAAACTAAAAGGCTACAACTAAAACTTCTCATGCTCAATCAAAATAAAATGTTGCGCGAGCGAAGCCGCGGGCAAAAGCTAGTTTTTAATAAATCTTTTGTTATTAGCAAGGTTTTGGTATGGAAAGTCGTGGTCAAAAAATACCACAAGAGTTGAATCATGTCTTAAATTGTAGGATATAATTTATACTCCAATTCATATTATAATAATAACTAGTTGATGCCCGCGTGGTTGTCGGTTATCTTAACAAATTATACAAAATACTAAAACCTTCCTCGAGAACCACTCTCCATTGATGAAAGCGGCATGAAAATCGGTGCAGTAATTTTTGAGTTTATCGCAAACGAGCAGACAGACGCGGCGGAAGACTTTGTTTTATAATTATGTAGTGATAGTGATGTGAACTAAGTAAGTACCAAGGAGGTCTCCAGGAGGATGGAAAATATTGAAACGGTAAATATTTGCCGCATTTTACAACTGTTGTTCGTTTCTCAAGCTGATGTTGAAAACATTTTACTAAAGCTAAGCACATAGTAATTAATTCGAACTAGGCCAGCGAAGTCCTAGAATTAATTAATTGACTGAGTACTGTTATGACTGTGTAACGCAATCCCCTTATCAAACTAAGTTTAATACTTGTTCAAGTATTAGGTCAAATCTTTAGGAAAAAGTAGGAAAATTCAACATAGGTATTTCAAGTGAATCTATTTCTGTAGGTACTACTTGTCGTTTAAGAATGAATGGTAGTCCTTATAATAACTTAGTAATTGAGATATATTTTAATTATTTAGGTCTTAGGTTCAGAGTTCATAGGAAATTTTCCATGATCCTTTGAAAAATTAGCCTAATTAGAAAGCACGCATATTTTTATTCCAAAGGTCATGTAATTGAATTGCAAGATAACGGGTTCAATAATCAATTCTGCCTCTCATTGGGGGGGATTTATCACAATGCATTAAAACTAAAGATTTATTCATTGCCATAATGCTATGAAAAAAAATCTACAATGATTTGGTGCGCGAGCGCGTCATTCGTAACGTAAATGTTTTCAAAATGTTTGAGATCGGCCTCTCAGCAGGAGTTACATACCTACAATGGAACCTTAAATAAGGTACGATCAGGCACTTAACAATTAATCCTTCATTAAATAACGTTACATAACATACATGTAACAGCTAACCATCCATTTTTAGAGGTTTGATTGAAAAAGGAGCAACTTTTCTCTGTGATTTTAACAGGGAGTTTCACTTTAGATGTTACTAAGTATTTCAGATGACTCAAAATTTATTTATTTACCACTAATTATAGCAACATTAAAGCCCAATAAAAAATATTCGGTGGAAATTGGGTTTTGGAAATAATTGCTTACACAGTCTTGTCCACATGGGACTTAAAACATAATTTTCTTTCACTAAATACTCAAATTAGAATTTAAACAATACGGCACCATGAAAGTCTTCAAATACTTGTTTTTGCGTGTTATGTCCGTGGATACCATAAAAAAATTATGAAAAAATATAAGTAAAAAAGTTCGATTTACAAAATTTTGTTAGCCCTTTTCTTATAAAAAATTCTAAAAAATATATAAAATAGAAATTCTAAGTCTCACTTCAAATTAACTGGCATCGGGAACACTGGCACCATAAGCAAAAATAATGAAAAATCAAATTCCTACTGAAGGAAAAACTAACTTTATCCATCTAAGTACTTCGCAGAGCTACAACTTTATTTGAATTGAATAAAAAACATTTTAATTTTTTTACTTCTGAAAAACACATTTATCTTGGTGCTTTTTTAGTTATTTGCTATAACATTATTATTTGCATACCTTTATTCATTACATTTACTCTCACCACAAACGAAAGCCTTTGTATTCAAAACGACCCAGAACTACAGTCAACGTTTAATCAGCGTAAATTATCATTAAGTTAATAAGATTGCACGTGTAAGTATAAATTCAAGAATGGTTATAGTGTTCGAGATAGACTGACAAAACATAGTTTAATGTCCGCCAGACATTGATTAGTCAATATCAGGTTTAGTGTGTTCGTTCGGAGCGGCGCGGTCACACCACTACGTAACCTGCCCTAGCGCGCTTCACTATCTCCCGCCAAAAATAGTGACGTAACAATTTTCGTGATCTGTGTGAATATGACAGTGTTATATTTTTAATTTATTGAAATTGTGACGAAGGAACAAAATTAAAATGACGGCCGGGAATGAGGAGCATGAGCCCCTGATCACATCTTCGGTTGATAATCAGCGTGTCGCATACACAACGCCACCTGTAAGTATTATATTTTAGAAAATATATATTTTTTAAATATACTTATTCTTGTAAAGAGAAAAAAAACTTTCTTTCTCTATTCCCGTGAAAGTTGTTTGTTTATATCTCAAAGACGCAAATTATAATTATAATTTATAAAACAAGACCAATTTATAAAATTAAATACAGTGGAACAATGCAGATGATGTGTTGTTTTGATTAGATAAATTACGAGGCTGTAGTTATCTAGAACTAGTAACTGTATCCATTTAGTAACAGAACTACTATAAGCCTAGATACATCTAGCCAGTCAATCTATATTAGAAGCGCATTCATTCAATTGAAACTGCCTATCAGTTAGAAGTAGGTACCTACCTAATTTTTTGTGGCAAAATATCATATTTTTAATGACGTAAAAGTATTTCCATTGTATTTTTACCTAAAGAAAATGGGAAAAATATTGTAATATATAGTGTGGCGTAGTAGTAGTAGTAGCACAGAATGCTAAACTTTATTTGAACATGGAATAAGATTTGCTGCAGTTTAACACATTATCATATACCGTAATGGTTTTATGTGATGTTGTGTTTGTTTGTTGTGATGTCACAGACTCCGGATGATTCTGTTTCAGCTGTTATGGTTGGAAGAGAACGTCTGGAGATGGTTGACAACTACGTTTATCTTGGACATGTTCTATCTTTTGACAAGGAGCATTCAAACAAAGAACTCTCCAGGAGGATACAACTAGGGTGGGCGGCGTTTGGAAAGCTCGAACATGTTCTCCGGTGTAAGAGGATACCCCAGTGTCTAAAAACCCGCCTTTTCAACCAATGTGTCCTGCCAACGATGACCTACGGTGCCGAGACATGGACGCTCACAAAGGAGACTGTGCATCGAATACGAGTTGCACAAAGGGCCATGGAGCGAGCTATGCTGGGCATAACCCTACTAGACCGAGTGCGCAACACCGAGATCCGTAGTCGGACGAAAGTGTTCGACGTCGGGGACAGGGCAATACGCCTAAAGTGGAGATGGGCAGGACATTTGGCTAGATGTGGAGATGGCCGATGGAGTAAAATTTTGACCGAATGGTGGCCAAGGTTGGGCATGAGAAACCAGGGCCGTCCTAAAGCACGTTGGGTGGATGACATCGTCAGGAGCTCGGGATACGGATGGATGAGAAACGCACAGAACAGAGAGGAGTGGCGGAGTAAAGGGGAGGCCTATACCCAACAGTGGGTGATTACGGGCTGAAATGATGATGATGTGTTTTAAGGGGATATTTTCACGGTCAGATCAACACTCGTCATGAGTATTCTAAAAGGTTCTTTAGAGCTTTGAAAAGGTCACAATCTGCTTAAACTGCTTTCTTGATTATAATGTTTTTGATTGGGGAATCAGACCATAGAGTTGAATCGAAAGTAGTAGAAATATCTAGATTCACAGGCCAATAACATCTAAACATGTTTCTCTAATTCTACCCATGGAAAGACCGCTAAGTTTAGATTTTATTACGTGTTGGTTGGACCAGCACAACCACCGGGAAAACTAACCAATCACATACAAATTAATTTCCTCGAAAACAATAATTTGATCTATAAAACATTAGCAAGATGGTCACCAAAAATTCCACGCCGTGTTCAAACGACATGATTATAATATTAAAGTTTCAAGCGAAAAGAAAAATAAACCGGACTCTATACTCAATACCTACAAGAAAAATGTTACCAAGGCTGTATCGTCGATTCCGTGGGCTAAGACGAACTTATAAAAAAGTTGGAAGAACTGGTTTCCTAATGCATTGGTTTTTTAGGTCGTTTTTGTTCTAATTTGATTTAAATGTCCCAATTAAGTTAGAAATTCCTGGTTCAATATTAAGTTTAGTAGTTCATATGCTTACAAGTCGGTATTGTAGGAGTTTCGACATCGTTTTGGTAAAGTCTTCTTGACTAATGGTAGAAGTGCACTTCATGCCCTTCGCTGTAGAGTTGTCGACCTAGCAACAGTTACGTTGTGATGATGTCGCAACTGATGTTTGTTGGAGGTATAAATGTGGTTATAAACTACTTAATTAGTGAATGCTTCATTTGAGAATATTTTATGCGCATCAAAGGTTAAACTATGAAAACCTTACAACGAATAAAAGTAAAGTGTTAAATAATTCACGATGTTGTAAGAGTTACCGCGGCCTCGACATAAAGGGCTAAGAAGGAACATGGGTGGTTTTTAGTCAGTAGAAGTCTGACACTCCCCTTCGCTCTGCCCAAGAGCGGGAGGGGTTATTTGATGAAGTACATGCCCAAATCCATCCGCTATTATGAATACTTACTTAGATATAAATTTCCAATAACTTAGTCTGTCGGCTCTAGGTAGGTTTATTCTCTGATCTGTGAGTCCGTTGATCTTCTTCAATTTAGTACAATGGGTTACATCCTATTACACAAGAAAATGGACCCATCATAAAGGTACGATACTTGAACTTTTCTGTTGCTATGAGGCTGAGCGCCTGAGCCATATCTAGATCCTGTAAGTATCATCACTTCATCAGACAATCTTAACAACAAATGAGATTTTAAACTTATTTTTAAATATTGTTATTAATTAGTATAAAGTTAACAGGTTTCTTAATAAAGCCATTTTTATTCAGATGTTATACATTTTATATATATATTTATATATATACATATTATTTTTTTTCAATAAAAAGACTATGCTACAACAAGTGTGAAAGCGATTCTTATGCCGAAATAAAGGGTGTAAAAGTACCCTTTACGCAAACGAAAGGAATTTGTTCTCCCCACCACTGCCATCATTGTTTAGTTCTAGACCATACCTGGGAACCCTCTAGTTACGGAGATATTGGGGTCAAAGTTTCCATTTTTTCCCAGCTGTTTTTGTAAATACTAGTATTTCAGGTTATAACCTTACTTAAATTACCTCCATGACCCGTTTACTATTCAAAGCAAACACAATGTTTTATTTTATGTTTCATCGAGTTATACCGTAAAATGTGATTATTGACCCCAAAAAAGAAACGTTTCCCAGCAAAAATGTTTGCGTAGGGGTACTTAGTTTGATGTACAGAATCCTTGGTTGACGGCTGTGTGAAGGGTTAATTGACACCCTGTATAGTCTCAAATGAACGAAACAACTGAATCATCATAGATCTGCCTAGCCTTTTCCCAACTGAGTTGGGGCAGCTTCCAGTCTAGCCGGATGCAGCCGAATACCAGTATCTTACATGGAGCGACTGCCTATATCTGACCTCAGCAACCCAGTTAGTACTCGTAATACTGGTTGTCTGACTCTCAGGTCACTGACTACCTGTAACGACTGCCAAAGATCTGTAGATAGCAGCCGGGACCAACAGCTTAACGTGCTTTCCGTAGCACGGAGGAAACTGGGTATGTAATGGGCGGTCACCCATCCTCAGGCCAACCTAGGCCAGCTCGGATTAACCTAAAGATTAAGGTCCTCCGTCCTCCAACTGAATAAGAAGTAAAACAAAATATACTTAGTTGCGGTGTTCTTAACCAAAAGTTTTAATATAATCGACATTAGGGTCAGATATCTGACTTACCAGATGGCTTTGAACAATAGGAATGTTTACTGACTTACAAAAATATGATTCTAATTAGTCCGTCTGTTAGATTATCGAAAAATATTGGATACGTATTTTTCGTTTTATCAAATCAATATAAATTGACGAAGATAAAACGCGTCAAAGATTTGAGTGGCGGTTTGTGACGTCACTGACCGCAAAAAAAAGTCATACTAATGTCTTATAATATGACGACCCACGAGTTTTCAAAGCAATGTATCGTCTTCCTTGTTTGCTTACGTGAAAAAAGAAAAAATACGTGTCCAAAATTTTTGGAAATCTATCTGTCGATGTCGGACTAATTAGATTTTTTTAGTTAACTACCCGAACACAGATGTACATTAAACAATGGCTTTTTAATTGTGTCTATAATAAGGCGCTCTATCAGTTAAAAGATGTAAGTAGTTCTTAAGCAAATTTTTCCTCCCACGGCGTCCAATACTAGCAGAATCATCATTATCTTCATTTGAGGTCATCATAATTATACAGGTTGTAAATTAACCCTTCACACATTCGTCAACCAAGCATTCTGTACATCAAACTAAATACCCCCACGCAAAAATTTTTGCTGGGAAACAACTTTTTTTTAACCTGAAAAACTAGTATTTACAAAAACAGCTGTGCAAAATTTGGAACTTTTACCCCCAATATATTCGTAACTAGGGGGTTCCCAAGTATGGTCTACAACAAAAAAATGATCGCAGTGATGGGGAGAACAAGTGCCTTTCGTTTGCGTTAGGGGTACTTTTACACCCTTTATATTCCCAATTCATTTGGGGTCGGCGCAGCTTGTCTTCTACTTTCATACTTCTCTGTTTCTCGTCATCTCATGAGACACCTCCTGTCTACCATAGCATTCTTAACACAGTCCATCCATGGTTTCTTTTGTCTTCCTCTACTCTTATACCCATCCTCATTCATGTTCAAAACCATCCTCACAAAATTTTCACTACTAGCTGAATAGAATACACGTTTTACACATAACATTCGTTCAGCGTTTGCAATCAGGATGTCTATAGGTACGTGAAACCTGTTATCAACCCGCCAAATTTTATCTACAAACTGTTGATCCACTACACGTGGAAAAAGAACTAGTCACTCTGGATTTTTTTTTAAGATAAAACAAATATTTTGAACAGGACAACGATGATTTTAATTTGGTTAAGTCAAGAAGCAGTATAGATTATACATAGTGTACGCATTTGTATATATATACAGGTTGTAAATTAACCCTTCACACATACGTCAACCAAGCATTCTGTACATCAAATTAAGTACCGACACAAGACTTTTTCCTGGGAAACGACTTTTTTTTTGGGGTCTAAAATCACATTTTACGTTAAAACTCAATGTAACACTCTTAAAACATTGTGCTAGTGGATGCTTTGAATAGTAAATGGGTCATGGAGGTAATTTAAGTAAAGTTATAACCTGAAAAACTAGTATTTACAAAAACAGCTGTGCAAAATTAGGAACTTTGACCCCCAATATCTCCGTAACTAGGGGGTTCCCAGGTATGGTCTAGAACCAAAAAATGATCGAAGTGGTGGGGAAAACAAATGCCCTTCGTTTGCGTTAAGGGTACTTTTACACCCTTTATAGGCTATTAATTCTTTTATTTATGCATCCGTTATGTTTATACAAATAAATATACAGGGTTATTTCTAAAACACCGTTAACCTTGCAAGACTGTGTTACTATCATTATAAACAACAACTTTTGTTCTATGACTTTTTACAAAACATAATAAATTTACCAAAAACAAAAGTTCAAGATTTCGTTGTCCTATCTAACATATTTCAACTCTGTATTTTGCTGTACCTACCTACGCCTGTCGCGCACTGTCGTAACTCGCTACGCTACGATTACCCCGCCGCCCTTACCCCGCTCCCCTCGCTATTGTACTATCGTTTTCTTTTCCTTCGCAGACTTGGTAACATTTAGAGCGTACAATTTAAATATTTTTATTTTTGTAAGTAAATCTGATGAACTAAAATAATAAGTATGAATTTTTAAAAGACATAGAACAAAAGTTATTGATTATGATGTTAGCAACTGAGGTTAACGGTGTTTTACAAATAACCCTGTATAAATAAATGTGTGAGGTAAACATTTTTAAATAACCTATTCTTAAGTAAGGACTTAAGAATAGGGTATTTTACCAAAAAAATCTAATAAGTCCGTCTGTTAGATTGTCGAAAAATATTGGATACGTGTTTTTTGTTTTATCAAATTAATAAAAAATTACGAAAATAAAACGTGTTCAAGATCATGATGTGCCCCTTTTTACCGACGTTTTATAAGTGCCCATGTAGGCCTATGTGAAATAAAAATATTTTGATTTTGATTTTGATGAGTTGGTGCTTATGACGTCACTTTTTTTGTTTTTTTTTTAATAATGAAATAATTTAATAAAACTTTGTGAGTAAAAACGTACGAACCTTGTGACGTCACACAACTTGACACGAATTTTCGAAACACTGTATCGTCTTCATCTTTTGTTTACGTGAAAAAAGAAAAATAACGTGTCTATTATTTTTTGGAAATCTATCTGACGGACTAATTAGATTTTTTTTGGTGAAATTCTCGTACTCATAAATGCGAAAGTAACTTTTTCTCTTGCTTTTCGTTCTTCCAACAACAAGTTTTGGCCTTTGCATTTACTTGTTTACATCATAATATTTTCTTCGACTATATTTCTTTTCTTATTCAAATATTTTCCCGTAGCGACAAACTTAGCACCTAATCTTCGGCACCTGTCGACTTACACGTAACTCCCACGTGTTGGTAACATGACACTAGTTCCGGATATCAGGCCAACCCTAATTCCGTCGTAATGAAACACCGAATTTACCGGCGGGTTTCTTAATTAGGAGTTCATTGTATTGTTAACGAATTGGTGGTATTGATCGTGGGATATAGGAAGTAACTAGCGATTCCCCGCGGCTTCTTCCGTGTTTATATTGAAAAGTCTACCAAAAAAACGTTATCAACTGCCGAGCCGTCTCCCAACTATATTGGTGTCGGTTATGCTTCCAGTCTATCCGAAGGAGGCTGAATACGAGCATTTTACACTAGCAAACGTCACTCGGTTTCACCCGCGTAGTTCCCGTTCCCGTGGGAATACATGGATAAAAAGTAGCCTATGTCACCCGGGGATAGTGTAGCTTCCCAATGGTGAAAGAATTTTTCAAATCGGTTTAGTAGTTTTGCAGCCTATTCGTTACAAACAAACCAACAAATCTTTCATCTTTATAATATTAGTGTAGATGGAACGTCTGCATATCTGATCTCCACAACCCAGTTAGTACTGGTTAATACGATACCCCTTGCTGTTTTGTTATAAATACCACTTTCCGTTACCCTTCAGTAAAAAGTTGTTATTTTGAAATTACAAACTAACACTTGAATTTTATTTATTTGTGGATTCTGTTATTTTTTAGGTTTACTTGGCCAGCAGTAAGTATTCGCATTTCCAGAATTTTTTAAAGGAGCCTCAAGTTAGCTCCCTCATTAAATAAACCGTAGTTGAAGCCCTTGACTGTTTTCCTGGCAATAAAGTTTAATGCTCATCATGTAACAGATACTTCAGCAAGGGGACGTAACCCTATTGATTACAGTCAATTGCAACGATTAACATTACGTTAAGCTACTCAATTGCACGTTTAAGACAATACACTTTTCGACTTTCGTCAATGGCAAGAATGTTTACCAAGTTAAAAAATATGATTCTAATTGGTCCGTCCGATTATCGAAAAATATAGGATACGTAAGTATTTTTGGTTTTATCAAATCAATAAAAAATTACGAAGATAAAACGCGTCAAAGATTTGAGTGGTGACGTCACTCACCGGTAAAGAATGTCATACTAATGTCTTAGAAAATGACGTCACACGAGTTTTCAAAGCACGTATCGTCTTCATTGTTTGTTTACGTACAAAAAGAAAAAATACGTGTCTAATATTTTATTTTTTGAAAATCTATCTGACGGTTTTTTAGTTTTTTTTTTGTTAACTACCCTATTTAATTCTTCTCTGGCAATCGTCACACCAGCGTTTCTTGGGCCTGCCTCGGTGACGGCGAGATGGAATAAAATGGGAGAGGCTTTTGCCCAACAGTGGGACTATACAGGCTGGATATAAAAAAAAAATATAACTTTCTTCCTACTGCAGTTCTCAATTAATTACTCATTCATTCAGTTACGACATCACGTAATGAGTACTTAATCTATATAATGACATTTTAAAGACTCATATTATAATGCCTTTCAATTAATGGCAGATGCCCGAAATGTGTCTACGGCATTTAACATAATTTTGCCGTAAAAAAAACAAAGGACCTACCTATTCTCAAATATAACCCAGAACAAGGAACACGGAATGTGATATGTATCCGAAACTGAGTATCAAATGTTGAGTAAGAGGTTATCAAGAATTGCCTGTATGATCTACTGTGTGTATTACCTTAGGTATATATTACAAGACAGTCGTGCAGAAATGTAATAAATAGATATCACAGTTATTGATTATTTATAAACATGAGTTACGGTCAGTGATAGCTAGATTATAGCCCATTCCCTCTCATAGAGAGGGGGCCTGCGTCGCAGCAGTGGGAACATTATAGGCTGATAATGGTGACGGTCAGTTAAGTACCTATCTATTTGTAATATTGTTACTGGGATTTGTAAACCGTACGAAATAAAAAATGACAACAGTTTTTTTAGACACGTAGTTAATATAATTATCAGCCAGGTACATTTTTATCAGGACTAAATAAAAAAAAAATATGTTTATAATTTAAAATTACTATTTATGAGTACAAGTAAAAATAACCGTAAATAATGATATTTCTATTCATATTTAATACAATACCGAGCAACTATACTTACCTGCAGGGCTATTTAGGGTTTAGTTCAAAATGGAACCATTTGACAGTTAATTGATGGACACTATATGCTAGCCACTGTCATTTAAAAGATACGCAATAGCCCTGTTGACCATCTCTTGCCTTTTTCGGACGCCATATAGGTATGTATTTCTAATCAAGACATACGTCTTTTACTTATTAAAAAACCCGGGTCATATATATTCGGTTAGAGCTCAAGCAATGAACTTCTGCGCTGCGTGTCGCGGGTTCGATCCCCGCACGGAACAAATATTGTATGACCTACAGATACTTGTCCCGGGACTGGGTACTTGTGCATATGATTTTAAATGTTTGTGAACGCACCCACGATACAGGGGAAATTCCTAGTGTGGGGCACGGTTTTTAAATAAATATATAACTAGCGGACGTCACGCGGTTTCACCCGCGTAGTTCTCGTTCCCGTGGAAATACAGGGATAAAAGTAGCCTATGTTACTCAGGGTGAATGTAGCTTTCCAATGGTGAGAGAATTTCAGAAATCGGCACAGTAGTTTTTGAGTTTATTCATTACAAACATACATACACACACAAAAATACAAATCTTTTCTCTTTATAATATTAGTGTAGATATTTTAGCAGAAGATTGAGTTGAGGCAGGTGTAAAACCAGATTTGTTTTCATTATCACCCACTGGGCAACAATCGTTTCTAAATGTCAACTTTCGAATCTAAGATATTAATAAAAAGCTTTGTATGCGATATTAGCAGGTGTGATAAAAGATAACTATTGGCACACCACAAGATTTGTCCTACAAATCAATTTATTGTTAAAATGTTAATAAATGTATTTAGAAGCTTTGCTGCATAATTTTATTTTTGCACTTTAAAGATCAGCATACGTGGTTTTTTAAGAATTAGTTTGTAAATATCACTAGATATGATGCACGGAGGTAAGTATACAGAATTATAATTATATTAACATCAAAATCTCCGCATACACGTATGTGTATACGTACCCTTCCCACACTCACACTCACACACACACCCACTTATACTGCTACAACTATTATTATTAAATGTGTAGTTCTAGTTTTATTATTGAATGTTTAAGACTCTAAAATTATTGTTGTTTTGGAACTCAATTGTCTTTCGCCTTTCTTCTGTGTTAGGCGCTACTAAGTGCACAATTAAGTGCGACCCCAATTTCAGTCATAAAGGAGAAATATCTGAACTACTTCGTTCTTTCCCAGGATGGTACCACACCGGAATCATCACCTCGCGGCAGCGGTGGAGAAGTGACCTTGGCAATACCAGCCCACCGTAACTATGGAGCCATCGGAGGCGTCGAGAAGGTCACCTACACCTGGGCAGACATCAATGCCTTTGCTACTGAGTCCAGGTCCAGGTCTAGAAGGGTATGGAACTTCTGGAAACCTAGCGCGAGTGGCATGTTCCAGCAGAGGAAACAGCTGTTGAGAAATGGTAAGTTTAGGATTACTATTCCTTGTTTTTTAGGGTTGTACTCTCTAGCCATTTTTCAAAATGTCGTGGGTACGCCGCGTACTAATCACACCGAGCGATATTGTGTGAATACGCGAGCGTCGCGTTTTGTCCTCCAAACGAAATGTGTAGTGGTAGTGACGCCTACAGAGAGCGCCTTCCAATTGATTGTCCGAACAAATGAGTGAGTGACGTCAACGCGATGACCGCAAATCGAGAGCGATCACTTTTGGCAGGACGCGGACTTTGGACGTTACGAAAGGGGTTGGAAGATTTTTGTATGAAGCCTACTCGGTCGGACTTACACCATTTTATTTAAAAAATAGCAACTTCCAAACCTTAAACCTACATAAGTCGATAGGTGACATCAATACAAACAAGTTTTGTAAAATAAATAAAAAATAACGAAAGTTAGATAGGCCATTTAATTCAAACCCCATTTCAAGGTAGCCAATAACATGTCGATGTGAGTGACCCAGCTGCTTGTTGTCAAAGACGACATCTGCCTTATTCTACGATCCCTTGTTGCCAAGTATCATAAGCTCATTTTTAGGGTTCCATAGTCATGTCCGTCTGTCTGTCTGTCTGTCTTTCCGTCCGTCCGCACTATACAGGGTGTAAATTAACCCTTCACACATACGTCAACCAAGCATTCTGTACATCAAACTAAGTACCCCTACGCAAAAATTTTTGCTGGGAAACGAATTTTTTTTTTGGGGTCAAAAATCACATTTTACGGGTAAACTCAATGTAACACTCTTGAAACATTATGCTAGTGGATGCTTTGAATAGTAGACGGGTCATGGAGGTAATTTAAGTAAAGTTATAACCTGAAAAACTAGTATTTACAAAAACTGCTGTGCAAAATTTGGAACTTGACCCCCAATATCTCCGTAACTAGGGGGTTCCCAGCGTGGTGGGGAGAACAAATGCCCTTCGTTTGCGTTAAGGGTACTTTTACACCCTTTATACTTATGTAATTTGGCATGACTGCACAAATAAGTAACTTCGATAACGTGGTAGATTCTTTTTTTTTCTGTTGCTCCAATACACATTAAAGATGGGATGTTTTTTTTTATTTTCGTAATCCCATTTTACGGAATGTCGTTGGATAGGTCATTAAAAATATTGCGAGTTGCTCACACACTTTTTTAATTAATGGATTAACTTATTAGTAGTTGCATATTATAACATAAACGTAAAACTATCACAGCTAAGTAAGATTTACAAGTTTACGAGTAAAAGTCACTTAACTTATAAAATGTACGTCTTGTATAAAATATTTTCCTTTACATAATGTATGAGCGCAGGTTTTAAAACTACAAATAAATATAAGTTTGTTTTATTATCACACAAAAAATTCGGAGGCAGGTAGGAAGAGTGGTTAATCAGTTTAGTAAGTTCACATAATTATTTTGACGGGCAACTACGGAACCCTACATTGTGCGTGGTCCGACATGCACTTGGCCGGTTTTAATAAATGGTAAAACTGGAATATAATCTTTAGCTACTATCAAAAGCCTTCACCTCCGTGTAATCTAGTCAGATATACAAGACTAGATGAATTAAATAATAAATAAAACAAGATCAATCAAGATAACAGTACCAGAATTGAATATTAAAATACTAATTTCTTACAGAATGTCTAGTTAATACGAGTATCAAGTAACATATTCAACTTATTAATTCTTATCAGTTATAAGATCTTCGGCTGCGATTTTGTTTAGATAAACATCGTAAAGACCGATAAGGCAGCTAGCTTCACTTAAAAGCCTTGCTTTATGTCAAGGGCATTAGTTTTTAGAGTTCGTTGGCCAAATGGCTAAAAAGGTACCGTATTATTTCTTACTGTTCGTCTTTGTGTCCATCCGAATGTTATCATAATGTGTTTAGCCTCTTCCCAAGGATGTCAGGGTCGGCTTCCAGTGTAACCAGATGTAGCTGAATACCAGTATTATATATGGAGTGACTGCCTAACTGACCTCCACAACCCAGTTTATACTAGGTAATACGATACCCTTTGGTAAGACTGGTTAAAAGACTTTCAGGTCACTGACTGCCTTTAACGTCCATCCGAATGTTATACATTTCATTTCATTTCATTTCATTTATTCATTCATATAACAATTCACATTGTGTTTGAAATATAATAGTACAGTAATTAATTTATCTAAGTTAAAACAATAAAATATAAGAATCAAACAGTAAACATTAACAATAAAATTTATGTCAATAGAAAGTTAATAAAATGTCAATAGAATTTTAACAGTTATATAAAAAATGTAAAATGTCAATAGAATTTAAACAATTATTTGTAACATGTAAATATTATCATTTCAAAATTATGTATTATATAAATCTATTCTTAAAAATCAGTAATAAAAAAATAAATAATAATAATAATAATCTAAAAAAAATGTCGTAAATAACGGTAGGTACAGAACTTTTATTCAGACACTATTTATTGGCTCTAGTTTATAGATGAAGTTGGCAAGTGTATTCAACCGGTAAACAACGAAACAGTGAAATTACGACAAAAATGATATATTTAACGAACTTTTTATTCGTTTAATGATAATGATATAAAGGGTGTAAAAGTACCCTTAACGCAAACGAAGGTCACTTGTTCTCGCCCGGATGCCACCATTGTGAGGATCGGCCGGAGGACACGGTGGAGCCCACCGTGGAGGTGTGTCCCGCTTGGGCGGAGCCCCGTCGTATTCTCGTAGGGGCGATCGGCGGCGGCGACCTCTCGCGTCCGGCCCTGGTGTAAGCCATGGTCCGGGGCGAGGAGGAATGGGACGGCGTCGCCTTCTTCAGCGAAGCAGTGATGCTAGCGAAGGAGTGGCGGCGGAACTCTCGTCCCAGCCGCCGCGGGAGGCGCTTCGGGCGTCGGGGGCCACGTGATGGCTTCCGGCCACCGTAGACGCGGGCCTGTGGACGGTGAGTGATGGGCTAGCTCGCCGTCCGTCCGTCTTATGACGACGACATGCCGTGTGGACGGCGCGTTCGTGTTCCACGCGCGCCTCAAAGAGATGTCAGCAACATGGGAGGGTCGACGCCCGTCGGGGCTGCAGGATGTTATACCGGCCTCGACATAAAGGGCTAAGAAGGAACATGGGTGGTTTTAGTCGGTAGAAGTCAGACACTCCCTTTCGCTCTGCCCAAGAGCGGGAGGGGTTATTTGATGATTTTCCACCCGGAAAAAAAGGGCACTTGTTCTCCCCACCACTGCGATAATTTTTTCGTTCTAGACTATACCTCCTGTAAGAGCAGCGGTGGCCCAGTGGTGGTGGCCCCGACTTACGAAGAGTAGGTCGTGGGTTCGAACCCAGGCAGGCACATTACTTTGTGTAATTTATTTCAACACCGCTGCTCTCAAATCGGTGAAGGAAAACATCTACCAATCCGCACTGGGCCCGCGTGGTAGATTATAGCCCATTCCGTCTCAAAGAGAGGAGGCATGTGTCCCAGCAGTGGGAACATTAACAGGCTGTTGATGGGAACCCCTAGGGGTACGGAAAATTTGGAACTTTGACCCCCAATAGGGGGTCAAAGTTCCAAATTTTAAACTGCAGTCACTTTCAGATGCATGTATTTCTGTTACATTTATATTTCTAACTCTCAGTAAAATGAATATGCTGTTCGTCACCTAGAGTACGGAATCCTTTACTGTGAATCGTCTGACACATACTTGGCCGGTTTTTGACGTCTCTGGACATAACGATTATATAAACTATTAAACTTTACAAATGCGATAACAGTTAATTAATGTAACAAGGTTTAGGAAGAGTGGTGTTACTAGTTTTTGTGGAAAATTTTCTGGCTTCTATAGAACAAGCCCAAGTATTTATTTCACTCTTCCAAGGAGGCTTTCGAATTTTGGGTTTTTCTGCTTAACGAATACCAAATGATTATTTAGAATGAATAGCTCATTTTCCTGGGATCCATTTCCAATTCAAGCAAACTGATTGGGTTCTTCCATCAGGGATTTGTCGGTGGCAGTCACGGAGCCTGAAATTGTGCCCAATTGATGGCAATAAGCTCGCTCCCCCCCATTACTTGGGACTTTAACATAAATGGCTAAATGTGGGTATACTAATAGGTACCTACGCTAAGCCTTACCCTGCGGGGATTTTAGGCGTGATGTTATGTCATGTAATACGTTTTTACCCAACAGTCTTGTCTCCATTATTGATTAAATCATTATCTTCTTCTACAGTAAATGGCGCTGCATACCCCGGCGAGCTCCTGGCCATCATGGGGTCCTCAGGTGCCGGGAAGACCACACTCCTTAACACGCTGACCTTCCGTACTCCTAGTGGAGTCCTGTCAAGTGGAACACGAGCGCTGAATGGACAGCCAGCTACTCCTGAAGCGCTTTCAGCGCTGTCGGCGTATGTCCAGCAGCAGGATCTGTTCATTGGGACGCTTACGGTGAAGGAGCATTTGATATTCCAGGTGAGTGAAGGTGCCATGCTAAATTTAAGGAATTTCAAATTAAATATTCTTGTGTTGTATGATAGTGTTTTTAGATTAAGATTCAGTTGATTCATAATTGTTAGGGGTGAGACAATAGGGGATCGGACAAAAAAAACGAATTAGTCCGTCAGATAGATTGCTAAAAATATTGAACACTTATTTTTTATTTTTTTCTCATAAACAAAAAACGAAAAGGATACAGTGCTTCGAAAACTCGTAAACTCCTCAAAAACGTCACATGTCAGTAAATTTTTTATTTACAAATGACGTCACAACCCCCATGAACTTTGAGGCGCTTTATCTCCGTCCATTTTTATAAATTTGGTAAAACAAAAATCACGTATTCAATATTTTTCGAAAATCTAACTGACGGACTAATTAGAATCATATTTTTCTCAGTCCGATCCACTATAGTTAGGGTCGACAAGGCACACCCGGGCGGCCTGTTTTCGTCGTGAGACGGACGGACGGCGAGTTAGCCCATCACTCTGACGACTGGCGACGACTGGCCTGTTGGTCTAGTGGTTAGTGACCCTAACTGCTATGCCGGAGGTCGTGGGTTCGATTCCCACCCAGGACAAATGTTTGTGTGATGAGCACGATCATTTGTTCTGTGTCTGGGTGTAATTTATCTATAATATGTATGTATTTAGAAATATATAAGTATGTTTATCAGTTGTCTAGTACCCATAACACAAGCTCTGCTTAGCTTGGGACTAGATGGCGTTGTGTGATAGTTGTGGAATATTATTATTATTATTATTATTATTATTACTCACCGTCCACAGGCCCGCGTCTACGGTGGCCGGAGGTCATCGCGGGACCCCCGACGCCCGGAGCGCCTCCCGCGGCGGCTAGGACGAGAGGTTCTCTCCCTCTCGCGTTCCGCCACCTCCTTCGCCAGCATCACTGCTTCGCAGAAGGAGGCGACGGCGTCCCATTCCTCCTCGCCCCGGACCATGGCTTGCACCAGGGCCGGGCGCGAGAGGTCGCCGCCGCCGATCGCCGCTACGAGAACACGGCGGGGCTCCGCCCAAGCGGGGCACACCTCCACTGTGTGCTCCACCGTGTCCTCCGGCCGATCCTCGCAATGGTGGCATCCGGGCGTTTCCTCCCGCCTGATTCGGTGCAGGTACCTCCCGAAACAACCGTGTCCGGTGAGGACCTGCGTCAGACGGAAGGTGAGGGCGCCGTGGCGCCTCTCAAGCCACTCCTCAAAGAGGGGACTTACCGCCACTATCGTGGCGTGCCCTGCACGGGGTTGCGACAATCGCTGTCTCCATGCCGCCATGAGATCGCACCGGAGGTCTGTCCGCCGCGCAGCAATTTGCCGCGGCAGCGGAGTGACCCCCCGGCGCAGCGCCTCCGCGCGCCATTGATGCAGGCGCGCGAGGACTGTCGCCTCCAGATCCCACGGCGGCAATCCGGCAAGGAGGTTCGCCGCTTCGCGGGAGATCGTGCGGTACCCCCGTACCGTCCTTACGGCCATGACCCTTTGGGGCACGTTCAGGTAGTGGGCGGCCCGCTTCCTCAAAGCAGGCGCCCACACCGGCGCCCCGTAAAGGGCCATGGACCGCACGATCCCCGCGTAGAGCCTCCGGCAGGAGGCGTTTGGCCCCCCCAGATTGGGCAAGAGCCACCTAAAGGCAGCCCCGGCCCGCTCCAGTCTGGGAGCCAAACGTCGGAAGTGCTCCACGAAGTTCCACCGGCTGTCGAGGACGAGTCCTAGGTACTTCAAAGTACACTCGACGCCGATGGGAACCCCTCCCACCATTAACTGGGATCCCGACGGCAGCGCATTCCCACGTCCATGGAAGCCCATGGCCTCCGACTTGTGAAGCGCCACCTCGAGACCCAGCTGCCGGATCCTCTCTACGACAATCGCAACCCCGCGTGTCAAACTGTCGGCCGCCGCCTCGTACGACCCACCCTGAGCTAGCACCAGCGTATCGTCCGCATAGCAGACTACGCTGACGCCGCTAGGGAGGTCGGCGCGCAGCACCCAGTCGTAACCGATGTTCCACAAGGGCGGCCCCAGAACCGATCCCTGTGGAACACCGCACGACATCTCTCGCCGGTTCCACTGTCCGTCCTGACCAGGGTAGATGACAGCCCTGTCGGTCAAATAGTCCCCGACCACACGACGAAGGTAGGTCGGCACCCGGTGATACCGGAGTGCCTCCCTAATGCAGCTCCAGGGCATAGTGTTGAAGGCGTTGGCGATGTCGAGAGACACCGCCAAGACCACACCGCCCCGAGAGACCGCAGCCCCCGTCGTGAGGGTTCTTACGCGCATGATGGCGTCCACCGTCGAGCGCCTCTTGCGGAAACCAAACTGGTGTTCCGCAAGATCCGGACCCATTCCCTCCAGGTGCTCGGCGAGGCGGTTTGCAATTACTCTTTCAAAGAGCTTGCCCACCTCGTCGAGCAGCACAATGGGCCGGTATGCGGACGGCGAGTCCGCCGGGCGCCCCGGCTTCTGAATGAGGACCAGCTTCCCCGTCTTCCAACGAAGCGGGAACTGGCCTCTCTCCATGCATGCGCTTAAGAACCCCTCTAGTCGGGGCCCAAGAGCCTCTGAGGCCAGGACCCAGGCTTTGCCAGGCAAACCATCGGGTCCCGGGGCGGTATTTTTGGCACTCAGCCTACGTACCGCCGCTCTCAGGTCTACCCCAGTCACCTCCGGAATGTCGTCATCGGAACGTGATGGGCCTGAACTTAACATCCTGAGGTCGATTCCCAGACAAAAAGTACTTAGGTTTTTCCGTCAGGAATTTCTACGTAGCAGCCACGCAGCCTTAATTTGTGCAGTTTTTATTGGAATTAGGATCGCCCTCTATTACATGGGGTTTAAAACATAACTGGCGTTAGGTACATCTCTTCCTAACCTTCTGGTATTACAACCGTGATGATGTAATAATCAACATGGTTATTATGTCAGGCATAAACCAGATCTTACAAAACGACAGTTATACCGAAAAACAAACACTCTTTGTAACTTAAAAAACCGTTATATCGATGAGAAGACATTTGTTCTGAATCACACATTTATCATTCAATAATGATAACTTCGTCTCTGCCCACCAGTAGAGCGTATCTTCTAAACTTAGGTAACCTTTTTGGAACCGGTTTGTTAAAAATAAAATCATGGCAGTAAAAAACCGGTGGGGCCTTGACACCATGAGCAAACAAAAAACGAATCATTAAAGAAATAATTGCTCTATGTCTACAAAATCGAGGAAAATGATGTTTTTATGGGAACTTAGTTTTTGGTACTTCCTCTTCTGATTGAAGATTTCGTTGTTGAAGTGGTTGCAATTGGTGCTATGCGTAAGGGTTCTGGATTCCATTCCTGCGACGGGAAAATTATTTTTAGGTTAATTACAGGGGATTGTAGGGTCGTCCCTTATTTGATAAGATATTAGTAGTTTCTTGCCCATTTTACTCCAGAGATCTTCGCTTTGAAAGGGGAAACTACTATTTTATCTATGGCAACTACAGTACTTTCACAAGTTATTACTTATTATGCCTTGTGACTGTGATTGTAGTTCGCTTTCTTTGTTTTTCTGACCTTCAAAAGTGCCTGTGATGGTTTAATTGAAATAAATGCTTTGAGTTTCAGATATGTAGGGACGTACATGGTTTTATACAGAGTGTTAGGTTAGGTTAGCTGTATCAATTGTAATTCAGTTTGCGTGATCTTAAGTCTTATGAATCAATGATGTTAAATCTGTGTGCTTTTTTTTCTCTAGGCTTTGGTGCGAATGGATCGGCACATACCGTACGCACAGCGGATGCGGCGAGTGCAAGAAGTTATTACAGAGGTGAGATAAACTGGTCTTTATGAACATCTTAGATAATCAGCACTAGCCTACAATAGTCCACTGCTGGACATAAAAAAATGGCTCCAACGATTTCGAAGAAAGTTGCAATATTGTATTTAGGGACGGAAAAATCTATCTAGCTACAAAATAAAAAAAAAACCTCGCGCCATCAAGACGAATACGACGTATATTTTACTCAAATCCTTTCATCCGTTTAGGAGTTATGAGGAAACAAAGAAACGTACATACATACACGTCAAACACATAGCCCTCCTTTTGGGCTTCGCCGCAGTCGGGTAAAAACAGCCAACACTGTTAATCAGCTTTTTGTTGATATTTGTATCATGCACACATTTTATTTAATTAAGATTCTCAAACTCGTAGGATTTAGTGTAGGTTGGTTTGCCATGTTATCTGTCAGACACTTTTTATCTTGATAAAATTAAACACGTAATTTTACTTTGTAAACCAACCACATCAAATGTCATAGATCTACATTTTAATAAGCACCTGTATTTTGACTAGTTTCATTTGCATACAAGTGTCTATGAAGATGTCTGAGGAACATCCGCTTAAGCTCCTATTATTGAAAGATGATGTCCTTGAAACAACTTAAAAATGGTTTCAGAGACTTTTCGTCTAAGCTCTATCACGTTTTAGATGTTATTGATATTAATAAATAAAGATAATACTCACAAGTGCTACGTGCAAGAGAATGTTGAATACTTTTTTTTGGGGTGGGAAGTCATCAAACAACCCCGCCACTCTTGGGCAGAGTGAAGGAAGTGTCAGACTTCCACTGATCAAAAACCACCCATGTTCCTTCTTAGCCCTTTATGTCGAAGCCGCGGTATCTCTTACAACAGCCCGCAGCCGAATGATGAATACTCACAACGTGATTTCATAGCCTTACCTTGTTTTTTTTATAAAATGTGATACATTGCCAAAAAATCGATAATATGTGACATCTAGCAACCCGCACTCGTCCCGCCCATTCCCTTGCCATTCCCACTCTTAGAGGTGGTCAGGGTCCCAGCAGTGGGAACATTAGGCTGATGATGACGACGAATAAAATACATTTGATAATAGTCATTCTTCAATCGTTATACCACCATGTTCTAGACGTCTATTGTTAAACAAGAATGGGTTAATCAAAGCTTCTACTTATGGTATCAGTTAGGTGTCATTCTTCAATCACTTTTTTTGAAATTGAGAAGATCAAATATAAATTCGCTCGCTCTTATTTTTACGACCGTCGCGTCGTCACACATATAAATAATTTTTTAACCCCGCGAAAAAATTAACGTGATTTTCACATTATCCATGATTATTCGGACGACGTAAGTTACGACTTCCTCACGATCACCTTTTCATAAATTTAAAACAACTGTTTAAACGATTACTGCAAAATGCATCGCTGCGGTAGCTTTAACCTGTTCTATAATACCATAAGATTTCAACGTCTAAATGTCAAAACATGTCTAACCTATCACTTTGTCCACAGTTGGCGCTAACAAAATGCCAGAACACCGTCATCGGCATCCCAGGCCGGCTGAAGGGTATCTCAGGAGGAGAAATGAAGAGGCTTTCCTTCGCCAGTGAGGTCCTCACGGATCCACCTCTCATGTTCTGCGACGAACCTACCTCGGGACTGGACTCCTTCATGGCACAAAATGTGTTACAGGTATGTTTATTGCAGTATTTTAAGAAGTTTAGGAATAAGTACAATTAAATTTAAAATTTAAATAACCCCTTACACATTCATAGCCTTACTAATAAAGATTTACACACGATGTATACCAGAGCTATAACGCTTACTCTACCAATAAAAGATATTTGACAGTTCAGTTGTACACATCTGGTATAGCGGGAGATTTTATTGTATGAGAAATTACTCAACCGTTATTCAGTTCTCAACCCTTGTTTAGTGAGCGTGTAACAGTATTAACCGGACATCTGGCGAGTCTCAATGATGGATTATTTGCATTATTTCGATATTTTTGATTAACCACCAAGAAAAAGAAAGTTTTACAAAAATCGTTTCGATCCTTTTACTTTACTAGACACGGACTTTCGAATGAAATATAGATTCAGTAAAATGTATGTACGGAAAATAGTTGAGTTAGTTAGAAGTGATATCGAACTACAAGCTCGTGGTGGCGGGCTGGCTGTAGAACTTCAAGTTTGTACTGCTCTTAGGACGTGGGCTAGGCAAGAAGTTCAAGATGACGCAGCAGACATTCATGGACTTAGCCAACAGTCCATTACGAATGTATGCCGAAGAGTGGCTTTCGCTTTGGCAAATAAAGCGGCACAATTTATACGCATGCCTGGGACTCTTGAAGAGCAAGAGCAAATAGTTTCTGGATTTAGAAACATTTGTGGCTTCAGAAATGTGATTGGCGCTATCGACTGCACACACATTAAAATTAAAAAAGTTGGTGGCAACAGCGCTCAATACTATACATATAAACAGAAAAGGATATTCATCCTTAAATGTTCAGGTAGTGTGCGATTCCCAATTAAGAATAAGAGATATAGTAAACAAAAACAAACGCTGGAACTTCGGAACACCGGGGACACTAGTTTGACATTAGAAACGTGCGTTCTTAAATTCAATGACGAACTTTATGTAGGTATCATTCTTTATTTCGTTTTACCGTAAAAAACATACAATTGTTTTTAAATACATTTCCAAACAATATTTTTGGCACAATTTGTATTATTTATTAAAAATCAGCATTTTATATACTGTTTACAAGGTTTTCTAAATGTTTCTACAATTTGGGAATCAGGTTTTAAAACGTTTCCGCAGAATGTTGCCAGTGACTTTTGATATAACGAATTTATAACTATACAAAGCTTAAGCACCCATTATTGGTAAAGGGAGTGTGTAACTCTTATCCATAGCTTATACAATGTATAAGTATACAGTTGTTAAGCAAGTGTTTTAAATATTTTTATTAGTAAGGCTGATATGTTTGTCCCCACTTTAATTTACCATAACTATTAAACGGCTGAACCGATTTCCACTAAGCAAAGCTAAGAACACTCTCGATTAAATCACCCTTTAAACAAAAAAAAACTAATTAGAAATCGGTCCATCCGTTTCGGAACTACGAAGCCACAGACAGACATACACCTATACACAGACAGACACGTCAAACTTATAACACCCCTCTTTTTTGCGTCAGGGGTTGAAAATAAGGAAAAAAATAAAAAAAGTAAACCGCCACTGCAAATTTAGTAGCACACTACGAAATCTCGTAGAAGCTGTCTTTTTTCTTCAGTAGAAACATTGTAGCGGAATTTGTTCGAAAAAGTTACTGCGGCCCTGGAAAGCAAAAGGTATTAGAATGAATACGGGTGAGTTTTAGTAACATTCTGACGCTCTTCTCTGCTCCACCTAGAACGGGAGGACTTATTTCTCATCCTCAAAAAATAAGGGTAGTAGTTATTTGTAGTACGCCCCTGTTGTTATCGGATTCAGCCTCCACAGCAGTAACATTATATGGATATCTTAAAGCAAACAAAACAGCAGCCAGCAGTCCAAAATTATTCGCCAATTCGCAATCTCATGTATTGTTTTCCACCTCCAGGTACTAAAAGGTCTAGCTCAGAAGGGCAAGACGGTGGTGTGCACCATTCACCAGCCGTCATCGGAGCTGTATGCCATGTTCGACAAGCTACTAATCATGGCTGACGGGAAGGTCGCCTTCCTCGGCTCACCGGACCAGGCTAACGACTTCTTTAAAGAGTAAGTGGATTATGATACCCGCCCCCCTACTGACCCCGATAAAGTAGGGACAAGGCAAGGCAGATGTGGATGAGGATAGCTGGCTCTTTATTGAGACACACTACTTTTTAAAGTCATTTTGAGGTGTCTGGACGTATAAGAGTAGGTCCCTAATTCATTTCTAGTGGTGCATAAAACAATTATTTACTCCCGAGTCGTAAAAATCGTAGATGTCAGTAGGAGCATATTTTCGTAATTCTGGGTCCATTACTGGAACCTAGGGAATCATGAAACCAGGGATATTAAAAATACGCCTGTGTCTTTCTGGAATTCTAAATCTTACCCATCCTTTTCACCCCCAGCCTGGGAGCAGCGTGTCCTCCCAACTATAACCCCGCAGACCACTTCATCCAGCTCTTGGCCGGAGTACCGGGCAGGGAGGAGACCACAAGAACAACCATTGACACGGTGTGCACGGCCTTCGCACGCTCTGAAGTCGGCTGCAAGATTGCTGCTGAAGCCGAGAATGCATTGTATTTTGAGGTATGGGTTGATAGAAGTGTTTTAGATAGTAATTTTTGTTAGTGTTCTAAGATTAACTTTTGCACCTGTTTATAAATTACGAGCTATTCATGGTTTCACTTCATCGTTCATCAAATCAAACCATTCTTTTGAAGTTACTTGAGGAGATGAATTAATGCTGTAATGTAATGTTAATTGGTGTTAAATGGCGGGGATGAGAAATTGGGCTTTTCAAAAATTGCGAACATTTTAAGGTTCACATCATCGCCATTTAACATAACATAACACCACGCCTGTAATCCTCCAGAGGCAAAGGTACGTGTACCTAGAATTTCGCCAGTTATTTATGTTTAAGTCCCATGGAATATGGGGCGAGCCTATTGCCATCCACAAATCAAGACTCCGTGGCTGATGACTGAGAAATTTTAGAAGGGCAAACTGACTAACACTTAGGCCGGTACTGGCCCTTATGTTCAGCATTCTACGACCACTAATAAGTCTCAAAAAAAAATATTTCGTTATAGCTCAGGGGGTCTAAAATGGCCACTTTAACAGATCATTTAAAAAGCGTTAAATGGACCTTTCATAATAGTAACTACAGTTACCATTTAGGAAAATAAATTTCTGGGGCAACTCTACTGACAGAGACATTGCTTTTAAAGCTCAGAAGAATTTTTAATGGTTGCGATCTTTTACAAAGTTACAATCAATTGACAGTTGCAAACCATTGTTTAAGGAACTTAGTTTACTCACTCTCCCGTCGATGTACATATAAAATGGGAGTGTTTGTTCGCTGTAACCTACATTTTTATGAAAAACTTCGCTCTCAGCGTTATCAAAATACCATTCATGTTACCTGTCATAAAACCGCATTTTTCGGAAAGAGTGTGCTAGGAATGGCCAAAAAAATATATAATTTCATGCCAGCAGTTATTCGAAATAAACATTGTCTGGGATCCTTAAGGAAGTCTTTATTTAAATTCCTTATAAATAGATGTTAGTACTCCATCACTGATTTTACAACTGATAAACAAAGGTACGACGATTCCGACTTGATAATTGACTGATTCATATGACTGTGTTTATTTATTTCAATTTGTAATGGTGTGCTTCATCATCATCATCATTTCAGCCGAAAGACGTCCACATGTGGTGTGCTTACGGACATATTTTAAATTAAATTTTTATTTTGTATTATATCTGACATATTTTTAATTAATTTTTAATTTTGTATTGTATCTGACATATATTTTAAATTATTTTTGCTATTTTTTACTGTAATCTGTTGACATGCCACTTTAATTTCTAATTATAAAAGGTCCATTTCTCGCTTTTGAACGCAATTCATGTTATGATCTGCTAAAGTGGTTATTTTAGACCCCACTTCTTTGACAAATAAATTTCTAACCACTACCTTTTCTCTCCAGCGCAAGATCTCATCAGGCTGGGCAGACCCAGCATGGTCGGAGGCTACAGTAATACGCTCGCGTCGCTCACCATACAAGGCGTCATGGTGTGCACAGTTCCGCGCAGTATTGTGGAGGTCCTGGCTCTCTGTCACCAAGGAGCCTATGCTCATCAAAGTGCGGTTTCTGCAGACTATTGTAAGTATAAAACTTCTTAGCGTCGTCAACGCCATCAGTTTGGCGTAGTGGCTGAGTGATTGGACTGCTGTCGCGGGTTCGATCCCCGCACGGAACAAATATTTGTATGGCCTAGAGATGTTTGCACCGCGATACAGAAGAAATTCCTGGTGTGGCATATTTAAAAAAAAAAAAACTAAGTACACGATTATTGTTATTAGTCAGTAAGATCCACCAATTTCTATAACATGCATGCATAGTACCTACCCATGGTTATGAAACATGGTGTGCAGTAGTTGGCGGAATAGCACCAAAACTACTAGAAGTATTAAAGTACTCTCTGGTGTCTGAAAGCCATGCAAAATAAACTTATTGGTAACGCGGTTTCACCCGCGTAGTTCCCGTTCCCGTGGGAATACAGGGATAAAAAGTAGCCTATGTCACCTGGGGATAGTGTAGCTTCCCAACGGTGAAAGAATTTTTCAAATCGGTCCAATAGTTTCGGAGCCTATTCGTTGCAAACAAACAAATTATAATTATAATATTAGTGTAGATTTAGACAACCAATCATAGACCACCATATGAACAATCTTTCAGAAATCTACGAGTACCTTTTGCATAATTTTAGGTGATTCATGTGGAGTTTGATAGTTTCTTTTTATACACAAGCCTTGATATGGCAGCCAGGTGAATGGAATGTGGATACCAAATCTGAAAGAATACTTGGGTGCCGTTCTTCTTCCTTTTCTTCGTATCTATGATTTCCTTAGTTAAACTCAATAGGGTAGTTAACAAAAAAATCTAATTAGTCCGTCAGATAGATTTCCAAAAAATATTGGACACGTATTTTTTCTTTTTTCACGTAAACAAACAATGAAGACGATACAGTGCTTTGAAAACTCGTGTGACGTCATATTCCAAGACATTAATATGACATTCTTTACCGGTCAATGACGTGTTTTATCTTTGACGCGTTTTATCTTCGTCAATTTTTATTGATTTGATAAAACAAAAAATACGTATCCAATATTTTTCGATAATCTAACAGACGGACTAATTAGAATCACATTTTTTTTAGTCACTAATCATCCCTATTGGTTTAACTAGTTATTGTTCCAACTCAGTTACATAGAGGAATTCAACGGGCGCCATTTATTCTTCTGGATATAATTATCGCCATTTCAAGTAATTTTCTCAATTATTTTTATCATTGGTTCTAACCTCTTGCATTGTTATAGATGGTATCGATCTTAATTGGCGTGATCTACTTCGGACAGCACTTGGACCAGGACGGGGTTATGAACATCAATGGCGCCATCTTCATGTTCCTCACCAACATGACCTTCCAAAACATCTTCGCTGTTATTAACGTAAGTAAACGTTCTATTCACTTATATTACACTGTGCACGTAACTTCAGTGCCAAGATAGGTTGACAGCACATGATTGTAACCGGTCATCATCATCATAATATAGGTAATCCACAGCCCGACTTCACCCACTGCTGGAAATATATACCTCTCTTTGATTAAGACGTTCTTGTGCACTGGTAGTTGCTTTTAAAACAAAAAGTCACTATAACAGTGGCATAAGACGTATGGATGAAGGATCCCTTCATCAGCTGGTGCTTCTGCAGTCACCTGCAAAAATGCATGGACAAAAGGGTAGTTAACAACAACAAAAAACTAATTAATCCGTCAAATTGATTTCCAAAAAGTATTGGACACGTATTTTTTATTTTTTCACGTAAACAAACAATGAAGACGATACAGTGCTTTGAAAACTCGTGTGACGTCATATTCCAAACATCAACGTCACGCGTCAAAGATGTGAGTCCGGTTCCCACTCACATCTTTGACGCGTTTTATCTTCATCTTTTTTTATTGATTTGATAAAACAAAAAATACGTATTTAGTATTTTTCGATAATCTAACAGACGGACTAATTAGAATCACATTTTTTTAATCAGTAAACATCCCTAGTCAGAACTAAAATCGTGTGAAGCGAGAAATGACGCCACCTAACGTAAACTAGTTACCGACTTACAGAAAAATACACATTAAGGTATCCATGCAATTTTGCAGGTGACTGTACCAAAATCTACTACTAAACTAGTGAATGTTTTACATAAAGGCTGTGTAATGTAATGTGTTTGCACTCCCTGGACAGTCATTAAGCCCATTATCACACTTAGCTGGCTGGCTGCTATTTTAATTGTTTTTATGCAGAGAAGCAAAAATATTTTTTTTATTTTGCGTGGTCATACATAAAACAGAATATGTACGGGTCGAATTGTGAACCACATCCTATTTTTCCTCGTTTAAAATTAGCTATTTTTTTATTGATTTTTGTTTTTTGCGTGTATTACATTTACGGATTGCGTATGAATGATGATTTCATTTTCGAGCTTTCAAAATTAGACCTACTTTAAAACATATTTCTTGTTCTCAGGTATTCTGCTCAGAACTACCAATCTTCATACGAGAGCACCATTCAGGGATGTATCGAGCTGACGTCTACTTCTTATCCAAGACATTAGCAGAGGCTCCTGTCTTCGCAACCATTCCTCTGGTCTTCACCACCATCGCGTACTACATGATAGGACTCAACCCTGAACCGAAGCGGTTCTTCATTGCTTCGGGACTGGCAGCCTTGATTACTAATGTGGCTACTTCGTTTGGTGAGTTTATTTTTATTACCTAGTGCTTGCTTTTACCCCATTTTTTAGGAGGGTGGAACATCATCAAATGACTTCTCCCGCTCTGGGCAGAGCGGAAGGGAGTGTCAGACTTCTACTGACTAAAAACTGCTCGTGTACTTACTTACCATGTGCCACTTAGCCCTTTGTGTCAGAAGCCGCGGTATCTCTTCCGAACAAACCGCAGCCCCGACAGGCGTCGGTCGGCCCTTGCGGGACCTGCAAAGTTGCTTCGACGTCACGGTTGTCGCAGTGGCTCAAACAGTTGGCTGCTGCTGTCGATTCGATCCCCGCACGTTACAAATATTTGTATGGCCTACAGATAGTAGTTTCGGGTCTGGGTATGTGAGTTTAAATGTCTGTGAACGCGCAGAAATCCCAAGAGTAACAAAAATCTCTTTTTTTCTTTTACCCCCTGGTCACGAGTTACAGGCTCAGTTGACACGGGTATTGTGATAGCTACTGCGGAAAGTACAGATTAAAGAAACTGCTACGAACTTGCTACTAGTGATATCGACATGAATTGTGATGCGCCGGTGTACAAACGCGAAGGACACACGAGCGTGTACCACACAACAAGTGAAACACGCGCGTGTCCATTGATATTATATTGATCACGTCTCAAGTCTCTTCATCTTCTGAGGTTGTGAATATTCGTCGATTAAATGCGAGGGCTGCTTATTGTCAACATTTAATAAAACATTCAAAAATAGGCTCTGATTTTCGAGATCAATATCACGCGGAAATACAGCTTAGGTCAATATGATTCATATTTGATTTTGAGACATTTGCTTTTAAAATCGGGAGGTTAAGTGTTCTTTGGACTTCATGAAGACATGTCGTAACTTTAATTTAGTTTTTTAGCTAGCTTATGGAAGGACGGGTTTACTTACTTGACCTCCAGTCCAGAAGGTTGCAAGAATCCAGTGGATCATACGATATTGTGACAAGAATTTATGGAGGTTTGTGTTGTTTGTCTTACCAAAGGGTATCGTGTTACCTAGTAAAAACTGGGTTGTGGAGGTCAGATAGGCAGTCGCTCCAAGTAAAATACTTGTGGCATCCGGTTAGGCTGGAAGCCGACCCCAACATAGTTGAGTAAAGGCTAGTCAGATGAAGATGATGATCTAGTTTTAGGCTTCAGCCATTCTTATCCAAATCTTCACTATAATCACCATACAAAAAGCGCAACACAAAATTCCAATGTTTTTGTCTCTTTCCTTAATTTGAAAAGAAGGAATAACAGCTTTTACAGCTTGTTTTTGATTACAAATACTAAATAATACGATGTCGTTTACTACAAAGCTAGTATTTAAATATGTCTGCCTTCAAACAACAATAAAAACGTTGTGCACGCTGTCAACAAAAAAATAACTACAAAAAACAGTGAACTTGTCCAATTGTAGTCAAAACCCGTGTTATCGACCACTCGTTCATATTGTGCAACAAACTGAATGATGTTACTAATTAAGTTAATAGAGAATACCACAGCCACTAATTTAATGAAAGTGACAATTTCATCATTTGACTGGGGAGCTACTATGGCAACTAGATTTTAGATTTCTCACTTTTTAATCAAAATTGGTGTCAGCTAGAGAATTGAACATATTTGTTTTTTTTTAATAATAATAAAGAATACATACTTTATTGCCATAAAAACAGGTTACAAAAAAATTAGACCCTTACTATGTGAGAGAACTTAACTTTAAGTATTTCAAGAGCCAGGATAGCACTGCACGTTAGGATGTTTGCTTAGGAAGGATTATCCATCCCACAATTTTCAAATCCTATTCAATGAACAAACCTTTGAATATTTAAAATCCGACATTCACGCATAATAAACTCGAACAACAACCATGGTAAGCAATGAATTTTCGAGACGATATCTTAGTAGGCCTCTATAAAACGATTAAACCTCCTCGTGGCTACAATTTTTTTAAACGTTCCATAACGGGTTTAACATTGCGCAACGATTACGAAATGGAAGATACCAAGAATGTAGCCTTATCTTGGACTTTTTTGTTACAATACCGTTTGCCATAGATTATGTAGGGAGGTAGTAACTCCAAAGTTTGGCTTGCTCTGGGGCCTTGAGTCGTCAGGCGAAAATTAATAAAGATCAATTCTGCTGTTTTCTGTTTCTTCTGGAATTAACGGTAGCTTTATACGGTCTATATTTATTTATTTACATAGAAAGATAATCTGTCAATAAGTCTTCCTAAGGGGTGTTGTATTGGGTTGCGGGATATTGTAAAAGACACCGCGGCCTTGACATATAGGGCTAAAATAGAACATGGGTCGTTTTTAGTCAGTAGAAGACTGACACTCCCTTTCGCTCTGCCCACGAGCGGAACAGGGTTGTCTGATGATTGCCCACCCCAAAAAAAAAAAGGAGTATTGTATTCCCGTCGGGGCTGCGGGTTTTTCACAAGTTACCGCGGCCTCGACATATAGGGCTATGAAGGAACATGGGTGGTTTTTAGTCAGTAGAAGTCTGACACTCCCTTTCGCTCTGCCCAAGAGCGGTATTTGATGATTTTCCACGCCCCAAAAAAAAAGGGTACCTACACGTAAAATGGAAATGTTTTTTTTCTCGCGTAGCCCATACTGTGGGATGTCATTGGATAGGTTCTTAAAAAATATATTTCGATTAAATATTAAGCTTTGAGGTGCAAATTTTTGTTCGAGTCAAATATCCCTCCTCACCAGCTAACTTAACAGTTATGTTTGGATGTGTGAAAACATTTACGGTGGTAGTTTAAATAACGAAATTAAAAGGAAAACTATCACAGCTGAGTAAGCTTTACAAGTGTACGAGTAACAGTTGACCAACTTATAAAATATACTTGGGGTATGTATTGTATTACTCAATACTACTTACGGGGTTGTAAAGGTCAGATAGGCAGATGTTCCATGTAAAGTACTTGATGATAATGATATTTCTTTTACATGGAAGACTTGTTTAACTCTACATCCATACATGATGATTGAAGACTAAGTTTAGTGAGTAGCTTACAGAATAACTGAAACTGATTAACATTTCCGATCTCGAAGCAACGACCTTGCTATTCAAGAACTAGTTATAAAGATTTTAACAGGTAAAAAAAGATTTTAACAGGTAAAAAAAGATTTTAACAGGTAAAAAAGCATAATTATCTGAGTAATTAGCGTCTACGCATTTATTAAACATTTTTTTTTTAATTTCAACACCAAAAATTACATGAGTGGGTTTAATACAAATCTTCTGCCAAACTGCAGGACAGTTTGTCGGCAGCGTTCTCGTGAATACAACTCTTAGTTAAAATAGCATTAAGTACTACATACATCATAAAGTAAAAGTCAAGGGAAACATAGTTTTGTTATTTATGTAACTCTAACGGCCTTATTACAATAGTGGTTATACCTGGGTTTAATCACTCTTGCAACAAGGCCGCAAGGGCCGCACTGCCAGCACGCGCAGCAAACGAACGTCCTCCTACCGCCGCGTCCCGACCACCGCCGGTACATGTAACAGGCCTCTGTTACATACGACTCGATAATTGCATAAATATAACCTCCAAACAATGTATACAGTCAGTACTCAACATTACCTGACCCCTCGTACAAAGACTGAAGTGGTATAAAAACAGGGGCAGGGAATGCTGGTCACAGACCGCACAAACCGCTAACATTATACAACAGCTAAATTAATAGTTTTCTCGCGGTATTTCTCCGATCAATATGAGATGTAACGGGAGACAAATTTCTCTGGACCGCAGCTTCTCGCGTGTCGTGCAATATAATACTGCCACAACACAGTTAAGCGGTTTTCCAGAATTTACTAAACCAGATACACCACTATTGGGGTTAAGGCCCTGTAACAAATGTCATCAGGAAAAGAAATCCATTTTATGAGCTGCGTTGTTTTAATTAGTGTAAAATATGCTACTACATCACGACAAAAGAAAAAAAAAACTTATCCATGTCTTTGTATTCTACGTTTGGTTACTATGTTTGCTTATTGTTCTATAAATAATAAATTAAATAAATAAAGAGTTCAAAGATAGCGTGACGATTTTCAGAGCAGAATGGTAGAAAAAGTTTTGTTAAAGTTTATGAATATATTCTGAAAATTATGAAAATATGATCATCATCATCATTAACAGCCTATTAATGTTCCCACTGCTGGGATACAGGCCTCTCTCTTTGAGAGGGATGGGCTATAATCTACCACGCGGGCCCAGTGGGGATTCGTAGATGTCACATGTCATCGAATTTTTGGTTCTAAGACATGCCGGTTTCCTCACGATGTTTTCCTTCATCGTTGAGAGCAGTGGTGATGAAATAAATTATACAAAGTAAAGTGCCTGCCTGGGTTCGAACGTCGGGGCCGCCACCACTGGGCGACCGCTACTCTCGACTGGGCCACCGCTGCTTTACAATTACAATTAAATGGTTGTCCGATAAGAAATGTAGGTCTGTAGGTGAATTTTCTGTAAAGGAGAGACTTATAATTTTAAAATCAACTTATAAATTAACAAATTTACTACGCTTACAACGCGTGCTCGTGTTAGGGGCTTAGACAAGTGTGTCGTTTGGCTCATCTCGATAGACTAGGTACTTAGGTAGGTCCTTTGGTCATTCTCGTGATTTTCTGAATACATTTCACAAGGAGTCAACACAAGGAGTGTTGCTTGACCTACCGCCTCTTAACAACCAATCAGTAAAGTATTGTGTGACCTACGTCTATGTAAAATCAACAACTCGTTGATTGATTGATGGTGTCGAGCAGCCATAAAAAATAATTATCCAAAGAGTAATTCAATTAAATGTTGAATTAAACGTGTCGTAATTTTTGTTTAAATTGCCAGCTTGTTCCTTTTACGACTGATCTATGTCGTGTTATAAAATAAAACATATTAAGAGCTTATTCATAAACGTTTGGTGGAATATGTTTATTTTATAAAGTCTTTCTTACCCTTGTTTGTAAGTTTATGTGAAATAAAGGTTAATTTTTGGTGCATTATTTTGTGTAATGGTTTCAAACCGGTATGCTTTAGAAACAAAAAAATCGAAGACAAATGACATCGACCAATTCACACTGGGCCCGTATAGTGGTTTATACGCCCATCTAGAGGGATGTGCTCTCTAGGAGAGCCTAGAGAGGTCTAAGTTCCAGCAGTGGGAACATTTTAGGCTGATGATGATGCACAAGTTTCAAAAAGGTGAAAATTACAGGGCCAACTAAAAAATCATCTACATAGCTGTCAACAGTTAAAGTGCCAAGAAGGCTGGCAGCATTGCCACGAAGGATGCAATGCTGATTCTTTGGCCAGAAAATAGATCAGGCCCTCTTGTCACATGTAGAGTCGACCAACCGCTTGGCAATTTCCTGAAATACTAGGTGGGCACTCGGATCGGACCCCATGGCGTTTTATTTATTTAGGGGTAAACAAACAGTAGCACAATAAAAATTAAACATAATATCTTAAATCTAACATTTTTAAACAACAATGCTACCCACTACGTTTTCCACAGAATATTAAAACTAGCTAGTAGCAATACAAATACAAAACCTATAACACAATACATTTTTAAGCAAAGGAATATTATCCTATCATAAACAACGGTCATTAACCTGGAACTAATATCCCGATTTACAAGTATAAAAGAAAAAACAAAGAAAAAAGTTAGTTTTTGCTTATTAAGCATTATGTCTATAGTATTTTAGGTAGGTACTTTGCTGGTCTTTTAGAGTTGCTAAGATTTGCCCCTTGAATGCATTTGTACTTAAACACAGAATGTCGATTAAATGGAACTGATTGTTGTATGTTTCAACCAAACGATGAAGTGATGAACGCGTGCCAGCGTTGGATTTACAGGAGCGTAGCGAATAGACGTCGAGTTTTTTTCAACCACAAACGGCTTAAATCTAACAATTAAGTTTTTGTATTTGCGTCGTTTGAGTTTCTCAGTACCTTCCTACTATGTTTTTATTTATAATTATCTCTTAACTCTGAGCAGCATTACCCATATTATGTCACGGAATATTTTAAGATTTAATTTGTTTTTTCTCCTGCAGGTTACCTAATATCGTGTGCCAGCAACAGCGTCAGCATGGCAGCGTCAGTGGGACCGCCCATCATTATTCCCTTCATGCTGTTCGGAGGATTCTTCCTTAATACTGGGTAAGTAACCACTAGAATACATATATTACATACACTCACGCCTTTATCCCATGGGGCGTTCGGGCATTGACGGTGGTTTCTGAGTTACAACCCTATACTCCATTTGCTTCGACAATGTTCATACATGCATACTTCTGGAAAATTCTAGAATCTAGAGCACAAATGACCCCTGTTACCTTCTACTTTTAGTCGACTCACACAAATCGTTATCGAATCAAACACATCGCAAAAATTCGTAGACCGTAGTGCTACGCCACAAAGGGTCTACGATTTTTTTCCGTAACCGCTACGCGGTTCGCAAACAAAATTGCTCCTTAGATTTTCACTGTTGCAAGTAAAATCATCAAGCAAATTGCCGAGTTCAACACTGCATAACAATCAACACTCAATTTTCGATAGTAATGTTTGTTTGTGTTACATAACATCCCGCCTATAACGAAGGGATAGGCATAGTACACTCACATTTCGCCCATTATGTTATGTTTATATCCCAGTGATGTCTGTGTTATGTTAAGTTAATCGCGTCCCATAACACTTTCACTGTAAGTCCAAAAGAATACCTATTTCACCATCTTAGTACTGACAAGGTCCGAATACCATGTTATTTAATGTTTATGAATCACCAATGTCAAGGTTTCTACTCTCACAAACGTGGGAGGTTTTAAACCAGTTATTTTGACATGTTTAATATATTAGACTAGTGAACCGTTCGATTTAGTTAAATAACTAGAATAAAACCAGTAACTGACACATATTTAAATATTATCGGTTGTTCTGGTCTGACGCAAAAAAACGGGATGTTTACAGTGTCCACTATTTGTTTTGAGTTTCCGATATTTAGGAGCTGTAGCAAACAGATCAAGATAAATCACGGATAGTTTAGTTAATTGATTGTTTGTGTGATGAGCACGATCATTTGTTCTGTGTCTGGGTGTAATTTATCTATAATATGTATGTATTTAGAAATATATAAGTATGTTTATCAGTTGTCTAGTACCCATAACACAAGCTCTGCTTAGCTTGGAACTAGATGGCGTTGTGTGATAGTTGTGGAATAAAAAAATAAAAATTACAAAATTAAGCTTTTTGACCAAACAATATTGTTGTGTTTAATAATTCTAAGAACAAGTACCTACACACTTTAGGTTAAACTTGTAGTTATAGTTAAACTTGTACAACTGAGAAAGAAACTTATATTAAATTCTGTCTGTTTAAATCCTTTTCTTTTGGCTTTGCACTAGTCCAATAAAAACTAGGAATCATCTTCTATCTAGTTTGTTCATCTAAAATTCCCTGATATTTCACTGACGAACAAAATGTAACCTAAAACTTTATCTCCAACAGCTCCGTACCCCCGTACCTGGGCTGGATATCATACCTGTCCTGGTTCCACTACGGCAACGAGGCGCTTCTGATCAATCAGTGGGCAGGAGTAGAAACCATCGCCTGCACTCGGGAGAATTTCACCTGTCCTGCATCTGGACAGGTCGTGCTGGATACGCTTAGCTTCTCTCAGGTAAGGAAATCCATCTGTAAAATACTAAATAAAAAAGTATATAATCCGTCTATTATGGAAGGCTTTGAGGTAAACCTCGTGGAAGATTGCGGAACGATTTGGACAAGACTAGCGACCGCTGGTCCACCTTGGCTTTGCATAAAACAACTGGAATTCATAGTTAGAGCCGGAGAGGCCATTTTCCTAGGAGTGGGGTGATGTAAGCTAACAGTACCAGTAAACCCGCCTATAATGTTATCACATGAACAGTTAATAGTTTAATACTTTCAATAGTGATAAAGAAGAATAACAAATACTTCACTTTATTATCCTAAGTTTTCAACAAGGCTTTAATGAGCATTACACTGCATCAGATTGGATGTAAAAAGACCCGACGTAGCCGAAAGTCACTTAATTATTGTTCTCCCCAAGTTCTTATTGCGACATTTTTTTTTTGTTCTGGAGCTGGGAACCTTCTACTTATGGAAATATTGAGGGCCAAAGTTAAAATTTTTACTTTTTGTAATGGTATTTGTAACTTTACATTAAATATAGATCTGTATGATCCCCGTATTGTTCAATATCCATCAGCATAATGTTTCGCGTGCGTTACATTGAGTCTTACTTTGAACATGATTAAGAACAAAAACTTCGTTTTTCACAAATATTTTTTTGCATAGAGTTACTTAGTTTGATTTACAGAATGCTTGGGTGAACGGTCCGTTGATCTGTTCACACCTTTTACAGTCAAACAAGCTAATAAGTATACAGGTAGAGATCTTTATAATTATAGTACACTAAAAATATTGGTTGCAATTTTTGTTTTATAAAGTGTTTTGTACTTAGCAACTGATGCCAAACGCTGTATTGTTTGAAATGTATCTGTATAGTCATAAAAGTAAAAACAAGTTAGCTGGCTGCATACTTATTAGCTTGTTCGACTGTACATCGATGATGGCAAAAAAAATGTCGACAACATTGACTTACTGCCCTGGTCAATGTATACTTTTGGGGTCAGCGCTACAAGCACTTAATACTAAAAAAAAAAATTGCGAAACACGCTTGCTTTATTTTGGGACAAGCCCGCCACACTATTCCCAAACCACTGTAACTCCTGTAAGTCAGAATCAACAGCCGAGACACAGCTCGATGAAGTCCCAGAGAAACGATTTAACTGGCTTGGATCTCGCAACGAAATTAATTAGAAAATAACACACGCTAGCTTATAATCCATGCGACTTTCAACAAGATCAAGCTTTAAAAGGCGACGTAGAATTACAAAACGATTTAAATGGCGTCCCAAATTCCATTTTAATCAGGAAGGACACTATTGATCGTCGTGTCTACGAGACGTGTATAGTAAACTATTAGTCAAACAGGATACCGATAATCTTCTTATAGGGAGAGGGCAATGGGCAAGCTCCTTAACACTTGTATCGAAGACAAATGATAAAGAACTGTACGTACGTTACTGTGTTAAAGTGTTACTGTCATGTTTATTTTGATTGATGATATTATAAACGGTGTACCTACCCACCTATAGTCACAAGCAATTACATGTTTGAGTTAAAGTTACATTAAATGAAAATGAAATCAATATAGTAAACGTTGCTATAAAGTGTTCATACTTATTGGTGCTTGTTGTACGGGATCATTTTAGATCCCCAGTGATGTAATTTTTCAGTTAGAAAAGGGCATAAACTGGATGATCAATATCATGATATTTAGCCGTAATTACTTCATTGCAACGAACAAAATTCCTGCTGGTTTATCAAGAATCGTCGACTACTTCCATGCTACCGTTTTTGGATATCTCTTACACCGTGTGTCCGTGTGACATATAATTTAGTAACCAACAACTGATATAATGCTTTCTTTCCTAGGATGACTTCACAATGGACGTGGTCAGCATGATACTGCTATTCATCGGCTTCCGATTCCTCGCATACCTGGCCCTGCTATACCGCGCGCGCAGGGGAAAGTGATCCCTATTTACACATCATAGATAGACCATAATTCTTTGGCCATATAAAACTTGGGTAACTAGTATAAGTATTTAAGATATGTTAAATTACAGAGGTCGATTTACAGTAAATCAGTGCCCGTCCACATTGAAGCTAGAATCAGTTTAAAACCGAGTTTCCATGATGAATTAGTATTATAATACATTTTGACGCCAGCACATCAAACTATTACAATATTTCAAATTGCTTTAATGGATTTTCAACTTTATTGCTATAACATTAGGTTCAAGGTTGATTGGGAGAATTTTACAGTTTCTGGTAGCATGATCTGGTGGCGTCTGTAGTTAATTTGCTCACAAATCATTCCGGTATTTCGAAATCTATTCTATAGATTAGTGATTTAAAAGCTCACTGTCCTCAGTATATATTTTTACGCGCGAACAGTACGATAAGGGCTGAGGGCACATCTAGCGATTTAAATCTTCGGGAATATTAGAATGATGTGAGAAAAAAAATCTAACTTCTTCTTATTAATATATATTAAAATATAATAGAGCGTTTATATACAAATACATGTCTAACTAATATGTATTATAAAAATACCAAAAATACCTGATCTGAAATCAGCTTTATACATCCAATCATGTTCTCCTCAATATGGAATTAACGTAATGGTATTTGACCAATAGAAATATGTTTTAAAATTGGCCAATTTACTAAATTCGTTTATTCAAAGTTTTGTAAGAATGAAAAATATAAATGTTTTGTTGTTATGTTTTTAAACGTATATTTAAGCAGTGTTATTATGTATGTTAAGATATATCTCTGGGTATATTATTACGTGTATGTTATGCCTTGTTTGTAAACATTGAATCTGACTTCCCAATATTAAACTAACGCTACCTCATAATTAGAGTTTTATTTCTTTTCAAATGCCCCAAATGCAGAATATTTAACGCATTCCCAAATATAACTGACGAATGCATATAACAATAATGAATGATTAATTATTTGGCACACAAGTAATTTTGTAAAGTAATTTTTGGGCCAAACCCGCCGCCACACTAATCCCAAACTGCAACTCTTGAAAAAAAGAGTTCAATAAAATGTATGATTTAACTGTTACTTTTTAGTTCATAAATGTATTTTAAAATAAACCTTTTTTTGTTGATTTTTATTCGTATACTTACTAAGGAATTTCACACAGCCCTTCCAAAAAAGAGACGTTTGCTATCTAAACCGGGATAAAATAGGCAATAAAAAATATTGTTTTAGCAGTAGTGGTAGAATAGTATTTGACAGAAGATTGTGGAAATCAGATGACTCCTGCAGGGCTAGCATGGGCTGGGGATAAAACTTTTGTCCACCGGTTATTTCCACTGACAAGGGACAAAATTATTTTATCCACCTGCCAAAGCACGGCAACAGGGGAAAAGAGCTGGGGTCATTTTTTTTTGGCGGGTGGAAAATCATCGAATAACCCCTCCCGCTCTTGGGCAGAGCGAAAGGAAGTGTCAGACTTCTACTGACTAAAAACCACCCATGTTCCTTCTTCGCCCTCTATTTCGAGGCCGCGATAACTAGTGTACAACCCGCGGCCAAGTTGCTGTACCTTCTGTTATAATGGGTCTGGGTCTGAAATGAGAAATCAAATGAGGAAATAAGGAATAATTTACAAATAAATGGAATTGAATGCTTGAAAGAATGTACACGGAACAAAAAAAAACCTAGGCCGATTTTGACGAGACTTACAACTGGCGGATATCTGATGTTATAAGGATAGCATTTATTTTCTAAAAAGGATTAAGGTTGTTCGAAAGAGATACCGCGGCCTCGACACAAAGGGCTAAGAAGGAACATGTGCTAATTTGATGATTTCCCACGATACAAAAAAATACGCAAAGTCTCTGTGCAAATAAACCCTTTTTTTAACAAAATTCGTTTCGAATAGGGAAGTATATTTTATAATTACTAAAAATTCAGGCTTCTAGTTTTATCCACAACGAAGTTATAGGAGGTCGAAAATGGCCTAAACTGGTTCAAGAAAAGGATGGTACGGCCGTGCCGCTTTATTGCTCGACTTGGCGGGGGCACTACCGTGCCCCCAGATAATTTCACGCGGAACAAGGCCGCGGCCCGCGGGCAAGAGCTAGTAATAAACAAAAAATGAATCATACTTCATGTGACATTATTGGTCCTTACATAGAAAATAGTCCTCCTGAGTCCTGATCATGTGCATCGGCCAATATTTATTAGCATTAACTCAGGATATCTCTAAATACAGGAGCCTTCTCTTACTATCATTGTCCAATGGGACGGCATTTCGATGTGACAGGAGAGAGAACCGGCGCTGGACCAACGGCATCCCGTCGGGGCTGCGGGTTTTTCACAAGAGATACCGCGGCCTCGACATAAACGGCTAAGAAGGAACATGGATGGTTTTTAGTCAGTAAAAGTCTGACACTCCTTTTCGCTCTGCCCAAGAGCAGGACTATTAAAATTTGATGATTGCTCACCAGCCAAAAAAAAAATGGACCAACTACTAATTTACAAAATCTGAAAATATCCTAGTTAAAGTATTTGGAAAGATGTAATCTATACTAAGATTTTTTTCTATATAATACGACCGCATTGGAAGGCCTCTCACTAGGTTGACCTAACCTGATGAAGGTTGCGGGGATCCGCTGGATAGGAGACGAATGGTACCGGTCAGTGTGGCGTCAATTGGGAGACGCCTTTGTCCAGTAGTATAAGTAGGTATACGTCTTTCAGCTAAAATGATGAATGATGATGATGATGATGAATGTGACCAGTGTGCGTGTCTGAGCGTGGACTAGATGATAGTCGAGCATGTAAAGTTAATAGCAGGTTGTTTTTTATTAAAAAATGGAAGGCATTGTGTACTTTTTATATGTTTTTTATTTATTTATGAGCTGCGGAACATCAGAGATTAGCGTGTAAGTTCCATTGTGATGTCGATGTCGTAAGCTGTAGCTCGGCAAAGGAAGTAGTGATTGTCGTCAATTCCATAGATCTATTTGGGTGTGATTTTAATACATCGTTTGGTATGATCAATAATGGTTGTGAATTGATTTAATGGAAGAATTATATAATGAAGTAGCAATTTGAATCGGGTGTGACAATTTCAATTATTGTATGCATGGAACCCTAATACATTTTCTAAAATAAAAACAGCTCATGTTCTTATAATAAGTATCAGCTCTCTGTCAAACATAATATTCCTTTTTTAATCATCAAATGACTTCTCTCGCTCTGGGCAGAGGGGTAGGGAGTGTCAGACTTCTACTTACTAATAACCACCCATGTCCCCTTAGCCCTTTGTGTCGAGGCCGCGGTATCGCTTTCGAACAACCCGCAGCCCCGAAAGGAAACATTATCAGCCGTTTCGGAGATTAGCCGGAACATACAGACAGTCTTACCAAATGCCAAATATCCAGCATTTCACATGGACCGACTGCCTACGAGACTTCCATAACCCAGTTAGTACTGGCTTATACTGATAAAATTACCGTGCTATACGATACTACTTGGTAAGAATGGTCGTCAGACTTTTGGGCCACACGGTCAAAGATCTTGGAGGACAAAGCCGGGACTAACGGCTTACCGTGGTTTTTCAGGCAGGAGGAAATTCACTATGTAATGGGCGGTCACCCCTCCATGAACTAACCTTGGCAAAGGCGGCTTAACTTAAAGATCGACCGGAGCGAAAAGCTCTAAATAAATAAATAAACGACGATTTTTTATAATCTAGTCGCAAGTTAGTAGATAAAACAAACTTTTATGAAAGGTGTACAAAGACGTGCTGTATTTTAATCTCTCTAGACTATAACAGCTTGTGTCAATAGGTCTTAAATTCTCGGTACTTTTTCAACAGAGAGTACGCTGTCTTCTGTTTTTGATAGTCTGCTTCAATGGGGTTCATTGTAGATTTGATATTTTTGACCGATCGCGTATTGTTTAGGCAAACGCTTAATGTACAAACAAACTAGGTGAAAAGGACGTTGAAAAGGTGACCACGTATCACTACATAGTAAAAAACACAACTAACTAACTACAATAGTCATTTGTGGTGCGTGTTCCAACTGAACATCTCCAGACCTGTTTGGAGGAAGACTTTTGGCCGAAAGGTGTTGTTTTCCGTCGTTTCCGAGGATGATTACGCGACACCTCGCAGCGAAACACGACGCCGACCGTAACATAAAACAATATTAACAAACTAATACATATAAAATATTAAATCATACAACACTATAACTAAACACGTAACGTCGCGACGTTACTCATTTCCTAGTACATAAATTATATCTTTAAAACTACGCAATGGATTTTGATGAGGTTTTTTTTCATAGATAGAATGATTGAAGAGGAAAGTTTATATGTATAATGCACCCGTGCGAAGCCGGGGTGGGTCGCTAGTTCACTATAAAGGGTGTAAAAGTACCCTTAACGCCAACCAAGGGTACTTTTACACCCAAGGATACCCAAGGGTACTTTTATTTTAGGGTTTGGGGGGTCACTCCGCTGCCGCGGCAAATTGCTGCGCGGCGGACAGACCTCCGGTGCGATCTCATGGCGACATGGAGACAGCGACTGTCGCAACCCCGTGCAGGGCACGCCACGATAGTGGCGGTAAGTCCCCTCTTTGAGGAGTGGCTTGAGAGGCGCCACGGCGCCCTCACCTTCCGTCTGACGCAGGTCCTCACCGGACACGGTTGTTTCGGGAGGTACCTGCACCGAATCAGGCGGGAGGAAACGCCCGGATGCCACCATTGTGAGGATCGGCCGGAGGACACGGTGGAGCACACAGTGGAGGTGTGCCCCGCTCGGGCGGAGCCCCGCCGTGTTCTCGTAGCGGCGATCGGCGGCGGCGACCTCTCGCGCCCGGCCCTGGTGCAAGCCATGGTCCGGGGCGAGGAGGAATGGGACGCCGTCGCCTCCTTCTGCGAAGCAGTGATGCTGGCGAAGGAGGTGGCGGAACGCGAGAGGGAGAGAACCTCTCGTCCCAGCCGCCGCGGGAGGCGCTCCGGGCGTCGGGGGTCCCGCGATGACCTCCGGCCACCGTAGACGCGGGCCTGTGGACGGTGAGTGATGGGCTAACTCGCCGTCCGTCCGTCTCACGACGAAAACAGGCCGTGTCGACGGCGCGTTCGTGTTCCACGCGCGCCTCAAAGAGATGTCAGCAACATGGGAGGGGCCCGAAAGGGCCGACGCCTGTCGGGGCCGCGGGTAGTCCAACGGTTATCGCGGCCTCGACATAGAGGGCGAAGAAGGAACATGGGTGGTTTTTAGTCAGTAGAAGTCTGACACTCCCTTTCGCTCTGCCCAAGAGCGGGAGGGGTTATACGATGATTTTACACCCACCAAAAAAAATAAATAAATAAATAAATAAAAAAAAATAAAAAATAAAAAAAAGGGTACTTGTTCTCCCTACCACTGTGAACATATTTTTTATTCTAGACCATACCTGGGAACCCCCTAGTTACGGAGATATTGGCTGTCAAAGTTCCAAATTTTTTACAACTGTTTTTATAAATACTAGTTTTTCAGTTAATAACTTTATTTAAATTACCTTCATGACCCGTTTACTATTCAAAGCATCCACTAGCACAATGTTTTAAGAGTGCTACATTGAGTTTTCCGTTTTCGTTTCCCAGCAAAAAAAATTGCGTAGGGGTACTTAGTTTGATGCGTCAAGGGTTAATTTACACCCTGTATATACCTATAACAGATGAAAAATTTCTATGTCAGAATGATATACTGAATATGTTGCCAATAACTTAAAAAAACTAATTGAAATCTTCACTGACATAGGCATAGCTTAGGTTTGAGTAGTAACCGAGTTTGCTGAAGAGAAAAAACTTGATTGAAAACATTCACGAATGGACCAGAATGGACACGACGAAATATTTGGAATTGATAGACCACCTTCAACAACTGGAGCAGCACCAAAAGAAGAAGAAGAAGACAAGAGTGTTGTAGACGATAATATTTCCAATAATAATAATCCACCCAAGTATTAGCATTTAACTAGAAATTTGCGCCCGCCATATAATTTTACTACCTCTCAAATTTCTGCTGTAGAAAGTAGAAATACTGATTGAAGTGACCACAATAAGAACATGGAATGGTGACCGCACAAACCGCCCTTTCGCCACAATGTTATGTCCGTCTGTTATGTCATTCTTCACGACGGTATTTGCTGAGCATAGGAACCGCACCGCACGGCAGAGGTAAAAAACTAAAATAGGTGCATAAGTAGTTAGTGTAAGCTGGACTTTTGTTAGCTGACTGTAGGACAGAAAAGACAGGGTTGTGTTTATTCCCGTCGCGGCTGCGGGTTGTTCGCAAGAGATACCGCGGCTACGACATAAAAGGCCAAGAAGGAACATGGGTGGTTTTTAGTCAGTAGAAGTCTTACAATCCCTTTCGCTCTGCCAAAGAGCGAGAGTGGTTATTTGATGATTTCCCACACCCAAAAAAAAATAAAAGTGTTATGTTTATTAGTATCTATCTATATTTTTACCGAACCTACGTAATATGGTAAGGCAGCTAAAGGCACAGTATTACCACTGTCATAATATCATATCATAATAATAACTTGTAATGCTGATGCTGATCGATTTCGTTGTGTTTTAAAACGCAGCAAGAAATCTTTTGCCCTTTTGCGGCTTCGCCTGCATTTATTTCGAAAATTATCTCACGGGCCTACCGGGAATAAAAATATTGAACATCTATTTCTACCTGTGTCTCCATCCAATTCCGTTCAACATTCAATCGTTAAAAAGTAACAGACGTATGGTGATAGTTTTCATAAAAAAATTAACACATCCGAACTGTTTGTCGTAAAACTAATTAATTAGGCTAGGGCTCTAGGTACTCCACATTCGGAAGTACCGCGTACCTACGTTCCTGTGGAATGCCACACCACAGCCTAACTGAACAAACAGTTGAACAATAAGTAGATATTTTATTATAATTTTAGAATACTGTTTCTATGTACTTTATTTCAAGGTTCAAACCAAGGATAAGAACAGGGCCTGTGTATAAAGTGAAAACATAGTCGTGATCAAAATTTTAATGTCGAGCAATATCTTTCAGACTTAATAATTGGTTCCCCAACGATGTTTTCCCTCACCGATGCAAGTGTTAATCATTTAATATAATATGCAAATGATATCGAAAAATCAAAGGACCTATTTTTTTTTTTGGCGGTTGGATAATCATCGAATTACCCCTCCCGCTCTTGGCGAAGCAAAAGGGAGTGTCAGACTTCTACTGACTAAAACCCACCCATGTTCCTTTTTAGCCCTCTATGTCGAGGCCGCGATAACTTCTATCATTGTTAAGATACCAGGGCTGCCTCAGTTTATGTATGACACAGTGTTAAGTGATGAAATAAATATTTTTGTATTTGTATAAAGGATTCTTGAATTCAAACTAAAGGTCACAGTCAGACTTCACCCACTGCTGGTTAAATATCGAAACACTTCTCTTACGATTAAACTTTACACGTGTTTCTAAACTAAATGTCATCAATTTCCAATTCAAACACCATTGTGAACTTTGGAATGGTGATAGGTTCCTTACTTAGTGACAGGGACGTTCAAAACTCGTGTACAAACTATTTTAGTAGTCCAAATCCGCACTCTGACCCCGATAGATCATTAGTCCTCACGAGTAATGGCCAGTCGAGTAATACAGCCTTAGCTTCTAATCAGAATGTGGAGGTCCAACTAGGAAAAGTTGCTCAATTAAGACCAGGCACTCTAAAATAATTTCCACGCAAGCTCCGCCCCATTCACCCCGCCACTCCGCGCGATGTGCTAGACGCTAGCACAACAGTAATAAAGTCGAATACCGCGTGCGCTCTTTGATCGCGTTCGAGCACGAAACTAAATGTCGTAAGTCTCAATTCTTATTTCGTTTATAACTAAAGTAGTAATTGATCAGGAGAAAAAATATCTTGTGGCTGGATAGTAAACTATATTTTCTTACAGTGAACATTTATTTTAGACATAAAGGCGGAGCAATCTTGAGGAAAAATGTAATAATCGTTAAAAAAGACATGATTTTCGAATAAAAAATGAATCGAGCGAATATGCTACAATTACGTAACTGTCTTGTACATGGAAAGAAAAAGATCCAATAAATCATATACCAAAGTTCCATTTTGATTGTATGTACGACTGTTTCAGAATATTAATGCAAATTAACATAAATTTAGGGAGCCTCCTCTTAAGATTTGAAGACGTATTTTGTATTTATGTCAGGAGTGTTGTTATCTTATTGTTGAAACTCCTGCGAATTCAGCCTTATATTCGTACGTTCAAGGTGCGAGTATGTAAGTACTTAAATGGCTTAAAACCTAGCAACTAATCGTTCTTCTACTCTACTCATACGAAAACCGTCCTTTCGGTATTGGAACTGGAACCATTCAATCTTGTTATTGGGCTATCTTCTAAGATACCCGTCATTTGGGGAAAAGGTAGGGTTATGCAGATGATGGAGCTTTTTATAACTAACGTTTTTAGTTCTTCCTTGTGGCTGGAAACTCGCGTGGCAGTACCTACTCGGAATTATCGGTTCATTATTTCCAATTGTCCTTAACCCCCTTACATCCAAGTGTATTAGCTGCCACAGAGTTTGGCCAGCTCACATAAGGTCAACGTTTCGGTCAAAGCCAGTTTTCGCAGACTTGACTGCATAAACTGCCATTTTTTGAATAACTCTGCTAATTTATGTACTAGGCAATGATCTTTTAATTAGTTACTTCTTAATTCACGTAGTTAAATTAATATTAATTCGTATGTCTTGTCGTTATGTTTTATCCGAATATTTAAATAAAAGACATTTATCATTTTGCACTAATTTACCATCAATTTTAATGTGATCCATATATGGTAGGTAGTACATTTTTAGCATGTGTTTTTATTCATTGAGATTTTATTTCCTGAATCTAGGTCAATCGTAAAATAGCACTTGAATATTGGCTGGGTCATTTATTTTATAGTTTTATGAATAAATATTTTAACAACACATGAGTTGGGGAGACGGAAGTATTGACACAGAAGACATGCTGCCCCGACCTCAAATTCTCAAAGGTCTGGGTATTTGTGTATGTGAGTTTAAATGTTTGTGAACGCACCCACGATACAGGAGGAATTCCTAGTGTGGGGCAACGTTTTTTTTAAAAAGAAATAGAAAGAAAGAATGATGAAGGTGGGAAGCCAGAATAAAATTGACAGGAGAACCAAACTGGTGGTTATCGGAAGCTAAGACAAGTGAAAAATAATGTAAGTATTCAGAATAAAGGGCTTAACCATGTTATTATTGAATAAATTATAATTATAATATATATTTTATGGTATGAGTCACCAGACTCAGAAGGGTCATTGACAATGTAATCTTATATCTATCTTATCTTGATCTGAACTTTATGTAGGTAAGTTTAACTGACGATTTACATTAATCAATTAATCTAACGGTTAAAAGATCGCAATCTTAACGATAAAGACATAGATTATCTTATCTTTAATAGCAAGTATTAATGTTAAATCATGCGTATTTATATATTTCATTCATCAGTTTCCGTTTTTAAACTATTTTGTTTTTTATTTGAATTAACCTGTTTAAGGAGATTGCAGCGACAAGCGAGAATGATAATAGTCATTTGTCTAGTTAGCACTTGTTTTTTAGATATTTGTGATAAGATAAAGTTTATCTCTATGATGCCACATGTGGGCAGAAAGTATTCCACAGTATTAAATGAGCAAGATTGTATACAGGGTGTAAATTAACCCTTCACACATATAATACGTCAACCAAGCATTCTGTACATCAAACTAAGTACCGACTTTTTTTTTTGGGGGTCAAAAATCTCATTTTACCGTAGAACTCAATGTAGCACTCTTAAAACATTGTGCTAGTGGATGCTTTGGATCGTAAAAAGGTCATGGAGGTAATTTGGCTCGGTCCCTGACAATAATAAATAAATTAGGAAAAAACAACCGACTTCCAAAGAAGCACTAAAAAAGTTTAAAATAAGAAAGTCGGTGAATTTGTTTCATGGCCTTTTTTGCCACCGGCTTCCGAGTAGATAACTACAACTTCTCATAATAGCAGTAATTTATTAGTAGTACTTAGCTAGTTATCATTTATCTTGATAAAATAAAAAAATACAAACGAGTTCCCTTTTGCCGGATCTCACAAAAAAAAATTGAACTCTAAAAAGAGGGTAGCAATCCTTACTTCCTTTTTTTTTTTTTTTTTCTTTTTTTTTTTAAATAAAAAAATTCAAACGAATTCCCTTTTGCCGGATCTCACAAAAAAAATGAACTCTAAAAAGAGGGTAGCAATCCTTACTTCCTTTTTTTTTTTTTTTTTTTTTTTTAATAAAAAAATTCAAACGAGTTCCCTTTTGCCGGATCTCACAAAAAAAATTGAACTCTAAAAAGAGGGTAGCAATCCTTACTTCCTTACTTCCCTACTTCCTTACTTATATTATAAGTGCGAAAGTAACTCTGTCTGTCTATCTGTCTGGCTGTAAACCGACTACTGAACCGACTTAAATCAAATTTGGTACACAGATAGTCTAGAGCCTGAGAAAGGACCTAAGCTACTTTTTACTACGAAAAGGGTTGTAAGGGTTTGAAAGGGTGGGATGAAAAGATTACTCTTGGTCGCGATAACCGACATCTACGCGGGCGAAGCTGCGGGCATCAGCTAATCGATTGATAATTCCGGTATTAGCATACTGATGTTCTTACCCTGTGACTGTACTCAGTGACCCGACTGTAGGGCGGTGTCACATGTCTCGGATACGTTACATTGAAACCGAAACCTTACAAACTAGCCGTCACATCGTTTTCTTCCTGAACCAATCAGCGATCGCCATACAGCACAGTATTGCCCGTTTTCACGACACCTAGATCATAGATGCACTGTAAGAATTTCAACTGTCATGGCTCAGCTGAGGGTTGAAAATGAAACTGTTTGCTTTTATATACGTTCAGTTCTCACCTAGTGAATATGGACATTTATTGTAACAATAGTATTGTAAGGCAGAACCTAAAGAAAGTTCAGAGACAAGGTCTATCCAATTTGCGAGGGATTATCGGGGGAGGTGAATGGACTCCACATTTGTATGGATGATTGGATGACTTGTTGGATTAGGTAGTGGTGTGATGTCTAATAGCAATCAATATATAATTATCGCTTAGTTGAAACTTTATATGAAACACCGGCCAAGTTCGCGGACCAGGCACATTAGTGAATAATATTGATGCTTGAACAAATATTTCGTGGATCCCTTTCAGAAGAGGACGGATCTTCGTCAAAGCAATTTTCGTTGAAGTTCTGTAACTTTACAGAACTTAAACAAAAAGAGTTAAAAGTTTTTTACTAAGTAGCGAATACTTTTTTGCTACTTTAGAAATGGATTTCTTTAAAACTTTCGGAGGAGCTCGTGGCTCTCCCAGGTGAATTGAGGACACTACTTTAGTGTCTAATAAAACCACTCTGCATACATACTTATATACATACATACACGCCAAACACATAACCCTCCTTATGGGCTTCGCCGCAGTCGGGTAAAAAGTATATACTTCACTAGATTACACGTGGTAGCTGACTCTTTTAAAAATATTACAATTAAATGCTTGTCCGATAAGAAATGTAGGTCTGTAGATTACTCCTAATATGAAGAAACTGCAATACTTGTCGACTTGTCGGGAGTTATAACAGTTTGGTTCAGTTTTAAATTAACGTAGGAACTAGAAACGTTTATAAATGCACTTAACCAAAAGACAACTTGTTAACATTTTTTTAATCGTTTCATCTTAAATGTCAAGGCGTTTTATTTTTGAATCTGAATAAAATAGTATATCAACTACTAAAGTCTAGACCTCTATATCAATCAATGCGAACCCCAGTACATAAACAATAGGATGTTGTGTTAAACTCCAAGTGGTGGATAGATTTTTACTTTTCGAAGCACTTGATACCCGGTAGCAGTAATTACACTAGTCAACAACATTTTTGTAACAAGAAAGGTGCTTACTAACTTGTGGCGACGACGCGACGTTACTTTTAAAACTCATGAATAAATCTAAAATGAAATGAATCTACATAACTATCTCAGTGAATCAATTTTACGCAATTAGTAATGTAGTTATAAAAAGAGTATTTTGGATTTGACACAACATGACAAAAACAACTGCTGGGTTCCACACATATTTTATGTTACATGTCGATCCCTCGTACAAAAGAATTAATGACTAAAAAACCACCTCCAAGTTCCGCTACGCCAGAAGAAAATTTTAAATTACAAAAATACTACTCGTGTTTGGAACATTCTAATTTTATTTTTATTATCCATAACATTGTTTTAAACATATAAAACTTTTCATGTTACTAAAAAAGTGTTTTTTTGTTGACCAGTGATTCTGATTTGTGTTGATTTAAGGCTAAAAAGTATCTTTAAAAAAATCTTTGGTTTAGTGGACGCAAGAACGACTACTGAGCGTGAGGTCCTGGGTTTGATTCCCGGGTGGAGGAAAATGATATTGGGTTTTCCCCATCACGTTCTTGGCAATAGTATGGATAGTTATAAATGTGGATTACTAAACCTTGCCTAAGAGTACTTAGAGGATTACAGGTGTTATGTTATGTTTCGTAGTCTGCCAATTAGAAAAAAAATACAAAAAAAGGGAAAAGACATTTCAACTTAAGTCGAAAACTATTATAATAATAAAACTATTGTAAAAAACCATACAACTTGTTTTCCAAGTTTGGATATTAAGCTTTACTTCAATCTTTAACCTGTTTATTATCATCTCAGTTTGAAGAGTTCCTATTTTTGTAGAAAGACTAATGAATGATAGGATTTTTTTTAAACGCAGATCCATTTACTTTCACTTTCACATTGATATATATTTATAAAAAAGTAAGGTCAAAAACCAAAACGCATTTACTATCCTACTTAATTTAATGACTTTAATGACAATTTTTTATCAAAGCATTAAAGACCTGCTTAATCAGCCGGCACATTTTACTTTTGTTTCTAATAAGAGGCCTTCTTGCATCCTTTTCTAATCCACCTCCGTCCCTTTCTAACGGCACTGGTAACGTCAAACTATCAACGCTACACTCGTAGACAGACGCGCTATGTTCCGGCGCCAAAACTTCTCAGCAAGCGGGTAAAATGAACGCGCTGACAATACCGTTCAGAACGCGCCCATTTCAAGTTTAAAAAATTGCATAATCGTTTTTATTGTTTTTATAATTATCATTAGTAAACGTTATAGTGCAATAGACAATGAGTGTCAGCCCAAAATCGGATGGAGACAGATTGAGTTTCACAACGGAACAAGCCACTGAGGAGACCTATGTATGTATTAATAGTATTTCATAATATTTACTAACTTTTTTTTTCGTTAATAATTCTTGGAAAGTGATAAAGTGTATTTTAAGTGCAAGTTCAGGTGAATGTATAAAAATAAACTTTTAGTTTTATTGGATTGATTAGCACAATCATGAATTCTTATCTCGGCTATTTAATTAAATATTCATCGTATAAAAATTTACCGTCGTCATAGCTTTAATTCATTTTTTACGTTAGAGATGCTTCGGCATTCTGTGAATACGGCATTTTAGTAGTTTTACCTTTAAATTCAGTAAAAGGAAACTATTTTGAAAACAAAAGCTGTGAAACCTTCAGTGTAGAAACCGCAAGTTTATTTCTGCTATATAAAGTTGATAATATACGTACTAGTGTTTAAAAATTATTTATAGTAAAGCGTGAAGCGTATCTGAAAGTTCAAAGTTTGCTACGTGTTCAAAATTCAACCAAAATTTACTTCACAATTTGTAGAATGCAAACTTTTTTTTTGTTCTTATAAGGTGTTTCAAATCAGGGCAGGCCCTACGTGCCTGTACTTTCATTTTACTAGATTAGTGTTTTTAATAATAATATCAATAATATCATAATAGCCGTACCTAAAGCAGCTATTCATTTCATAGCAAAAACTGAATAATTACATCCAATAGATTCCCGGATATAAAATGAATTCAAAAGAAATTAAAAGAGCTTCCGAAAGAAATTCTTAATATTATTGTTTTGTTTTCCATTCCGCATTCCGTAAAATTAATTGATTATAAATTAAAAAAAAGCTAGTCACTACAATGGAAATTTTCAAAGGTATTAATATTAATTCAAGATTATAAACGTCATTTTCTTTGCTAGATTCTTTGATAAGTGGTAAAAAATCGAGATCTCGGGTATCTATTTGCAAATTCTGTTTTTTTTTTGTAAATTATCTTCTATCGTATTCAGAATCTTGAGTGGCAAAAAGGCACTTAATTTCGAAACGATACTATATGTACTTAAATCAATAACCATCAATGTATATATTAAAATGTTACTTTTCATCTTGAATACGGGGCTAGTAAATATGCGACACCGCCAAAAAAACTTCTTATAAAATTAAGGCGCCAGTGAAAATACGAAATAAAAAATTAAATATCCGTTTTACTCTATAGGAAATGTTTCCTCACAATTCGAAGACAAAGATCACGAGGTCAAAGTATGACCTCTTGTTCCCTGAAATCGAAGAGGTACTGGGTCCAGCGCCGACCTTCAGACCTTGTACGCTGGTCTGGCGTGACGTGACAGTCCATACCAAACTCAAAGATGGGAAACTGAAGAGATTAGTAAATAATGGTAAGTTTTTCCACGTGTTTTATGACTTTACAAATATTTACAGTCACACAGTCGTGCGTGATTGAAATCCTGTTTTTGATCTTATATCATCAAGTGAATTGATGATGTTGGCCCGGTTTTACAACCGCTAGGCTACACCTGTATTTATGTCTTAATATTATTTTCCATTGTATTTTCAACTATGGACTTTACGAGCATTGACAATCCAATAGCGCGCAGCGAGTTTTTAGGCATCACATATTATACTCGCTAATTTTATCCAATCAGCGTATCAGAAAGTGCGTATAAGACCTTGACATACTCGATACATTCCTATATTATTTAGTACTTATTTAAGCATTTTAATAGGGACTCATTATTCCGTCTGATAGTATAACAAAACTTTATAACAGTATTGATTCCTAATTCAATATTCAACGTCATACGGCTTCATGTACTATGAACTGTCGCTAGGGCCCGAATTTGAACTCTGCTCTTACTAAAGTACGCCCCATCAATTACTACGTCATTGCCACGAGTTTCTTTCATGTTCGCATTAAGGTGGAAGCACCAGGGTGTTCGCATAATAAAAAAGTTCTTACGTTTTATAACAAATCATGTTTTAATCAACCTTAAACCTGACACTGGCCTGCAAAAAAAAACTACTTTGCGAAAACCCTGGTGCTTCCACCGTAGTTAAACTATTTTTCGTTTCTTATATGTACTTAATAATTAACTAAGGCTTTAAACGTTTGTATAACGATAATAATATAAGTCTGGGACGCAGTTTCTAAATCAGCGTGACGCCTAGTGCGGACTGGAATACTTATAATCACATGTCGTCTATTTTTAGCTGCTATAGGATCTTCCTTTTATAGTCTGGTATTTTATAAATACGCAGAATATATTCTTAGAATATAGTATTATAGTATAATTATTTATTTTGTTAATTATGACATTTGCGCATGCAGAGAGGTTAGTTTTTTAAATGTTGAAGCGTAGTTATGTTTTTCATGATGCACGCAATGAAATATCTCCTTTTAAATTAAGTAATTTATAGTGTAAATAAAAGTAATATAATAACCCTAACCTGACCGCCTACTATTTTGGATGGATTCTTTTCGACCACGTGGTTCCACGTAGTAGGCTCTACGAATCTGATAATACTCCGGCACACGTGGCTGTCATACCAGTATTTGCGTTACTAGTGTATGCACCCATCGACACCGTTTGCGAAGAACTGGATATTTATTGGTCGTAATGTATTTTATTGTGGTAGTCAGAGTTCGAAGTTCTATCTGATAAACCAGAAAGGTTTATAACATGGAAATTTAATTGAACTGGCAAAGAACTGTTGTCCTGAAATACCACTACCTAAAACTTTAGAGAATACTATCAACCTTTCACAGTACCTAGGGTAAAAGTAGAGAAAACGATCTATTCCAGATATGAGAGTTTTCGCTCCTAAATTGTAACTTTCATCGAAATTGTTATCTAGTATAGAATTCCTATGATAGGATTAGCGCAAGGGCGGCAATCAAACCAAATCTACACATCGCATAACACAAATTGCGCCGGTCCTTTACATTCGTGAGAAACAAATTGTAGATTGGCATATAATATGATATGGGTATAAATGGATACATTTTCTGCTGTATGGGGCCAAGTTTTTTCTTATAGGCTGTTTCAGTGCAATATAGGTCCACATGTACTTATATGAGTCTCACGGATCGATTACACGATCAATAGAGCCGACATCAACGATGCGTAATAATATGTTGGCTACTGTATTACATTCCACTACATTTAACACTTAAATTTTCTGTGACATGTAAGTTTTTAAACTGACATGGGAACTAACACTACTATTTTTTTTTTATTGTTTGTTGTGTGCACTTTGTGGTAATGTGCTAAATAAATATGTTTTCTTTCTTTCGTAACATTTTCATGAACACTATAAACGGGATAATTACCATGTTTATTTATTGTTTGTTTTGAGTTCCCAATATTTCAGTGCTGTTGCCAGTATACAATAACATTGAAACAATGTTTTAGAAGAGCTAAATAATTTATACTATTAAAAAAATAGTTTAGGTTCAGATTGATTTGCACTTAAGACAGTGTTGCCACTTTATTTAAATTGCATTTGTTAAATGTTAAAATGTATGTTAATGCGAAACATGAACTAAAAGCTTCTGCTTAGTGTTCTATATTTGTTTGTGGCATTTGATGACATTTACACATATTGTTTTAATGTATTCTCTAAACAAATACAACCACTTTTGTGATTTGATTAGTTTAGGAATAACCTTGTTGTAATAACAGGATCTTGAAACAGGTACACGACAAGAAGAAAGCCATAGAACCGTACAGCTAAGCAATAATTTTAAATGACAATCGGTGGCATCCCATCACCGAACTATGAATGCGATGGCCTAAATTGAAGAAATCATTTGTACTTGATTTCTTCTCCTTTTTCCTTGTCCCGGGTGATTCGCAATTTTTGGTGGGTGTTTTTTAATTTTGATGGTCACACTATACTTTAAACTGAAATATCCCAACGAGTTATCGTAATAATTTCTGAGCCCTCTTGAAGGTTCTTCTAACTACGACTACCTGTTCCTAAAGGTTCTATAAGGTCCGCAAATTTCTTTGTTTTTTAATGTGGCCAGTGACACTCGCGCCATCAAGACAAATCTAACGACGTATATTTTATTTAAATCCCTTCATCAGTTTAGGAGTTATGAGAGCACAAAGAAAAGTACATACATACATACACGCCAAACACATAACCCTCATTTTGGGCTTCGCCGCATTCGGGCAAAAATGTGAATTATCAATTTGTGAACATTTGACTACTTGTAACGTTATTCATAATATTAACATATTATGATTCTATGACAAGGTATTCATGATATTTGTTTGTTTTAGTGAGCGGAATCGCAAAGCCTGGTACAATGACAGCTTTAATGGGACCCAGGTAAGTCAGATAAGAATTTTCTTACATTTTTTTTCAACACAATACATAATAATGAAAGAAGGTCGTATTGATAAATAATCCTAATTATTATAACTCTGTAAAGCCGTATTTTAATCAACATACAACCTGACACTGAATTGCAAAAGAGTAAGAAAAATAAATATTTAACGTGCTACCCTGGTGCTTCCCCTTAATATTATAAACGCAAACGTGTGAGGATGGATGAATAATAATAATAATAATAATAATAATTTTTTATATTTTTAAATGTTTTTTTATTGTTTTTTTTGTAAAGAATATTTAAAAATGTAATAAGTTTGTAACAAAATAAATAAAGGGAATAATAATAATATTCCACAACTATCACACAACGCCATCTAGTCCCAAGCTAAGCAGAGCTTGTGTTATGGGTACTAGACAACTGATAAACATACTTATATATTTCTAAATACATACATATTATAGATAAATTACACCCAGACACAGAACAAATGATCGTGCTCATCACACAAACATTTGTCCTGGGTGGGAATCGAACCCACGACCTCCGGCATAGCAGTTAGGGTCACTAACCACTAGACCAACAGGCCAATCAATGAAATGGAAATGATATTACTTTTTCATGTAAAACTACTGTACGGATTACGATAAAACTTTACATAGCAGCATACTAATATCGTTTTATTTATATCTCATCAAGCTATTATAGTGCTTAATATTTTATTTCTGAAATGGCGATTTTCGCTTAAATTAGCTTAAAGTATTTTTTAATAAGCCACAGTATGTAAAGAACGCATTATTAAAATTTAATTTAATGAAATCGGTGCAAAAATAAAAGCAATTAAGTAATTAAAAGTATTAGCATGGACATGATTTTTAAATTATTATAAATTGTCTGTGACAGATCTTACTCGTAATAATTCATTCATAAAACTAGATTTTTTTTTTAATTTTATTACGACAATCTCGTCAGGACGCCACTTAACAATGAAATCATTATTTAAAATATTTTAGTAATTGATTTGTCCTCTCGTGTCATATTTTCGTGTGATACGATCTTGAACGTCCTATAAATAATTTATTAAGTATATATTTAAAAAATATTTTCATTCAGCAAAATATGCATCACTAAAGCGCCATCTTAAAATTCAGATTATTATTTATGTTTACAAAACGGACGAAAAAACAGACAGATATAACCACAGAACTTCTTACAGTGACTTTATTTATTCTAGAAAGTACTGATTTTATCTGTATTTACTTATTTTCACACTTATTAACGTTTTAACTAAATAATAACAGATAATAAAGGTGTTTATTTAAATACATTACATTCTAGCATTGAAACATAAACATATATTTCCTCATTACGAACAGTTATCGGTACAAATAACTAGACTGGAAAGGTATGATCTACATTCTGATCAGATCTCATATTACTGCGCCTGCTTAGAGGCCTCGACTCTGAGATATTTCTAATCTACAATCAGCCTTATGTATGACCGTTTCCACTTACATTAGGCTTAAAAAAACGCATAAATAAAAGTTGGAATTCCAACATAGTAGTAATATTTGTTTCTAGATGTCTGTTACTAACCTAAGCCTCCCCGTCCTCCCACCTCTGATACCTCTTTAGCTTATACGACGGTATGATAATATGTTTGTTTGTTCTGTGATACGGTTCTATGGAAATGTAGGACTTTTTAAGTAACAATAAGATACGTAAATAAAATCAACAATAAATGAACATCCGAAAATTGAGCCATTTTCTTGAAATTGGGGAACGTGGCTGTATTATTTTTTTCTATTCACATTACAAGACCCAACAGACATTTTTTTTTACTTATTTTGTCTTTGTTGCAGTGGAGCAGGCAAAACTACACTAATGACCGCATTGGCACATCGAAATCCTGGTGAGTTACCTACTTGTTTTTTGAATTTCGAAGTTTCGAACAAAACATTTGTTTTTAACAATTTACTTACATGACACACTTGGCGATCGATCTAATTTTAAGAACAGGGATCGTATTTCAATAACCGTGTTGAATTTTTTTGCAATTTAACAGGTTCTAAAATGTCGTTTAAAAATACACTGCTGTAACTTTAGATGGATTGTTAATAGTAATCCTAAATTAATTATTAAAGTGTGAACGTCAGCATGAGCCTTTTCTCAATACCTTTCAATACCTCCTTCCTACTTCTATTCTCTTGGTAGTTTGTGGGAGTTACCTATCTTTTTTCTCCTCTTTTTTTCTCTCCTTCCTACTTGTCCTTTGTGTATTGTATTGTATTGTTATTTGTGTCTTGGCCTATTCGAAATAATACACGTAGCAGTTGGCTAGATCGACTGACTATAGCAATCAACAAAAAAAAGACTGGGTCCGTTAACTCAGGTGAACATAGGACATAATTATACCACATTTTGAATATTTTATTAGTTTGACGCATTTAACTAAATTAGTAAGAAATGGGTTAAAATCTACCGGAAGAACTTGGAAGATGCCTTTGCTCTGATAAAAAAATATGTATGCGTGCTCATTATGGTAGAATAACGTCTTGTTTATCTGTGGCGCTAAGATATCTTTCGTGTATATTTCATTAGTTATAGGTATATTTAATAAAATGCGCTGGTCGTGCTTTACCCCCTATTATGCGAATAAACTCGTGCGAATTTTAAATAAGAAATCTACCTTTGAACATACTAATATATTTTTGAGGTCAAATGTTTTAACACACGTCAGAAAATATTATAACATTTTTAAATGACGCACATTATTCGTGATACTTCAATGCAGTATTAATTTGACCTCAAATTATTTCTTTTAAAACTAAAGTTAATTATGAATTTATGACGCAAGTTGACCAGGAAGCTTTTAGACAGCAACGTTGAAATTAAATCCTTAATATTTTATATATCTTAATTTATTAGATTTTATTGCTAACCCTCACTGGACCATCATCATCAGCCTATAGCAGTCCACTGCTGGACATAGGCCTCTCCAATTGCACGCCACTTTTCTCTGTCCTCGGCAACTCTCATCCAGCTGCTACCAGCCACCCTGCGAAGATCGTCGCTCCACCTAGCCTGAGGGCGTCCCACCTTACGTTTGCCAATTCGCGGTCTCCACTCAAGAACACGTCTACCCCAACGGTTATCGGTTCTGCGACAGATATGGCCGGCCCATTGCCACTTCAACTTGCTTATTCTGTGAGCTATGTCGACAACTTTAGTTCTCTGCCGGATCACCTCATTCCGGATTCGATCCCTCAGAGAAACTCCAAGCATAGCTCTTTCCATAGCTCGCTGAGCGACCTTGAACTGATGGACCAGCCGTACCGTGAGTGTCCACGTCTCGGCTCCGTAAGTCATAACAGGTAGGACGCACTGATTAAAGACTTTAGTCTTAAGGCTCTGGGGAATACGAGAAGACTCGACGAAGTTTCCCAAACGCCGCCCAGCCCAGCTGAATTCTTCTGCTAGCCTCCCTCTCAAAGTTGTTCTTACCAAACTGCAAAGTTTGCCCGAGGTAAACGTATTCTTGAACAACTTCGAGAGCACCGCCATTGATAGCCACCGGCTCCGGAGTAATGTGTTCGTTGAACATAACCTTGGTTTTGTCCAAGTTCATCCGGAGACCGATGCGCGCAGAAGAATCAACTAGGCTGTCCAGCATCTGCTGCAAGTCGTACAGCGATTCGGTTAGTATGACGATGTCATCTGCAAATCTCAAGTGTGAGATGTACTCGCCGTTGATATTAATGCCGCGTCCTTCCCAGTCCAGCGTCTTAAACATATCCTCTAACGCGTTGGTGAACAATTTCGGGGAGATTACGTCCCCTTGTCTTACCCCTCTACGTAGTAGGATATGTTTAGTTTGCTGGTTCTGAGTTTGGACGGTCATTGTCGCGCTTTCATAAAGACATCTCAGCACTTGGATATATCGCCAGTCGACTTGGGATCGCTGCATAGACTCCAAAACAGACCAGGTCTCGATAGAGTCAAAAGCCTTCTCATAGTCCACAAACGCACAGCACAGGGGCCGATTATACTCTTCGGACTTCTGTATAATTTGCCGCACTGTGTGAATGTGGTCCACGGTACTGTATCCTCCTCGAAACCCGGCCTGCTCCGGTGGCTGAAACTCACTGGACCATCTTATATAAAAATCGCGCCTGGGGTATCCCGCGAAATATTTTTTTTGTTTTTATATTGCAATTTGCTGGAAATTGCAAAAAAAAAAACAAATGTGGCAAAAAAATATACAACCTGTATATTCATTTGATTATAATCATTGAATGACTTTTTACATGAAATTATTAGATTTTTTAAATGGTCACTTTAACTTTTCACTTTTCACAATCACTTTAACTTTCACGTTTTTTTGGTGGTCAGTTTTTATTGCCCAACAAAAATCAAACACCACGCCATTAAAAAAGTTTTTGCAATTAAAAACTGGTTTACCTACACCTAAATTACGAAATATTTTACGGTGAAGCAGTTTTTTTTTGTAATTAAACGCCATTAAGACTTAAAAATCCAACACAATGGAAATAAGTTTTTTGCCATTAGGCAACTCAACTCGATTATTTATTAGTGCTGCACTGCACTTGGCAATTAAGGATGGGAAAAAAAAACTTAAAGTTAGTGTTCAAACTTTTTTTTGAAACCGCTTCTTCCTTATGAATAAAAAATATGAAATACAATAGGTAGTACATTATGGTACAAGTCTGTCCTGTTGATGATTACCGCTGAGGCGCCATTGAAACTCGAACCGCTAGGTGAGGGTCTTAATGGCGCTTCCGCCAACGACGTTTTCCAACACACTTATGAAGAAAATAATACTAAAAAGCCATATTAAATTAAAAACGAGTTGTGAAAATGTTTACGTAATCGCGGGAAAAAATCCAACAATTGCGAACGGTCATAGACTACAAGAATGAGGTTTCCTACATAATGTAAGTCGGTATTTTCTATAAACGCTAATGTCGCGATGTGATGCAGGATTTGCCATTGGTTCGCATAGGTATGTTGCGATAGATGTCGCTGTCGCCACATGTTTCGTTTAGGAAAGTATATCATATTTATTTGAACAATCAAAATATATATCTTCAAATTAGTAAGTATGCATAAGTATACAAGAAAGAATGCCTACCTCACCTACCAGTTTTTCGAGTAATTGTATTAATTAATGGCCTAGGTAAGATGAAATGTGTGAAACCTTTTTTCAAATAAGTAAACAGTTTATGCATCTTGAGAACACATCTGTTTTGTAATAAAAAAGAATTTTATGCAAGTAACTTAAATGTCTCAACAGAATTTGGGGCAAAATTTAAACAACAAATTCGAATAACATAAAATAATTATCAAATGTTTAAAGTACCTGTGTGCTTTACGTTTTTGACGACAGAGTGCGAAATAAATGACTTACCACCTTACTTACCTTTCAGCCAGTACAGTACCTACCTACACCTAAATAAAGCGCTGCATTTTCAACATTAGGGATTTTTATTAAGGCCGGGCAGTTAAAAAAAAACAAAGCACTTATTTATTTAAATGTCGCTTAGCACTTACTACATATTTAGAGGGAGCGTTTTTTTTTAAGAAATGTGGAATCAAGCGCTTTCTATTGTTCATTAAGAAATTATTCGGTCGTCATAGTTTCAGCGGACGATTGATCTAAACATTATTTCAATTATATTTAAACATAAATTAACCTAAGATGGCGTTTAATTCTTTTGTAATTTACCTAAACAGTGGGAACACTAGTGGATGGAGAAATAGCGATGAACGGTACATCGCTAGGGGAGTTCATGCACCAAGAAAGCGGCTACATGCACCAGGATGACCTGTTTGTCAACAACCTCTCTGTTATCGAACATCTTACTATTATGGTACGTACAAATAACTAGTTCACTAAAGCCTCGATCAAACCTTCATGTAGGTACAGATTTAAGACCGGACTCCGGACACTTCTGCCTGAATGTGTACTGACATTATATCTGTCCGAGTAAAACGAAATGTCTATTCGGACTGAGAGGCAAAGACGAGAGATAATTTATTATATAGCTACGTAGACCTTATTTTTTATTAGCACACGTTTAATCGTTGCATTGTGAGTATTTTCACTACAAAAATTCTTTGTTTCCTTGATTTATAGGAGTACTATTATGGAACATCTCTGCTCTAATGTAACTCATATAAGTCATAGTATATTTATGTAGTACAAAATTAATTTTAAAGAAACCAATTGTGTTTATTTTTTACTATTTCCCCTTTCCAAAACTTATTTTTCATGACGACATTTCCTCCTATAGGCCCGATTACGCATGGACGCACGCACATCGTCCCTAGCCCGCAAGAGACGAGTAAACCAACTCCTCCGTCAGCTCTCGCTGTATGGGTCCAGGTTCACCCTCATAGGAGGTCTGGATGGACGGAAGACTTTGTCGGGAGGCGAGAGAAAGAGATTGGCGTTTGCTACAGAGGTAAGAAATATTTGCAGTTACTGATTCTGCCTACCGTAGCTTAGTGTAGCGGGAGCTCGTGGCTTAATAATTTGCCAAGGTTGGTTCGTGGATGGGTGCAGCTCCTTACATACCGAGTTTCCTTAAGCTGTTGGTCCCAGTTGTCATTTGTAGAGTGGCCCGAAATTCTGACAAACAGTCTTACCAAGGTTTATCGTATGGATTCTGGAGGTCAGATAGACAGTCGCTCCATGTAAAACACTGGTATTCAGCTGCTTCCGAACCCTAATATATTTGGAAAAAGGTAAGGCTGATGATGATGAAATTCTCCTTTCATGTTGATGTAGGTGGGTCAGTATAATATTAGGAAGAAAGATTCTTGCCTTTGTTTCCGGTGTAATTGGTTTACTAATTGCACAAATAATCACATTAACTTTTATATTCATTACCAGCATTATTCACCTCATTGCGCCATTTGTTTTAATAATTCGGCGGTTTTTGATGTATCGGCCAGAATTTTGGAATTGTCAATATGTGACAGCAGCTGATGCAATAATTATTATTTAAATTATGATGCGACAAGTACCTAGTTATGGAGATGTATTTTGTAGATATATTAAATATTAAAATAGAATATGTTTCCTGGCTAAACAAAATATGATTCTGTTTTGTCCGTCAGTTAAATTTTCGAAAAATATTGGATACGTGTTTTTTGTTTTATCAAACTAATAAAAATGTAATAAGATAAAACGCTTCAAAGATCATGAGTGGGGGGGCTTTTGACGTCACTACGTGGTAAAAATGCAGTGCCATGTGACGTCACACGAGTTTTGCGAAGCACTGTATCTTCATTTTTTGTTTTAAATGTGAAAAAATAAAAAATATGAGTCCAATATTTTTTAAATCTACCTACCCTATTACTTTAACTGATGAAGTAAAGTGTGTCTTCCATACTTTATGATGTTTGATGTTGTGAAGTTGGGTCTTTCTCAAATCATTACTTTTGTAAAATGCCCAATTCCGATGACTTATGTAGGTTTGCGTCTTATATTATTTTTTTTCACTGAAACAAGTTAGTCTTTTAAATAATCGGAATACGGTAAAAGGTCAATTTTTATTTTATACACAAACATTTGAATATTTATTGCAATTCAAATTATAAATACACAAACATTTGAATATATATTGCTACACAATTCCTTGTTCTGTGATGCGGAGAAATGTGGAAAATGTCAAAAAGATAAGTTGCGCCGACCCCAAATAAATTGGATTAAAGGCAAGAAAATGATGATGATAACAAGACAATTCCTTTTTTTTGGGAGGGGCGGTGGGAAATCATCAAATAGGTAACCCCTTCCGCTCTTGGGCAGAGCCAAAGGGAGTGTCAGACTTCTACTGACTAAAAACCACCCATATTCCTTCTTAGCCCTTTATGTTGAGGCTGCGGTATCTCTTGCGAACAATCCGCAGCCCCGACGGGCCCCGCAGCCCCGACGGGACCCGCAGCCCCGACGGGATGATGACAATTCCTTGTTCTGCATTTTATTCCAGTTCCCGAAAATAATAATCCGCCCTTGTGGGCTACGCTATTACGATAGTGTGAATTCTATGTGTGGAACCCTTTATGCAAGAGTCCAGATAAGATGAATAGGAAATCCTATTCATCCTATCTGCTTCTTTTTTACACTGCCCCAAAAAGTGTTTGTTTTCGTAGACAGCATATTCAATTTTAGTAAAACAAGATACAATTTTGACTAAATTTGCAACGTGATACTCGTTTTGGCACGATTGTACCTAAAAATAATATTATTATATAAGTATACAATCATTTTTTACATCTCTAGCATTGTTTAAATTAAAATATCAAAACGTTCTAGAACGTTGTTCGAACAGGTTTCCTTTTGCCTTTTATAGGGTATTTTACATTTATTACAGTTTTACATGTCAAAAGATAAGGAGTAGTTTTTTTTTTTAATTGACATTTATTACGAAAACTCATCAATTTCATGTAAAAAATTTAAACAAATCGCCAACATTCGAATGCAAAAGATTCAAAATCAGTTGGATAAAAATATCATCATTTGCCTAGCCTTTTCCAAAGAACGCTGCGAGTGACAAAATCAGAGTTGATATTTTTTATAGCCTTACGTATATATCCCACAGCTTTAAAAATTCTTCCCCTTGTTAAATCTTAAAATTAAGCTTACATAGAATAAGCGCCTTTGAACTTTAACATAAAAATAATTATAATCTTTACAAAAGTTCAGTCCATCATGGAATTACTGTGCTGTGCGAGTCCTAATAAATGCATAGTCGTAGTATTTCTTCCAAATTTATTTTAAAAAGTACAGCCTACGCTAGGAACACATCAATAAATTAATCACGTAAATGAACTTCTGCCACAAAAGTACTACCATATAAAAAGGAACCTTCTTCACCAGCTTCTAACAGACCCTGGCCTCCTCTTCTGCGACGAGCCAACCACAGGCCTGGACTCATCCTCTGCCCACCAGATGATGACGCTCCTCCGGGCTAGTGCAGCCCAGGGCAAGACAGTCATCTGCACCATTCACCAGCCCAACACGGAACTGATGGCCCAGTTTGATAAGCTGGTACTTTTTGCTGAAGGGAGAGTGGCTTTTGCCGGTACTGCTACGCAAGCTTTAAGTTTTTTTAAGAGGTAAGTTTTGGATGTTTTTAATGAGATATTTTGAATTTCTATGTTATTGATCCTTATTTGTGTATGGAAGCCGACTATTGTTCGGTTTGACCGTTTGACGGCCAGAATTCTGAATATCTGTGTATTTTCGATGCCTTATTTTTCAGTGTAGGTATTGTTTTAATAATCTAGAGTACGCGTAGACATTGAGTATAGTATGTAGCCGAGAGCGTAGACAAGTGAAAGTCGGTTTCAAGAATATCGTATGCCTACAAAGGCTTTGAAAAGGACTGCTAACTGAACTTGCTTACTGGCTTACTGGAGATCGATTATGATTAGCAACAAACAATTTATAACAATTTTTTTTGTAATATATTTAATTCTATCGACGTCATGTTAGTAGTGTGACAAAGTGACAACTGTATACATTATGGTACGCAATAAAGAATTGAGAACTGAGGCAGGAAGCTGTATTTAGAATTATAGTACCCAATAGTAAACCTTGAGCCTAAAATAAGACAAGGGACCAGGTAGCTATAAAACACTTATCTTAAACTGCTATCTAAGTTATCTTCTAAATAAATTCAGATATTTAAATCAACATGACGTGCGATATTTAAATTTTAAGGACAGTTTATGCGTAGGACCTTACGTCAAATCTGTCCATTACGTATATAGGTATTTCTAAAACTAGTTTTTAAAAAAGGTATTTATTAACTCCCCATGCTATAAATAAATATTTTTACATTAAATAATTTAACATACACACTAGGCCTAGGTCATCCACTATTCAAACATTCTATTAAAACATGAAGGAAGATTACAATAATATTAATTAGTAAGAATGCGTTTTACTCAGTACTGACTGGTAGAGGTCTATGGAGGTCAGAAATTACTGGTATGCTATATTCGGTAAGATTGGAAGCCAACCTCAACTAAGGCAAAAAATCTTGAAAGATGTTAAAGAAATTATTTTAATTTGCGAATTTACGTATAACAAAAGTCACAGATGCGAATTCGACATCGTTTGTCGAATTCGCATCTGTGACTTTTGTTCACTAAAGAAAATCGTACACTTTTAGAAACTAGTTTTTATTAATGTCCGTCTTTATTGATAGATCTGATTTAATACATAAATAGGAACTTATCTACCAAATGGATAAAGGTTCTCTGTTTATATTCTTATTTGTTTCATTTCGTAATGAAGAAATGTCTTGAATTGATCACATTTATTCAAATTGATAGTGTTGTGTAGATGTCACAATTCTTCGATGTCAGTCGATCTTCTTCTTCACATCATAATTATCATCACGCTGCATAGGGCATGTGAATGCTCGTCAAGGTACCATAGTCCGCGTAGCCTGGAGCTGATATCGTTACTTACGATGGCAGTATCGTTACTTTTTATAAGCCTGCTGTGATAAATATAGTTTACTGTTTCACAGACTAGCGGACGTCACCAATTCACCCGCGTAGTTCCCGTTACCTTGGGAATACAGGAATAAAATGTAGCCTATGCTACTCAGGGTGAATGTAGCTTTCTAATGGTGAAAGAATTTTTGAAATCGGCGCACTTATTTATTGAGTTTATTCATTACAAACATTACACACAAAAATACAAATCTTTCCTCTTTATAATATTACTAGCGGACGTCCCGCGGTTTCACCCGCGTAGTTTCCGTTCCCGTGGGAATACAGGGATAAAAAAGTAGCCTATGTCACCCGGGGATAGTGTAGCTTCCCAATGGTGAAAGAATTTTTCAAATCAGTCCAGTAGTTTCGGAGCCTATTCGTTACAAACAAACAAACAAATCTTACCTCTTTATAATATTAGTGTAGATTAATGTAGATAAAAGCATCGATCTCGGTGTTATTGATAAAAGTGAAATAGTTGCCAATATCGTATAAAATGGTAGTAGACAAAAAAAAACTAATTAGTCCGTCAGATAGATGTCCAGAAAATATTGGACACATTTTTTCCCACGTAAACAAACAATTAAGACGATACAGTGCAGTGCTTTGAAAACTCGTGTGACGTCTTATTGTAAGACATTAATTATGGTTTTTTTACCGGCGAGTGACGTCACAAGCCCCCACTTAAATCTTTGACGCGTTAACTTCGTGATTTTTTATTGGTTTGATGTTAAAATATTTTTTTACTATAAAATGTAAAGAAACACGTCATTGCCATTAAAAAATCGTTGCATTCATAAACTTCATTAGTCACTAAAAAACGCAGTAAAATACAGCATGTCATCGATGTTGGAAATTCCGACAGAAGTTAAAAAAATAGGTCACTATTATTGCTTGTTAATCACCAAAATAACTAACTTTTAACGTTAAATTAGAGATGCAGCCATTAAAAAAACATTAGAGGGCTATTCATTCACTTTTTATTTAATCACTAAAAAACGGAATAAAAACATAATTTCAATGATGTTGCAAATTATCTAAAACATCGATTATAATAATGAAATAAAAAATTAAGCTACAATCATTATTATGTCATTAATCATTCACTGTTTTATAATTTAAATCCTAACCTTTATGAAAAATGTGGAAGTTTCCTTCGATTTTTAATTAATGATGATAGGAAAAACCCAATAACACTTTGCCCGATCTGGGAATCAAACACCCGACCAACAAGACATTCAAGACACATTACCTAATAGCAACAATATCTAGTCAGATGAACATGTATGTTTTATTTGGCAAACCATTCATAATTACTATTGATCCAATACAATTGCGTCCCATCGTTCAAATGGGCTAGTCTAGGCTGTGACCTTAATAGGACTTCCCGACTCCTTAGAAGCGTTCCACAATGGCATTCTGTCGCAAATAAGCAGAGCGTATTTGATTTTGTACATCTTGTGAATTTAGTTGATATCATAACTAGAACTTTAGATAAGCTTGTGGCCTTTAAGGAAGACTGAGTCGGCAGAATTTTTTATTAGAATTACCCGATAATTTTACCTATTTATAATATTTGTATAGATTTGGTTAGGTTAGGTTGCGCACTAGGCTCTTTTAGTGGACTGTGTACAGTCCACAATCTCTTAGCCTGAACGTATCAGCAATAGAAAAATCATAGATTACGATGCTCTACGTATTCAAAAGTACACTCTGTAATCGTTTTCGGACGAGATTTCTCAAGATTACGTTAATTTTTCATAAATCAAACTTGTTTAAAAGTAACACTTACAAAATGCAGAGTTACGCTGTGAATTATGCGATGAAATACGATCCAAGAATGTCTGCAACAGCTGATACTGTCATCGTTCCAAAACTTATTGAATAATAAATAGCTAATATCCTTAATGCTTCTGAGAACTCTACTAATTTAGCATTATTGATATATTTAGAACCACAATAACATTTCAGAGGGAAACAAAGCTTACTAATTGCTTATTTTTCTGAGGGGGCAAACACCTCAGAGTTTCCATCACATTAAATTGTCTCATAAAACTCGTAACCAAAAAAAAAATGCACCAAACCTACCTACAGATAGCAAGATTGTATGGTTGATTTGGCAATCGTCTTAATTGATTTGGCAATCGTAACAAATTGATTCTAAAATATTTTTTTGCAATTCTTCAAATTCATATTTTAATACTTATACATACTACGGCAAGAAACGCCCGCATATTCTGTTTTTGAAGAAACTGACAAAATTAAATTAATTCAGCCCATTTTGTAACCAATTTTATCTATACTTTTACTTGCGATCGTTGCTAAAACTTAAATAAATACTAAACTAGGTCTTAACTGGCCGCTTATCAACAAAAAACTAGTCACACCAGTCTTCTGAATTCCGCAACACTATGTTGAAATTTCGGTATCTCCTCTTAAATCATTTCCTATTCTAATCTTCGTTCATTTGTTTCAGCCTGGGATACCAATGCCCTCTCATGTACAACCCCACAGATTACTTCATCAAGGTGCTGTCTTTAACTCCTGGCTCGGAGTCAGCCTCACGACAGGCCATCAAGAATGTCTGCGATAGATTCGCAGTCAGTGACGCTGCCAAAGAACTTGACATGGAAATACAATTCGAATTTCATTTGATGGATACTGAGAATTCTTCACGAACCGTAAGTCTACAAGTTGAACCAGTATTTAATTAACTTAAAATTATATGAACCATAAATAATAATTGTATCTTTAAATTTAATATTTTTACGGTGATCATAAATATTGAGGATCTCAGGGTCAGAATTGAATATTCAAATAATATGCTGTGAAAATATTTTAGTTAAGAAACGAGAGTAAACTGTCGAATCTTCTAATAATGGTCAACTGGATCAAAAAAACGTTGATTTATTTTAGACCTTTCAAACCTAGCATGTGTAATGCTACGACCTATTATACAGTATGTTAACTAACAGGGGGCGTTCCCGTTAACCCGCAATAGTATAGCATCCATACATGCTAAAAAAAAAATACCAACCTGGAAACCCCTTGGTTACGGAGATATTGGGGGTCAAAGTTCCAAATTTTTCACAGCTGTTTTCGTAAATTCAAGTTTTTCAGGCTATAACGTTACTTAAATTACCTCCTTGACCCATTAATTATTTAAAGCATCCACTAGCACAATGTTTTAAGAGTGGTACTTTGAGTTTTACCGTAAAATGTGATTTTTGACACCAAAAAAAAAAGTTGTTTCCCAGCAAAAAAATTTGAGTAGGGGTACTTAGTTTGATGTACAGAATGCTTGGTTGACGGGAACGCCCTCTGTTAGTTAACATACTGTATGTATACTATTACATGTACTACTGGGCCACCGGTGACCCAGTGGTGGCGGCCCCGACTTACGAACAGTAGGTCGTGGGTTCGAACCCAGACAAGCACATTACTTTGTGTCATTTATTTCATCACCGCTGCTCTCAAAACGGTGAAGGAAAACATCGTGAGGAAACCGGCTTGTCTTAGAACCAAATAATTCGAAGACATGTGACATCTAGGTACCAATCATTTATCATCATCATTATCAGCCTATATTGTTCCCACTGCAGGTACTCAGGCCTCCTCTCTAGGAGAGGGGTGGGCTATAATCTACCACGCGTGCCCAGTGCAGGTTGGTAGATGTCACATGTCTTCGAATTTTTGTGCTGGTTTTCTCACCATGGTCTTGTGTTCAATTGTCAAGAGCCATAAAAATTGAAGTGTATCAGGGCGGTATTTTAAGCCCACTTATGATCCGAATTTCTACTTCGATTTCAATGCTAACAGATATTTTGTTTTATTTTCCAGATGAATGAAACACATGATACCTTCGAACGTCCATTCTTTCTGACGAAGTTGTGGTGGTTAATATACAGATATCTACTGATAGTAATCAGAGATCCACGGGTTCAATTCGTAAGGATATTTCAGAAATTGGTGAGTCGAACAAAATAGGAGTATGGTACTGTTATCAAAACTTCTAGTTACGCTTTGAATAATGTCTCGATAAAAAAGCGGCGGGCGCCGGGGGCGGTGATATTGTTTCGAATCGTTTTATAATCGATATCTGATTATTATTATATTTAGGAATTAATCTTGAAGAAAACGAAAGTTACGAAAATGGTCATGACAATGAATTGGTATGTCTTCTTCCAGAGACCATCGTATCGTATTTTTAGGCAAATATGAGCTCTGACAGTTCTCCTAACCTACGACTTTTTCTGTTCTAGGCCATAGCTCTCACTGCTGGGATATGCTTTATGGGTACTGTACGGCTCTCGCAAGCAGGAATCCAAGACGTCCAGGGTGCCCTGTTCATCATCATCGCAGAGAATACCTTCAGTCCCATGTACTCGGTCTTGCACATGTTCCCTGAAGAATTCCCGTTGCTGAATAGAGAGCTGAAAGCAGGACTGTACACAGCGCCCATTTATTATACTGCCAGGATGGTGGCTCTGGTAAGTTGTGGTTTTGCGGAAATTACATCGATAACCATAATCGATATTATATTCAAAAGAATTTATTTTTGTAAACGATTGCTCCGTTAGCGTGAACCTTCTTTTCCAAAAAGTAACTCAGATTTTCTCTTTAGTCTGGAGCTTTGTTCCCTCAGGAGCTCAGAAGCCGGAGTATTTACAAAAGTACGAGTATTTACTATTGCTATATAATATAATAGAACCGTGGCTAAAATATTTTTTTGGCAGGGAGTGCAATAACTTTAGTTATTAGGTGTCTTTATTCATTTTATTATGATTTAACGTGCCTCTTTCATTAAAAAGGGAGAAAAAGCAACGATGCCTCGTAAATAATAATAATAATATGAATTAAACCCGCTGATTGTAATGTCGTTAGATTTTTTGCCAACAGTTCAGCTAGTTTTTGTTTAATGTTGTGCAATATTTTTGCAATGAAGTATTTGGTTGAGTGAGGCTAGTGGGGAACTTAGTAGAATAGTCCACGTGCTCTTATTTTCGTCATCATTCTCCTGTCCTTATCCCAATTTATTTCGTATTCGCGCAGCATGTCGTCTTCTTCAAGCATTTTTGTCATACCTGCATAGGCTGACAACTTATAACCCAGTAATATTAATAACTACCTGTTGCCAGCGGCTTGACCCGCTACAACACAAAATTATCCCACGGGAAGATAAAATCAGGATAAAAACTATCCTATGTGTTAATCCAGGCTGGTAATCAGCTAACTCCATACCAAATGTTATTGAAAACGCTCCAGCCGTTTAGACGTGAAGAAGTAACAAACATACACACGCACAAACTTTCGCCTTTATAATATTAGTGTGATATCCGTGGTGCGAGGCAACTGGACTTATCCCAGTTGTATACGTCCCTGTATGCTTATTGGCCTTGTTCTGTTCTGTCTCCTGCTGATATGGAGGGATGTGGAAATTATGTTTTTCCAACTCCTCCGCTATTTTTTTCTGATTAATTTCGTTGCGGGATCTAAGACAGTTAAAATCGTTTCTCTGCGACTTCGTCAAGCTTCATTGTCTCGGCACTTTTCTTGTGGTCGCCACTGTTGATTCTGGCTTACAGGATTTATAGTGGTTTGGGAATAGTGTGGCGGGCTTGTCCCAAATTTTATGACTTCTTCTTTCATACATCTCTATTACTCTGCATCTCAGCAGTCACCTCCTTTCTTGCTATATCATCCTCCATAACGTTTATTTGGTCTTCGTCTCCTCTATTCTATACTTTCACGTGCCCTTACCTATATACCTACCAACGAATAATTGCCCTCATTTATTTTGTTTGATTAGCATTTAAATAGTTAATGTCACACTAAAGGGCATCAGATTACATATTGCCTATAAATTAACTAAACGAAATACATAAATTACAATAAGATGTTAAGTACCTACGGGCTTTTCAAAAATCAATTTAAAATTCGAAGATTCTTTAAACTAGATACCACCAGCTGAGTTTAGGCATGTAGTTACACGTCAAAACATTTGACTATGACCAATATATTTAAAACTTGTTCCATTAACATACTTACTATAGGTACTTTATTTATAAGGCATGTTGTAGAACCTCGAGAATAAATCGATAAAGGCAAAAGGCCAACTCCGCGAGGATAAACTAATTTAAAGTTCAACCACAGAATACAATGGTCGGATATCTTTTACCCCTCAAGAAAATTGACATGCGACAGTTTTTCTGACAAGAATGCAAATTAATTCCTCTGATAAAAATATCTTACGTCAACGATGCAAATCCCAGTAATCTGCCTTAAAGATTGCGCACTCACGCTTTGTTCCACATAATTGACGTTTTTTTTCCTTCTGTATCCAGTATCAATAACTAGGTACTAGAGATCGGAGGTTTGAGTATTGGCTAAAAGGATTGCGAGTTTGAGTGTCAAAATAATCTTTATAAAACCCAGTTTTTTTTTTCATTTCATTTGGTTTGAATATTTGATTTGAAGCAATTTGTGACTTGTTTCCACGAATTTATTGTCTAGTTTTAAACAGAACAGAAATATTAATTATTCTTATGAATACTTAATTTTATATATTATGTTTTTTTTTTTTAATCCAGTCAAATCGGGAAATTAAAATATTTTAAGCGATTCCACACTTTTGCAACTATTTGTCGATCAAAAATGTACCTACTTGTAGGCGAATGTGGCTCCGAATATCCGATTCCACTAATAACAGTAATAACGTACACCAATGTTAAACTACTTAATAATGTTAAACTTACTAATGTTAAATAGAAGTTACTGTACCTCCTTTTTTTTTTTTTTTTGGTGGGTATAAAATAACCCCTCCCGCTCTTGGGCAGAGCGAAAGGGAGTGTCACACTTCTACTGACTAAAAACCACCCATGTTCCTTCTTCGCCCTCTATGTCGAGGCCGCGATAACCGGTGGACTACCCGCGGCCAAGTTGCTGTACCTTCTGTTATAATTTTATTGTTAGTAAGAATATTAATAGGAGAAGTATTTTACAAGCACGTGCTTGTAAAATACTACTACTAGATTACGGAAACGTTTCCGATTTTGCATTGTTTATAGTTAAAAAGTTATCTATAAATGACTCAATAACTGTATTATCTGTTACCTATATTTTTGGTTCCAGCTACCCGGCCTGCTAATAGAACCCACACTTTTCACCCTGGTGGTGTACTGGATCGCAGGTCTACGTGGTTCCTTGTATGCGTTCAGCTTCACAGTCTTCTTGGCTATACTGGTGCTCAACGTTGCGATTGCCTGTGGTAAGTCATTTGATGCAATAATTTTAGTCCTTACACCTGCTTCCATTTTTATGTGTTCAAATTCGGAAGCTCCACAATCAAAACATTTGCAGGTTGCGGCGAAAATCTTAAATATAGCCTGCCTCACGTTATAACTGCAAAACCTCTTAATAACGTCCACCTAGCATCCACATTCTACGTGGTTTTATTTATTTATTTGTTTATTAAAACTTTATGCACAAGTAATAAAACCGTACAAAGGCGGACTTAATGCCTTGGGCATTTTCTACCAGTCTACCTTAGGGTGTGAAAATACATATACCTAACATATAAGAATAAATACATACATGCACATTTACATAAAATATATAAAGTTTTGAAAGATACACATGAAAAGCTTTAACAACTTAGTTGTGAGACGAAGATGCCAACTTCTTGCGAATGTGCTCGCGAGCTTTCATTTTGAATGTGAACTGACCGTTTTCTGGTTTTGTATTATACTGATAAACTTATCCACAGAGAACGGTGTAAATTATAACATCAAATTGTGAATCTGGAATCTGGCAATGTTCGAATCAATTTCCCGAACAACCTCTATCGCATTGCATTTTGTGGGTTCGGTTGAGTGTTTCTGCGTAAAATGATTTTATTTGTTTAATGATTTCTGATCTTTGATTCCAGGATCGTTCTTCTCGTGTGCGTTTGGTTCAATGCCAGTAGCAATTGCGTACCTCGTGCCCTTTGACTACGCGCTCATGATGACCTCGGGTCTCTTCATTAAGTTAAGGTAAATAATTCACATTAACTAGCTTTTTTATGACTGTTATTTCTTTTTCACGACATGTGTTAATATTACGACCTTATTATGCTGGAAAATCTTCGAAAATAGTTAAACTGTTCGCATAAATATGATGATAAAATCATTTATTACTCTATATATTTCTCGGTGTTGCCTATTAATTAGATTATTTATAGTGACCTTATTAGTAAGCAATACCATAAACATGGGTTTTAGAAGTTTATGTGGTAAACCGTGGATCATTTATTCAGCTATTTAATTATTGAAACAGCAATTTAAATTTAATATAGGCTACCATCATTAAATATGTCAACAAGCTCAAGAACATGTCGAATGCAATGATAGGTAATAATCATTTAATTTAAACGACTTGAGATAGACATATGATAAAGAAAGGTACCTAGTCAAATTTTCGTAACGGAATGCTCTTCTTTTGTTCATTCACGTTGCTGCAGTAGATCCTTGTAAGGGTGCTTTTCCACCAGAGATGTGCTATGCAGCTACGCTGCGAGGATGTAATAGCTAAGCTGTTAAACTATGAGACCGTTTCCACTGAAACTACGCTATGTATATAGCGGTGCGAGTAAGATGTGCTATGAAGATGCTCCGCCGCAAAGTATCTGTGCGAGGAAGATGCGCAGTTCGAGCTATGCTATACAAACGCGGGAATACTTTAGGTACTCTGCTCAGCACATAGCTACACCACTCGTGACGACCCATAGCACGCATCCATAGGACACATCCATAGCACGCATCCTTCCATATAAAAAATAGCTTAGTTTAATCGTTTTCACCAGTGTTAACCTTTGTGAACTAATGCATATGATTGGTGGATATCAAACGCATCCATAATAAATAATAAATAAATATCCTTGGACATTTCACACAACGCCATCTAGTCCCAAGCTAAGCAACCTAATGCTTGTGTTATGGTAACGAGATGGCTGATAAACTACTTATATACATTTTTTTTTGTAAATACATACATATTATAGATAGAAAAACACCCAGACTCGGAACAAATACTTGTAGGTCGTACAAATATTTGTTCCGTGCGGGAATCGAACCCGCGACATGCTGCGCAGCAGTCAATCGCTCAACCACTGCGCCAACCGTGTCGTCATAATCCATATTGCTTCGCACATCTCTTTAGGAAAAGCACCCTAATGGGTATAAAAAGACCCTTCTCGTCATTGGAACCTTCTAGTTACGGAGGTATTGAAGGTCACCTGTACTATTCGATGCATTCGTCAGCATGATGTTTTGAGTGCACTACATTGAATCCTACCGCAAACCGTGATAATACACGCTAAAACATCAGGCGATTCCCAACATCCATTTTTTATGTAGAGTTACTAGGTTTGATTGATGTACAGATAAGAATGGTCGGTTGACGGCTTCTGAAGGGTCCGTTTATAGCTTGTATTTAATAGGAAGAATCATAGGGTTTGTCTTCTAAGATGGTCTGATGTCATGATTAACCATTTTACTACTTTGGTAGATCGCGTGAATTAAGTTCAGACTCTAGCTAGATACCAACAAGCCTTGATACAGTATTTAATAAACCTTATAAATAAAGTACTTGTGGTTTAGGCACATTCTGTGCATAACTAGATTAAGTAAAAGATAATAAATAAATCCTGTTTTATTGACCTGTTTTAACGTTTATTTTCAGTTCAATGCCAAAATATGTGTCCTGGATCCGACATTTATCCTGGTTAATGTATTCGAACGAAGCCATGAGCATATTGCAGTGGGATGGAGTCCAAAATATAAGTAAGTTTTAGGGTTTTACTACACAAGTTTTTTTTTCTAAATGGCCTCACGCTTGACCTGCAAGAGGTCTATGAGACTAGTTTCTGTTTAACCGGACTATCCTGTGGGTGCTTTGAGTGTAAGGATCTTAACCGGGCATAAAACTTCTATACTAAGCGAGAGCGCGTTGATGGCAACCCTTCGGGGTACGAGACTTGGCTTAGGGCGGCACTGGGAGGGGGCAGCAAAGGGACATGAGTGAGTACAGCTGAGTGAGACTATTATTTAGAAGAAAGTACTGGCTTAACATCGTGGGCTGGCTCGAGCCAGGGTCGAGGGGACTAAAAGAAGCCGAGCCCAACATAGTTGTGCAAGGCAGGTGATGAGTTTGTTATGATGAGTTTAAATGAATTCCGGGATTCATCATCATCAGCCTATAATGTTCCCACTGCAGGGACTCAGGCCTCATCTCTAGGAGAGGGATGGGCTATAATCCACCACGCGGGCCCAGTGCGGATTGGTAGATGTCACATATCTTCGAATGTTTTGGTTCTAAGACGTGCCGGTTTCCTCACTATGTTTTCCTTCACCGTTTAGAGAGCAGTGGTGTTGAAATAAATTACACAAAGTAATGCGCCTGACTGGATTCGAACCCACGACTCACAGTTCGTAAGTCGAGGCCGCCACCACTGGGCCACCACTGCAATTAATTCCGGGATTATCGGAAGGTTATTAGCCCTAGAACCAGTTACCGCTGGGGTAGAAGTGTTCTTGAGTGGAGACCGCGAATCGGCAATCGTAAAGTAGGCGCTCAGGCTCGGTGGATCGACGATCTTAGCAGGTGGGCTGGTAGTATAACTGGATGATAGTTGCTGAGAATAAAATATTCGAAGACATGTGACATCTACCAACCCGCACTGGGCCCGCGTGGTAGATTATAGCCCATTCCCTCTCAAAGAGAGAGGAGGCCTGTGTCCCAGCAGTGGGAACATTAATAGGCTGTTGATGAAGTCGAGTGCCAGCGTGTATTTGAGGAGGCGTATGTCCAGCAGCATTACATGTGGCTGAGATGAGAATGCTAAGGAGGTTATGTGGTGTGACGTGAATGTTTATATAAGGAATGAGGAAGTTTGAAAGGGGTGACGGTGAGTGAAAAGCGTGGTAATCGGTTGTCGTGGTATGGACATGTGATGCGAAGGAAGGTGGGAAATGTTGAGTATGAATGTAGATGGCTGTAAGAGTAGAAGACCAAAGAAACGATGAATGGACTGTGTGAAGGATGATATGGCTAGAAAGGAGGTGACTGCTGACATGACGAGAAATAGAGAAGTATAGAAGAAGAAGACATGTTGCACCTACCACGAATAAATTAAGACAAGCAGGAGAATGATGATGAGCAGTGGACTAATGTAGGCTGATAATGATGATGGGGAAGGTATTATAAAAAAATTGGTACCTACACTTTGTCAATTTATTATCCTTTAGAAATAAACAGTAAGACTTAACAATTGTTATGCAATATTGTATCATCCGATGGTGTGAGGTAATAACGACCTTGAAAACCTGTAATTTAAACTAATGTGAAAATCGCGGTTTAGCGAAGGTAAGTGCGTCACGTAGAAATGTGGGCAGTTCTGCCACCTTTTATAGATTATATTATAATATGGGTCTACAAAATCGACATACGAACATTCAATCGAACATAATTATGCAGTAGTTTATTCACCGGCCATTTTATTTTACAGAACTTTGAAGTTGATGTGGATGTATTTGGGTTCCCCAAATTGGTTTTAAGCAACTCGCTACTTCTTAGCGCGTCTATGGCAATCTAAATTATGTCAGGCCAGAATTGGGCTGTTATTTTGTCAAAAACGGTTTTGTTTAGGCATTCGTTTAGGTGATATCACTTCGTACTCCTCAAAAGAAGTATTGGGAGTCGCTTGTTTATAAACTATTATCTTACCTTAGTAGCCTCTGCCGCGTTCGGGTCTACTGGTTGTTGGGTTTTTCCAGTAAGAATAAGGGTCAGTAAGAGGGTATTTCACAAAAAAAAACTAATTAGTCCGTCAGATAGATTTTCGAAAAATAATGGACACGTATTTTTTCACTTAGACAAAAGATGAAGAAAACGCTTGGAAAGGCCGCGTCAAGTCGTGTGACGTTACAAGGTTAGCTCTTTTTTACCCACAAAGTGACGTCAAAAGCCTCCCAGTCATGAATCTTTGACACGTTTTATTATCGTCAAAGTTTTTTCCATTATTATTTGAAAATTTAACAAACTGACTAATTAGTTTTTTTGGTGAAATAGGTACCCTATTTCCCAGTACCAGCTAGTTTAGATTTGTGCGCAGTTGAAGACCTCTCTAAGTACCTACTTGGAAAAAACATAACTGCCGAAATTTGGGTGTGTATTAGATACATCTGTGCCTAACCCTTCGGGATAACAGGTGTGATGTTTTACTGCAATGTTGAAACATATTATATTATTATTGTGATAGGCAGCGTGACTAGTAGAAATACCGCCACAGTGTCGCCATCTATGTCATAAGCTAAATACCAACATGGATTGTTAGTCGCGTGCGCAGAGATCTTTCATGCCATTCATTTTTGTATGACTGTGATGTAACAATTTTCGGTTGGGTACTATCAACTGCATGTCCAGAGCAGTAATTATATAAGTTTTGATAGTGCTTAGGGGATTTAGGTAGGTTCAAGGGTACGGGCATATATTTGTTGGCACGGCCAGCTGGGACAGCCGGGACCAACGGCTTAACGTGATTTTGAAGGCACGGAGAAAAATCGGTAAACATTGTGTGGTTACCCATCCACGAACCATGACTGTCCACGACCATCTTCGATCGAAGCCAAATAATGTGTAGAAATCGCTTCGAAACGGCTTCTTTGATCTCTTTCCCACACTGTAATAGGATCAAAACAATCCTGGTAGGCTACCTAAGCGTGTGTGTAAGTAACACCTTTCACCAACGGCCTGCGGTTAGCAGTAAGTTCATACTGGTTTAGGAACAATTTTATTTCTCATAAGAATTACATAAATAATTCACTTACTGAGAAACACACTAAAATTATAATTTATTGATAATTAGAGCATACTATAATCAAAGTATCTAATCATACCTACTATATAATAGGCAAAGGGAAGCACACTATTTTATTTTTAGCAGGCCCTCAACACATTTTGGCACTAAATCAATAACTATTTAGATAGATGTAATTCTGACAATGCTTTGTAGATTTATAAATAAGAGAGATATTAATAGTCCTGCGTCAGGCGTAGGTTCGTAGGTGGGTAGGAATCTTAAGGGGGGTGGTGGGTGGTGAATTATATCGGGATGGTAGTGATATGATGACTGTACCAGTTGGCAGTTGGTGTAGGCAGAGAGTAAAAATTGCTTACGACGGCCCGCTGACAGTAAGTTTTGATCGAAGTGTGGGGATTTCGCCTATAAGATCGGTGTGTGTGTCTCTTATAGGTACTGGCATTGATAGCAGTGCCAGTCTTGTAGTGTAATCGTCGGACTTCCAAATAATAGGCCTCGAATTCGAAACCAAGACATTCACCGCTGATTTTTCGGATTTATGTGCGTGTTGCATAGTTATCACTTGCTTCTGTGAAGGAAAACACCATGAGGAAATCAGTATGTTGAGGCGGCATAAGAACTCCAACACCAGGTTAGCGAAAAACAACACGATAAAAATATAGGTCTTTGGTCTCGTGGTCTACGAGCGTACGGGCTAGTTCCGAAGCTGAGGAGCTTTTATATTTCACAGATAGGTATAAAGGGTGTAAAAGTAACCTTAACGCAAACGAAGGGCACTTGTTCTCCCCACCACCGCGATATTTTTTTTTGTTCTAGACCATACATGCGACCCCCCCCCCCCTAGTTACGGAGATATTGGGGGTCAAAGTTCCAAATTTTGCTCAGCTATTTTCGTAAATACTAGTTTTTCAGGTTCTAACTTTACTTAAATTACCTCCATGACCCTTTTACTATTCAACGCATCCTCTAGCATAATTTTTAAGAGTGCTACATTGAGTTTTACCGTAAAATGAAATATTTGACCCCAAAAAAAAAAAGTCGTTTCCCAGCAAACATTTTTGCGTAGGGGTGCTTAGTTTGATGTAAGTACAGAATGCTTGGTCAATATACGTGTGAAGGGTTGGTTTCACCCTGTATGACACAGGTCATATTGTTACTTTGATCGCGATATTTGGAACACTGTTTTGAAAACCATACCTTTTCGAGAACCAGGAGAAATTCAAACAGTTTTTATACCTACGATACGATAGGCGATATCCATACCGCTCTTAATCCAATAACTTAGGTATCTAAAATCAATGAACCCCCATGTTTTTATAACACTTCCTGCAAAACCATCTGTTTTACTTTTTCTAAGCGAACAGGTAGGATATTATGGCGCCCGGGATATTCCCAGCAAAAAGGGTCTATTAGATAAATGAGACAAAAAATTATAACAATAATGTATTTAAAAGGGGCAATATCTCCGTTGCATATAGTAAAACTTGTTGTTAAACATGGTGCTTGGCGCCTTTGTTAACATATCAGGGTTTTTGACAAATTGAGGTCGTCGACCCAGTAGTCAAGTAGGAAGACTTCGAGTCCTCGATCGATGTTCAAGTTCAAAGTGCTTTATGGTCAGGTGGCTCGCGAAATTCGGATTATCATACGTTTTTTGCAATTTAGCTCAGTCAGGTTTTATGTTGATTTAAAAATCACGCACGTAATGGGTATGTATTTATAGAGATATGTTATGTGAAATAATAGTACATTGTTACCCAAGGGATGGAAGTTACTTATTTAGTCCGGAGACGGGGTTTGGCGCCCGTAACGTAGTGAGGGCGCTAATAATTCGAGGGAGTAAATAAGTAATTTACCCGCGGTAAACACTGTGCTTTTCATTACGAATACGAGAAAAATAAGAACATAATTATTAACTAAAGAAAAAATTTGTGCTGATCAAATGTTGTCACTTTTTCGCTTTTTTTGTCCTCTGGTCGTCCAGCTATACAGCCAGTACTTTCATGTTAATCATTAAAAAAAAAAATGTCAATTTTGTCGAAATTTATGTTATGTTAGTTGTTTATAGATTAAAAAAAGTCATAATAGAATTATATTCTAAAGTTAACTTTATGTTATTTTAATTTTAAATCGCGCTGTAATTGAATGGCTGTATAAAAAGTTGGAACATGGTTCAATAAAAATGTGATATTAGACCATGTTTTTTTTTAATAATTTGACAGCTGTCAGTTGATAGCGATTCTCCCTAGGGCTGAAAAGTAGTACTTTCAACCCACTCCGCAATGTTATGAGCTACTTTCAGAGCATGAGTATTGAAAAATATATTTATTTTGTGTTTTTGATTTTGGACTATGGGTAATCCAAAATTGAGCTGAGGTAACTTGGATCACTGGGCCTCTAGTCTACTGACCCACCGAAGTACAGAGTTGTACAGAGGTTTACAAAATTCTTATAACCTTCTCCCTTGTTACAGCCTGCACCTCCGATAAAATAGGAGTACCTTGCCTTAGCACCGGTCAAGAAGTCCTGGACACCTATGACTTCGCGAGCACCAACCTTTGGATCGATGTCCTAGCCCTCTTCGGCCTTTATCTAGGTTTCCACAGCCTAGCCGTCCTGGCCCTTAGGCACAGAACTAGGAGAAAATAAATCTATAATGTTTATGGTTTATAATTATTGTTTTTGGTATGGTGTCTATTATGATAAATGTGTATTCCGTGAGATGTAAATAATTTAAATAAAGAATTTTATTGTACTGATGTTGTGTAGTTTTCCTTTCAAAATATACAAAATCGGACGTCGTTGAAAAACATACACCTTTTTGGTAAGGGGCCTCAGGAAGGACAGGTACGTAGTGCTTGCAACCGGCGTGCGTGTATGACCAGCTATGAAATGTATAGGGAATATGTAAGGATCGTAGCAGGTGGTGTTCTGTGGTTTCTGGCTACCGCCATGAGTAAGAGGAAAAAGGCATGAGTTTATGTATGTACATATGACTCACTTCACCATCATCATCATCATCATCTGCGTTCGTCATGATGTCGAGTTCGGTTATGAGTCTTATCAAATCACATAATTCTAGAGTTTCAGGCAATCTAAAAATAAATGAAAAAGAATCAAGAAAATCGGACCATTAGGTAATCGCAGAGGAATCGGTGTAGTTACATACAAAATGCTGGTGGAATACAAACCTCTCCTTTTTAAGAAGTCGGTTAAAAACGAGCGGGAGCTGTGTTCGATCCTCAGTTCATGTTACGATAAAGTTCTGCCTGGTTCATGGTAATATTACCATTCAATAAAAATCATACCTCTACCTATCCCAATCAAGAGAATATAGGCGTGAAAATGACATATCATGCCAGCATCATTCATCAGTCGCTATAAAAATCTATCGCTCAATAGAAACGTCATGTTGCTAATTTGGCACTGATCAGAAGTTCATCGCAAGTACCAGCAGGGCTGGTTTATTTAATAGTCAGTCTGGGTTTGTCTCTTGAGTGAGTTTTCAAGTTTCTAGTACCTATTGTGGCTTGTGAAAAAGTGACTTCTGGGTAACCATACACCATCATGGAAAGCTTGATCGCTTATTTAACATCAGGTGAGTGATGAGATAAAACATGAGTTATGCTTTTTTGGCGGTTGGATAAATAAAATACCTAACTAATTTCTGATTATTTTGTAACTCTAAATAGTGAAGATGATTGTTTCCAATTTTATCACTAACCAAAGAATAGAACATTTTGATACAACTGATACAAGTGCGGTAAGTTTGTTCGAGGTGGAATGAACACCCGAGCCGCACGGCGAGGGTGTTATGGGGCCGAGGACTGCAATAACAAATTCCCACGTGTATCAAACGTTGTTTTTCTAAGAAATAAAATAATGAAACGATAAGTAAATAGGTACTGCAAATAGGTAATAGGTAGGGCAATGTTTGTTAAAACAAACCCCAATTTGTTTCCGAGTCTACAAGACGTGGTACCGCGTAACAGACGGGATTTGACCACTCTTAAAGTTTATCCAGCAAAAACGGCACTCATGCGCAAAAGTATCGTCTGTATGGCGCCGACTATATTTAATAAATTACCAAAATCTTGGAAGGGGCTGGATAGTAAGGCGTTCAAGCGGCATCTTAATAATTTTCTTTTACAAAAAACTAGATTAGATTTTGATTTGATTTGATTTGATTTACTTAATGGAATATTTTTTGGTTCTGAAATAAATGAATAAAAAAAAAATAAAAAAAAAAAATTAGCTTTTGAGGGTTTCTTACCCAAAGCGTAAAAGTTTAGTACCGCCAGCTTTACAGCTTGAAGGTTAAAGAGCATTTCAAAGGTTTTAATGGATTTATTATTTTTCGCTTTTTTGTGTTTTATTTTTTGTTGAAAAGTTTTTATTTTTCACTTTTTGTGGTCCACTAGGGCTTCCCCCTTTAAAGCATACCGGCGTGATGTTATGTTATGAACTGGTGTTAAACAATAGACAGACATGAGATTTCAGCAATCCCAGTCCATTTGAGTTACGTTCCCTATCTCCGAAGTTCTTCATGAGATCTTCATTATATTGAAATGGGATCACTTCGAGAAGGTACTCTTCCAAAAACTACTTAAATCACTTCAAGTGTGCCTATACCTATTTGAAGAGTTCTCTCAACTTCTCTCTATTTCTCCAGGATCTCATCATCAGACTTGATGATCATGGGACCACCTAGGAAGTATACCTACCATTAAAAACTAAAAAAAAATGAAATTGGGCCAGCCATTTTCGAGTAATCGGGGGGGGGGACATACATATAAGTTACTGCCATCTAGCCAACATTTCACTAACTACTTCACTAAGCCATCTAAGGTCATAACACTGAAGTTCGGTATAAAAATGTTAGATGGCAGCACTTCCGCCCATGTTTTTGTACCTGGCTGCCGGTCCCGGCGAACAACGGGCGTTCGCTCCGCGCCGCGCAAGCGTAGTTCAAATTCATCCGCCATATTCGTCGTGTCAGACGGAGTGCAGTGCACGGCTGTGACATGTTTATTCGTAAACTGCATAAAACTTATGACATCGAGTCCTCACTGGTGCTTGTTTTATTTAGATAACTCTTCAAATATGCGATTTGATGGAGTCTTGAATGGATACTCGCGTCGTTTGTTGAATTATAAACGTGCATCGAACTGTGCATTCGTGTGTTTACGATAACAGCATTAACAGTAATCCTCGGTCGTGTATTGTTTTTTGTAAATCCCTTCAATTACTGGTGTTAAGGCTTTGTGATATTATGCAATATAGCATAACCGTGACCTTCGCGTTTCGTGACTGTGCTAAAGGTGTCTTTTGAGGTTAAAATGCAGCTTGGATTATGAGCGACTGCGCCGAGCCATCAGGTTAGTAAGACGTCCAGTTATTTTATCGGTACTGATAATACGGTGTTTATTTATCGTTTGTCCTATATTCTTGTTGTGACAACTTCGTATACATTACGTTTTTGATTAGGAAAACCATTTGTTATTGTAACGCAACAAGAAATAACTTAGAGCTAACTTGTTCAGACTTAAATTCTAACCTAGTTAATTACGAAAAGTTTTTACGCGGGAAGTTCCTAAGTACCAGATTTAAATAAACTTACATAAACTCGTTCCTAAAATAATGTTCAGTGAATTCACAACAGAGGTCATAAACTCATAACTTTACTTGTAAGTTTAGAATACAAAGACGTAGGTCGTTCCGTTGGCGTTAAGTCTCAAGTCGCGATCAACGTAGCAGGCCCGCGAAGCTTGCCTTGTTGCACCTTAGCGAGGCAAGGCACAAGGCGCGCGGCGCGCCACGCCACGGAGAGAATGCAACCTCGCCACAGGAATTACAAAGGGAGTAAAGTGAAACAAGGACGAGGCATTGGTTATCCTAATGTTTTTTTTTTTATAATCTGGTGTTAGACGTTTAAGATTGTCGATGGAACTGGTTGATGAGATTAAACAGTTGAATTGATTACCGACCTTTTTTGTTGATCTCCGTTTTAAGAGTTGACCTATTCAAAGATAATTCAAAGGTTTTAAATGTAGAGATAGAATGATAGGTAGTGGGTAGTATTATCTCTGTGTAATCAGGTCATGTACAAGTATCTGGTAGGTATCCAACTTGAATGGGTGTGATTAAACCCATTATGAAGATCATAATAATTTTGTTTACGCGAGTCTAGCGCGAGTTGCTGTTAAAAAACAATATGCCAGATGATCTACCTAACAAGATACAATAGAACAGTCGATTCTATTTTTTTCGTCAAACTTCCTGTCGGCTGTTTCGTCTATTCTCATGTTAATTTACCCCTAGAGCGTCACATGTTTGTATTTTTTAAATACGTTGTAGGTACCTACTCTATGATCTACCATTCTTCATACCCGGCAAGGAAAATAAAAATATATCATAAAAATAAAAAAGGTTTTACAAAGTTCAATGATATGGCCTGGAAAATAATAATAATTTAAGTATACCAGGTACAGACTCATTAAAATAAATTGGCGAAGTATTAAATAATCCACTTAAAACCCTTACACGTACGAAACAGGTTTTAACCGTTATTGATTAAAACTGAACTGTTTTCTTTCCTAAGTATGGAGTAATTTATCGGAATTTACACAGGGCTAAAACCTGTGGTGTCCACTCATGTTATCGAAATAGATAAAAACCACTCTAGATTGTTGGTGGGCGTTCGATTCCTAGCTTATGACGTCACTGTAATAAAACACCCAGTAGGTACCTACTAGCCGCATTAAATAAGCACTGGCTATTTGCAGCATAATGTAATTAGCAGGCTAGTCCCAACAGATCATGTCATTTAATTTCATATCAAGAAATCAAGGCATTCTCGCGAAAGTACCTACCTACCTACATAGATGAGATGAAGACACGACCAGTTGCGTCCACAAACACATGTGTTCGCTTTCGCAGAAGTTGCTAGTGATCAAAATAAGCATATTACCTGCATGCATGATAGAAAATTATTCGTTACTTATCATGAAGATGTCAGTTAATCTGTTTTCATTGTCCTAAGTAGCAAAGTCTCGTCCAAACCATGAATTTCTCTAATAAATATTCTTAAACATTGCAGGCTTGACAAAACCAATAACACGGAGATCTAGATATCGTTGGTCGAAGTAATTGCTGGAAGTCACGGCATAGTTACTAGCGAATAACCGACTAAGGTCGAAGCACAGCTTCTTGATAAAGATTGCGTGCTGTATCGTCGACGAGGTGAACAGCGTTTGCTTAACTTAGCTGGAAACGCGTGTGATTTCAACGTTAGAAGATAAAATTAATAATATAAAAACCTAGTAATGAAACGTAGTGGTAATTAAAGGTAATATTTAGAATTGTTTAGAATAGCTGTCACAGAAACTGTATTATTGAATAGTAATATTTTAATAGAAATCGTAGTGATAAAATCATTCATAGTCTCCAGTACCCCACACTACTTTGCAGTTCTTTGTCTTTTCGTAGCAGTGAAGAAAACGATTGCAAAAGCAGCCATAAATGTTGCATTGAAGCTAAAAGAATGTTCCAGGAATTGCAGGTGGTACCATACACTTAGTGGTATGGTAACATACGGATTGAGTTATTGAAATATTTTTAAAACAAATTGAATACCTTGTACCACATAAAGGAGCTTATTGATGATTGGAATCACATCGAGATAAACACACTACGTTTTATTACAGTTACATTGGACCAATACAAATTGCCCTCTCATTGAAAGGTGATTATCGAAGATTGGCAGGAAGAAGTCCTTTAAATCAGCCGCCGATAAACGCTCGTTGGCCTACCAGTTACCGATTAATGAGGCTGCTTACTTAGTCCTCCTTAGAAGTTTAGTGTCTATCGCAGCTTGCGACAGGCACGGATGCGATTCATTAAATCGGTGCCTAGATTTCCGTTTTAACCTGTTTCACTTGAATAACTATTTAACCTGTCTGCGTTGCAATATTCTACATCAATAATATTAAAGAACTTAGGTGACGGTCTCCAACTCGCTGAAAAAGCTGCTGTGATTGTCTGTCTGTGTGTAAATTGCTTTGAGTTTCTAATCTGAAAGTACCACGTATACACATAGTGTTCTGTTTCTAATTTTAGTTAGGCAAGCTCGATGTATTTACGAATCGTATTCGTTTATTTGAAGTTAAATTCTAACTTCCGTTGAACTTCGAATCTCATATAATCCACCTGTTTCCGTATTTCACTACATAGATTCCATGTGGTCGGAAAATAAGTAGCAAGAACATATTTTGTTGTACTTCAAATTGCTACTATTAGTCTCATTTAACCACCAGACAGATTTGTTTATGATCATCATGCAACTTCTGCTTGAACGGTTACGAAACAAGAAGAAGCGAGCCGTCTTACAATATTAGTCGACGATGATAAATAGTTTAATGGTCTTCTCAAATCGGTTTCAATGTAACTTGAGACCGATGAACTCTGTAATTAGCGGGTTACGTTCCACGAAACTCGAACGAAAGTCTCGCGTGATACTCTTTTTTTGTACACCACCTATGGTATTATAATGAGAATAATTTTGCCAATCTTGCAGTTTCTTGTTCGGATCGGAACCAATTACTATGGCATCGGTCACATTAACAGACAAGTGAAAGTCCATAATTATACATAATAGCAATAAAAGAGATCCACGCGATTCAATGGAGAATTTTAATTTTGTAGCTTATTTTGTGCATTGCATGTGGTATAACTGACCATCAGACGACTGTTATTTTCATAGCGAAGCAAAAACCGCGAGAACAAACGGAGTGTCGAAGTATTTACTACCAGATTTGGCATGACGCGATGATATGTGGAACTGGTTTGATGCTCGTTAAGACGCGCCGTAGTGTCTCACGTATTTGAACAAAAACCGAGCCGGGAGCAGGGCTGACTTGTTTTGGACAATACCCGGCTGACACTTGAATGCCGATGCGTTTACCATGTGACATCACATAGCTACCCGAACATGGAGAAACGTTCAGAAATGTAGGCTGGGGAGAAAAGTCCTTAAAAGGTACCATAATAGGCATACGAGAGGTATTGTGTGGATTATTCTCAAACAAATTGCCAACTGATAGGATTCAAGTTTATGTTCGTTTCTGAGTAGAATGAAAGTTGGTTTTCTTCGTGGATTTATTTACTTTTTGCCAACACCGACATGACCATAAAATAATGCTTTAGTAGATCAATGTTTTGAATGTAAAACACATACATTGAATAAGCCAACCTTTTCTCGATCCCAAACAGTATGAAGCATGAGCCTTACAAAAAATGGTACAAATTGTTAAGAAGAATTGAGAAACAAAGCATTCATTGTTCCATATTGAAGGTCGACCAGATAAACAGACTAAAGATAAGTGAGAAACTGAACTTAACACATTGTTTGGGAAGTTGCAACACCAGAAGAATAAGGCCCACTTTAAGATTACGAACCGAGAGCGTATAATTATTGACTATTTAAGTATTTACAATACTATAAACCTGACTAACAGCTATTGAATTGCACATTTCCCGGACTCGTGTTTAGTGGGAGGTTGAATTTTAACACTAGCTCCCTTTGTGAGCTTTGCACCGGGTCACCGACCCTTAATTATCCTATAGTGCGCACCGCTGCAGTGCAATGCTCCAGTAAAATTCTGCATAACACGCCTTTATTAGTCGCTGACGGCTCCGACTTCCTGGCAAATATTAGTTCAACTCTTTCTTTAAATAAACCAAAATTAATGACACTTTAGCAAACAGTAAATTGTTTAAAATGACAGCTAATGAAAAAAGCCTTTTAAATACGAATATTGTAAGACGGTTGGTGGTTGTGTAACATACACCGGATAAGCCGTAAAAACGAAGCCGGTTGTAGCGATCCCTATCGAGTGACCGCGCCGAATCACTTTTGCATGTCCACAATTACGGGCTTACGGCACCGGTTACCTTACGGCCCAAACGTTGTGTACACTGTTTTTATAAAACGAATACGATAACATCAATCGAATCGATTCAGCCGATGAATCATACTCGATTCCGATGAATCGTGTTGCCTGCCTGTATGTTTTGTTGCGAAAACTCAATTACTTTTTGAATCCCCTCGCATTATAGTCTGAAACGTATCCTGATGCAACTATGATAAGGTTTTCAATTTTAGTTCTGATAGAAAAACTGATATCCTTTTCCCCTTCAGCTGAAAGTAGTTTGTTAGACAATGTTGGCAGTTATTATTGCTGTCAATAAATAAAGCCTGTTCTATTATATAGAAGTAGTGGCGCTATTGTCAAGATACGGGTAAATAATGAACGTCCTGCCTGTTACTTTTGTCCAAACAAGGAAGTGTAAATGTGGAGTAATTGGCTGGACCAGGAAATTACTAAAAGGTTTCTTAGGTTCATCGATCATTTGAGACTCGTGCTTGTTTTAACGGCTTCCTTTTTAGCAGAAGTGAAACGTGCCGTCGAAAGCGCACTATCTGCAATACCTGCGCGCTCAAGAAACTTTGTATCATCGAGATTATCATTCTGTAGTGGCCGAGAGAAGCGACCAGTTCCTATAAAAGGCTCGTTAAGTAAATGTTTTCCGTTAGCTATGACACACGCTAATATTTGGCCTTCCACATGGACCAGCCTCCGTCGAGAATTTCTTGACTCGAGGTAAATTACTATATTTACCTGCAATTATGGTAGACGCTTTTTGGATTTATGTAGCAATTAAGCGCATAATCCCTTAAGAAGCCTGGTAGGGCAGTTACAAAATGCTTTGAAAGTTTTCTTGTAATCTGAGACTTATTCAGGACGAGTAGCCTGTTTGTGAGGTTGTTAAATAACGGCTTAAATTACTTTGAAGTGGATTTAATGAATATAAAATTTCCGTTAAGATTGACATTTTGAAAGGGGCTACGAATGCGTGGACTTAAGATCATGAATCTTGCAAACGTATATGGTAATCCGCCATCTTGATGTTGTCAAGAAAAATCACATAACATTAAAATCCATAATTGAGTTCTCGCTAAGCCGTAGTAAGAAGGTTGCTTAGAGAAAACACTAATACAGTAGCCGAGTTTATCCATTCTGTTGTCGAGCGGCCACGTGCATGATCATGCATACTGTAAACAGATATAATTAAGGTCGTGGCGTCCATATTAATGCAGGCCCGATCAATATTCATAGCTAGCGGGCCGCGGGTCAGATAGCTAGATATCCATTGGCGCCCAGCACACTCGGGTCAAGTAAGAATAAGTTGAGATTCGCGATAAAACTAGTTCAGAGTTAATTATTTTGTTAGCTTATTAAATTATAATGGCAAGAAAATAATTTACTTACTAATTAATACATTGACTACTTATTAATTTACTTGTTTTATGACAAAGAACGCCGAAAGTTCAAAAATGTAACGACAGTCTCATAAACAATTATTTCTTCATTTCGTGCTCTTCTTCCTTCCCGTCGGGGCAGCGGGTTGTACACTAGTTACCGTGGCCTCGACTATAGTATAAGTATAAGTCTGACACACCCTTTCGTTCTGCCCAAGAGCCACACCCCAAAAAAAAAGCTCTTCCTTTGCAATTGAATCTAATTTCAAAACTAAACATAAAAGCTTTACCTGACTGACTCGTGCGCATCACACTGTGACCTTGACGCGATAACGCTGCGTCCGCACAGCTATAAAACCATGGTACAGCAGTAATACCCCGCTATTACTACTTATAAACGTTTACGCCATACGCGCCACACGGTGTTGCATCGCGTTTTTATCCAATTATACATATTTTTTCAATTTTATGGTTCGTTTATTCTTAAGTGTAAATTATAGATGAATCTTGCGTAAAATCGCATTCTTAGTTTGTAACTATCAATCAATATCATCACGAAACGAATTTCTTATCTCGAATACTATTGTTTTCAATTGCATTGTCATTGAAATGAAGATCACGTTCCTAAGCAATTAGTATGTCATTATGTTCGTTATTGTGCATACTTCAGATTCTGGCTCTCACATTGATTGGTTTTGTAAGATTAATTCATTTGATTTATCAGGCAATGACATGGTGTACCTACTGTATTTTCTTTTTGAATCTTCAGTTGCACATCATAACTATTGCTGCTTATGTGTTATTCATTTTAAACGATTCTGATATTATCATTACGATTTATCTTTTTCTTTCTTATTGTTTACTAGCTTGTTCCTGCGGCTTCGTCCGCGTGGTCTACATGAAACGAATATTTTTTTTCCAGAGACTAACATTATAAGCACATTTAGTCAGAATTATTCCTTGAATCTTCCCAGATAATAAGAAAATCTAAAATTCATTTCCCTCTTTTAAGGAAGGAATTTCGAAAAATCCTTCCTTATTTCTTGTTTACAGTATAAGAGGAACCTCTGTGCAGTATTTCAGCTTTCTAGATCCAAGGGTTTGGGCTGGGCATTGATAAGCCAGTCAGGACTGTTTTATTATATATTGCATAGATTTAAACTTCACAAATCTTCTTTCCATTTAATCCTTGTTTAAATACTCCTGTATCTAGTTTCCCACGACTATTGTGGCCATGTCAATTGTCATCAGTCCATGTAACCAGCTGACGACCGCCGTACCTCCGTCCGGTGTCCGGTCTAAATTCAGCTTCCTCTATCCCACAATCCCACCGGCCACCGGATCCACGCCATATGTGGCAGTGTAGCTGAATCGTATCGTCGAAAACTCCAATGAAAAAGAAAGCATTCTTACGATAAGATTTAAGAACTATGTAGTCGTATTTGGGTATCAAGTGAAAACAAACCGTATTGGGAAGCGTTGCGTCATTGCCCAGTTATTTGGCCGATAGGTCTAGTTAAGAGTTATCGGTTTGCGTAAGATGCTGTTGTCGATAGATAGTGTGTATTGATATGTTCTTTCAACTATTGAATTTCTCATTACTGGTCACCTTCTTTTTCCGAAAATGTATCCCTCATACCCTTTGGTTTTACCTGTTATATTTCTTTCAAGTGTCAACTAGTCCGGATCTTTAGCATCGCGCCATTCATTTGTCTGGCAAGAAACCTGTCTAGTTCCTTCAATAATCCGATTTACGTCCACAGCCCTCACGCCGTATATTGACTTTTGTCCTGTTATTTCTTTATGAGTTTTTTTTATCATCTTGCCTGATTATATTTTTATGGATTTCATGCTAAAGTTTATTGATATTTTATTGCTTCATGATAACTTCGGAACACTTTATCCAGAATGACTGCGTCTGGCTTGCTGTTATTTGGTTTTATAGCTTTATTTACTTACAGTTCTATACTTAATGTAATTTGCTTAAAGTAATAAATTCCTTTTTACGAATCTCTTTTTACTTGAAATTGAATTCTAAGAACTAATAAGTAGGACATAGCTGCTCTATGGAAGTATTCATTGAGCTTCTACTTACTTTATCTAGTAAATAGGTTTAGTATTTTAAGAACCGTGTGTAATCAATTTCGCATGAACAGTGGTATGGTAATAAACGTATTTGTGCGTTTTCTTTGCAGTTATTGCTGCTAGTTCTCGGAATATTATCACATCAGCTCATGTTACCTTCCAGACCGCTGAGATAAGGAATACAGAGGTTTACTTTTTAGTCGAATAACAGAATGTATTTTGATTTATGGCTTAACAAGCCTAATTCCTGAAAAAAAAACCTTTAAATGAAAATACGTAGGTATTATAATTATGTTACTTTTTTATCTTCTATTGCTGACGTTGGAGGATGAATTTTCAGAAATCATGCTTTAGTGTCCACCATCGTTGACTAATAGTCAATATTGTGCCAAATTGCATGCTTATTGACCATTTTAGGATATGCGTTTTCGTTTGAGATAGTTGGATTACTATCCTGGTTGAATGCAATAGACTTGCCCGCTAGTGAAATGTGGAAACCTAATCCTTCAGGGATTATGGGGTTTCTTATGTTATGTTGTATAAATAGTCCGGTCAAATTAGACCAAAAAATAGGGGTAAGGTTACATTAATTCCCACCCGGCTGAAAATTGGTAGGATTGTTCAAAACACCATTATGAATGAAATGTAAAAAGCCCCTATCGATCCGACAGCTGGAAATAAAGTTATTCGAGTTCAAAGGTCTCAAAAACGCGGTTTTTCGCGATTTTCAGCAAACGATAAATTTTATCATAAAAGCACAGACAAAATTATAGATCAGATCTATAAAAATGACCAAACATTTATATTTCTAAGTGCCACCGTTTTTGAGATATAACAATTCAAAAAGTTTAAAGACACAATCAATGAACAATCCTACCAACCTTGGATGTTTAAATTAACCTGACTAAAAGTAAATATTTTAAAATGTTCTCAAAGACCAGGCCTAAACTGCAAACGTTGCGCACAGTTGCACACACGATAATCATTTTACTTCGTCGCCATGGTCTCCCCGTTTCCACGATTACGATGATTCGGTTTGAAATTGAATAGCTGTTTTATTGCAACATGAACTATAGACAATTCAATGGATTTTGGACAACTTGTTAAAGATCGGTGGGAGAACTGGTTACTGTGCCTGCAGGTAATATTAACTGGTTTGCGAACTTTGAACCTTAGAGTCTACCAACTGGAGTGTATTTAGTAACGCCAACGCACCCTGTCTTCATCTGGCTTCACTGTATACCTTCCTAAGTACATAATACAAAAGAGGAAGGGATTCTTAGAAACCTTCTGTATCTGTATTAACGATCCTACGGAGATTATGACCTCAATATATTTTTTTTTTGGCGTGTGGAAAATCATCGAATAACCCCTCCCGCTCTTGGGCAGAGCGAAAGGGAGTGTCAGACTTCTACTGACTAAAAACCACCTATGTTCCTTCTTAGCCCTATATGTCGAGGCCGCGATAACTAGTGTACAACCCGCGGCCAAGATTATGACCTCTTGCGTGGAAAAATCACGTATTTCTTGCAAATATCAATCAGCCTAAAAATCATAGACCTCTGCTAAACATATGCCTCTCCCAAACTGTGGAACAACACTCTCCTCCGTCTTCTGTATAAAAAACCAACCACCTTTTGTAATAGGTAAGCTGTTATTGAATATTTTAAAATGATTTACATGTATGTTTGTTTAGATTTAATCACTGAATTTTAAAACTGTTATTCTCAACCGATTGAGCTTATAGGGTCTTTGGAGTCTGGTAAATTGATCCCACTCAGATGGGACCCGTGGGATGAATCTATCAATTGCATTATTTACATTACTTTTCTTTGGTTGATTGAACCCGCTGATAAAGATAAATCAAATAGACGTTTAGTTTGGATGACAATGCATGGCTAGGTAAGTTACGTCATTCTAAATCCATTATTGGACTAATTATTCTTCATGCACCTCACAATAATAATTTGGTTATCAACTAAAAGGATTTGCTGGGGAATATACCCAAAAAATACGTCGCACCTAGTTTAAAAGTGGTTTTTTAAATGTTTTTAATAGATTGTTATGGTCGTATCTTACGAATAATGGTTAATATTGGCTCTCAGATTCAACTGGCTATGTAGTGTTATTATGATAAAACTATGACTATTTGCACAAATCTAGTAAAACGGGATAATTCTAACATTTATATAAACATCTAGTTATGTTTACAATAACAGTATTGCGGTCAGATAATTATGATGTAACGAGCTCTGTTTTTTATACATATGATTAAATATATTCTGATTGTTCCCCTTGATAGAAGCAGGTAATATTTTACCTGCTCTAGAGTCTAGCCCATGACCAGCACCCATAATTTGTATTAAGCTTTTTATCACAAACTGAAAGAAATGCGTACACTACGTTTAAAAAAATACGTCTGCTCAACATTGCAATGTAATAAAAAATATGTTTTCTTTTTTTAATGAATATTTTTGGTCTGTCAAAATGCATTGGTATTGTGAATGTGTTACGCATCTGCCCTGCTGTTTTTTTTTCACTGTTAACATTACATTATGTAATTGTTGTTATATATATATGTAATACATGAGTCCACCTAAGCTGTGACACAGCGGATACATAATACTCTTTAGTGTCCATTATCTACTACATAAAGTTTAAAACCGTATTGTTATTCAACTAAACAGTAAAACGTATCAATTAACGAAACATAACTTTGTCTATCAATCACATATCGGAGACATCCATTTACTAACTAGGCCAGCTATCTCGGAGACTCGGATTCAATAGCAATCGTGTCTCACATTATTCTTTGTCAACACTAAAAGCTCAATTAAGACCTCGTCACGAGGAGTAACGGTGTCTTAAGGCAGCCAGCAGTTGTTACCAACAAAGTGAACTAATAGGTTCCATAATGACTTTTTGCAAATGGTTTCAGTTAAGCATTGATGAAATTGGGCATGAGGAAGTGTTTCGCTGCCATTTGAAGATTTTTCGTCATTAGTTTGTCTCCATTTCGAAACTTTCGGAGGTGTTACTTGGACTTCTGGTGATTAAAATCCGTGAATCTAAAATATTTTCTATAAAAATGTTGAAAGCAATTACGGGCCCATTCTGCAAGTGCCGCCATCCATTTTGTAGCCACTCACGGCGTGAATTGGCCTTCTGTGAGAGACCAGTCAATACGATTTCGAGTTGGACCTCAATAGATCAGATAGTGGTCATTGTGAAGCAGTAACAGCTATTTATAGAGTTCGATGACTCCTCGTTCTATCAAAACGTAATAATTTATCCCTAAAACGTATTCATGAATGTGTGTCAGATAGAAAATCTAAATTGATTTATTATTATCGGATTCTATTGAGCGTTACAGAAACCTTAAAAAGGAGAACACGTTTTTGAATTAAAAAATCTTACAATGTCTTCTCCAAAGTATGTGGATCGATTACCGATCAAAGAAAAAGAATATCACTGTTGATGATGGAATTTATCACTAAGTTAGTTCAGCAATAAATGTTACAATACTAAAATACGTGAATCATTGAATTATCGGTATTTCATTGCAATGTCGAAATGATAAATGATTGCGTCGTCAGATGTGTAGGACTTAAAATATAATTTCGTTTGTGAATACTTCAGTAATGTGTTGACCAACTTTCGCTTTCGTGTCCATAGTCGGAATACTGCGGCCACTTCGGGTGACACCATGACACCCACGCCCACGTTGTCCCGTGTCGGCTATCGCCTACAGAACCCAAGCTTTATGTTAGATGGACAAACTGACACTGACCATAGACAATTTCAAGGTGATGTTGGAATAGAATTTCAAATGCAAGGGAATGTATTCTCAGCAACATGTTTCTTGTCTGTCTTGGGGACTTAGGATTAATGCTAAGTAAGTCATGAAGAGAAAGGTCTACTTCAAAATCTGCTTCATTTGGTTGACCATTAAGTATGCAAAATCAAATCTGATTAATACTTCAATTAATATTATCGATTTAAGGCAGTGTTGACACATGTCTAATTAACGACATGTCTGGATTTGTGACGCGTATAGGTGGTCAAGTCACTCTCTATCTACAGCAGTGTTTGCCTTCAAAGGATTCTAGTCTCTCATTCTTTGTTTTAAAGGTGATAAACGCAGGTCCGAGATGAAGGAAAATAATATCTTCTTACGCATCGTAAAGTAGGTTAGCATACTATGATGTGGTTGGATCGATTTCAAGGCTTCGCGGTTTGTAAGTAGGTACAGCATCGCTTTCGGGGCATACAATTAAAATACAATTAAGTTCTTTGTTAAGAGGTGCAAACAAAGTCGGTCCTAAATCTGATTTATTCAAGTTTACGTAAGAACCAGTGTTAAATCATTAAAGTCGCTAGTTTCAATGTAAAAATGTCTCAAGCCTTAATTCTGTAAACAAAAGTAATTTATGGTATCGCCGTCACTTGAAAATTACTAAATTGAAACAAATTAATCGCGGAGTCAATCGAAGTTGCGAGGTGAAACCTGAATTCAATAAAGAGAGACGTTGAATTGAAAGTCTTGTTTAAAACTGATGGTTTTCATGATCCCTGAGCAGATTGGTTTAATGTTAATTAAAACAGCTATGTTAATTATAAGGTCTGGAGGCACAGTAGCCCGAGAGAGTTCCGGCGAAACAACACGCCGCTTTGTTCTAAGAATTAGCGGAATCGATTTACTTTGAGTGCTACAATTCGCAATGTTCTCGGAAATCGTATTACGGAAACAACTAAATCTTTTCAATTTCTTGTTACGAAGCGAAAAGTGTTGAATGGATTTTGATGATTCCTAGTCTAAAGTTAGCTTTAAAGCTCTGACTACTTCGAAACGACATACTTTTTTATCTCAAAGATATATTGAGATAAAAAAGTACGTCGTTGATACTGATTGCCGTAAAAAACGGTTCAAATTCCTAGAAACTGTTTTTGTTTTTCATTATAAAGTTTATGTAATGTTACAATTGCAATATTCTTAAAATGGCTTCATCATTGATAGCGGCGAACAATTTGCGAGAAATGTTGGTCGGCTCATGTTTATTAAAGGCGTACTACGAAAAAGGAGGCCGAAAAACCCAAGGGTCTTCACCTGTTTCGAGATTCGATCAGTGCATTTCATGGGAACGATCGAAGCCTACTTTTTGCCTCGATAAATACCAAAAAGTCAAGGAAAAGAATATCGAGACAGCAATTAAAATTTAGCCTTGAAATAGAAAAGATCGTGTCAAACATTGTTGGATAATACAAATAAAAGTGAGTTCAGAAAGTTGTAATCGTTAGCCTAAAGTCGTTTTAGAGCTTTGATGTGGACGTTTATAGGATTGTAAAATGGTAGAACGTTTTTATTCACGGGGCATAGTCGTACGCCGTTTGTGTTTCTAGCCGTGCACTCGTTTCATTGTGGCCAGTGCAGCCGCTATTGCTTCACAAGCCTTTACTATTGCAAATGGAACGTAAATCGTTGGCCAGACCGGGAACAGTTTATTTGATCGGGCAGGTTTAAGGTTCGACGCCCGCACAGGGTGGTCCTACAAACTCACAATGTTGACAACTCAACGCTTCGTCGAAAATTTAATTTATTTTTTACGTTCGTGGAGGATTGTGTCAGAGGAATCATGTTACTGCATTTGTTAATGCAGCGTAATGAGACGCTTGTATTGCATGGACGTGTCGTTAGTCATCAGTTATAAACGATCGTGTCATCGGTGTTACGATTTGCGAGATGTTAAAGTGTAGTTTGAATGGTTCACTCGACAATACTCTCAATGTACACTTGTTACCATCTTTCACGCCTCGAGTATGTTATTTGCGAGCGTCGTGAGAGGCCTCAACAGCAGTTGATACGCTTATTTTTATTTGTGCTCATTTAATCACGCTTGTGTGAATTGCCGCTAATAGAATAACTGCTTGAATTTACGTTACGCTCAAATTTTCGTTCACGCGCTATTTGCTGTGTAAATATTTGACTATATCTTGTTTCTTTATTCTATTTGCGATGTGTTCTGTTTTGTGTTTTAGTAACAAACCAGCTAGTAACTATTTAAAAATGGTTTAAAATAAACAGGGACGTCACTTTCCCACATTGTACACGAAATTTACGATAACTGAAGCAACAGACGGAATCTTTTTAACGATTCTGAATGCTTACTTATTTATTTAGGATTTCTGTTTCGGGTATCGATTCCAAAGTGGAATCATTTCGACTGATGTAAAGGAGGAATAACTGTGATGGCGTGCAGTTTCTTATTAACTTTTTTCGAACATGTGCTCGCCCACGTCGAATTTTTTCGTGAAATAAAATAACGAGTCCAGTTCAACTTTTACAATAAACTAAAGCCACGAAAGAATTTACAATAATATACATTTTACATTTCGTATTAGGTATTTGAAGAACAAATTCAGATGCATTAAGTACTTATCTATACTTCTGAAGATATCTTAGGCTAATGCACTGAAGATAAATGATATTTACTCTAGCTAGTGAAATTGAGGTATGAGTAATATAATAGCAATACTTTACACCTAATATTTTTAGGAGTTGACGTAAATTTTTCTAGCTAACATGCAATTTGTTAGCACATTTCGTGCGTACATATCAGGTTATGAATTGTTACAACTTTCCGATGTAATAAGTAAGTACCTACAATACAACTCATGCAAAATATTATGTCAGCATGCGAGTTGTGGGCAGCGTACTTTTATGTGTGTACTCGACAACAAAGCTTCAATGAAGCTGTTATCTTGAATAATCTTAGCTTATTCAAATCGGTCTACTTCCTAGAAATGGATCTATCCCAAGTAGCTCATCATCTTAGTTGTCAAAGGCTTAAGTCAAATCCAAAAGTAAAACAAAACACCTAACTGCACAAAAAGTAACTTTATCTCATTTTGCAAAAGCTTTATCATCGACCAACACGCTTCGTGTCTCAAAGCTTAACCCCATAAGGGAAAACAAACAAAGTACCGTCTTACAGAGGCACAGTAAGGGTGTGGTCGGTGTCACAGTTGTCACCTCTCCGTATATGGAGAGAAATGGAAGTTAACACGCATTGCACACCTACTGACCGACGACTGTGACCTTTACCTTTGTACATGGCATAGAGCTGTTATGTTATTATTTTATCTTCCTTTCCGTGAATAAAGGTTAGCTAGTTTCTGTTGGCTACTGGATGATAGATTATTAATTAGAGACAGTCAGAAGTATGAGGTTAAAACAATTCAAGTCGAAATTGGGGAATTGCATTCACAGCTTAAAAATTGGGAGGATATAAAGTTATGTGGTGATGCAAAGCCAAGCTCAAAGTCTCTAGTCCAGGGTAACCGTAGCCCGAATATAGAGAAGTTCTTTCAGCTTTTACGCGGATTGTGATGACTATGCCTAAATTACCAGATAATATCAAATATTTGAGACCTACTTCATTTAATTCGACTTTTTTTAATCCAAAAACTTAACATTACATATCGTCTCATCGTCCATCTTTATTGTAAGTTGGATCCTTTATGTCACGTCTTGTCTCCAAATATGGACGGACAAGGTTCAGTTTTTATCAAATTGTTTACAATAAACTTATGATGAGTATTAAAAACGCATAACTGTCCAGATAAAGGTATTGGCTGCCATATGCTGCGCATGTTTATATTTGTAGATGTTTTTATTTTGAAATTGAGAACGAATACTTAAACTTTTAGGTGCCGTAGATGGTTAATCATTGCTTAACCACTAAGCCCGATATTAATAAACAAAACTAAACACGTACTTCGGTTTAGTTATGTTTTCGTCTCGATCTTTGAAAAGACAATGACCAAAACTCGTATACCAAGAATTCTCATGTCTCAAGATCAAAATGTTATAGTAATTATTTTCATATTTTTTTACGATATTATGCGGCTGGGATTTGATTTATAAAATGGGGAATTTAATTGAAAGTACAAAAGTATGAATATTGTTTTACATCCCTATACATGGCGTTCATACAACCAGTTCAAAAGTCGTTCTGTTACATCTGTCAGTTGATTTTGACAGTTCGGCTGACTTCACATCGTAGAGGTTTCCCTAAAATATCTACTTACCTGGTTTTAAGTTTATTTTCGATTTTATAAAATTACTCCGAAACTCGAATTTAGTTTACAAAAATAACTTTTGTAGGAGTTAATATGATGAATGTAGACAATAAAAAACAAAGTTTGATGTTGATGCAGTTTGGTACGGGATTCCATATATCCATGAACATGATCCTTTAGTTTGACAGCTCTTATTCAACGATAAGGGCTATTTCACGACATCCCAATAACCACTACATATTATACCGAATACATTCTAAAATGGAACATAATTTTAATGAAATTATCTGCCAAGTATAAAATGGATAATGTTTTTGTGTTCACCAAAAATCTAAAGGTACATCTATGTATGCATTTCTAAAATATTGATCTTAAACCCGTTTAATTGTTTTACTATAATTAAACTACTCGGCCAACAAAATATGTTACATCAAACAAATTCCAAATTAACACCAAGATATAACACTTTTTTATTATAGTGCGCTGCAAATATTCTATTGTAACAATAACTATTTTATTCTTCCCCGAAAAATACTGATCGTGCACCAAATATTCCTGAATGTTACACAAAATTAGGTTAGGTTAGTTTTCGAGTCCAGCCCAGGTTAGGTTAGGTTAGGTTAGGTTAGGTTAGTAAAACTAAAAAAATAAATGCTTGTTTTTAAAATTAGGTGTATTACTATTTTTACAAATTATATTTTAATGAACATATTTTGGTGCACATTCAGTATATTTGGTGGAACACAGGCAAAATTAGGTAAATGAAATGGGAATAAATTGAAGTACTTTTAAATACCATCTGTATAAAATATGCTAGATGACGTCTATTCCTCTTCTTTTTACCACGTCGATGGCAATTTAAGTCAGCTCAAAATTGGCGACGAATTTGGCATTTTCATCAGCTTCTGTCATTGCAAGCATCAGAACAGGCTGGATACGAAATCAAATCTTCGATATCAGACTTCTATTTAATTCAGCCATAAACTCCTTTATAGGGGATCGGACAAAAAAAAACTGATTAGTCCGTCAGATAGATTTCCAAAAAATATTGGACACGTATTTTTTCTTTTTTAACATAAACATAAAATGAAGACAATACAGTGCTTCGAAAACTCGTGAACTCTTCGAAAACGTCATATGATAGTACAATTTTTACCTTCAAATGACGTCACAACCACATCTTATCTTCGTCAATTTTGATTTATTTGATAAAACAAAAAACACGTATCCAATATTTTTCGATAATCTAACTGACGAGCTAATTAGAATCATATTTTTTTGACTCAGTCCGATCCCCTTATCCTGTTAATATAATGCCCAAAGGCGTAGATGTTTTTAAAATGAACATGACATAATGGCCATTGTAATGAAACATTACTACCTGCTTGGGTACCAACAAATTGTTAATTTAATAACAAACAATTATCTTAATAGCACCCAGAAGTGATTGTGGACCGTGTAAAAATAAATTTGTTCCGACATTAAACACGAAATCGATACCGCTACCGTAAGGTCGATACCACGATAGTAATCCTAACTTATTATTATGTTCAGGTACGATATGTAACGGGTCTTACATGTGTCAGACTTCGCAACCTTGTCAGGCTGTCAGAATTAGAATTATAAAACACCTTATCGGTGTTATTGACAGCTAATTGGCAGTACGTGAGTGTAATACACATTTGGTATTACGGAGTTATTACGAGCATAGGAAAAGAAATAATACTTTGAATGGACACGAAACTTCTCTTTTTCGGGCGTAAAAGAAGCGTTTTATACTTAGGTGTGTCACCTAAGTATAAAACGCTTCTTTTGCTGGGTATTACCTACTTATGTAGGTACTTATTTGTGTTAATTACCAAAACCAAACCAAACCAACCAACCAATTTTTTTCATCAAAATAACCAACTGATGGTTCTCATTATTTGCCTAACCATTTCCAAACCATGTTGGGGTCGGCTTTCATTCTAACAGGATACCTACAGATGAATAAAAAAAAAAAAGTACGGGTTATCTAATAAAATACTAGTTCTTAAGTACTACAATTTATAGATTAGACTTATCGTGATAAGGGAATCGGGGATGACTATTACCCCTTTCCAAAAGATGTTATAGCAATACTGTTACTGTTTGTGTTAGTACCTACAGTTTTGAAAGAAAGAAAGAAAATTTATTTAGAGTAGAGAGAGAGTGGTGTTTGTTTTAGAGTTCTGTCTATAGACAGAACTCTGCGAACAGCAAAGTGAGGCCGGTCAAACTACGTCTCGCATACACGCACACACGTCTCAGACCAAATAAAAAGTTTAAGACCAAGGCGTAGTTTATGTTGTACGTGTGTGCGTGTATTGTGTATGTACACGGCGAGGCGTAGTTTGACCGGCCTCACTTTGCTGTTCGCAGAGTTCCGTCTTTACTTTTTACTTGGTCTGAGTACTCGGCATTGTATGATTGTATATCGATACATATAGTACAGTTAAAATACTTATGTATGAGAATTGCTATTCTCTTACAGCCAAGTTATCCAATTCATACCACATTAACATCATCAACTGCTATAATGACCTCATATAAATCTGAATCATCAATATCAGTAGCCATTAATTTGTAAAAACCATTAAATATGCAGATTATGATCATGAATACATTATGTTACAAAAATTTATAGATCCTATAGAGATTGTGATGTGATCATAAGTTTTGATAATGGTTTTGAAATATTTATGATCTCATGTTGAGCGGTTCTATCATGCAGTTAATTAGTGGAATGAATATTTTCTCACTTTTAATGGGCATTAATTAGATTTAACGATAAGTGGTATCGGTATACAATCCTCTTCATAACGTAAAGAGTTATTTAACGCAATTAATGAAATTGTTGATTTAGTTCAGTTTATCGTTAAGTAATCTTGTTATGACTGCAGCATGTACCTAATGCTGATATAATTTTGCATCGACTTTTAACTGAAAACGAGTGATCTTAACACGTAATTATAAACCGGCTGATCAACACAAAATAGATTCAATACCACCATTTTTATTTGATCTATAAACAGCAGGATCCGCTTTGGATGTTAAGTTTTTTTTAAATTGGATACATTTCCATTAAGAAATTCAAGTTTCCTTGCAATTTATTTTTGGATTCTCTAAACCTTGTGTGTTTCCCTGATATTTACGATTAATTATCAATATTATCATAGTGCAACTTCCCAATTAATATACCATTGTTAACTGGTGAATCATAAATTACATAGAGGATTACCATTGTTGAACCTATTACATCACACAGGTAAAACCAATACTATAACCAACTGAATTCTGTAATTTAAGAAGCATTATGAAACAGGTCCAACACCTTCAACTTTCTGACTTAGTAATTAAAAATTCTTTTACAATAGGGGATCGGACAAAAAAAAATAACTCGTAGTCCGTCAGATAGATTTCCAAAAAATATTTAAAAAATATATTAAACACTAATTTTTATTTTTTCACATTTAAAATAAAAGATTAAACGTCACATGTCAGTACATTTTTTACCTACAGATGACGTCACAACCTCATGATCTTTGAGGCGTTTTATCTCCGTAAATTTTTATTAATTTCATAAAACTAAAAACACGTTTTATCCAATATTTTTCGTTAGTCTAACTGAAGGACTAATTAGAATCATATTTTTTTGACTCATTCCGATCCACTATTCAAAATGCTTGTAGGTAAGTAAATGGTTTAACTAAAATATTACATCTTTTAGGCTCCAGTTTGTAAAGGAGCCACCCACCATATTTCTATGATTTATCCTTCTTTTCAAAACAAACACGACCTCATATTCCAACAATCAGATGCAAACCAAAACCTGTATGGTAATGTTGAACAGGCGTCTGCGCAGGCGCCACTACTCGATTGTACTATCGTATCGGTGTCTAAATCAATTCACGGTTCAATCGATTCGTGCATGATCGGAGAACCGAGTCATTGAGGGTAGGTGCTTGAGCAATCGCTTTAGAAACAATAGACACGACGTACTTCGAAAAGGTTGGTTTGTTGTACTGTCAACGACAAAAATATAGGGATACGTTCGTAACAATAAAATCAGACTAAATAAATCTCAAAGATACAAATTGCAAGGGGTTATCAGCAGCAGCCACGGAGTCTGGAGTTGCGCCCGGTTATTAGCAATAGGGTCGCCTATTACTATTTTTTATTTTACTACGATTTTAATACAACTGACGAAATGTGTGTGTAGGTATTTGTTGGGTACACCTGTGCCTAACCCTTCGGGGATTACCAAGCGTGATGTTATGTGACATAAAGGGTGTTTCGGAATGATAATCAAATTAACTTATTGTTGCTTGGGCATAAGCCACTCCCTTGTGGTGCCCTACATCACCCGACTCTCCGCCTTCAGGTCCAGTCTGTCCTAGCTCTCTTTCCTGAGTATGGGGTAAGCTGAAAGGTGGCTCACACTACGCTTGTGAATCTTCACTCTAAGACTTGTCTTCTGCATTGTACAATAGATTCATCATCATCATCATGAGCCTTAAGTGTCAGGATAAAGGCCTCCTGCCGGGGCTGCGGGTTGTTCGAAAGAGATACCGCGGCCCCGGCCACAAAGGGCTAAGAAGAAAACATGGTGGTTTTTAATCAGTAGAAGCCTGACACCCTTCCGCTCCCCTCTAAAGCGGGAGAAGTCATTTGAAAATATCCTACCTTCCACAAAAAGAAAGGAAAAGGCGTCCCTTTCCTGATTCATTTTTGACGCTAACTATATCTCAGTTAATTTAATCCTTCTCTAAACACGAACAGTAAAGTTCATTTTGACATTTACTTTAACACGGCTACCTTTAGCGTAACGTTTTCTTCATAGGTTGCCTCGGTTTAATGCCATGACAAATTAAGCTGTTATGTAAACCTTTACGTTAATCAATAAATCTTGAGACAGATTTTGTATTACATAATTTTGAGACGAAATAAATCATGGTAAATTACGTTATTAACCAAAATGCTCTAGATATTTCAAAAGGCATAAAATGTGCAAAATACCAACTGAACTTTTTGTGAATTATTTCATCATCAACGCTCTCAAAATCAAAATATTTTTTGCACATAGACCATGTAGGCCTAATAAAATATTTTGGTTATGGCAGTATGCCCCAGTTATAAATGGCGAGAAAAGGTGCACGGTTCGTGTTGGTCGATTCTTATGGAAAAAAACCTGCAAGAATATCCATGGTTCTCTTAAAATAATTTGGTTTTACAATATTTTCAGGTTACAGTATTAGTACCTAGGTAGGTATGGGGCAAAAACGTAGGCCCGAAATAAAATAAAAACTAATAAATACTACAAATCCACAAAGAAAAAAATCTTATACAGGGTGTTTGGAAGGGAGCTGTACATACGCCTAGGGTAGAAACTAGGGATAGTCTGCTACCTACCCCCGCCCATTATATTGACCTTGGCCTCAAGGTTTTTTTTTAATTTATTATTATTTTTTATTTGACTTTTTGACTAAAACTACCTGTAGCTCAAAATCTATCCATGGGACCGGTCGGCTAATGGTCTTGTTTTAATCGTTAGAGTCTTAGGGTCCTGCAAAAAATTATTTTACACCAGAAAATTGTGGAGAAGAAAAGTTATGGGGCCTGAAGTACCGTAGTAAGGTAAAGAAATAATTTTAAATTAAAAAAAAACCTTGAGGCCAAGGTCAATATAATGGGCGGGGGTAGGTAGCAGACTATCCCTAGTTTCTACCCTAGGCGTATGTACAGCTCCCTTCCAAACACCCTGTATAACCGTCAGAATCTATTTGGTTGTGTATTTCAATAATAATATTATCTGTTTGTCTACCCACCTCTTACATTTCTGCTTCATTGTAAAGCTAGCTTTAAATAAACAATACCAACTAGCTCTGCATTGCGACATCCCGATTAGCTAGAATGCTTAGCTTTGATAATTAAATTAAATTCATTCACATGCAATACTTTGTCTCCTCAAGTAACGAGCCAAGCCAATATGACAGCCCACTTTGCCCAATACTCACACAGCGTGGGTGCAATAATAAGCGGTTTTATGATAATGATTATAAAGCACTTTTTCGGACCCGACCATTTTTGGCAAAAAACGTATCTTCAAGTAGCACTTACCTACCATTATTTTCATAAAAAATACAGATAAGCGATAACATTAACACTTATTATCGATAGTAAATCAAGTATCGATTACTATCGAGGTGTAGGTATCGAGAAGAATAGTTGTTATTTGAATACTGGAGTTTACATCACTTTTATTTTTAATTTGTCGGCCAAGGATTTAGCAACCGATTTATAAAGTTTATAATTGTATTGTTTTTTTATTTGTCAGGTAAATTAATTGCTGTCATTACGATTACGAGTATTACTTATTAAAAGTTGTGAATTGGGTACGAAGGCGAAGTCGCAAAGCACTACTGCTGAGTCCCAACTTATGTTCGATACTCAGGTAAGGCTTCATCATTATTCATTATTCTCCTACCCTTATCCCAATATGTAGGTGCAATATGTCTTCTTCATCCATATTTCTCGTCATGTCAGCAGTCACCTCCTTTCTAGCCATATCATCCATAGACTCAGGTCAGGCTTATTGTTACCAAATAAATAAAAATGTTTATTGCTTCAACTTAAATAAACTTATTCTAAAAAACCTTACACAAATCAAAGAATGTAATGGAAACACAGTATATTGAGATTTTCCATCAGGAATTTATCCGTCGTGTCCGATTGAAAAATCATCCAATGCCGAATTAGACAGCAGTACCTATTCAAAAGATTAACGGTTTGTCAATAACAAGAGATCTACTTTCAGTATTATTTTAAACTCTCATTCGTTATCTGTGACCCAGTAAGATAGGCGCGTCCCGCAAACAGTTTATCTCGGATATTGGTCTATTACATGATCCCGTTCTTATGTTATGTCTCCAAGACAAGACACGCTCTAAAAACTCGAGAGATATCAGAACAAAAAAGTTATGATAAGATTTTTATCGCATTCGTTTTGTACATCAATCGGAGAAAACAGTGTTGTGCTTGTGGAACAACCATCACATTACACAAACTTAGCTTTTCATCATTTCTATTCGTTCTTTGCCAATTTATTTGGGGCTTGCGAAATAGGCACTTTTTGGCTGTCTAGATTTATAATTGGTGCCGTTGTCTCAGTATACTTCTTTTCCTAGACATGTCGTCTTCCTCTTATATTTTTTTTTAAGCTATCTATGTGCATTGTGCCTATAAAGCCTATAATTGCGATCTCAATCTTTGACAGCAATAGTTTGGTGACAGTACTACACCTGACCTTCAAAAGGTATATTTCTCTTCGAGGCCTTTCAACAATCCTTTCTCTTTCATCGATTCCAATAATCAAGAAAGCCATAAACCATTTGATGGTAGCACTACATCATGCATACTAATCGCAATTTGCACCTTGAATTCCTAGAATTCGATACAAACTACTGCCAAAACACTCTGGCATAGTAAAATTAATAGTCTGATTGGCAGATCAGATATATGTGCCAAAATTATTAATTCGAAGTCAGTTCTATTACGTGTTTCACCTCAGAACTGTTTGTTAGTTAAGAAATAAAGAAAGTTTAAACACTCTTACTTTTAGGTCTTTTTTTAGGACGAATGGCAAATAAGTTTGTCATATCACTGTAGATAGGCAGGTAAGTCCAATCTTCCGGGTTATAGCTATATCGCTATGGTTGCATACAAGTACTAAAATGTACGTATCACTTTATTATTTTTATCATGCACTTGTTATAAGGAAATCATTTGTATTTCTTAAGTGAGTACTTTGAAACGATAATGTCAGTGGTTGCAAGCGGGGTAAAGTCAGAGAAAAGTCTGTTTTCTATTTTAATCATTTTAGTCTGTTTTCCATCTATCAAGTTAATAAAATTGAAGTCTTACTGTCTGTTTGTAATATCAATCAGCTTATGTCTAACATAGGCTGCATAGATGCTGGTTATATCATGAGTACAATCACGTGTTTAATTATCGTTCAATAATAATATGGATGTTTCCTACAAAAAAAGTGATTCTCTTAGATTATCGAAAAATATTGGATATCTGTTTTTTGAAAAATGTACCAAACTGTGACGTCTCATGACTTTTCGATGCACCGTATGGTCTTCATTTTTTGTTTGCGTAAAAAAATGTGTCCAATATTTTTTGGAAATTTATCTAAAAGAATTAGTATTTTTTTTGCCAACTACCCTATTACCAGTCACCATAGAAAATATCGATTGTTGCGTCATCACTTCATCAGTCATCACTTAATAAATAAATACCGCAACACATCTGCATGTTTTGAAGTGTTTTGGCTGATAGTGATAACGTGCAATCCTTACTGCAAACCTGAAGTAGAAGCTAGAGACTAGTAGCTCGAACTACTGCGAGTTGAGCAGTCAGTATATAATTCTTTGTTAATACAATAGCATTGTAAAACATCTGTATCTAATCTAAATACTAGTGTGGCTGTGTAATACGTATATTATACATATTAGTGGTATCTACATAAAATGGTGAAAATAGAAGCAGCGCATAGTTCAAAAAATTACGATGACGGAACATGTAATAACAACACAAAAATAAATGAATTTTACAACATGAACAACGAGTACCGGGGTAAGGCCCTCATTTTTAGTCACGCCTATTTTGAAAAACAACTAGACCTGGAACCGAGATTCGGCAACGACAAAGATTGGCAAAGGCTGGAGGCATGCCTGAACCTGTTATCATTTAGTGTTGATACTTTCCATAATCTAACATATGCCAAAATCATAAACGAAATTGAAAAGACAGCGAGGATGGATCACTCGAAAAATGATTGTCTTCTAATTGTGGTTTTAACTCATGGACACTCTCATGGATCTTTGTATGCCAGGGATATACATTACAGAGCGGAAAAATTGTGGTGTCCGTTTACCGATAAAAACTGTCCTTCACTTGCTGGCAAGCCGAAGTTATTTATAATTGAAGCTTGTCAGGGTGAAGACTTAGATGCTGGTATTACATTAAAAAATACCGAAGCTGATGGATTCTTTGCACCAGACAAATTGCCGTTTCATGCTGACTACTTACTCGCACTGTCTTCTGTACCTGGATATGTATCCTGGAGAGATGTGGTTTTCGGCTCCTGGTTCATCCAAGAACTATGTAAAGAGTTGGAAGAGTCAGCAACGGAAAAAGATATTTTGTCATTACTTACATATATGAGTCAAAGGGTTGCCTTAGATTACGAAACGTTTCATAGCGATTTCCTTTTACACGAAAAAAAGGCAGTTCCGTACTTTTCGAGTCTGCTGACGCGTCGTCTCGTTTTTACAAAAAAACCTGATAGTTCAATGAGTCGTCAAGATGGGGAGGGGCCCACTCCTCAATCCCCATCATCAGCATCCCACCATGACGGTTGTGACGGTGCCAGTCGGACTGGCAGTGACAGTTCCACTCCAAGCCAAAAGAAATCATTATTTGGTTATTTTGGCGCCTGTTTGGGTTATTGACAAGTCTTAGACGTCATCAATCCATACAATTTTAGAGGATTTTTTACCGCCTCACGTTTTTTTTCAGTTTATTGTAAGTACTTAAATCTTTTTTACTGTCTTTTAAGGTCCCCATTGTACTACAATAAAAATAAATTATGTTAAAATGTTGGAAAGAGGGTCTTTTTCTTAACTGGTTACTCCTATTATCTTCAACGACCACTTACACTATACCTAACATAACTTCCGTGGCGATTATTTGCACAAAGTGAAATGATATTCTTTGAATTTCTTAGGCCATGAATAGGTATTTCGTTGTTGTTCCAAAACTTTACAAAAATCTCGTATGAAACTTGTCAGATGCAGCGGCGATAAGATGATCACACCCTTCTACGGAGTCTACTTATCATGCGTACCTATTTCAGAAGACCTTTCCATTGAATGTCAGTAAGCAGCAAAGATTAATGGGCAAGGGGCAACTGGGCACCATAGACAAAAGTACCACGTGCTATAAAGTTGTAACTCGTAGACGATCGCGAGCGGGAAACGTGTCCATTTCGAATTGTTTACTGCCGTCGCCATTCATGGCTAATAAAGACGTGCGCTGGCGCACCCATTGTGACCGCAACATGGCCGCCAGTTTGAGGGAGGAATGCCCTCTTAGCTGTCCTGGAAAGTGCTTGTGTAAACTGTAAAGTAATGGCTTATAAGTGAGAGCATTTTTGAGGTTATAAACCCACTCGATTCTGAAGTTCTTATAGTAGCACGCGAAATCAAAATATATTTTGTAAATTGCAGGTCAGTTTCAAGTGTTGGTGATTTTGATGCTTATGATTCTGTAATTTATACATGTTTGTTACGGTGGCAAATCACATTTTGAACTGCAAACATACCATCGCATTCGTTTTAAAAAAGTTTTAAGAAACTGACGAAAACCTTGGTGTTACAGCAAAATAATTATGAGGGGACAGTAGGAATAATAATTTAATTATAATTTAGGAATAATAAATAATTAAGAATAATGATTCCTACTGTACCGAACTGAACACACACAATGTCACTGCCACTGTATTGAACTTTTTTTTTTTACTGAGAACAAATTCCGAGAAAACTTATTTCAAAGAAATGAAACAGTTTTTATAGTAACGTTCAGAACAGCGACACGATTCACACGATATAATTGACAGGTTGACAGCTGTCTTTAACCAAAACATATGTGTTTTTTTACCAAACGCGTCAAAAGAAATTCAGGGCGTGCTCATAATTTCGTATCATATTTGATTATTCAATATTTATTGCACTTTACTGACTCTTAATCTTATCAATAAAGCATAACAAATCCATTAATTCGTTGCATTATTTAATTCTTATATGTCTGCTAAATTCTATATAGAAATCAAATAATAGTTGCAAAGGCTTTTCTTTGAATAAAAAAGTAATTTATTCTCATCTTGCACATCTTGCTTCAAAAAGCAAAACGATATTCCGATACCGGGAATCGAACCCGAGCCTCCTGGGTGAGAGCCAGGTATCCTAGCCACTAGACCATATCGGATACTGGTAAGCAGGCTGAAATATCGGTTCATGACCTACCCATGTAAACCATGAATTATTTATTTTTATTTTCTTGATATTCTTGAAGTAAGAGACCACCCACAACTTTTCGTACAGCCAAAATTATTCACGTGATGATCTACATTCCAGCAGATACATTCTGAAAAAGAAAGAATTAGGAAGCGATTTAAATTGATTATGATTCAAAGTATCAAAAGCCTCAGACAAATTCAATTCAATCACTAAATACTGCATGATCCACACAATATCAAAGCAAGCTCCTCATACAACGATAGCATCAGCAAAGCGCTATTGCATTACCAGAGCCTAGTTCCAGCCATTAAAAGGGTTGCTTGTCCTAATCAAAGGCATCCTCATCTAAATGACACAATTGGCCTGACCCAAATATCGTTTCCTAAATGGTGCGGTTTGTAGAAATGTTACAGTTTTGCATGAGATCATCGAGGAAGTCGGCACACGCTACTGCTCAATTGTCGCCGGTAAATGTATCCGTTGGTGACTGGTTCACTTCCGATTTATTTAAAAGTTTGTGTGCCCACTTACTAATACAATGGTTTCTAGGAGCCCCATAGCATAGTGTTTGTTATGACATAAAATACAAATCGCCCCGGAGAGAATTAAGCTGTCGTGTATTATGACTGTATTATGTAGGTCCTTTGAAATAGTAAGCTTTAAAACAATGTTGATAGAGCAATCTTAAGAATAATAAAAGGGCTGATAGAAAAGAGGCCTGAATAAATACAACGAATTCTTTGAATTTCCAGCGTGTAATGTGGGCAGCATTTGCGTGGATAGCAGGTGAGAAGGATTGATATACGATTGACATAGAACAAACTCTAACGATAGATTAAGAAAGAATGGCTGGAGGTGTTAAAAGCCGTTTAAATAAATTGGACTACAAGGATTCACCTGAGATTACACATTCAACCATATTTAATTCAGTGAGTGCTAATGTTTTATTTTTACAATCCGTAAAGGTAAGTTTGAAACGTGTTTTATTAAATAACATTGACTGGTTTACCAAATAATGTTCCTACGGATATATTGTTTATATTACCTTACAAATATACTACTACATAAACATTAAACAAACTATTCGCTTAGGTAACAACGTCTTATTGGAAATGTGTGCGTTTGTTTATTTGTTCCTGTTTCTTTTTCTGGAAATATATTTGGAATCGTTTATTTTCGTATGGATGAAATTCAAGATGAAGGCTACGTTGTACCTAGGTGGAAATATCTTCAAAGGATAACATGCCAGTGTTGAACGCCGACCTTTTGTTTGCTGCAAGTGTAAGAAGTCAAACGTTTGACGACATCATAATGAATAGATAAAACACGTATTTAATCTTAAAGATTTTCTCAAATTGGGCAAGGAGTAAATTCCTTCGACAAGAAAACTCCTGACAATAACAACGTAAGCATAGAACTATAACACGTCATACTGGCCGATTGTATCGTTCTATCTATTCTTATACAGCTACTGAGAAGTCCAAAACGAGCACTCACACAAAACTTCACATTACCCGACAAGATGAAGAGCTTCAGTTTACTTCGAAACGTACGTTTACGTCAAAGAAACTTTGCTAACGATAGTTTACGATCAATAATAAAGTCCACAATGAAAACCACGTCAGTGTCGACAGCTGTTTGAGACTGAACCCGTAAATACTGATGTATACTGCGCAATGAATATTCTAGAATACAAATAGTCAGGGGCGTCATCTCTGTCTGACTTGCCGCCGTTCCGTTCCGGTGAAAGATGGTTGACATTCTTTGGATGCCTGTCAAGCGTATGGACGTGTCTCGGAATTTCGTGTCTAATTTGATGGGTAATTGTTATGTATTTTTAGAATTTACTAATTGTGTAGTATTTTGTCTGTAACGTTTGTTAAAATATTAGAAATTGCCGAGGACCTAGAATTCTTGGTTTACAAGGGGTTGTTCATCGTTTAATTGTTTATTTTCAGTAAAGGTAATCTTGGCTTCGGCTAAAGAATTACGTACTACATACATACTTATTCGTAATTCACACAGATTAATTATTTATCTCTATTTGTTCACTAGCACACGCACAGGTAGCGTTTTTGGCTTTGCTTCAGTTATGTTTATTCAATTTGCTCATTGTTTTAATTTTAGGTGTCATTCGTCAAGAAACTTTAAATGAATAGCTAGTAGTGTCAAACGCCAAATCTTTTGTATTTCTATTTGCAGGTGATTCATCAGTAACCGTCATTTGTTCTAGAATTTTCAATCGTAGTAGCAGAAACGTTAAAGATGGTCAATTAATAAACAACGTACGATAAATTATTGGACACAAGTCATTGGCACGTCATGTGTAAGCATTTCATAAATTTTAACGTCAAACAAGAAACCGTTCATACTGCTCAATTTAAATCTTGCTCACGTTGAATGTAATATCGTGGTATATGAGCCATCGCTCTGGACACCTGTCCAGGTGGGCGGCACGGCCAGGGCCGACGGAAAATTCTTTGAGTTACATGTATGTTGCGAAATATTTTTTTGAATTAATTCGAGGCCTAGTGTGGGCGAGGTTTCAATTCTGATATATCAGAATTGTCATTTATTAAAAGCTACATTGATTAATTGAGTCTAAAACAAAGGTGAGAACATCCGGTATTCGAAAATAAATCACTTGCTACTTAACGACATAATAAACATCTTGGACACTCAAATCCGTTCGTTAACTTTAGGAAGGGACCGTGACAATGTGTTTCCGGTGTGACCTGATGCAGTCATTAGCTTCGGCATACCACGACGACGTTGTGCAAAATTCTACGACCCCCTGTCTGTATGAATTTATAAATAATCCCGGTACGCCAGTGGCGGCGGCGGTGCGGCAGACCGCGGACGGCGCGGGCGCGCGATCCGCAATGAGCGCCCGCCCTAATCGACTTTTGCGATTCGACCAAAGCTTGTACTTAAGTCATAGAAACATCACAAAGAATTACATCTGAAGTCGCGTGTACGTGGTTTACACACAAGTGATCGCCGCGAGTGCAAAATGTGGTTTTAAAAGTGACAGTGTTTTAAATATTTGCCATCAACGTCGTCTATTCACGATAGATGACAGTTTGTTGTACTTAATGCAAGTGTGAATATAATGTTCTGCTAAATAAATACGTTTTGTCTAAAACAAGTATTGAATTTGACGATATGGACAAACTTTCAAGAACTTTCTTTTCTCGAACTTCGTTCATCTTGTTCGTCTGACCGGTCACCGAGATTTTTGCTCCGGTACTCGCTTGATTAAGCGCAGATATGTCACTTCCAATTTACAGGAGAATAAATTGTCGTTTGTTCGGGACACTCGCAAATCTTTCTTCGTATTATTTGCAAAGTAACCTTTCAAAGATGAATCTTTTATACTTCAGAAACTTGGTGGGAAAGATTTTTACTTTTTGCTACAGCAGAGATGAATTACTGGGTAATGCATTTGAAATTCTAATTTTATCCGGCTTTAGTTCCTTAACAAAAAGTCTAGACTGTGCACGAATAAAGCGAGACGGCTAAGTATGTCAGTAATGTTGATCCTGGACAATTGCATTTATGATGCATTTTATAGAAATTATAAAGAATGCCATCTATTATATGCTCAAAAGCTATCTATTACATTTTCAACAAGCCGAGACCTTTATAAAGTTTTTGTCTTCATTCTTTCCATTGATTTTGCAATGGCGTTTTTGTGGGGCTAATTTCAGTTTACATTCATGTGGACTTGTCATTATTGTCTTCATTTAAAACACGTTGTTACTTGTAGTCTATTTTTGATCGGGCACGTTTGTACGTCCACGTAAGAGTTCAGAAGTAACATTGCTGAGTTCGTTCATATTAATTACGATTCATTGTTTTGGTCGTAAATCATTCCAAGGTATTGTTTCACTTAAAATAACAATGCTTATTATTTTTGGACCTGTTGCTTTTAGTATTGTCAAACACATTATTGGTTCCGAGAATTTGTTTATATTTTCTGGGACTATGTTCATGTGGGTTATCTTTAATGATTAATGTTTTGTATAGTAACTTATTCCTGAAGGTTTTTTATCAAATCAGTTTTCTCATTTCATTCGGATTTTCTGCCATATTTCACTGTCGTAGTTTGTTTTGTGAGAAACGTAGAATAATATTTCCATAGAATGTCTTTAGGTTGAATTATTAATACATCTTCTGCGAACTCTTCAAACCATTCTCTTACTATTTGACCAGTGATAAATGATTTTAGGATACGCTTGTTAAGTTTATTTGTTATGCTAAAACCCGTGCCAAGATTAATAAAATTGAAGTGTGTTTTTACGTTTTGTAGAGGAAAACCTCCAACAAATGATGCGAATAATTTGTGTTACTTTTAGAATGCATCCCAGTTAATAACGTTGAGCTGCAAAATATAAGAAAATATTAAGAGTAAACATAACGTAAAAGATGTGGAATAAAGATATGTTTCAGAATGATTTGCGAGGTGAAGTTTCTCTTTTGACTGATGTTCTCTTTTTCATCCCATCGTCTTACTCGTGTTGCGACATTTGTAGACTCGTTATTACGCCTGTTACAATTTATTACACATCTGAGTTCCCTCCTACATCGAAACTTTCGACAATATTAAGCCCATATTGTACTACCTCGTGTAAACCATGGTGCTATGATCCGCCCCGAGCATTACTGCCGTAGGCGTACTGCAGGTTGTTAAATATCTACTTATGTGACCTTGCATAATATTTTAACTTCATCATTTTCCATGAGACTTGTATGGTCACGGGGTCTAGGTTGAATTTTGTTTATATATTTTAGTTTAATATAGGTATTGCTTTGATATCTTAACATTCATTATAACTTACCTATATTTAGGTACGCTTCGTTGGGTTCAAATTGTAGCCTTGTCTTGTGTTCTCAATATTTGTTGTAACTAGATCACATTTCTTTTGTCCTTACTACTTGTAATTGTATACGTTGACTGCATTCCACGTAACCAGTCATTTGGACCACTCAAGTGTACGAAGTAATTGCTAAAAGATAGTTACGCAAATCTGATTGATGATAAAGATCCGACGGTTGTTACCGTTACTTCAATTTGGCCACCGTGCTCTGTCTATTAGTTCGTTCACCTTCGAAACTTATAGTAATTTCTCGTTTGTGTCTTCATTTATTTTTTCCGATACCAATTGATCTGCTCAAGCTTTTGTTCGGATGTGGGACTAATTAGCTGTCTGCATGACTGCTCATTTAGTATGAAGAATTAGATTTTCAGTTACGTTCGCCATTGATCACGTCTTGTTATTTTAAAAATAATAAAGCGATAGTGCTCAGTGCTGATTATTGTGTGCCAGCTAGTCTAGACATGTTTTTGTTAAAGTGTTTTGTGATATAACTAGTGTCCAAATACCAAGTCAAAATGATGCAGGGTCTATTGGATTCGCTGTACAAAATTTATACAGGTAAGATGTATTGTCCCAGTAATATCCGTTTTCTATTTCTAGGTTGTAAATTATGTATTATTCAACTGCGGTCTAGTGATGTCGGTATTGATTTATGACTAACAATACTGCCTAGCTAATAATTGACAAGGCTGGTATATAATATTATGACTCCATTGCACTAAATTGTAGTGACTGTACAATACAAATGAGAGTATTATGTGCAGATGACCTCGGACAAATTACAAGCAATTTTCGCATGAATTTAGTCAACGAACTGTTGTTTGTAGGTTGCGTAATGTGACCTGAGGCTAATGTACTAGATGAATAATTTTGATGCGACGCAAGCGCTGCGGAAACTTCAATTCTGACATGTTCACTTTGACATTTCAATTTGTTCGTTCGTCGATGACCGGTTCTATTTTATTTTGTGTTCACGAGTTCATTCTTTATGGTTTAATTAAACAGGCATGGGGCACAGTCACGAAAGCTTATTATTTTGTTTGGAGGGCGGGGTTAAGTGATAAATTAATGCTTAGGCTGTAATTCGCTTGGTATATTTTTTGCTGTATTGTTGCTGAATTAATCGTAATGGGTATGTTAACCCCGGCGAAGAAAGAAACCTTTCTACTAAGCGGATTACGGTACTTGAGACTATATATATTTTTCAAGTGGCGGAAATTAATACAGATGCTAAGAAATTAATAATTGTTTGCTTTTGAAGCTCTGGGTATTATCTAAAGATTGACGGGAGATTTTAAACCCCAAAAAACTCCCGTTTAGCCAGTTGTTTTTAATACTTTTGTTCACTTACAGAGTCTGCGTAGCGTCAGTATAATATTATGTTTCTTTGCTCCGTTGAAAATGAAATTATTTGGAATACTTTCTTGAATTCTTTGTATTTATTTACAATATTTTTCATTTGTATTAAGTATTATATGCATGAGGCTGTCACTGAAGTGTGGAAATTGGCACATGCGAAGAGAGTCCTAGGATCTATACAGGGTCTAAATTAACCCTTCACACATACGTCAACCAAGCATTCTGTACGGTCAGCATCAGAAGTAGCTTAACATTTTGGAACTTTTATTATTTGATGTACAGGATTCCAGTTATTATTTTTAATGGTTCAGATGATTATTTTTTAAAATATTCCTTACTCTTCAATGACTTGTTAGTAAAGAGTAATTTCCAACAACTTTTCATTAAAAAGCCTGCTTAGTTAGTTTGTATAGTGTTAATCTACTTCTGATGCTGACTGTACATCAAAATAAGTACCCCTACGCAAATTTTTTTGCTGGGAAACGACTTTTTTTTGGGGTCAAAAATCACATTTTACGATAAAACTCAATGTAGCACTATTAAAACGTTGTGCTAGTGGATGCTTTGAATAGTAAACGGGTCATGGAGGTAATTTAAGTAAAGTTTTACCCTGAAAAATTAGTATTTACAAAAACAGCTGTGCAAAATTTGGAACTTTGACCAATATAAATAATAATACCAATAACAATATCTCCGTAACTAGTGGGTTCCCAGGTATGGTCTAGAACCAAAAAATGATCGCAGTGGTGGGGAGAACAAGTGCCTTTCATTTGCGTTAAGGGTACTTTTACACCCTTTATATCCCCAGCATTAGATAAGTCCGGTGTGATGATGAAGTAAAATGTATGATCATACCTGCATTAGGAAAATTTTTCTTAGGCGGGTTTGCAGCCCTGTTCCTTCTAACATTATTTGTACACAGCACACATTAATTTACTCATCTTAAAAATCCGGGCTACAAACGAGAGTAATCGCTACATTGTGTTTATCAATCGGCACGTTCTGGTGTTTGGCAATTGATTACATTTCGCAAAAAACAGACAGCATGTGCAATCTTGCTGTTTGACCCCAGGGCAATGTCAAGTTTAGATTGATTTTCTCTTGTATCTTTGTTTGTTTCGTGTTAAATGGTCTAACAGCTATCATCATTAGTAAACATAGTTCATCTGTTCGACGATATTTTTAGGGATTTACCATCTTACCAACTTAATCAGCTGATATGCAGGTTTTTTTTGTCATGTAGAAAAAAACCTGCATATCAGCTGATTAAGTAATTGCCGTCGTGTTTAATTGCTTCTACTTTAATAGTGATGGCAATAAATGAATTCTTATCATCAATCAGTTATAGGAATGCCCTTGTTCCATGTTAATCTCCCGTCAATCGTCTCACTATTATTACTTTTTTTCCTTTATATAATTTCTCACACTATCCATCTAGTTTTTCTTAGGTCTTCCTTGAAATGCTAATACTGTAGGTGTAGATTAAATTAGCGGGACTTGCTAAACTGATGTTCCAAAGATTTATCAGAGTTCTTGATAAGGCTATATACAGAATGACAATTTATAACATAAACATAACCTTATTTACCATCGACAAATCAGCGTGTACATTAGCGGCCTCGACTCAAGCCTAGCGTGCACAAACCGAGAACAAACCAGGCCAGTAAAAGCCTCCGAATGCCTTTTGAGTCTAGATGGTGCATGGCTTAGATGGTGTTAGACGATAATTGAGAACATGATAACCGCATAAACGTGTAATGTTGGAGATCGAATCGAAATGCGAGGAATCTAGTTAAAAAAACTGTTATAAATATTTCCAGAAAATAACGGATAAAACATTTGCACACCTTATTGTTTTAATTTTTAAGACCTTCAAGTAACTGGTACCGAAATAATATTTTTACAACACAGATTAAAAGCAATTTTATGGTACGTAAACCTTCGATGCAATTCCAGCGACAGAAAAAAAAACTCCGTCTTTATGGCTGTTGACCTAAACAAGGCTGAGGAATTCGCCTCAGATCCTTCCTTAATCGTGAATTCCATATAACTGGGGATCAACTGGGCCATAAACGTAGGTAGGTACCTCTACCATCGTGTTTCAAGAAAATCCTCTACTTTTTATTTATTTTGCTCAAGAAATTGCTTTACGTGGGCTGAGTTTAGTCAGCTGGTAAACTGAACCAGTCTTTAAGCTAGATTGTGAGACAGATTATTGGTATTCCAGATGGGTTCTAATTTGAACTACTTCTTTATGACTTCTTTGTTTATTACTGTCAAGGCTTTAATTGCAATTTAGCAAGATCATCTTCAAAGATACTAAAAATTAAGTGGAGGCAAATCAGGCACTTCATTTAGACTTCGTGCTCATAATACCCCGGAAACCGTCTATTCGTGATTACCATTGAAATAACCATTTAAATTGATCAAGTTCTAATCGAGAACTAATAGTTGGCAACCTTTGTGCAGGTGTGCAGAGTCGTGATCAGGCTGCAAGGCCGACTTGATGCAGGACAGTAGAAGCACTGTATGGACACAATTAATGAGCAAATATAACCTGTATTCTGATAGCTATCGAGAGGGGCTTGTGGTATAGAATAAGTAACAGTTGCTTGGTTCGATGGATCAAGGTTAAGTTACGGTTGGAGCATTAGATGAGTGGCTATCCATTTTAGACCAAAACTTCTCGCCATAAGGGACCTAAGCCGCGACCAGGAAGAGAGTTTGGTCGCACAGTTGCGTCCGACCAGCAGGGCTTTTGCGTATCTTTTAAATGACAGTGGCTATCATATAGTGTCCATCAATTAATGTCAAATGGTTCCATTTTGTACTAAATCATAACCAATTTGACAGTTAATCCATGGACAATATGATAGCCACTGCCATTTAAAAGATACGCAATAGCCCTGCTGGTTGGTTCGAGATAGCGGTCTGTCATGCGACCAGTCGTGGTTGTGGCCACCTATGTTTGCCAGATCCCTAGTGTTAGATCTTCTATTTGTCGTTAAGGGGATGTCAGAGACCCGAAATAATGACACCCAATCTTACCATGATCCTCTAAACGTCAACAAGGCAGTCGCTTCATGTAAAATATAGATATTAAGATGCATCCGGATGAACTAGAAGCCTACCCCTACAATATAGTGATCTAGTCAACATCGTAACGAAACCAGCATGCCTGAGAGATATTTCTTGACGGCATGGAAGCCAAGTCAGAGGCTCATGGACGATAAAAACACTGACATCAAGTTAGGCACTAACAATACAATAAAAAAGATTATCTAGTTGGAATAAGACTAAGGCGAATAATTAACGATTTATATCGTAAATGTTACAGAAGAAGTAAATGTCAAGATCATAAGGTGGTTTGACCCGCAGCATTAATATCGCATTTTGTGGTCACTCCTCCGCTGTTCGACTGATATCGAGAGGGATATTATGTGTAATGAAAATGACATTGAGACGGAGAGTGGGCCTGTGTTATTTAGAATTTTCAAACTGATTTTTAACAAGGTGGTAATGATATCGTTGCTTTGTCATTGCTCCTAACTGAAGGCCGTTTTTATCATGTGTCATGGAACTTCTCTCAATAAGTTTTAAGCATCAAATGAAAGAGGAAATTGACGTCGTCACGATTTGTGCTCCTTTAAGCCCAGATCGTGTTTTTTGAGCACATGAAGAAAGTGATTTAGAGATTTGATTGAAAAATGAAAAACGAACACAAAGTCGCCCAATGTAATATTTAAAATTTCTGCGTTTCCAAAATAAAATTGAAACTCTTTTCAAAAGAATATAGTAATTTGATTAAAAATTTAATAAAATTTCTGAATTCAAGGTCAAATACGAAGATAATTGCAGTTTACTGAGATTACATACAGCACAGGAATGTCCAAGAACCAAAAAAATCGGAGACATGGTGACATCTACCAACCCTTATAGACCGATAATGATGATAATGATAAACCATTCATCATATCAATGAAGACGAACACTTCGATACCATATCGTCTCTTTAACAAAACGCCTGCACGCGTCTGTACGCGCATTTACAACTAACAAACCTTTTCAAACAAAATCTTTTCTAACTCCTCAAAGAAATCTCACAAAATGTACAAAGAGTGTAAACTGTAATGTATTTCTGTAACCGAGATCCCTTATTTAGCATGTTTTACGCAACCGGCACTGGCTTGCCAATTGACGTCACAATGGGGCATCAACAAGAACTGTACAGTCCTTTCCTTGTTTTTTACCTTCGCCCTTGTATCGCAGCTCCCAGACAAACTAATCTCTATGTTTGGAGCATTAAATCTCTACTTCGGTTGGCATCACGAACATTCTGTTAAATTTATAATGAAATTTTATTCTTCTATCCATAAAGTAGCTGTTGTATTGTAGATCATCAACATTTTCTTACCCTTAATCTCATTGTAGATGTCGGAAGTTAATTAGTTGTGAAAGGACTGTAGGGCTTTTCGTCTACCAATCTGTTTTGACGTTTGTGAACGCTGTTTACATTGGACGACTGACTGAAGACAATTAGGAGAGTTTGTGTTAGTTACTTTTAGTCTGGAAGTCAATATTGAGGTTGATTAGCTTCTGGTTGCAATTCAGTATATTAGTAGCTCAGGTTCAAGTCCAATCGCGTAAGAGAAGACGCTTTTTGCACAGTTAAAGAATGATCTTGATGTTTTCAGGTTCATCTCGACTAGTACAAGGTCTCATATTGCTGTTTATGAAAAAAAATATGTGAGAAAATGATAATACCATCTCTGGATCATTGACCCGAATGGCTTTTCTTCTTTTCTGTTCTTTGTACTGCTGGTTTTACTCAAGCCTACAGCGTCACAATAGGGGATCGGACAAAAAAAAACGAATTAGGCCGTCAGATAGATTTCTAAAAATATTGAATACGTATCTTTTCTTTTTTCACATACTTAAACAAAAAATGAAAACGATACAGTGCTTCAAAAACTCGTGAACTCTTCGAAAACGTCACATGATAGTATATTTTTTACCTACTAATGACATCACAACCCCCCACTCATGATCTTTGACGCGTCTTATCTTCGTCAATTTTTATTAATTTGATAAAACCAAAAACACGTATCCAATATTTTTCAATAATCTAACTGACCGACTAATTAGATTTTTTTTGACTCAGTCCGATCCCCTATTGTGAATATTTTAAAATAAGAGTATTTCGATTCACATTACTCATGTGGTATTTCCAAAGGATTTCAGAAAGGCGGAAACGCAATGCTTGAAGCTGATCTTTTATTACTTTTGTTTGCTATTATATATGTTTTACGTCAGATACTTCCTTTATCACGCGTTAAATTCTAAGTGTATTGTTTAATATCCCGATGTTTCCTGTACAAAGTATGATTCTGTTGATTAACGAAAAATATTGGATGTACTTGTTTTTTGTTTTATAAAATTAATTTAAATTGATTTAGATAAAAACGCGTCAAAGATTATGAGTTTTCGAAGAACAAAGGAAAGATATGTGTTCAATATTTTTACCCGACTGCGGCGAAGCCCAAAAGGAGGGTTATTTGGAAATCTATATCACGGACTAATTAGATTTTTTTTGTCAACTACCCTATTATTATTTAATTGTACAACTCGAGACTGCCTGTTTGGTTGTGTTTGGTTTTAATTTCTGGGTCGGGAATAGTTTTATTGGGTTTTTCCATCAGGATTTTAAAATAGCAGCCACGGGACCTGGATTTGTGCCCGATTGATGGCTTTAGGCTCACCCCCTATTACATGGGACTTAAACGTAACTAGGGAAACGCCATTCGGGGATTACAGTCGTGATATTATTAATGTTATTTACTTGTAGTACAATACCTCGTGGTCCATGACTTTTGGACTTGTATTTCTTATTTTTAACGATAATGTTTATTAAATCCCAATCAAGGTTGGGAACGAAACAATAAAGTATTTATCTTAGTATCGAAATCGAAGGTCTGTGTTACTTTCAAGTTTAATTCTTATAGGCTGTAATTATTTATCGAATAACAAAATTTAAGTATGATATCGGCACAAACTGGGTCAGATATAGCTGTAGCCTTTCGTGTAACGGTTTAATCGTTGTGAACCGATGCTATAAACAATATTAAATAGGCATCTTAAATAAGAGGAAGACAATTATGAGATGAGACATCAAACGGTCCCGATACCGCGGCCTCGATATAAAGGGCTAAAAAGAAACATGGGTGGTTTTTTGTCAGTAGAAGTCTGACACTCCTTTTCGCTCTGCCCAAGAGCGGGAGGGGTTATTTGATGATTTCCCACTCCCCAAAAAATCAAGAAGGCATCAAACGGTAACATTATAAGTATTTTTCTTCCATCAAGTAAAGGGTTTCGTGTTATACCTACCTACCTATCAATGGGCGGAAAGACCTAAATGTACCAATTTTGTATCATTAATAAATAATGTCAAACGCAGATTTAAACTGGAAAATTCTGTCCATAATTACATAGGTAGTTTTAACAGGTTCGATGCCACCCACAGGATAGAAATTCATTTGTAAGGCCAAATATGTTTACAGTATTTAAACACCCAGCACGCACCTGTGCGTGCACGGCACTGGGAATGAAATTTTCATTACCAGTGCCGAACAACGCACGGGTGCGTTATCAGTTTATTACAGGATTTTTTGTTAATTACGAATAATACACGTTAATTTATTTAAGAGTGGTTTTTATTAGTTACTACTTGCATAACGCTAATGAAATAAACTTCAAAATAAACAATATAAAAGTATGAATTGTAATGACACACAATTATCAATCAACAAATATAGTTAGAAATTGGTTATTACACGCCAAGTTCTGAGTGGTAATTGTCGAAACACAGCACACAAAGTCCAGGTTTGTCAGGACAGGTGTCACAATACCAAGGAGAGTCACTACGTTTCTTATTCTTGGTGCACTGTCGGCATGGTTTTCGCTTGAGTCGCCCATTCGAAGTAATTTCAGTGGCTTTCTTTATTATATGAGAATTGAGTGTCACCCGACTTCTTTGAGTATTTGAAAGTCTATTTTCTGATAGATCTTCTGGCAGCAGCGCATTTATGATATTCAACCGGTAATCATATAGAGACAATTTAGGTTGGCCTGAATATTTATTATAAATCTTCATTGAATTGATGAACAGTAGCTGGAATGTGTGGATGGCAACCTTCATATACCAACGCAAAGTTTTTCTTTCGCAAGGATAGTAAGCTAAAAGCTGGTCTTGCCTGTCTACTCCTGACATATAATCATTATACTTGGATATGGCTTCCGGCTTTTGAGTAACCTGGCCACGTTTATTTGCGACTGGAACCATTCTGTCTTCATACTGGGTAGTAATATATGACACAGCACGTTTGTCTTTCCACACGCCAACATGAACTCCTTCCCGAAACATTGAGCAATTTTCCCCTTTCTTCAATTTTTTTTTCATTACTTCGGGAGGATTTTCTTTCAAATCTTTCCGCAGAGTCCCCGTGCAATAGGTATTGTTTCCAAGCAGCTTCTTCGCTAAACTGAAACTATTATAATAATTGTCCATGTATAACTCATGGCCATTATTTAGTTTCCCCTGAAGTAGCTCCATGACAACTTTCTCCGCGTGGCCCTTTCCGGTGACTTCTATATCTTTTCCACCTGCATACACTCGGAACTTCAATATCAAACCATCTGGTTCCGTGAGCATATATAATTTTATGCCATACTTGTGGCGTTTGTTTTTTATAAACTGCCGAAAACTCAGTCGCCCTCTCCATAACACCATACTTTCATCAAGAGATAATTGTTTTGCAGGATAATAACATTCGGTCATCTTGTTGTTGAAGTAATCAATGATACTTCTAACCTTGAACAGGGGGTCCTCACTCTCTTCCTCTGAGGTAAAATGCAAACATCTCATTATAAGGAGAAATCTATTCCTGCTCATTTGTTGTCCAAAAATAGGTATTGAAAATAATCTGTCTTTTTTCCAGTAATCTTGTAGACGACTGAGTTGAATAGTTCCCATGTGGAATAGCAAACCAAGAAATATTTTTAGCTCAGGGACGACGATCGGTTTCCATCCAGTTATTCTTGAAAAATCTCTTCGCCTGCCTGGTGTTTCCCTAGTTGGCCTATTATTTAGCAACCTCTGTGCCTGTGCGTTTGTCTCTGTACAAATCATCGACAAAAAATCATCGGAGAAAAAGAAATTGAAATAATCTACAGGGTTTACTCCTGCAACTTCGCCATAGAATTGGTTTGATTTAGTAAAATCAATCTTTTTCATTTCACCAGTTGTGGTCCAATCGGACGTAGAGCCTAGTCCAGAGGGTTGGTCTGGTTGAACTTGCTCTTCAGTGCCTGATACAGGTGGTGAGCTTGGTTCTAGGTCTTGATCCTGAGCTGTAGATGACAATAATCGGTGTCTGGGAGGTTGCAATATGAAATTTGACAGGTTTACCTCACCTTCATCTTCTGATGCTGACTCCTCCTCATCAGGTTGGTAGTCGTCCTCCGAATCATCATCGTACAGGGTCTCCTCTATATCACTGTCATCTAGAGCCGTAAACACTTGTTTTCGCCGCCTTTTAGACCCAGAAGGGCCTTCTCCACAGTCCATTTTTATTATTTTTTACTAGCACGAAAAAACAAAACCGTTCAAGATACGAAAAAACCACAAACACGTAACGATTTTTTGAAATTTCAACCATAGTGCCGCTTCAAACATAACGTCCCAAGCCGTATGCCTGCACTGCACTGATTATTTAAACTTTACTAGGCGCGAACACGCACGGGTGCGTGTTCGGCCCCCCACTTCGGCAGCGCCCCTCGCACCGGTGCGTGGATGGCAGCGAAGCTGTTAAATATTACGGATCCTATGCTTTTTTATCGTATTATTAAAAAGCAGTTACATGAATTACCAAGTCCTTTTTTATCGCAGAAACACGGTATCCTACAGCAAACACCAATTCCCAACTCGATAACGCTAAAAGACTATTTACTACAGATAGGATGTTTAAACTCGATAAAATTGTCGTTCACTTATCCATGTTGGCTAACAAATGCAGTTATCGATAATCGGAAAAAAGATGGCGACGATAAAGGTACTTATAGTCCTATCAAAGGTATTTTACCTTTACTTGGCATCACTTTCGAAATGCAGTAGGTAATTATTATAGTGGTAAGGTTGATATTTGGTTGCTTCCACTGTCAAGTCTGTCAAGATCACATGATCTTTATTCTCATTGTTACAAGGTTGCGGTCTGGTTGCAGCTGTCAGAAATAAAACTGTAAACAGACTGTACCCAGTGCTGTAGCAATGGCTGGCTGATTACTTCTTTATATTATTATAAAGAACGTGTCCCGTGCATGTGTCTTGGCGCCATTTTCTTCTTTTTTTAACGCAAAGTGCAGTTTCATGCTGCCAGTGCTGCCACTTATTTTTTTAAACAGGCCACTGGCGATTTTACACTGCATATTTTGGTTGATGTTAAATTTTAGTTGTAGGTATAAGGTATGAATACTAGGTTATGGCTGGGACTTATTGGTTTACTTTTAGGCAGGAAAAATACCTACGCAGTAAATTAAAGAAAAATGCTGTTTAAATTAAACAAAAAAGTCTTTATTTTTAAAGCTGAAAGCATTATCATAATTAAACCTGTTATATTGTTTCAACATATTATGGATTTAAGTGAAGTAGGTACATTACAGGTATCATGTAGGTACTTAACTCGATCTTTAATTGAAGTAGAAAGTATTAATTACTTACATGAGAACAAAATACTACAAATTGAATCAAGTGAAAGTATGATCTGAATTTGTCCATAAAATCGTGGGACACTAATTACCTACCTACTACAGTTATTGAAATGTTTCGTACTGATCTGGTAGCAGTATTGAATTTCAACACCAGATGAAAGCTCAAGCGTTTTATTTTGTTTGTAATGTCATTAGTAATGAAATGAGTGCACCTACTCATTATGTTTGAATTTACGCAAACATGTTTTTATTCTTACTGATTATATATTACCTGACCTACCCATCAGTTAAGTAGAAATGTTGTTTTGTTATATGTTTTTAGAAAATGATACATTTTAAAATCAATAAATATCACTTCTGCAGAGTTTTGGTAGATTCATTTAAATAATTTATAATAGTAAGGAAGAACAGTATTGTGTGTTATCAACAATAATTAGTCGGCAAACTTGTCCAGGAGCCAATCTTGAACAAAATGCTTTTTGTAATATCTGACGAATGACATAATAGGTATAGCTGTTCATGAAAGAAAAACAAAGATAAAAAATAAAAGGATAATATTATTGGCCGTGGTAGGTATGACTAACTAACTATAAGTAATGAAATGTCAGTCACCTTTCGTTTTATAAAATTATGATAGTAACTTACCTCAGTACCTAATTGCTGTCAATCTTTTAAATTAAATTAGGTACAGCACATTATTTAAATGCTAATTTTTTAGGTCTTGTTAACCGAAAAGTTTCTCTTCGTCTTCAATAAACTCATTGAAAGTTTTGAGTTCGGAATTCGAAAAAGACCGTTAAACCTTCCCGCCGAAACGGATCGAAACCTTACACAATTCCCGCCACCTTTTATTCTTATTTTAAATTCCCTTCGCTCAGATGTCAGCGGCCACTGGTCAGTGCCCCAATTGGGCCACTTTCGTAACGATTTGGCGATAGTCATCGCTGCCGATCGCTTCGAGCGATGCAGCGTTGTTTGTTTTAAGCCCAAGGCTTTTAGGGATTCCCGATAAGTATCGATAACGGTAGATATCAGTGCAATCGATAAACCAAGGTATGTAGATCAAGTGCGAATATTTTATGAGCACCGATAAATGTTGTTGAAAGAAAATCTGCTTTTATTAACTCGATAACTTAGTTAATTAATATTGTTAATTTTATCAAAATAATGTGTTTCCAGGCTATTATAAAAAAGTAACATGACATATGCATATGAAATAATATAATATAAAACATTAAATTGAGTGTTTATTTAATTCCAACGTTTTTATCAAAACTTATAATGGAAAGTATTAATTTACAATGTAAAGCCGGAGTCTTAATATTCAGTGATTCAATAATTAATTGCCATTTTGCACAACTCGTTGTTGTCAATGGCGAAACGATTAAATGATAACGATGTCCTAGTTATTTGTTAATTATTAATGTTCTGACCAATTTAATATCGACGTTTATTTGGTTCAGCTCTATTTTATTTAGGTTTGAGTATGATTGTAGAATTGTAGATGGTGTGAGAGTAGGAAGAAACGATGGATGGACTTTCTTAAGGATGATATGGCAAGCTAGAAGGTGACTGCAGAGATGGCGAATAATAGAGAAGTATGTAAGAAGCAGACATGCTGCGCAGAATGGGATATGGGTAAAGAATGATGCTGCTCTAATTTAGTTTATAATAATTGATTGAGACACACATTAATAGTTACCAACGCTTTACCAACTTCGTAGTACGTCTGTTTATTAAATAAAACAATGCATTTATAACTGAACTTTGGCTACCGTTATGATCATAAACTTGAAATCACTGACTTGAGTTGACTGATTTCGCCAGATATTGGACACTTTAAAAAATCTATCGATAAGGGAATGATGTGACGTCCCATCACTACTCGTAGAGGCTTTATCAAGGCGTTTGAATGCATGGATGCGTATAAATTATGTAGTGAAGTGAAGTGTGTGTATTCTCACACTTTTTTCCACGCAAGCCATCATTGTCACTCTTTGAATATCCTTTAATTAGCTCGGTCCCAGGACTGAGTGACATGTATGGTCATGCTTACGCTTAGGTATGGGGACGCCATGTTTTTTTGCCCACGTAGCTTTGGAACATTGAGGAATTGATTTTGTGCGAGTCCCTTTGAAAACCAAGTTATTTATTATCCTGCAGTATGCTGAGTGAATAGTGAATTTATATTATATTATCAGAGAAGTTTAGCCGAACAAAAGCGTTTAGACCAAAATATCTACAAGGCACTCAATGTTAGTTATCGCGGTCTCGACATAGAGGGCGAAGAAGGAACATGGGTGGTTTTTAGTCAGTAGAAGTCTGACACTCCCTTTCGCTCTGCTCAAGAGCGGGAGGGGTTATTCGATGATTTTCCACCCGCCAAAAAAAAAAAAAGGCACTCAATGTTAAAACAGAAAAAAATAAACACAGAACTAAAATCAATGTGCTAAGTAAGTTTGACATTGACTCCGAATTGTACAAAGTATACTAGAAATTAGAGGGTTTTTTGAATTCCGATTGTGGATGAGATTAGAATCACGTAAATATGGGACTTGCCTGTCGATGATTTATTAAACTTGCAAATTTTTTTTAAGTATGAAAATAGTACCTACATCTCTATTACTCGATGTTTACTTTCATTAGTTAGAAAGAAGTTGTGTACAACTTTTTGCGGCGATATCTCCTAACGCCACTTGACATTAATAAAACTAACATATTAATTAAGAAGACACCTGAAGTATTACGAAACTGACAGATAAACAATACTATATTCCCTCTCGAAAATTATTAAAATTACAAGATTTATTACCTCACACCGTAAAGGTGCCATTAGAAGATACTTCATCATCATTGACTTTAATTGACATTGACAACTCTAAAGTTTCAAACTGTTGGCAAATAGCAATCAGAGGTTTTTGTTTGCGCTAGCGCACATCATTAAGTCAAGTGGAAAACTTAGAAACTTAAAGCTAACGCTTAAGAATTTAAGAATAGTGTTAGAAAGAAGAAAATTTTATTTGTTTTTTACCACATTAAATAACATAACATCACGCCTGTATTCCCTGAAGAAGTAACCAGAGGTGTGCCTTATAAAGGGTGCAAAAGTACCCTTAACGCAAACGAAGGGCACTTCTTTTTTTGGTTCTAGACCATACCTGGGAACCCACTAGTTACGGAGATATTGGGGGTCTAAGTTCCAAATTTTGCACAGCTGTTTTTGTAAATACTAGTTTTTCAAGTTACAACTTTACTTAAATAACCTCCTTGACCCGTTTACTATTCAAAGCATCCACTAGCACAATGTTTAAAGAGTGCTACATTGATATTTACCGTAAAATGTGATTTTTGACCCAAAAAATAAGTCGTTTCCCCGCAAAATTTTTTGCGGGGAAACGACGAAACTTAGTTTGGTGTACAGAATACTTCGTTGACGTATGTGTGAAGGGTTAATTTATACCCTGTATATACATAGTACACCCATATTTCGCCAAGTTTCCTATAAGTCTCATGTAGTGGCGAGCCATCTACCAGGAGTACTAGGTATAAGGCTCCAAACTTCGTAGCTGCAGTGTGTACCAGTGGACCGTAATTCTGTAGAATTGAGTATTTATCTTCATGTTCGGTTACTTATCAATAATTTTTGAAGTGGTACAACCACATAATAAAGCTACCCACCATACGAATGGAATTTCCGGACAGAATTGCCTTCTACCCGTTACATTTTTTAACAAAATTGTATCAATAAATAAGATTACACCGGCGATCTAGTTAGCCGATGACATTTTTATTTTATACCCGCTAATGATGATTTAAAAACAGAATTGTGGACAGGAAATAATTTCCATGTCAAAATTGAAAAATAAAATCATAAAGTTCTTTCGTCAGCACTATTTTATCTATGGTTCGTCATAGAACATCTAATGTCAAACGTACGCGGAATTAGTTGGCGGGAAATACCTATTTGACAGCTCCTAATGTTTATAAATGTAGCAGGTGTGTGGCACAAACGAATTTATGTACATACCGACATAAAACTGTCGCTTTCATGATCCCAGCCTCAACGGTAACAATGCCAACTATAAATAACTTTATTTAGGGAAATTCGTGATGTAAATCAGTGCCCAGATGACGTTTATGACAGAAAAACGTAACGTTTGACATTTCCTTAGGTCTGTTTACCTCCCATTGTTTTAATTGAAAATAGATACCATTAAAACGCGTACTTTTTCTTCTATTTGCTGATTATTGTTGGCCAGGTACAACAGGTAAAAGTATAACATTTATGATCACGACGCAACACCGTTTCACAATAAATATGTTCAGCCTCTAGCATTGATTGGCCTTTAAAACCGTTTCATCTGTGATTCGTAAAGTGCACCAATTGTCAGCTATAATTTAAGGGGGAAATGTTCCAAGAGTTCTAACACTACCAACTCAGTTTTTGTTTGCATCATTTTGCTGTCAGAGTGGCATGGCGATCGCCGCCGGCTCACGTGATGGAATGCTCTAGTGGGTATCAGCCATCAAGTTGTTGCCAAACAACTGATGATGAAGTACTCGCACTTTAAAGTATGCTTTTTGTTAGCCCTGATTGGTTGCATTGTGTAGGGCGCGAACGATAATACTGTTGTTAACAATGTTAATGGTGGTGAACAGATTTTTTTTGGTACTTATGCAAGTTTGATAGGGCCTTTTCATATTTTGATTGGTTTTCGATGGAGGAGAGTGTTTGTTTAGTTTCGCTTAAGATGCTTTAAATCGAAAGCTTGGTTGGCCTTCGATCTTCTATGGGGATGGCAACCATGAAACTATTGTCGCCGGAAGAGCTAGTTCCAAGCATCGCCATTTCTTGAAAATCTGTTAATGTCATTGTACAACACAAAATGACTTGACGTCCATAGTTATCCCACTCAAGAACTTTAACAACCCTTCCCTATTTTAGAACTAAACGCTATGTATGTATGTTTTAAATCAAACCGAGGCATATGCTAATGCCCATCGGGGCTGCGGAATGTTGTTAGATATACCGCGGCCTCGACATAAAGGGCTAAGAAGGAACATGGGTTGTTTTTAGTCAGTAGAAGCCTGACACTCCCTTTCACTCTGCCCAAGAGCGGGAGGAGTTATTAGACAATTTCCCACCCCCCAAAAAAAAAAAAAAGGCATATGCTAATAGTTTCCAATTCTTGGTTCCAGGTATAAATCAGCCGTCAATTTCGCAGTACCGGACTAGCTAGCAGGAAGTTACCCTAATCGTCGTAAACGAGTGCATTGCACTAATATCGGCTCAGCCTCTCAACTTGGCGCCGACGTGCGAAAGATGGCGGAAGCTTTTAACTCGATAATCCATGCAAATATCCCCGTGATCTTTATACTTTATGGGGCTTAATATCGGCTTGTAATGGCCTCATGGTAGGACGAAGGCTTAACTTGTACCGATAAGGTATTTAAAGCATTGGCTATGAATGCTTGATCATTACGGAAGGACATAATATTTTTTATATGTAGTGACAAAAATTGAAAAGAGTATGCTAAGGTGGTTCGGTCATGTGGTAAGGATGAATGAAAGTCGATTAACAAAAGGTATTTACAAGGCAGATGTGAGTGGTAACGCCAGGAGCACGCTCTAGAAAGATATACACTGATCTTATTGGTGCCGTTCTTCAGGAAGGATAGGTGCGTAGTACTCGTAACCAGCGTGCGTGTATGACCAGATGTATGAATGTGGACGAGGCAAAAGGAGTGTGCAAGGATCGTAGCACGTGGCGTTCTGTGGTTTGTGCCTACCGCCATGGGAAAAGAAAAAGTTTATGTATGTTTGTTAATAGTTTTTAATTAAAAGACAAGTCTGCAGACAGTGACTTTTATCAGCGATCATCATCGTCTACCTACCCTTTTCCCAATGTTGGGTTTGTCTTCCAGTCTAATCGGATGCAGCTAAATACCAGCCTTTTACATGTGTCGACTGCCTATCTGAACTCCAGTTACTACTGAGTAATGGGATACCACCTTTTTTTTTTGCCCGCTCTAACCACCCATGTTCCTTCTAAGCCCTTTTTGTCGAGGCCGCGGTATCTCTTTCGTACAACCCGCAGCCCCGACGGAAATAGGATACCCCTTGGTAAGTGTTTCGGGCCACTGATTACTTGTAAAGACGGTCAAAGATCTCTTTTATTGACAGCTGGGACCAAAACGGCTTAACAATTGCCACTACCTATGTCTAGACAAAGTTAGGTTCAAATTTAGTGGTCCAATAGGTTTCTTTTGTAGTGGTTAATGACATATATTACCATGTTTGCCAAGATCCAAACCATTCATTTGCATTAAAAAATCCCTTCAACACTCCATCAAAAAATATCATTAACCAATATCTTGTATTATAAAACAAGTACAGAGTACAATAAACAAATCACACGCATCTTAACGCAACAAATTGAGCACTCATGCCGCGGTTGTGAAACAAGGTCAAGATTTGTATGGATTAATAGCTTGTTAGGGCTCTTACAGACGGTCGGGCCCTTTCGCGTCGTTTATTTATGTTTACGAGTTGTTGCCATAGCATTGTGTGAAGAATAATATGTATGGCTGAAAATGAGTTGACGAGGAATAGAGACGTATGGAAGAAGACATGCTGCGTCGACCTCAAATTGGTTTAGGGGTAGCAGAATAATGAGTTGATATAACACATTATTTTTGCCTGCTAAGGGCTTGTTTACGGTCGGCGGCGGCGACCTCTCGCGTCCGGCCCTGGTGCAAGCCGTGGACCGGGGCGAGATGGAATGGGACGTCTGCAAAGAAGTGATGCTAGCGAAGGAGGTGGCGGAACGTGAGAGGGAGAGAACCTCTCGTCCCAGTCGTCGCGGGAGACACTCCGGGCGTCGGGGGCCACGTGACGGCTTCCGGCCACGATGGACGCGGGCCTGTGGATGGTGAGTGATGGGCTAGCTCGCCGTCCGTGTCCGTGTCGACGGCGCGTTCGTGTACCAGGCGCGCCTTAAAGAGATGTCAGCAACATGGGAGGGGCCCGTAAGGGCCGACACCCTTTGGGTTGCGGGATGTTGTAAGAGATACCGTGGCCTCGACATAAAGGGCTAAGAAGGAACATGGGTGGTTTTTAGTCAGTAGAAGTCGGACACTCCCTTACGCTTTGCCCAAGAGCGGGAGGGGTTTATGACTTAACCAAAAGGGCTTGTTTACGGAGATGCGGGGCGTCGCGCGGCGCGTCAGATGGCTCGTCGTGTTACAGGTCGCGTGCTATTTTATTCATTTACTGAGAGGCGGGTCCACCGCAACGAACGCTGCATTTTAAACTAACGAGCGAAAAATCGCTTCTCGTAAAATCGTCGTTTGAAATCGTTACCGTTTTCGTACATTGCCATGTGCTTGAATTAAAACGCACAAAGCGCCGCGCGACGCCCCGCGTCTTTTTAAATGAGGCCTTAGAGTGTATAAAATAGGAATACTCGGTACAAATTAAGGAAACTCAAACTCAAAGCATTTATTTCAATTAAACCTTTATAGGCTAAGGCTAAGGCACTTTTGAATGTCAGAAGAACAATTCATAGAAACAAAAGTACGAGTGCAATACGTCATTTCGAAAGCCACCACTCCGAACCACACGCCGCCGAAAGCCAGCAACAACGAGCACCACGAGCACGAAAGCACGCAGCGACGCACACCGCTACAACGAATGCACGATACTCCGAATCACGGAACAACGAATGCACGCCGCATCGCACAACCAGCGCCCCGCGACCCGGAGCCCCGCGCTCCCGCCGCCACGGCACGCGCAGCCGCGCGCCCCCGCACCCGCAGCACTCGCCGCCGCAAACATCCGGCGCCGCGCAACTCGACGCAGTAACCCCCGGAACGACGCATTGCACTCTAAAGCTACCGTCACAGACACAAGGCATAATAACTTGTGAAAGTACTGTAGTTGCCCATTCCCTAGCGTAGATCTCAATGGAGAAGAAAGGGCAAGAAACTCCATCTTTAATGGATTCAATGGATTTAGACAAATTGGCATTAAAACTGCGATAGCAAGCTAATGTTGATACTCGTTGTAGAAATACGTACGCTTCGAAACCGATTTCTCACTTTTCCGACCCGTCTGCAGATGTGTCATTTACATCAGAAAGGCAACGCTTCTAAATGTCGCGTGAAGCGAAATTGAACCATTTTTTTTTCGATCATTTGAACATTCCAAAAAGAAAGAAAACGTACACACGAATAAAGAACGTCTGCCTTTTTGGAAGTCGGTTAAAAACTACCGTTGCTACGTATTGAATTAAATTAACGATTTCAACGTAAATCCTTGTTCTTGTAAATAAACATAATACTAAGTAAATTGTAGAATAATAGTAATTATGTTGTTGAAACGGCCACAGTTATCAAACCGTGTGAACTACTAAGTTGGGTCAGTTTCTGCCGTTCTGATGCAACATTTAAGTGTTGCAGTGCATTTGATGTCAACGCTTTAAATGCAACCGTTTTTGCCGCTAATTCTTACATCATTTGGGTTAATTTTATTCTGTTATTTTTAAACAACTTGCTTTTACGGGTTTTTGTTCATTAATGTGTCTGAGCTGGTTTTAGTCTAGACTGATTAAGTGATTATGATCTAGATTAATTAATGAGCTAATAAAATTAACAATTCACATGAAATCGCGCTTGTGATCCCCGAAGGACTAGGCAGGTGTATCTGATAATCAGGGGCGTAGCTACCGCCGTATATGCCGTATCAATTATACGGGGCCCCAGGGTCACGGGGGCCCCCGACGTGCTTAAGCAAAAATTAATAAAAACTTCCCAATTTTTACTTTAGTTCAGAAATGACAAAAGACAAAAAAGCAATTTCTTTTTTTCTTGCGTAAAGCGTGCGCTCTAAAGTTACTATCAGCTATAAATGATTTAATACATCAGTTTGACGAATAAAAGGCTAGCTGCGGTACTCGGAGATATTGAATATTTCTCTTAATTTTACGTACACGTTTTTTTTCTTTCCCTTTATAAGGGCCCCTGCCAAGGCAGGCTACGCCACTGCTGATAATACACCTATAGTTTGCCAAAAGACCACATTAATATAATAAATCAAGCTTTCTAATAATACTAAAGTAATTTTTGAGAAATCGTCCACATGTTTACTCTTGTCTGGTCAGTCCTTTAGATGTGACCCCGAAAACTCATATTTCGGAACATATTTTGCCCTAATTCGTTTTTAATTAGTCAGTTTGATTGATGAGTTGCATTCAGTGTTAATACATCATTAGATATTCGACCGGACGTCAGTTAATTAGGCAAGAAATGACTTATGTTATTACTTATTGATAATTGGTATTATTATATGTATTCGCGTGACTACCATGCTGTTTGAAGGTCGTTCTTTGTTTATTTATTTTATTTAACAATTATTTACGGTTCGTTCATAGTTGTCTATTATATCTAAATATATTTTATTAACTGAAGTTGTTTTTTATGTTTGACTGAGTTGTTTTTTTTAACTGGTCAACGGATTTTCATGCAGTTCTCAACATAATTTAAAGGATTAATACCGGAAGGTTCGTACTTCGTGCTTTCGTGCTTTAAGTTAAGTAGGTAGAATATAGAAATCTGCATGTTTTGATAATTTGTAAGAACTTAGTGAGAACCTAGGTCGTGTAGAAGGAAAGAAAAGAAAGAAAACATGTTTATTTAGCACAATAAAAATTAAAAAGAAACTAAAAAACTAAACTGATAAAAAAAGAATGTGTGCATCTCACGGCTGCGCCAAATAGGACCAGTTCAGCAAAGTGAAGGCTAGTGTGTGTATGTATTGTACATACAAAAATCAAAATATTTTATCTCACATAGGCCTATTATACATGGTCACTTTGGTATCAGACGTCGAGAAAAGGTGCACGGTTCGGGTTGGTTGTCCTATGGAGAAGAACTGGCAAGAAATTCCATGGTTACTCTTTTAAAATAATTTGGTTTCACAATATTTTGATGTAGGTAGGTACTTATAATAAAAATAACTATGTAAACCAAGATGAATATAATTGCAACGGGCTTCGTTGCTTGTCTACAATTTTTTTTCCAATCAAATCGGAATGCGTTAATAGTTAGTGAGGTATTCAAGAACATAAAAACAGTTCGTTTCGTATACAATGGAATTTCACAATAAATATTCTATTCTATATAGTGTGTAGACATCCAGCTTTATTTATGTAGCAGGTAGTGTTACTTTTTTTTCATAATATTTAATACTTTATTGCATTCCACATATATAAACTTAATTGGTAAAAAATATAATTAGATCACGTCGGGCACAGCAGAAACAAGTGGGTTAGGTTAGGTTAAAATATCCTTGTTCCCAAAGCGTTAGGCAGAGGTGTACCTACTAATAAATACATCCACATTTCGAGCTAGCCCGCGAAATTCGAATTTTCTTACGTTTTTTTGCAATTTCCCGGTCAGTGTCAAGTCGTATGATAAATAAAATGGGATTCGCGGTGGTAACAATTGTCTATTTCCTGAGTAATAATGATTAAAACCACCAAAACAACCTTCCTAGTTCACACAAGTGTCAAGAATGCCTTTTTCATCAAATAATCACTCTTGTCACTTGTATGAACTGAGACGGCTACCTCGTTGCCTCCACCTTAAGGTGGAAGCTCACATCTGGCCCGCGAAATTCTAATTTTCTTACGTTTTTGGCAATTTGCAGGCCATTGCTTGGTTGTATGTTTATGAAAATTTGATTTGCGACTGTAAGACGTATGAAGTTACCGAATTATAACCATCAAAATTACTAACTACTAAAGAACGACGACTAAATTACTAAAGAATGACTTTTACATGCAAAAATCAATCTTGACATGAAAATGAACTTGGAGGGTTGTATTGATAATTTTTTTTTTGATTGCGAAGATACTCGTACCTCTAAAAAATTCTTTTAACGAGTAAAAACCATACTAAAATACATATTGTGATCGTTCTGATTTATTGGCAATTAATTCTACAAGCAACCCAGTAAAGGCTAACGGCCTTATTACAAAAGTGGTTAAACCTGGGTTTAACTTAGACTTGGTTTATCTCGCATGCCGTCTCACTTCGATAATATTCAAAAGAAAGTGACGGCATGAGAGATAAACCAAGTCTAAGTTAAACCCAGGTTTAACCACTTTTATAATAAGGCCGATAGTGTTTTATTTTTTTAGTCCAAACAATACTTTATTTGTAAATCGCATATTCTTAATCACGAACATAATTGTGTATTGTTATAAAAAATCGGGCTGGGCCTGCAGTCTGTACAAAGATAGCGATCGCTTTACGACAAAATTCGGTCGCAAAGCTATAACGATGCGGATTTAAGGTGGACGTGAGCCGGACGCGACCCGCCGTTATTAGCTACCAACTTAAATCCGCATCGTTATAGCTTTGCGACCGTAAAGCGATCGCTATCTTTGTACAGACTGCAGGCCCTGGACAGTCCTTACTATTTGAAACGTATTTTACCTTACTAAATAACGGGCATGCGTTTTGCGGTCACGGGGAGTGACACAAGCTCCATCCACTTGCTCAAGGTCGCTGGCATTTATTGTCGCCTTTAAAGAAGTCCCATGTATTAGGAGGCGAGCCTATTGCCATCACTCAGGTGCAAATCCAGACTATGTGTCTGTTACTTAGAAAATCCTCATATAAAAACCCAATAACATTTAAACCGACCCAGGAGTCGAACCAAGGACCTCATGTTCAGCAGTTGCGCCTGCAACCACTCGACAAAGGAGGCAGTAATATCCTTGTTCCTCTGTACAATATAAGCTGTTGGTATCAAGATTTATATTCATCATCTGCCTAGCTTTTTCCCAACTATGTTGGGGTCGGCTTCCAGTCTAACCGGATGTAGCTGAATACCAGTATATTACATGGAGCGTCTGCCTAAATGACCTCCACAACCCAGTTAGTACTAGGTAATACGATTTCCTTTGGTAAGATCGGTTGTCAGACTTTCAGGCCACCCACTACCTGTAACGACTGCCAAAGATCTATATGGCAATCGGTACCAACAGCTTAACGCGCTTTCCGAGGCACGGAGGAAACTCGGTATATAACGGGCGGTCACCCATCTACAGACTAACCTAGGCAAGCGCGGCTTAACTTAAAGATCGACCCGAGTGGCTATTATTTTAATACACGAGTTCCTCTTAAGATTTATATTGATTGACTTTAAATCATAACAAACTATAAAGCCTTCATCATTATGTTATTCTAATTACTGTTAATCGCTCATAAAATCTAACATGCATACAAATAATCATCTCGCTGACAATTCTGATGATGTATGTCATTTTCATACAATGGCTCGTAATAGTAACTCGTAGCTTCGTTATGGTGTGTCCACAACAGTTACTTTTTGTTCGTTAGGATATTTTTTCTAGTTGGGTAACTTTTGATTACAAAATGCTTTAAAGGGTTCTGTACTGTACCACAACACACACACAGCGATTTTACTCGGAGATTTGAGCCTATAAATAAATTGGGTCGCCTCACAATGCGATACCGTTTCCCTTTAAGGTACGCCATACGTATCATAATTATTATTCGTTGCAATATTGAGTTTCATAGAAAAATCCTAAGGTTCGGTTTTATTTCTTACGAAACACAGTGTTTCACCGATAGTTTCATTTGAATACTGAGCGTAAACCTTTTCGCAAACAAAATTACTTGTGTAAAAGTTAATAGTATGAACACACCTTTACCATCTTACTAGGCGTGTTTACAAAGTACGTGATACGCGTTGCGTTCGCGAAGACTTTCGTGAGAAGAGTGTTCGATAACCCATTTTGTTTGACTAACCTTGAGGTCGATTTCATGGGAAACTATGTTAAATACCGATGCCTTTGTGAAACTTAATTGTTTTATAGCGATTCGTGTAGGTATTGTCTTACTTTTGACAGTTGGATGTCTGGTTTTGCGTACATTGTTCCGTTTGTACAGTTTAAAATCAGGCCAAGTGTTAGTCAGACTCGCGCATGAAGGGTGCCGTGGCCGCGGGTTGTACACTAGTTATCGCGGCCTCGACATAGAGGGCTAAGAAGGAACATGGGTGGTTTTTAGTCAGTAGAAGTCTGACACTCCCTTTCGCTCTGCCCAAGAGCGGGAGGTTATTTGATGATTTCCTATCCCAAAAAAAAGTCATGCTGGATCCATCGATATTTTCCTTCATCAATGCAATTAATAATTATACAATACGCCTCAGACAAAGAAAAAAAGATGTCTTTTTTTTGGTCTGAGTAATACGCACATGAATTCCAAAAATCAAAGGCGTGTCATGGGTTCGAACTTGTGACCTATGCTGCAAGGTTCTTTAAATTTGAATTATTCAGTCAAATCAAGCCTTTATAATTGCATCCTTGATGCGGTATCATAAATCCAATACCCTCTTAGTCGGTACATGAACAGCATTACCATCTCATCAATTCAAATGAATAGGATTATGACTTTCAAAGTACATGACCCTTAGATGACGCGCTATTTATGGTTCAAGGGTATGAACCACTCGTTTAGTCACTTAATAGAAAAAATAAAACGAATCAGGACAGACTTGAAAAGCTTATGGGATTTTTGGTGCATGACTGAATGCAGAATTCTCATAAAATTTAGTTTTTGGTACATAATGCCGATTTGCAGAATACGGGCTACTGTGATATTCCTGAAGAATAAACCCAGAAACCCAAAATACACTATCCGCGGCGTTGAGGGTCAAACACCATTTTCATCAGTCTATTTTACAAAATCTTGAAAATTGACATTGCTGTAGGTACGCTTCGATCTACTTCAATCAACTAAAGCTAGCGCCGACCACTGTTAGAGATATACCTCTCCCGTCTCTCTTTTACCATATTTATTTAAGCTTTTTCTGCATATTTAATGCTACAAGTCACTCTCTGACAGTCAACCACCAGTCAGTCCATATTCGTAATAACACTTTTAGTTTTTTATAAGTACGTTAAGAAACCAATAAACTCTCATTATCAATAAAATCTTTACTGCATTAGAAGCGTTGACAATTTCCATAAGTTTGTAGCGTGAACCACTAAATACGTTCGTTGTTCGTTCGCTATAAAATGAACGGCTGAATGACGGTTATTAACAATGTTTGTTTAGTTTACAAGTGCAGTAAATCCAAGCTAATATAGTAAAGGTAAATAGTAGCCATAAAAGATGTGAACTTTATGCTTGTTATAAATCTTTTGAGCTAATTTGCATTTTGAATGAGTATGTTGTCATGATTTGTGTCAAGACCATTATTACCCCTCAGTAGGTGTTATTTTATATTAAACTAGCTGATGCCCGCGGCTTCATCCGCGTGGATGTCGATCAAATTATATAATTAAACCTTCTTTGAGAACCACTCTATCCATTGGTGAAAACAGCATGCTGTTGTCATGTTTATCACGAACAGACAGACAGACGTGGCGCAGGACTTTTGTTTTATTTATTTTGTAATATGTAGTGGGATGGCCTTTGCCCAGAAGTCGGACGCTACAGGATAACAGTAAGAGTAATATGTACCTACTCTTGACCTCAATCTTGGAAAATCAGAAGTAAACGATGAAATAGTCAAAGTTGATGTTTTCGAAAACAAACAGCACGAACCCCTCACCAAAATTACAGTTTCTAATCCAAAATACCAACCAAAGAATCAAACAAGCTTTTCTAACGCAACATACAGAATTACAGAGATACTCGTACATGAAACTTCACACAGAAACACGATGTCTCTTGATAGAACAAGTTGATAATGTGATTTGGGATACACGTGTAAGCTCCACTTTTGAACAACGAGGGAAAACATCGGGGAAACCTACACATTCACAATGTGTGTGTTATGCCTTGAGGATGGCCACTGTAGGAGAGAGTATAATAAAAGGTCTACTATTATTATAAACACTACTTGCGTATTCAATAGCTTGCCTAATTGAACAATGTAGATAGCTACACGAGAAGAGGATGACCAAATCGAATCATCTATTTGCTTGAAATATGGAGGTATTCCCACCTGAGCGCCGATTTTTAGAGTACCTAAGCTTAGAGCACCAAAGCTGTTCGGTGCTCGAATGTGAACAATAAAAAATGAATGAAAAAATACAAACAAAAGAGCTTATAAATTAATTAAAGAAACGATGGATGAACTGTGTGAAAAATGAGATGTCTAGAATGGCGGTGACTGCAGAGCTGACGAGTAACGGAGAAACATTAAAGAAGACATACTTCGCCGATCCCAAATAAATTGGAATTTGGGCAGCAGAATGATGATTCACGTTGAAGACCATATTTTTAATTTGTGCTAGTTAACATTGAGTTCCTTTTGGGACTCTCAACAAATGACTTGTACTGACTAAAACCATTTTCACGCAGTTTGCTATCGTAGAAGCGTATGCGTCTGCTGCTAAACTTGGTCACAAAACTCAACGATTATCCAAAACGCACCTTCTGTATACCTCACCTAGTGTAACGGTAGCGCCACCTGTCATGGCCGACGTTAATTTATCCGCACGACTATGAACGCCAGTGCCAAGCATTCGCTACGAACAATCAATGATTGAATCTGTATGATCTGATCTATGACTAGCATCATTACTGCACTTGCGCGGAGAGTTTCTTGGCTTTCCGGGATGATGTCACTTTAGAAATATGTGTAGTTAGTTGACTTGTTTAAGATTGAGTTTTAAGGTGGGAAAGTATAGTAAAAAACAGCTGAGAGGTTGCAAAATTCTTGTGCCTCTTTTGACCTTTTTAATACATATATAGGGATATCCTCTAAGATAGTTTCCGTCTAGAGAATTATAGTTATCGTCGGCATTTCAGCCGAAAGACGTCCACTGCTGGATATAGGCCTCTCCCAAGTGTCGCCACAATTACTAGTACTTACTTATTGGGTGCCAGAGTAGCGAGATATGTGAGTAGCGATTACATAAAAAAAATCCATATAAATAATTAAGAAAGATATTGGCAAAAAACCGAAGGTCCCCTCGGCATGACTTTATATAATATTATTGATGGCAATAAAAAGAGCCTATGACTGATAGTTTAGAAGAAAAAAGGTAGTTAATTACAAAAACAGAGGCTACTTTGCATATTTATTTATGATGTTTAAATCATCAATTAAATTTTACTGTTTTTAAAACTACCTTCAACTAATTAATATGTGCTATTTGTGAACCAATAGTATTAAAACGAGCGCTAATCCCGCCGACAAACTGCTGCGCAGTGTGGTGGGTGCATAAAATGTTTATTCCTTAATTAATGATTTATTTTATTTATCACGTAAGCAATCCATGGTTTCTTTTGTATTCCTCTACTCTTAGGTGCTTTCTAGTCAGGTATTTTAATATTACCGGCTATATTCTACTCAAATTGTGTGTAGTTTCTAAAACACAGCCCAAAAGGAAGGTATTTTTTTGCCCTGTAATTTTCTAGCTTTATAAAAATTTTAGTATTAAATTTACCTGTAGCTACCATAAAAGCTATAAAAAACTTATTTTTTGTAATATCATTATTTCTTTCAATAGATTGCGCGATCATTATAAAAGCGTTGAAATCAATGTAATTTTAAAGGAAAAAAAACCTGAATTGATTTTACTGGTTAACAGGCTGTGTAAAAAATAACCGGGTTAGTTTTTATGTCTAGCAATTTTATTAATATTAAAAAAGATTGTATCTTCAGCGGTGATATTGTACGGCTATTTCGCGCCTACTGTTATAGTCAGCTCGGTTTATCGCATTCTGCTGGTTTCAAGGTCATATAGACTACCTAAATGGTGAGTTAACGACTATAGACTATACACCGGTGGTTTTGCTTACTAAGAATGAATCACAATGCCATTATAAGCATTTGCATTTTTGCATATAGTATTTTTCGAGTTCCTAGCCTCCGGTCAGACACTAAAAAATATCACATTTAGAAAATAGATGAGCTAAACTCGTAACTGGGCAATGTTGAATGATCTAAATCCGTAAGTACAAAATTATAACATTTTCATTTATAACGATGACGTTATCGGATTGTCCATAAAACCATTGTTATCCATAACATTTATTTGCTTAAGTTTTTATGCAAATACAAAAGCGTAATTACAAAGCACTATAATTAGTATCAGTGCTTTTAAACTGTATACTCCGCGCACGTACAGCCAGTGGTCAGAATTACCTGACCCCTCGTATAAAGAAGAAGAGGGCAAATGGTGTGAGAAAAGGGGTCAAGTAATGCTGGACATTGACTGTACATGTGTGGTAATTGGTACCTTATTGTTTGGCCCACAAAAAATACTCGTTTATGCTCCGTTGTGTAGTTTTAGTCATGGTCACGGCGTGTGTCAGATTTTGACACCAACGAAAAACCATTAAGTTTTGCAAGTACCATGGGGTTTGTATGAGAAAACTAGTGATGATAATGCTATTTATATAACAACTTCCCGCTGTGTTGGGCACAAACTAGACAGTGCGCCCTTGAGTACTTCTAACTTAGAAATAATTGAGGGGATGCGCCGAATTTCAAAATTTTCTTTTGGTTTTTGCAACTTGCGGGTAACGTAAAAAAAATCGCGGTCTACGTTAGCTATAACAATATGTTTAAGCTCTTTGTACTTGAATGCCTATAAAGTACACACACACAGTGTGATTTGAATATCGTTTTCCCTAGCTTAATTAAAGAATGTGTAAGTGATTCTTTTGAGTTAAAACCTCTACATATCTCTATATTTATTTTACAGTTACTTTATAGTTATTTAATACAGATAATTTTATCTACCTCTACAGAAAATTCAAAAAGTAGCTAATTCTCGGATAAGATACAATTACAGAACAGTTATTCCAAAGATTATTTTCTAGCAGGAATACTTACCCACTTATCATCGCCACTTGGCAGTTCTATCTAATGGATGTTCCAAAACCCATAGATAGTCGTAGATACACCGTTACTATACAATAACCACTTAAACAAGTGATGGGATTCTGATGACAAAAGCTAGAAACACCTGACCCCCATAAGCCATAAATCAAGTACAGTTAACTAATATTTTCTCTGAGAAAGGTAAAATGTGTCGAATTGACGATATCTTTTACGGAGTTTAGAGCAATGAGGGACATTACAGTAAATAGCCTCAAAATATGGGACATTGATATTAGAAAAAGTTCGAATTATTAAAGCTTCGGTTCTTTCACGTGTCCAAAGTAATTCTGTATAATACCACCTCGGTTCTTAAGGCACTAAACGCGAAACTAGCGCCACCCACATCTTATTTCTTTTACCCTAAAATCACATCAAATTTGAAAAATCCAGAACACTATCATGCTAGTAAATAACCTGTGGTATTTATAAAAACACTTTTCATGGTTCTAGACTAGATTAATTAAGAGAATAGGGATGTTTACTGACATAAAAAAATATGATTCTAATTAGTCTGTCTGTTAGATTATCGAAAAATATTGAATGGGTACGTATTTTTTGTTTTATCAAATCAATAAAAAATTACGAAGATAAAACGCGTCAAAGATTTGAGTGGGTGCTTATAACGTCACTAACCGCAAAATAATGACATACTAATGTCTTAGAATATGACGTGACACGAGTTTTCAAAGCACTGTATCGTCTTCATTGTTTGCTTATGTGAAAAAAGAAGAAATACGTGACCAATATTTTTTGGTAATCTAATGACGGACTAATTAGATTGTGTTAACTACCCTATTGTGGTCATCATCATCATCATTGTGGCCCTTATCGCAATATATTTAGGGTCGGCGCAGCATACCTTCTTTTTCCATATAATACTTCTCAAGTACTTGTCATCTCAGAAGCCACATACTCAGAACATTCATACTCAATGTTTTCTTCACTACATTTTCCCCATTCTACCGCATCACATAGTCATACCACCGATTCACTCAACTTTTCAGGGTATCGCTTGTTCTCCTCTCTTTATTTCAACTTCCTGTATAATAGTAGTACATAGACGAATTTTTTTTTTTTTTTTTTTTTTGGTGGGTGTAAAATCATCGAATAACCCCTCCCGCTCTTGGGCAGAGCGAAAGGGAGTGTCAGACTTCTACTGACTAAAAACCACCCATGTTCCTTCTTCGCCCTCTATGTCGAGGCCGCGATAACCAGAGGACTACCCGCGGCCCCGACAGGCGTCGGCCCTTTCGGGCCCCTCCCATGTTGCTGACATCTCTTTGAGGCGCGCGTGGAACACGAACGCGCCGTCGACACGGCCTGTTTTCGTCGTGAGACGGACGGACGGCGAGTTAGCCCATCACTCACCGTCCACAGGCCCGCGTCTACGGTGGCCGGAGGTCATCGCGGGACCCCCGACGCCCGGAGCGCCTCCCGCGGCGGCTGGGACGAGAGGTTCTCTCCCTCTCGCGTTCCGCCACCTCCTTCGCCAGCATCACTGCTTCGCAGAAGGAGGCGACGGCGTCCCATTCCTCCTCGCCCCGGACCATGGCTTGCACCAGGGCCGGGCGCGAGAGGTCGCCGCCGCCGATCGCCGCTACGAGAACACGGCGGGGCTCCGCCCAAGCGGGGCACACCTCCACTGTGTGCTCCACCGTGTCCTCCGGCCGATCCTCGCAATGGTGGCATCCGGGCGTTTCCTCCCGCCTGATTCGGTGCAGGTACCTCCCGAAACAACCGTGTCCGGTGAGGACCTGCGTCAGACGGAAGGTGAGGGCGCCGTGGCGCCTCTCAAGCCACTCCTCAAAGAGGGGACTTACCGCCACTATCGTGGCGTGCCCTTACATAGACGAACCTAAATGCCATTTCGCGATTCAGAATTCCTATTCACTAACGCGAAGATACCTACAATATCTTCGAGTTTGGGCTTTAAGCATATAAAACGTTTCCCGTGTGATAATTTTTCGATCTTCATCTGGACAAAACCGCATGCATAAGCTAGTGATGAATCTATATGACATTCACGTTCAATGTGTCATATTTACGCTTGCTGTACTTCTTACTTACCGTTTATCAAACAAAATAGTATTCAAAGCTCCCAATACGACAATGAACGTCAATATTGATTACCAACGATATTTTTATACGCGCTATAACTATCGAATCAAAGGCGTCTCACACATAAGTGCCAGTCAAGTGATAAAATTAGCACTTTATGAGTACTTAAGTCTATTTGTTCTTAAAGGTCATTTACCTCTGGCTAAGAGCGTTATGTGTTACGAAAATCGGAAACGTTACCGATTTATAACACGCTCTAATTGGCGCCAATCTTGGGTACTAATTAGACCCTGTTTAAGAGCATATTTTTCTTTTTGTGTCAAGTCCGTTTTTTGCTTGTCCCTAGGGTTTGACTTAATTTTATTTTTAAACCCATAAACTATTCGAGCCTTTAAAGATACTGGATCAAACAAAATACATTTATTTTTAATTTAATTATATCAGTTTCTGTATAATTATAAATCATTTTGTTTAACCAGCATTTAAATAAAGAGGACTTGGCTACTTTTACCTGTCCCCATCTGAATTTGTATGATTGGATCACGAATATTTAGAGATTTTTCTAAGGACGACGTACTTTTTTCATCGGATTTAGTTACTAAATATCATCATTAAATAATATTTATCAATTAATTTGTAATGATCTGGCTTATTTACATAAAAAACCAAATAAAATTACGATGTTGAAATTTTGATCCACCCGGAACATTCAGTATTGTGACCGCATTTTATAGTACTTTTAGCCACTTTTTTTGGGTAATAATACTTTAAAACAGGCAATACCTTAACATATTCCTGCTCAGGAAGCCATTTTTTACTTAGTGTCACAACGACTGAGGAACGTAGACGTGTTGTTGCTGGCTCGGTACAAGAACGGAATTTATGTTCAGGTATGTGTTTGAATTTTACTACAGCGTAACCAAATATAGGATTGCTGTTTATTTCTAGAAACTGCCATTTCTTTTAAGTTACTGTTTAAAATGACATCAAATGGAAAAGAACCACGAATAATAATTTATTTAATTTTTAAAATCGGCAAGTAAGAAAATGTGACTTCCGTTTTGTGACCATATCTATGGTCACATACGGGCTGAGCTAAAAGTCACAACATGACTGAACCTATAAAGTTAAGTTCACATGGATACAATGATGTTGTTTCAGAAATAATAGTTTTCTGGAATCGGTTTGCAAGAAATATAATATTGTGAGCATCAGTACAGGTAAGGCCTAATAATTTTTGTTATTGTAAAAGGCTTCGTAATTTATTAATTGTTTATTATTGTTAAATACTTCATACAAAAACTCACAGGTGTGTGTGTTTTTTTTTCTAGATATTTTGTAAGGATATTGTTTTTGTCGAATATACGGGGTGTAACAGAATAAAGGCAATACTTTAGACACCCCAATTAGTTTATTAAATAATAGGTAAAAATTTAAAAATCTATAAAAAAAAAATATAATAATAATAGAAAATAGTAATAAAAAAATAATAATAGAAAAATCTATAATTCTGGCCAGGAATCGAACCCGCTGAGTTTGGAAAAAAAAATCACATCCTGTATTATTACACCATTCGATAGTGTTGCTTGTATTACATTAATAGTACAGTAATGATATACGGCAAATTTAAGAAAATAGCAGATTTTTATGAAATTGCTATTTTTCTGTGATACACAGAAAAATAGCAATGGTGTTTTTCTCAGCCATAATCTATTCGAAATTTATAAAATTTCATTGTTTTCAATGTTTCACTGGATTTGAAGTCTCAACAAACGCACTGTATTCAGCAATACGAAATTATTGAGTTGAACAAAAAATAGCATTATTTCAAAGAAGAAACGGTTAACTTAAGTTTCGAATACAGTCATTGCCTTGTGTTTATTTTTAATTAGACGTTTTCCTTAAGTTTGTCGTATATGATTACTTCCCAGAATTTGATCCTTATTAGCAACACTATAGAATGGTGGTGATTTTTTTTTCAAAATCAGCTGGTAAGATTCGTGGCCAGGATTATTGATTTTTCTAAAATCCAATGATGCAGTTTTAGTTTTCGTCAAAATCGGCCTCGAGACTCCTTTTGACAATGTTTTTCGATATCCCTCATAGTTTCGGATATAGCCACCCACGCTCAGTTGAAAAAATCACCCTGTATAATAATATAGATAATTAGCCGCCTTTCAACTATTGATAAATGTAAGAGATTTTTCTGCAAGACTGATTCGTTGTCTAAAATGTATGTATGTTAAAAACAAAGCTTAGATAGGTATATTCGAGTTTCGAAAATTTGAACTGTTTAGTATTACGATTACTATTTTAGATATTTATTAGTTATGTTATAAGTTTCAAAGACGCTTGTTAGTAACTTAATTCTGATTTTAATATAAATGTTATTTTATTCATGAAAACAATAGTATGTAAACGAGGTACAATATTTTTTGTTATTATTAGTTCCACTGTTGAAAAGATACGAGTATAGTATTTTTTAATTATTATTAAATGTTCATCTGGAATATTAATATGAATAGTCTAATAATAGCGTCCATGTAGACGAATCTTTACCCTATTAAGACGTTCAGTTGTGTGACTGTCCCTTTTTTCTATTTTAACCAAAAAAATATTTAATATTCTTTATAACACACTGAATTGTTCTGTTTTCGCTCGGTGGACAGGAATTGAATTTTGATTCATAATTAGGGATCCCTGTGGAAATATATTTTTATTACAACCAAATATATTTAAAATTCAAATCCGATGTGCATCAAAGTCACATAACTGAAATTGAAGCGTGATTTTTGTTATAGAATGTTCAAAGAATTGTCGTGTTTTGTGTTTTTTTCTTTTGACAAGATTGTTTTTTTTTAATTAGTAATAAAAATATTAATAATATTTGTGTAGTTTTTTGTTAATATCATACTTAATATAGTCACATTCTGGAAGTGGTCACACAGTTTCTTCCACTATGTATTGGGATATGTTTTATTCTAGCTATAATATTGGCGTTCTTAATTGATTTTCGTTAATTTCAATCTATACACTACTTAAAAATAAACCATAGTTGCCATAAATTTACATTCTTTTTAAAAACGAAGTTACACACAGGTTGACACAAATAGAAAAATATGCTCTTAAACTGGTTTTGATTAGGGACTTGCGAGGCGTTAGTCATTTGAAAGTCTGTACGTGATCGTTTCGTACTTATGAAACTTATGACTAAGGATAATTTTCGTTTTCTGCCTATGTTCGGATTTAAATTTGTTTCACGTCGGAGCAGCAAAACATCTTCCAATGATACAAACCAGTCCTAAAATACACCTCTGAAAGCAATTACCATAGTAAATTGGCTTTTTAACCAAATCCGATGTCATGAAATAAATCTGTCTTGTTTCATTATTCTGCTGCGTCTATTCCATTAATTTGATCCCTTGGCAAGGCCATCATGTCACTAGCCTTTTCCTATGTTGGGGTCTTCCAGTCTAACCGTATAGCAGTATTTTACCGACTGCATTTCTCAAGTCCACAACACATTTGGTATTGAGTAATACTGAATACCCCTTGGTAAGACTGATTCCCAGTGTCCCACTGCAGGTCTTGTTCCATACTCCTCTACTTTTTCTTCTCGAACCGATGACTCAGATTTGTCCGACCAGTACTAAGCAACCTGTTTAGGTCTGTCGTTTGCTGCATTTAAGTTCTGGAGAGTGCAGTTAGCTGGGCGACGTATCCTGTGTTGGGTTCTCCAAACTTCATACCTACTCCTCTAATAATCTTCATCAGCATGTTTCTACTGCAGGGACTCAGGACTCCTCTCTAGGCGAGGGGTGGGCTATATCCACCACGCGTGCCCAGTGCTGTTTGGTAGATGTCACATGTCTCCGAATTTTATCGTTCTTAGTTCTCACGATAATTCCTTTACCGTTTTGAGAGCAGTGGTGATGAAATAAATTACACAAAGTAATGCTCGTAGCTCCGAACCGCAACCAATAGGTCACCACTGCCTCTAATAATCGTCATAGCAGATATCCTAGTCTCCACTCCAAGTCTTTAGTATGTACCTTTGTTAACATTCTTCAAGCTAAATTATTGACAGACATCAAATAAAGACGTAGGTACTTTTAGAAAAAACGAATAATATTTGCTTCTCTACTATCCACGTTTCTCATTGAATATTTGAAAATATACAAAAAAATATTGGTCACGTTTCAAATTGGTATTCTCAGGGACGCTTTTTATTTTCAAGTATTGAATGGCAAAGTGTTTACGATAGCCGATGTCAATCTGGATCTTACAATGACTTTGATGGTGTCGAGTGTATGGTGAATTAGCTTTTATAATGGCGTTGAAGTTTTTTCTGGTATGTCAATGACATTTTTCACTTTGTAGCTTTTTTAATCGTTACTATGACTTGCTTAGTTCATGTGTGAGTGTTTTTTTGCTACAAATAATTCGTGCGAGTCTGTTTTTGTGACAACCGCACGATTTTAGTATGTGTATAAAAAGAAGTCTCCAGGGAGTCCTTATTTCTAAGCAGAAAATGTGGTGTCATGCCAAGATTTTCACACAAAAATAGAAGATAGATCAGACACGAGGAGAACAATTAGTTTTGTATCTTTTTTTGAGCTTTTTTAATTTTCGTATTATTTCTGGATTTAGTGTTTTATGTGTACTTAAATTAATAATTATCTATATAACACAAGAAAATGGTTACAAAATTGTGTTTAGTTCCGTCAGGTGTGAGTTCCTGACTATGTGGTATAGGATCCAGTGTCTTCTCCAAAAATATTACAGAATCTTATGCAACAAGATAAACAAAAAAAAAAATAAAATCAACAAAAAATAATTGGCCACGACTTGATTTTTTTTTAATTTTTTTTTTTACAAAATATAGACCATTTCAAGGAACTAATTTGCCTATTTAATTTTTGTAGGGGTTGTACATTTTTTTAGGATTTTTTAAATTCGAGGTGCTCTCAATATCACTATGAGGCTGTATGTAGTGCGGTGTTGTGCCACAGACAAATTAAAAAAAGAATACAATGTCAATCTAAATCCAGTGACATATCCTTGACAGTTGAGATTGATACAGTGATTCAAGAGGAAGGTTTAAATGTATAATACATGCATAATATAGTAGAGAAAAACACCTGTGCGAAGCCGGGGCGGGTCGCTAGTATATAATAAGTTCATTGATGACAAGAGATAAACCAATCTTATATAAATCAAAACAATGATATAGAATACTTACATTAGAGCCTTTGCTCCTCGTATTTCCGCTCTATTATGTTGAGTGGACAACATCATATACTCAACAATCATAGCATTATTGACTGTAGGTATGTTACGGGAATCCGCCTTAGTATAATTTAAAGAAGCCATTACAACAATTCACAACATTTCACAAAAACAAACTTCAACAAAGCTGGCTAAACATAACCTACAAAATGTTGACATTGACAGTCTCGCAACCGAATGTTTTTTTTTTCAAGAATGATAGAATGACAAAGGAATGTTCTATTATGTTTTGTTGGAGGGTCTGAAAGGTCAAATGAAAGTCATGCGTTAAAACACCTATAACTTTTGAAATAGTATGTATTTTTCAAATCTGGTAACAGGCATGAATTCACCTAAGCTAACCCTCGAAATGGTTTTAAGACAGCGCTTGAAAAAAAAAAATATGCATGCCCAATTTAAAAACGTTTAAGCGTATTGAGTTTGAGAGTCAGCGTTAAAATAAATGAAGAAAGTCGATCCCAAAGTCAATAACACTCCATAAATAATCCTGCATGATGTCAGACCTAAAGCCAACAAGCCTAGCCATAATTAATCATCGATTATATAACACACGTGTGCTTAAAACAATTTCGTATGGTTACCGAACTTTAGTTCGTAAAGCAATTAAGCGCTACACCGCTGCCTCAAGCGCTTTCAGCGAACTTTAATACACTATTCTTTTTTTTGTCGAATGATGTCATCGGCCATATTTGGAGATGTATTATCATGTAAAGGTAAGAACGTGACCACGTAATGAGAGTATGTAGGTAATGTATGGGAGGTGATTTGTATGGTGTTGTTACAAATATCATTATGACTTAACCAAGTGTAATTTGAAGTAGCTGATGTATTTGTTGTTAAGAGCATGTTTGAGGATCACGCTTGGAAATACAAGTTGATTATTCAAGGAGGAAACTTTTGTTTGAGATATTTTACCATTCACAAAGAAAGAAAATACGACTGTCCAAACACTAATGTACTAACTAGTTTTCTTTATTAAAACGTACTAGCGGACGTCATGCGGTTTCACCAGCGTAGTTCCCGTTCCCGTGGGAATACAGGGATAAAAAGTAGCCTATGTCACCCGGGGATAGTGTAGCTTCCCAACGGTGTAAGAATTTTTCAAATCGATCCAGTAGTTTCGGAGCCTATTCGTTACAAACAAACAAATCTTATAATGTTAGTGTAGATGAGTAAGTGGACAATGCTTGATGCATTAAGTATAAGTATTTTGTAGTTCTGATTCATGATGGTCATCATCTTTTTCCACTTGTCCTATTCTACTTGTCCTATTCTTTTTCCACTTGTCCTATTCTACTTGGGGTTGGCTCAACACGTTTTCTTCCATTATTTTCAGTGGACGTTATCATAATATACTCCTTTCACAATAGGGTAGTTAAAAAAATAATTTCGTTAGATAGATTCCCAAAAAATATTGGACACGTATTTTTTCTTTTTTCACGTAAACAAATAATGAATACGATTCAGTGCTTTGAAAACTTGTGTGACGTCACAAACCGCCACTCAAATATTTGACACGTTTTGTCTTCATTAATTTACATTGATTTGGTAAAAGAAAAAATACGTATTCAATATTTTTCGATAATCTAATTAGAATCATATTTTTTTCAGTGAGTAAACATTACTATTCATCCAGATCTGTAAAGGCCTTCCTCTCTCCCTCCATCGATAGTTAAATAGAGATTATCAGAATCAATATCGTTTTTACATACACATCTACTTCTATCTAGTAAAGCTGCCTAGCTGATATAAACAAAAGCTTTCGTTGTCGATAGTGCTCACACTCCTGTGCATACGAAGTACAACTGTATTTCTAGTAACAGGTGGCAAGGATGTCTTGCGAGAGTGAGCAAATGTTAGCCACAATGTAACGTCTACAAATAAATGCAAGTATGTAATAATGTGTGCGTGGACTGAAGGAAATAGGGTGCTGTATTGCTAGACGATGGCCTATTATTACCCATTTAGTGCTAAATTACAATCTTTACTTCAGCAAGTAATTGTTGCAAATAGTTTCAAGAGATAGTTTAGTTAGTATTAGTTTAGTAGGTACTGTTGAGATCTCTGCGTTTTGAAATGGTTAGGCAGGTTAGGTACACTGCTTTCATTTCAAATACCTCGGCCTTCATGGCGCTCTCTAACCAAACTAACAGACAGATGTGTTGCTGGGGAGTCTGTTCCGCCACTTCTTCTTTCCAGCTAAAACACTAGGAAGTGTCGTCGAAGGGGGGGCGTTTTGGGGTACTCTCTCTTGTAAATAAGTAAAGTAGAGTAAAGTAAATTTTGACGTTCGAAAAGTGCTGTTTTTCAGTCTAGCCTGAAAAAAAACTTAAAAATGGTCAAGAACAGGTGCACGGTTCGGATTGTTCGTTTCCTACGGAAAAGAACCGGCAAAAGCTCCATGTTGTCTCTTTTGAAATATTTCGGTTAGACAATATTAGGATATTACAGCATTAGTACTCAGGTACGGGGGGACAATAAATAATAATTTACTACTCAAAAAACGTAAAACAAGACAAAAGTTAACAAGCATCTTGCAAAGTTCAGTACATTCACAAACAATCGGTAAAAATAACATGGTAGTGAACCCAATATCTACCTATTGTCATGCTACTCATTATAATAGTTTTACATACACAGGCCACGCGCAATCGGTCATTTATTAAGAATAACCCCTTAGGCGACACTCTTATCGGTCAAACGATATAAGCGAGCAATAGATATGTCAACAAAACAATGTAAAGAATTACGTACTCGCTGCCGAATACCGATACCGCGATACCGAAGAACGTTGAAACTCTTATCGATAAAAAGCTATCGGACCGCGAAAGAGTTTTTGGAATGAGCATTTAATTGACTTTGCAATTCAGAAGCGACATTCCTAACTTTGGGTGGTACCTGATCAGACATAGAAGTACGGGTTCATGTTTGATTATAATTAACTAGCTGAGCCTCACGACCTTCAATCATCAAATTATTATAAAGTACTACTGAGGTTTCTATTAATAATATAATTCAATCATTATTCGAAAGTCACGTGGCGCCATCTATTAGAATTAGAACGCAATTGTTATTTTCCTCGGGAACGCTACTTTTTTTTGGAATGAAAGGCAATTAATGACAGGTTTGTCAGTTTCTGTACTGTAACGTCAAAATTTCAGTTTGTGATCAGTGACCATCAAGGTTTAGACGTTTTAAGGTTACAATAACCGGGATCCTATAACTTTATACGCCAGTAATAAAATAGATATACCTACTTAGCTCATAATAATGTATTAGCGTTAGCTTGGCTAAAATCTTTAGTAAATAATAATAATAATAATAATGTTGCACAACTATCACACAACGCCATCTAGTCCCAAGCTAAGCAGAGCTTGTGTTATGGGTACTAGACAACTGATAAACATACTTATATATTTCTAAATACATACATATTATAGATAAATTACACCCAGACACAGAACAAATGATCGTGCTCATCACACAAACATTTTTCCTGGGTGGGAATCGAACCCACGACCTCCGGCATAGCAGTTAGGGTCACTAACCACTAGACCAACAGGAAATATCGCAACTTCCCATAAAAAACTATAATTTTTATTTAATAAAGCATGGCTGCGCAATAATAGACTGCTGGTATTATTCAATATGATTAATGTGCCATTCTCGCATTATCTGGCAGATGTTATCTATCAGGAACACCCGAATGCTTTGTACCTGCTAGTGATGGGGTAACGTTCAATTCATATTCGCTTCACATTTCGTCGAAAATTCGGTTTTAGTTGTACGTTGTGTTTATCGATACGTTTACGATATCATTGTTAAAGGAAATTCCAATGTCAATTGTTACAGATTTTTTTCTAACGTCGACAGACACCAATTTAGCCAAAATTTGTGTCTATTTGGAAGCACCTTTGTGAAATCGACTTTCTGTTTTCTAACCAGTAAACTAAGAAAGTTTAAATAATCAGTTATCAGTAACTAATCACTAATAAGTACTAACTACTAAATCAGGTCTACTTACTACAATAAGAACTTTATTACTTACTTATGAGCATCAATTTTCCGACTTGGATTGTAAATTATTCTAACTTAGAACTTCTAAAGCAAAAAACTCATAAATGACTACTACAGCTTTACAATATTCTACGAATATTCGATTTCATATTTATCAGTATTCGGTTTCACTCAGCACAATCGATACTCCGTGCATCCCTATTTCAAACTATGTTTAATGATGCGCGAGACCACTAAATCGACCATTGATTTTTTATAATGTAATTGTGTTCGCGTAAAAATGTGTTGATGTGTTTTTTTAGTCGATATTACTTTATTTACGAGGGAAAGATTACTTTGTGTCTGCAGTATTATGTGCGAGTAAATGATTTCAGATACCCGTAGCCAGTGTTTTTTCGTAATCTTTTTTTTGTATTAACTTAAAGTATAAACAGTTCTTCGAACAAGCCACTTAACAACTAAAATACTTCATTACTAATCTAAACCAAACTTCTACATAAACGATAAAACCGAGAAAAAATATACTAGAAGGATATTTTGATTTTTTCAACTGTCCTTAGCCTCAGATCTTCAAATGTAGAACTACGAAGTTCAATTTAATTAGCTAGCGTAACTGCAGACTGTCTCGACTACAATTATCGATATCTTAATATCCCCATCACCCACCACACTGAAGAATTAAACTGAAGTATAATATGCTTATAAAGTGTACTCTTTGTTTCAGGTAAATAACCAGCCATCAATGTCGCAGTACCCAATGGATCAACTAGCAGGAAGTTACATAAATCTAGTGGTTAACCTAACAAAAACAAATATTTATTCCAGTTCCTCAAAAGGTAGAAAAAGGAGAGTTCCTTTTTACTTTTTGAGGGACGGAACTTGAAGAAGGAACATGGGTGGTTTTTATTCAGTAGAAGTCTGACACTCCCTTTCGCTCTGCCCAAGAGCGCGAGGGGTTATTTGATGATTTCCCACCACACTAAAAAAAGGTACGGAACTAAATTGTCTTATAAGATCAATCCCCTTTTTTTTTTTGGGGGGTGGAAAATCATCGAATAACCCCCTCTTGGGCAGAGCGAAAGGGAGTGTCAGACTTCTACTGACTAAAAACCACCCATGTTCCTTCTTCGCCCTCTATGTCGAGGCCGCGATAACTAGTGTACAACCCGCGGCCACGGAACGGGTGTACTTCGTTTTTTAAAGCAATTGATTTGTCACAGTCGTTTATTTTATTATTTTCCGTTAAATACCTACGTTTTAATTCTAAAGTACAGTACCTCTACCATGAGTTTACACAGCCAAATCTCGCTAGCGTCTCCGTAAATTATTTGTATGAAATATTGTACAGCGCCCCTAGTGGTCACCGAAAGAATTAAAATTCGTACCATGAGCACTATAGATTACGATAGGTTAAAAACCTAACGTAATCTATTCGATACTTACTAAAGTTTTTAGCTGTCACCATACAAAACGGTACCATGAGTCACTAATTTCACTGAACCTATCGAATAATTCGCTTACTATAGTGGTTACGTAGCTCACTAGCATTTTGGCGTGTGAAACATATGTTTACAACAAAATTATGTACGTTTTTGAGTCTAATGCAGTCAAAATAATGTCTGCAAAGCTTATTTGGTATGAAATATGTTAGAGGCCGCTGAATTTGGAGACCAACGACGTGAATAACGTCAATTTCGAGAAATGATTTTCCGAAATGAGAGAACACCAATTGCAAAACATACTTAGATGAATGAAACTTTATTAAACTTTATAGACTATCTAAGAAATACTTTAGAGGTTTGTTCATATGTATGAATAATGTTACGGATTTGATGTCAACACAACGCACACATGCAGTTCTCTCAAAACAAAACACAATAATTTTGAAGAAAGTTGAAACATACCTTTCTATGAGCTCTACCAACAATTGAAACTGAGGCACAGGGTCCTCATTGTTTTAAATAATCTGTTTGAATCTACTAATGTAAACTGTTAAACCACACAACACAGCTCTGTGACACAAGGTCAACAAACAAAATTACAAATTGAATACACGACAGTGACATATTATAAGGAATAAAAATTCAAAAACCACTAAATACTATAAGTAGTCTAATAACCGTCAACTTTTCTATTTTGTCGGTTTATTTGTGTATATATCGTTCTCTCCTCTTATTAGTGGGAAAGAAAGAAACAAAACATGAGTAGAGTGAAGTTAGCTAGACGACACAATCTATCGAGCTTACCTTAGCGCCTGCGTAAGACTCCGTAAATCTCATGGTGCAAGCATTATCGAAATCTATTTGATACACGTTAGCACGCTAGCGAGTTCAACGTTAGCGAGTAAGTTTTCTATGACAACTCATGGTAGAGCTACAGGACACACCAAGTTACCCAAAACTGTAAAATTTTCCCAAACGACCTTGAGCCTAATGTTTCAGTGATAAAGTTGGAAATCTCTTAAAGTTTGACAGATAGTAGTAGCTTATAGACGTATGCTGGCGTCTAGCACCTGTACTCTGTACCTACCTACTTACATCAAAAGTCTTTAAACCGATAAAAACAGCTTCAGGTAGGGTTGCCATCCGTCCGGTGCCCAACCCTAGCTTCAGTAAACTTAAACGCCTATTACCAACGATCAATAAAAATGTGATTGGCTTCACAAAGATAACATCATCTGATGCGAGGTCTAGATATATCATTAGCTACATAGGCTCCGTTAATGTGAGCCCTATCTTAGATAGTATATTTATTGATCGATGCGAGCATCCAATGGCTTCAAATTCGATAGCAATCTATTAATGTCATATAAAATAGATTCTTGTAGGTGGCCAGAACACTAAACCATCTCAGCTTTTACGAGATTATATTTTGTAGAATCTTAACAAACGCGATTGATCTTTTGATACGTAATTTTATGTTGTTAAAAGAAGGTTGTAAACTTGCAAAATGCACGGGTTTACGACAGTTTCCGGCAGATTGCGAGGAAATTTTTGTTGGATTATTATGTTTTTTAAGCAGTGTTTCAACTGTGTTAAAACAGAAAAAAAAGCCGAAAGAAGTCCGCGAGCAGTGAGTTTCGTGTTTCGGGAACAGAATCGAGTTGTGAGTGACAGGTGACCGTAGTAGTGATGTCGTAAAACACCCAAGATCGATTTGACTGCTTATAAACAGTACCCGCAATAACTTCAGTTTATCCGTAATCATGGTGCTTGCATCAGCCCCGAAATATCGATCGGGAACTCAAAGCAAATACTAAACATATACTTAACTTCCGTTTTTTTTTCTTTTCTCGCAAAACTTTAATACTACATACTTTATTCATACACTTTTTAGGACAACGTGACAAAGATAACACTTTATTGATGCACGAGTATCATTAAAGTGAACTATAAAGTTTTAATGGCCACACTTTGAATAGTAATAATTTGTAAGCGATGAGTGAGAAACAACGAAAATCAAACATGCATCGTTATTGAATCGGAACCATTGTAATCGATTACAAATATTGATAAGGATACCAATTCGACAATCATCCATATTTCATAAACTTACATCTTCGTTAGTTGCCCAACTGCGGCGAAGCCCAAAAGGAGGGTTATGTGTATGTATGTGTGTCTGTGTCTTTGTTCCCTCATAGCTCCTCAACGGATGAAGCGATTTGAATAAAAGCTACGTCGATAGATTCGTCTTGGTGGCGCGAGTGGTGGCTACATAAACATTTTTTTCCCTTCACCATAGAGTAGGATATCAAAATGAAGGGTTTTAAAAGGAGATTATATAAATATACGCCACTTATACGTTTAAAAGAAATTCAAAGTGACAAATCCTATAAACAAACACAAAAGCTAAATCATTTGCGAAGAATTTTACGCGACCAACGAAACAAATTTTTAGTTTTTATGTGTTCGTTCGAACACAAAAGAACTAAAAAGTTGGAATTTAAAAAAAGTAGTTAAAAAACTAAAAAAACCTGACCGAAAACTCTGAAAAGCCCCCGAAAATGGAACCCGCCTGCTTCCAAGATTTGTTTAATTTAAAATGTGCTTGTTTTTTGCTTTCAGTTTTTCAGTCGAGCTTTTTTTAGGAAACTTTGACCTACGATAAACTACACATAACGAATGGATACTGCAGAATCTCAAGCAACGCTTTTCATTTTAGGTTGCAAACAAAATCAACAGGAACTTTTCGGCCAAAACATTCTAAATGTTAGATAGTTAATGCTTTACTTCAAGTCTGACCATTTGCAAGTTTGCAACCGACGACCAAAGCTAAAAAAATGGCGACGTGTATATTTATCTGAACGCGGCCAAACGACACGGAATATGGAGCGGTTAAGTTATTAGGGCTTCCTCAATTCAACGTTGTGGCTGATATTTCGCAAACCGGTCCCGCTGGTGCAATTTACGAGCGAACGCAGACATTTTTTAATGATTTTAAGGCGAGAATGTAGGTCAGTAACTTTTTGTTTTGTTTGGTTTGTATGGTGCGTGAGCAGTTGTTCTTGTACAGGACTAGCTTATACTCGAGGCTTCGCCCGCGTAGGTAGTTAACCCTCGATATTTTTCATCTCAGTAGTACGTACCTAATCCGTATGCCAAATTCCATTTAAATCTGGTCAGTAGTTTTTGCGTGAAAGAGTAAAAACACATCCAACCATCCTCACAATCTTTCCGTTTATAATATTAATAGGAAACTCGACTGGATCTATTTTCTTTTATCATCTGGACCTTTTTTAAATGGGGCTTCCAGGCGGTCTAGACAGAGCGGCGTGTCTATAGTTGCCAAAAATACGGCAAACCCATAAGGAAAATAATAATAATAATAATAGGCCATAAGGTAAGGTAAGGCAGTTCAGAAGCCCTAGAATCATGAAGAGTAGGGTTATAAAAGAAAGCCAAGCTTTTAGGCTGGTATAAAAATGATGCCACTAGGTAACAATCGATTTCAAAACGTTGCAACGATTTTCGGCAGGATTAACATTAGCTATTCGATAGCATTTCAGTCATTTCTATTTTTATGTCGTAAATACAAACTGCCGTATAATACGAGAATGACTGATGACATTATGAATATTGCTTTTTTTTTTACAAATTGTGCTGACGGTTTATTATATTTCATGTAACTATGACTACTTGTGTTTACACGTTACTTTTCTTATACCATTATAACCTTTAAAAAAAAACCAGAATAATTTTATTATTTTTAGCGCAATTGTCGCCCATAACTTGGACCACACATAATTCTGTATGCTAGCAGTAAATTGCTCTTACATGTCGTTCAAGTAAGCGTAAAAAGGTTCTTGCTTTTTTGCTCAAGCACAAACTTTGCTCACGGTTTCGGCACGGCTTTCTGACGTCACAAAGGCACTGATACAATTTTCATTCTAGGTATTGGTCCTTGAAAAATCCCGGCGTAAAACAAACAAAGAAGTACTCACGATTTCATTGAATTATTTACTTTTGAAATATGTTAAACAAGTGTTGAGGAAGAAAGAAAATAAATAAGAAATATGTAAATCAAATAATATTGTGTTGAGCAAAATAAAGTTCGCCTTGACCGTGATGCTGATGATTCATGAGACGCTTATGTATGCGTTGTACATTATTATATATCTACGTATATGTACCTATATGGGTAACGACAAAGATATATATTTTTCTTGGGAACATCCCGCGTCATAGCGGCTGTTTCACCTAATATCGTAAGCAGATTACATTCGCACTATAGGTTTGGCAGAAAGAAGTTCATTCACATGTACATTTATAAGTTTTGATTAAGTAAATTTTCATCGTCTATTCATCAATCAATGTTCCTCCTCCCTCAATTGCTGGTCTAACTAATTAACAACTAAATTGTTTTTTTTTTTTCAAATTAACCGTACCCTGGTACTTCTCCCTTAAGAATCACTTTTGTATGTTATTTCCTAATTGCGTTCCCATTACTCTGCGGTTCCGTACCCGAAGGGTAGTCAATGGGACCTAAGCGTCCTCTGTCCGTCTGTCTGTCAGCGGGCTGTAACTCATGATCACTAATAAGTCGACAGTTTTCACAGATTATGTAAGTCTCTTGCCGATATAGCATATAGTAACAATAATATAAAATTAAAGGGGACCTACAACGAAACCCTTCATGCCCGAGTCCGATTCACACTTCGCCGGCTTTTATTTATTACTCAGTCCATTCAACCCAAAACAACTCTATTACATTTATCCATTAACTTAATTGATACTCTTACCTTTCAAAGTCTAGACCATTTCAAAGCCCCAGTGTAGCGCCCCCAACCTCGTTGCCCATCTTCGACATCGTGGCCCATCGTTCTCCATCCTGGCCCTAATTGGGCCAAATTGCCGGTGGCGCCTCGTTTCTTATCAGTTTAATTTATCTATTAGCTCCAGGAATAGCGTCTGCTTTGATTGCTAAAACTTAACCATTGAGAGCCATATTTGGAGAACGTCGGGTGAAGTGGGAACGAGGGATATTTTTAGTTAGATGTTTCAATTAGTGTTTGAGATATATTTATGGTTACGGTTACCTTTACCTTACTCAAAAGAACATTGCGTTTCTAGATTGAATTGAGTAATGCCCAGTTTCTCGATATAACTAAATACGATAAGATAGATGGATTAGCTAGTTCGATATTTAGATACATTGCATTTCTAAACCCGAACATACGTAATAATTTGTCGTCGTTAGTAAAATTGACGGCACGGTTAGCGCAGTGGCTGAGCGATTGGACTGCTGCGCTGCGTGTCGCGGGTTCGATTATTAGCACAAATTTTAATATTAGTATGGCCTGCAGATAGTTGTTTCGACTCTGGGTATTTGTGTATGTGAGTTTATATGTTTGTGAAAGTACCTACGAATGACACCTAATTCAACGTCTTGGTAGCAAGATAAACGTTCTAGCTGGATTCAGGCCTTGGAAAGATCTAAAAAAAACACATGAGAAATCCTAGTCCATATGTTAAAAAAATAACATCACCTGCGTAGCCTATTCTAAACTTTATTGCGGTTAGCTTCCGATTTTACCGGATGCAGCAAATTACCTGTATTTGACTTGGAAGGGCTATATGAAAAAATACAGAAAAATAATAGAAAACAACTGATTGTAAAAGAGTTTATTTTAATTTTTATGTAGCAAGAGATCATGAAATAGTAAACAGTTAAGAATACAACTCGGGCTGCGTCAGGTGGTGCAGTGTGTTGCCATCTGGCATTATGCTGAGCTGAGGCCATTTTGGCATAATTAGTTTTAATCATTTTGAATTTTTTTGCTCATTATTTTTTCCAAATAAATACAATTTTCTTTCTTTCTTACAACTCAAATATGTAGCAGTAAAATGGACACCGGTTGGGTCCCAGGTGGCAAGCCGTGCTACTGACAGTCTTGCGTACAAATTGCAAAATGGTAATACTAAACCCATTGTGCAAGCGGCAATTAGTTCACCTTTATTACTAGAAGAACTGTTTGGATCATAAAATAGTTATTCAGCTGAGTTTGACACACAAAAGGTTTGAAGCTTTGAAGATAACAATGGATTTTTTTAATACTGTAGTGTCATCCAGTCTACTTAAATGAAGGTGAATACTGCCTCATCATAACTTGTTGCAATAAAGAGGCTACTTGGTACAGATTTTGTTAACATATCTGCTACCATTTCTTGTGAAGACATATATTTTACCTCAACCGCCTCATTGACTATAGCTTCGCGAACATAATGAAATCTAATATCAATGTGTTTTGTTCTGTTATGGTTCATCTTATTTTTCGCTATTTTATGTGCCCTCCTATCTCACGTTCGCATACCAGTGCTGAGTAATATAATACCTCCAGAGCAGCGGTGGCCCAGTGGTGGCGGCCCCGACTTACGAACAGTAGGTCGTGGGTTCGAACCCAGGCAGGCACATTACTTTGTGTAACTTATTTCATCACCGCTGCTCTAAAAACGGTGAAGGAAAACTTCGTGAGGAAACCGGCATGTCTTAGAAACAAAAAATTCGAAGATATGTGACATCTACCAATCCGCACTGGGCCGCGTGGTAGCATAGCCCATTCCCTCTCAAAGAGAGGAGGCCTGTGTCCTCGCAGTGGGATCATTAATAGGCTGTTGATGATGATGATGATGATGAATATAATACCCCTTAATAAGAATTGTTGTCAGTCTTACCACCTGTTTCGACTGTCAAAGATCTACGATCCGGGACCAGAGGCTTAACGCACTTTCCAAGGCACGGCAGGACCTCGGTATGTACCGGGTGGTCGCTCATCCACGGACCAACCTTGCCTGGGTTGCGAGCGAGCGAGCGGCTGTTATTATCTATGACCAGGGTGCTTACTCTCGAATATAATTCCGATAGATCGACATTGGAATTGTCAGTCAAACGTCAGGGATTGACTCACTGAGTCTAGCCAATCCCTGACGTTTGACTGACAATTCCAATGTCGATCTATCAACCAACTAACTCAACCAACTGACGTTTGACCAATGTCGATCTGTCGGAATTATATTCGAGAGTAAGCACCCAGCTCCTCCTTTAAATAGGCGTGGGTGTTTTTTGAAAGTCTTTGAAAAACACATCTTTGCTCGGCTTTAATGATAACACTTATAACTAAGGTATGGAGACCTATAGCTGAAACCGAAAACAATCATGCGGTTAATTATACTTTCTATTAAGGCAAAGTATACTGCATGATTACCTATGGAGCTGGCGACCGCAAGTCAGGAGATTGACTCAGTATGTTATGTATACTTACTACTTATATATTGGTGGCCGTACACCGCAGGGAAACGTGATTTAGTGAGTACTGCTCACATAATATTATGAGAGATTTGGATTTCTCCAATTATTTCTTTATTCAACTTTACACATATACCTAAATTATATTTTTAAATATTCCTGTACAAAATAATACAAAAAACATTAAAAAATATAAAAAATAGTAGCCCACCGGTGTCGGGAACAGGGTCCAAACTACCGGCAGTCAGGGCTCCAGAGAAAGGAACCTCCTAACAATGCGAGCCGTGTCCAGGAGTACCGCTCTCTGTATTAAGCCCCTGATCCAGCTGCTTAACGAGAGCCTCAGATGTTGGTCGAGGCTCTTGGCAATTAAGCCATTGGCTGAAACGACTATCGGCACAATGATTCTCGAATTATTGTTATTAAAAGTGAGTTTAAGTTTGATGCTATTAACTCCTCGCGCTCCTTTCGAACACCAGCTGTACATAAAACAATGGCTTTTTAATTGTGTACTTATATAATAAGGCGCTCAAGTAGTTAATGATGTAGATATTATTGAGTTGGAATACCCAGTAGGTATATTAGAAAACGGTATCTATAAAAAAAAATAGTTAAGGGGAGCAAGATGATGGTGATGAAAAACAACTTTTCTTGTCTTGTTATTTCTAAAATTAATTAACAAGCTGTAATTAAGTCTTCTCTTAAGGTGAAGGCGACGAGGTAGCACGCGAAATTCGAATTTCCTTACGTTTTTTGCAATTTCCTGGTCAGTGTCAAGTCTAATGTTAAATAAAATTGGATTCGCGGCAGTAACAATTGTCTATTTACTGAGTAATAATGATTAAAACCACCAAAACCACCGTCTCAGTTCATACAAGTGTCAAGAGTGATTATCAAAAGGTATTCTTGACACTTGTGAACTGTGACGCATACGGACGGACGAGCCTTTTCCGAAATAATAATACGAGTATGTTATAGTAAGTTTATTTTGAATTTAGTCGAACATAGCAAAACAACAATATTTTAAATTTTTACATGAATCAACTGCCTATCAGATCTTCACAACCCAGTGAGCACTGGGTAAAACGATACCCCTTTGCTTGTTAATGCAAAACCGTTCATTATTTCTTTGATTATAATCATAATTATGCTTCGTATTATCAATCTCCTGGCATATGTCCACAATTATAACTCTCTGTCATAAAAATAATCATAGTTAACACAGTTTTCCTCTTGCAAGGAGATCTTTACGACGGTTTAATAGTTTATTTGGCCATAAACTTTTAATACTTGTGATATCAAACAGATTTTATGAACGCTTGATTTAACTTCAATTAAATAAACAGTAAATTGGTTAAAGGTCTATGTTTAAAAGATCATGTGCTTGTTTGAGGTCATTAAAAGTCCCTTCTAATCACACTAATATTATAAAGGCGAAAGTTTGTGAGTGTGTATGTTTGTTACTTCTTCACGTAAAAACTGCTTAAAAATTTGGTACACAGATAGTTTATAACCTGGATTAACACATAGGATAGATTTTTATCCTAATTTTATGTTGCCGTGGGATAATTTTCGAGTTGTAGCGGGTGAAGGCGCTGGCAACAGCTATAATAGTTTTATATATTTACTTGTAGCTTTTAATGACATATCGTCTGATTCCCCGAAGGGTTAGGCAGACGTTTACCATCAATAATAGTAGTACACAATAATAGTGTACGTCGACTCATCAAGCTATAAATACTCAGTATAACCCGACGTTACTAGGTTAGTGCTGCTTCCCGTACAATGAAATTTCAGTTTAATTTTATTGTCATAGAAAGAAAAAGTATTTATTGGTCTCACACAGGAAAAGCAATTAATAAAAAAAAATATAAACAAGAGAAACACTTAAAAAATAATACAGAATTAGGTAAAATAAGTCCCGTACGAGGCCAAAAATATTCTGATAAAAAAATATATGATAAAAACAATCTGGTATGCGAGGATTGCTTGATTGATCGTCTCGTTTGCCGACATTTCTGTTGAAGACCCTATAATATGATGGGCTGCGGGATGTTGTAAGAGATACCGCGGCCTTTACATAAAGGGCTAAGAAGGAACATGCATGGTTTTTAGTCACTAGAAGTCTGACACTCCCTTTCCCTCTGCCCAAGAGCGGAATTATTTGATGATTTCCCACCCCCCCAAAAAAAAAAGACCTAAAATATGATAGGGGCAGGCCTGTTATCAATCGAACACAAATCTAGAAATTACTAATGGAAAAACTCAACAATACTGTTCTACACGGAAATCGAACCCAGATCGACCCTCTTGCTGAACAGTCGCAATTCCGATAGCCAGACCAACGAAACACTCAGCTTTTAATAATTAACATATTTTTGTAAAGTCCCAATTAATGTCAGACCACTAGATAATTAATTGTTATCAGCCCCTTGAGTAAGTTTACTTTCATAAATAACATTTATCTCCGAAGTACAGGGGTATGTTGTCTCTTAGGACCCTCCCCTCTTCTATAGGGTAGCACCCCTGTTCTTGTGCCGACTTATTGAGGTCAGGCAACGGGTATAACGGATATAGACTGACTAGAATAGTTGCATATCATAACTTCACGCCTATTTTTTTTGATTGGCGGTGGGAAATCATCAAATAACCGCTCCCGCTCTTGGGCAGACCGAAAGGGAGTGTCAAACTTCTACTGACTAAAAACCACCCATGTTCCTTCTTAACCCTTTATATCGAGGTCGCGGTATCTCTTACAACATCCCGCAGTCATAACTTTACACCTTAATCCATGAAGGGTTAGCCAGAGGTGTACCTACCTTAGTACACCCACATTTCGTATTTAATATATAATTTATATTTAAGTAATAGGGCGAGCTTATTGCTATCAACTTGGTGCAAATCCAGGCTCCGTTGCTGCTACTCAGAAGTTCCTGATCGAAAAATCTAATAACACTGCCCGACTCGAGAATTGAACCCGGGTCCTCATGCTTTGCAGTCGCACTCGCAACCACTAGCCAACGAGGCAATCTGGAATAGTTATCCTTTTCAATATCTTTAACAAATTCGACAGAATTTAGGTAGCTTTCTAGGTGGTCAGTCTTATCACATTTATGTTCTGTAGTACTGAGCTGTAAAACTTGATATTTTATCGAATCCATGGCATTTAATTTATGTCTCCCGATTAAGTACGAAACGGTTCTAATTATAATTACAACCACGATAAGATATCAATGAGAAAACTACACTTTAATATTGTATAGTACCTTCAGCAACAAAAGTAGCTTAACATTTCGGAATTTTAATTATGAATATATACAGGACTCTCTCTATGTTTCAGAAGATAATTCTTTAAAATATTCCTAACTCTTCTAACTTGTTAGTAACGAGTAATATCTAACAAGTTTTTACTAAAAAACCTTCTTTTAAACTTTGAATAGTGCTAACTTACTTCTGGTGCTGACTGTACCATAGGTATTTGTATTATAGGGCAAAAGCTATGGAATTTTATCTTACTATGTTATTTCTGTAAACTTTAATGAAACTGAGCCTACGTTTCCTGTCTAAGATTTCTAATCATGCTATGAAAAGTCCTATATACAAGCCAAGTGCTTGTGCCTGATAAGTTTTGCCTTTTGTAAAATTGACAAACTTTCATACAAACATTCGTTTTCTATTTTAAGCCTTTTATGCAGTGAGGTTTCAAAAACGTTTCTTGGAACTCAGCTTCAACATACATAGTTTTTTTGAGAAATATCTAGTGCCCGAACGGTCCTAGTGTCTATTATTCAAGTTGAATCTTTTATACTTAGACTTTTCCGTCTACTCCAATATAATTTTTTGTCTAAGCAGGTGATGATGGTTGTCATGGTGGTCTTTTCCTTTATAATGCCATCTTAGACCGACTAATTGCGCTACTTGCAAGAAACAAGCGCAAACCATTTATTAATCAAAATCAAAAAACGAAACTGCACTAAATTGAAACATTTATTTTTCAATATTTAAAATACAGTGCACAAAGTACAGTCACTTCCAGAATTGGTTCATTCTCACATGAATGCAATATTTCGTACAAGTGCATTGAATGTTTCGAGTTTCGGGTGACTCACCCCACCTTTACATGGAGGGGCGTGTGTGGGTGAACGAACAAAGTTGTATATTGGTGATATCATTTTTAAGGAACTTATTTATGCGAATTTGTGAAAGTGATGTCATCACGACATATTTAACGATATGAATTAGGAATGTGTGTTTTGTTTTAGGGGTTTAAAGTTGGTTTTTGCTTGTGTTGGTACAGATATGAATCAATTTTATGCATGCACCTTATTAAGTCTAACGTTGAAGGTTTGACGTATTTACTGCAGTGTCTGCAGTGTCATGTTACCGGGGGTGGTGGAGTTATGGAGGCGTGGGCCCCATGTCATTGTTGGAGGATCGTGCAGACGATAACGACATGATTATAACTTCATCTCTAAGATCCATGATGACATGTTGGGCCGAGATTTATTGTGCTTTCATTTGCTTGGAAATTATCGTAGAGTTAGTGTACCGAACACTAACTCTCTAACGGACCAATTGCGGAGGCGGCTCTAGGCGGTTCTGATAACCCTGCTGGTATGTCAGACATTTTAGGTTTTAATTTCTATGATAGTCCCAAGCCTAAATAGAAAAATAGTAGAAGAGAATGACTGCGGACACCAACATCCGCATCTCATTTTGTGTCAATTTTATATAATTTTATGATGTACAATTTTGGTCAGGGCTATTTTTGAGACAACCGTTAACGACAAAAATGTGAAAACTGATACTTTTGTTCTTTGCCTATGCAGAATTTTTTTATTACACACGGGATTGGTGAGGAATTTCGACATTTCATTTATAATTAGTGATGTTTCAAGACCTCTACCAATATCCAGCTCTAAATGATTGATATTATTGATATTTAACCGCTTTTTACACGACTGCCCCAAAAAAAGAGTGTTATGTTTTTAATGCTTGTTTTGATTGTACTTCCATCAGTTTGACTAATCAATTCTTTAATAACCTACGTTCGAATTTTAAATATCTCTAGACGATGACGATTGTAATATCATACCTACTAGAAGGTAAGAACAAGGAGGAACAATTATGTTCTAAACATCTTTTAGGCTCTTGACAACTGATAAATAATAATATAAATAAACTAGTTGTTATATGGCTAAGAAGATGTCGATGACGGTACAGTTATATCAACGTAAAAGCTTTAATATGCAATTTGAGGCCAAATAAACGTTACCAGATGGGACATAATGGACAGCTGCAAATTATTATTTACTTGATACTTACGGACAAAAAAATTGCGTTAATAACGGTTTTTTTAATGTTAAATATATGAAGGAACATGCTTCCATACATAGATTATATAAAAAACTTATCTTTGTCATATTTTTAGATTTATGCATCTCTTAACCTAAAGAGGTGTGGTTATGCCACATATGGTTATCTACATCTAAGCTATTGTATCAATACATTGACATCATAAATCTGTACTTCAAGTACTTATCGTAGTTTATCTAAAGTTCTAATGTTCTAAAAACTTCTCTAAAATAACAACTCAATTTCCTTTATTCCAAAAGGTTCTAAGTCATGATCGCGAGCTGTGTTAATGATGAGCTCGTTAGGGATCCGCTTAAAGCAGAACAGTTACTGCATCATTAAGCTTACCATCATTGTCATAAGGCTTATAATTTTTGCATAGTTGAACAGAGCCGTATAACAATAGAAAATCCATATTTCGTCAGTTCGACGCATTTGTTTATAAATACTACACAAAATTCTTAGCCGTTGTTTTCTGTAACCTTCGAATTTAAACCGATCTGCACCTCTGTACTTCTAATTCCATATCCAAAGTTCAAATCTAAAAGCCAACAAGACACTTCACTGAAATAACGACTCAATTGACTCTTTTTCCTCCCACTTCCTTCAGTCCAAAGGTTCAAAGTCATCGCAATCAGATCGCGAGTTCTCAAGTAGGTACTAATGATGAGCTCGTTAGAGGTCGGCTTACAGCTTCATTAGGCCGGCCATCATTGCCATCTGATAACATTGCTGGCCTATACTGGCTGATCGAACGTCCAACTGGAACGATTGAGATCAATATCGGGACTTTAGTTAGTTGGTACGACTCAATGGGGTTTTTGGCTTTGTTTTAGATAGACAGAGGCAGGTACAAAAACAAAAGGCCGGTATAAACGTCATATCTGTAATCCCCGAAGGTTTAAGGTGTTTTAATCTACACTATAATCACACTATAATATTATAAAGACGAAAGTTCGTGAGTGTGCGAGTGTGTATGTTTGTTACTTCTTCACGCAAAAACTACTGAATGGATTTAGATAAAATTTGGTACACATATAGTTTATAACCTGGATTAACACATAGGATAGGATTTTATCTTAATTTTATCTTCCCGTGGTATAAATTATTTCACCGTTGGGAAGCTACACTGTCCCCGGGATGGCATAAGCTTTTTATCCCTGTATTCCCACGGGAACGGGAACTACGCAGGTGAAACCGCGTGACGTCCGCTAGTCTCATATAAAAGGGGAGAACCTATTGCCATTTATCAAGCCCAAATCTAGACGCCGCAGATGTTGCAAATAACACTACCCAGCCTTTTTTTTTTTGGGGGGTGGGTAACATCCCGCAGCCCCGACGGGCGATGATAACCCCCTGGTTTCTAGCTTAAAGATTGCCCAGTCTTAGGATCCAATCCAGTACTTCAGTTGGTATGATATCTCCGCTATTCAGAAAACAAATACAAGAATTTGAAGCCTCACGTTCCCAGCGGTCGCTTATTCAAATGACTCCCATTGTACTAAGTATGTCTAGCAATACGAACAAACGTGTACGGCAATTATGTATGCCAATTACACAGCGAAAAAGCCGCCATTATGTTCTGGGAGTTGCATTAGTAGGAACGGATGCTCGCAAGCGTAAAAATTACAAAACGCTCCATACATTTCCATACAAAACACGCTATAGTTCGTACCATGGTCTGTCTGTCTCACACTAGAAATCCCGTTAGCGCAACATCAGCTGGATAATTGTTTCGCGAGTCAGCTGGTTATTACGCTAACGGTGCGCCCGGGCAGACGCCCGACTCGCGCCGAAACTATCCGATAAGTTCCGAACGTGCGCCCGGCGTAATTACTAACGCTAGACAGTCTAGTCGAACTTTAAAGCCCTATTCGTTTCTGAGAAAGAATTCTTGTCGGAGAGCGAATTTTCCATGAAATTGTTTTATTATGATTGATCATAAGAAAACAAAACTTACTAATTGACAGCTGTGTCTGTACAGTCATCAAAAGAGATAAGCCTATCTTATTATATATACCGTATTAATATTAATAATTTAATCAGAGAGGAATAGTCTTATGTTGGGAAATTGGATTAGCTTATTGCAATTAACATCATTTAGCCCAGAATCACCCACTGTTGGGTATAAAAGCTCTATAAATACTTTGGTCAATTCTGATAACACCATAAAAATCTTTGTAGATAAGCCCCTCATGGACCCGTACCCCATCCCGAATGGAGTTTGCTGACCCTTGGGAACTGCACGCTCTATATTCAAATCAATACCAACCAACCGTGCATATTTCGCTCGGACTCATTAGTCCACAAAGGCAAACCGACTTTCATTAGCATTCGTAACTACATCAATTCATCCTGCTTCAAATACAAACAACCTTTTTGGAGTAACATCATTATGTGACGCAAAGGGTCCTAGGGAACCCTTTGAAATGCGCTAATCATCTAATGCCGTATTTGTACGGGGATTATCTAACAAAAGAGTATTGTTGTCGATTCGGAATTGAACTATGTGTCCATTTGCTATTTTAATATATGTGAGCTTGTCTATTTTTGGATAAAGGATAAAGCTGGGGTTTACTGTGAATAGAAATGATACATTTAGGATTATTTAAATAGAAATATTAATGAAATGTATAATTGCACAGAGCAGGGGTCTCGGATTCCCGTCGGGGCTGCGGGTTGATCGCAAGAGATACCGCGGCCTCGACATAGAGAGCTTAGAAGGAATATGGGTAGTTTTTAGCCAGTAGAAGTCTGACAATCCCTTTCGCTCTGCCCAAGAGCGGGGAGGTTTTTTGATGATTTCCCACCGACCAAAAAAAAAAGTGTCTCGGATTGAACATGGTGCAGCTACCAAAGCAAGTCCCAGGACAGTTGCTGGTCCCGTCGTGGCTGTTGTAAGAGATACCGCGGCCTCGACATAGAGAGCTAAGAAGGAACATGGGTGGTTTTTAGTCAGTAGAAGTCTGACACTCGCTTTCGCTCTGCCCAAGAGCGGAAGGGGTTATTCGATGTTTTTCAACTCGCCAAAAAAAGAAGGACAGTTGCTAGTACTAATAACCCTACAGACACAACACTTGTCTAGTCGGAAAATCTTCCCTTTAATGGGACATAAAGAACTTTTCTCCTTGTTCTTTATACTCCAAAAAGAATATTCACACACCGTAAATGAACATGGTTACCTAGTTGGTCTAGTAGACGCAAGCGCGACTGCTGAGCATGAAGACTTGGATTCGAGTCCCGGGTCGGGCAAAGCATTATTGTGTTTTCCATCAGAAATTTCTCGGTAATAGTCACGGAGTCTAGATCTGTGCCCGGTTGATGCTACACATCAAGCTATACATTTCCAGTATAAGCTAATCTCGCATTCTAAAGCCTTTCCGTACAGTGCGGGATCAGTGTAAACTGGAAATTTATAGCTTGATGTGTAGCCGTGTGTACTATTAGGTACACTTCTGCCTAACAATTCGCGGATTACAATCAAGATGTTAGGTATGTATTAACTAAACATAACCCTCCACTAAATTACACACAACGCACACTTCTTTGTTTTAAAACAAAACCGGTGCCGTATTTTTGTATCAAGCCTCAACATTAAAGGACCCGGGGTCACTACCCTCACCTCCAATAACTGTACACAATATAATAACAAAATTTTTGCTCTCCGTGCATATCCTTAGCTTGAGGTTAGTGCAAATGCCAAAACTTGCAAATTATCTGCGCTCGTGACTAAACTTTAGCAATCATTTGCAACATTGGCATCACTGGCAACGCAACACTCATCAAATACTTCGGTGTCTACGTTGTTACCTCGTTTAATCATTTGTTGCGAGTATGATCGGTTGGTGTTTGGTTAGTGTCGTAAAGCTGTGTGGCTTCATTGAGCAGAATTTAGATATTTCAAACATTGGAACGTACAGTCCATACTAGGGTTGTTAAGGAGGTGCTTTTGTCAACGTCGAAGTCTAGAGTTTTTAGAATTTGTCGGGATTCGAAATCGGTTTTGGGGGTGGCAAAAGCGAGATGTGTCAAGGGCGCCATGCACTTGAAACACCTCTCTTTGCAAATCAAATAGCGAAGTCATTTTTCGGTGAGCCTTTTTAATTTTAATAAAAAATGATAAAACCACATGAATAATGCGTTGACAATAAAAATAATCATGTTTTCACTAACAGTCAGCAAATTCAATCAAATGATTTCGTTGCTTCGACCTCCGATTTAAACCTCCGACTTAAAAATTTCGGAGCTTCAGTCGAAACAGGAAGTATAAATATATATATAATAATATAATATATCTATCGAAAGTTCCTGGTCATCCAGTACGTCTTGAAGGAACACGTTTATATGACACTGTTTTTCAGACTGATTTCTTGAGTATCCATGCTCGAATGCTTGTAATTTCCCCTAAAAAACACATGAAAGAACCACGCTTTATTAAATTGAGTCTGAAACCTGCTATGAGAAAGTTAAGTACCAACTTATCATTTTCAGTCCAGTCAAGGATCACACAACTCCTTGAAGCAGAACCCACACCGCAACTAAAAGAAAGCTCACATCAATTAATGTTAAACACGGAAGTTATGACAATTATTCAAGACACGTTAACTGGTGCTCGTATCATCACAAATCAGCGACACCTCCAGTTCGTGCTCAGACTACAAACGAAGTGCAGACGTGACCAGCATCAGCGGCCATCGGATTTGAATAAATAAATCACGCTCGCATCCCGACTCATTTGTTAGCTGCAAGAGAAAGGCGTTCGATTCCACGCCTCAGCTGCAATCATAAACCTAATCTAGCTTTTACCACTTTATGTTTTCTACGTGTGCATTTCGCTGTCAGCGTTTCCATTTGCATCACTCGTCTGCCCAATTTCTCTTCTCCTTCATCCTTTTATAGCGTTCATAAAAGTTTTATCTCCAGAGAAAGTGCGTTAAGGTCTTGTGCCGTATCTTCAGTGTCATTCTTTATTTCTGATATAATCTCTTTACGACATTTTTCACACTTTGTTTTTTCAACGCCTTTACAGTCAACTTTCGTTGTAGTAAAACGTCCTATATAAAACGAGCCATCGTTAATTCAAGCCAATTAACAGGGGCCCTGAACATTTAATTAAGTCGCCTAATTTATTGTATACTTCTTATTATTTATACGACATCAACTTAAGTGAAACTGTTCTTACTTTCGGTACGTTCGCCAATGGGTTTCGACAAATAGGGCGTATTAAGTAACTGAGTGACATTCATATCGGTGAAATATGGCAGATTACGTATCCATGTCGTGCAACGTAAACTGTAATGTCAGGGTAATAAAGTTGTAAAACAACCAGTGCACTTTGCTGAATACCACTAACAGTATTTTATGTAATAGCTAGGAATCTTTGAACTCCTCCAATAGTTATATCTTTGTTCTGGCTTCATAAACTATAATGTGATTACTTTACTAGATATAGTGATAATAAAACTCTAGCAATAAAAGCAGTAATTAAGATCTTGAACTGAGATTCTGAATGGTTTAGAAGACTTCGATATTTCTTGATTGAGAATCGTATCATCAGGAACTTATCGTTTGTTGTTTAGAAAGGGTTTATTGTTACAAGCCATATCCATCTTTTCTCAGTTATGTTACGGTCGGTTTCCGGTCGAACAGATTTCAGCTACCAGTATTTTACATTGATTAACTGCAAGTAGACCGACCTGCCTTCGATGACCGTTGTTAGTCCGCCATTTGCCATGCGTAAGATGGGACACACGTAGATCGTTGCTGAGAATCGGGTTGAGTGGTGTACGATTGAGGCGGCCTAAGACCAGCGAGGCCTGCTGTAGGCAGATGATGATGATGAGCTGCCTGTCTGATCCAAACAATCCATATTATACTGTGTAGCAATCAACCCCTTCTTAGACTGATTGTAAAACTTTCCAGGCATCGGGCCGCCCGTAAGACTTACGGGTTCAACAACAATAGCTGGCACATTGTTACAAGTATAGTTTCCTTGTTCGCTATGAATTCCACTTTTAGTAATTTCAAATGAAAGGAAATCCTTGTACCCAGTGGTACAATTCAACAAGTTGTTAGAATCACAACTGCTCATTGCGCTAGCTACGGGCGATGCACTAGTTGCTTGACTTAGTACTTAGCTTTTGCGGTTAACTTTAATTTGTTTTTGCTTTGATTGTGTTTCATTTCTACTGTTTCCATTTTTGCTATGTTAAGTTCATCGCTTGTTTCTGATTTCTGTTCTTGTTTTAAGCTTTCACGGTTTATAATTAAAGTAATACTGTCTCTTATGGGATATTGTCTGTGGTTATCCTTTATTATAAGCTCCCGATATTCCGAGGCTGTTGCAAGCGCTATAATCATGGGATGACTGGAGAATGCGGTTAATAAATTGTTAGGTCCAGACAAATCTGTCTACCCTATTGGTCATAAAAAAGGATAATCAAGGAAAATATCCCGTAAGTGACAGTATCAGTTTGTTAAAGTTGCTATTTTTTATTACTTCTATCATTTATATAAAATATGTTCGTCGGTCAACCTGATTTCCCGTTTTTATAAAACTTTCGAAATTGTATGGGGTTGGATTTGTAGTCATTTTTAGGAACCTTCTTAGCAAAAATCTGCTTCTTCGTGTTCACAAAAACTTCTAACTTTTCTTTCGTCGGTTTCTTCCTGCCTTTCTACTACACATCTATATTGTATTATCATAGTATGTGTCTTTCAAACAATACACGAGTATTTAACCCTTCGAGAATCAACGCGTGACGGTTACGTGCATTTGAATGAGTAATGAGGCGTGACATAGGAGACACCTCACAGACACCTGGTCAAAGTATTTACATGCAGTAATAGTTTCCTCCCAGGTGTAACATTATTTGCGGTTAATATGGTCATATATCATACCACCCGCGTTACAATACACTCAATCATTACTAGTGATGATTAACACAGTGACCTTGAACAGAACTATTGTTGTTTTTGCTACATTACGTCAGTTATTTATTTTAAGCAGGAAGTTGCAAATTATTGTGATTGTTTTACAAGATATGGGTTGCGTTTCGTTATGATATTGATTTGATTGATATCCGTTTTTGTGATGAAACACGTGTAAATATATCCGCTTTATTACTACTTGTGTTAAATATCGAAATCGTTCTTCCTCTAGTTTTGTGCTACTGAGGATTTTACCTACTGTGGTCGTAAGACTCGTAAGCTCCTATAATTTTTTGTTTTGTGGAGGAAAATATTTAGTTTATACTATACTTAAGTAAAACATTTAAATAACCCTCCTTTTGGGCTTTTGGGTTTCAAAAAGAGATTTGTTTGTAAGTTTGGATGTAGGGAGTAAGCTTCGGATCTATTGATCCAATTCAAAAAAATCTTTAATTAACGGGAAGACCCTCGAGTATCTTAGGTTATATTTAAAACGTGCTCTTGGGTTAATTTCCGTACATAACGGGAGAGAACTGCGAGCAAAAGTTAGTTAACAATATTTACGTAACACAGTACCATGTCTATAACTTACCATTACCGCGAATTAGGTAGTTTTAAGAACCGTCTCAAAGTCGCAAGTGAAGATCTATAAACCTTGCTCTGCACGAACTCTGACTATGCGTTATACTTGTCAATATCACAAAACTGTCAAACTACAATTGCAAGACAGGGACAGAATCAAGGGCCAAGCCAAGCTTATAGATTCCGACCTCTAACAGCAAGTCACATGCAAAAATGTTGCTTTTTCTCCCATGACAAAGCTCAAGCTACACTCAAACCCCATAAATATTGCTATTGTCTCCAATTATCTCCACAGCACATGTTCACATACATATAAAGCGGCCCCGGCAGAGGTCACGGCGTATCTAGACATCTGTCTCGCGAATGAAGCTGTTAATATTCGCCGTGTGACATCCAGCCACTTTGTCGCACCGACGACAGGTCTTATCGCACGATCAGCGGTTTCACTGGGCGAAATCCATGCTTCGTTTACTGTGTTTGTTCGGATGAATCGCTTGTAAATGTTGAGGTGTTAAGAATAGTTGGGTAGTTGGAGTTTGTAACAGTTTCTTTGAAATACACCTCACATTTCTAGGTAGGGCAAAGTGTTAGTGAGTTTTTCCGTTAGGAATTTCCCAGGAACAGCCATGAAGTCTGGATTTGTGCCCGCTTGATGCAATAGGCTCGCGCCCTAAATTTAATGGCCTACATCGTCTTGAACATAGGTACTCTGCCGTCAAATTATTGATAGGTCAAATTAAGAAAGTTAGCTCAAGTTTTCTGGTAGATAAAAATGTCTCGAATGAAATTGACAAGTTCAAATGCGTGAATCCCACACGTAGCATCGACAATGAAATACCAGCTTTCGACCTTTCCGCAACAACATAAATAAGATCCAACATTTTGAACTTAATTCTATACTAATTGCTACCTGTAATTTTCTTAATTTCGATGGTTTCACCGCTTCATATGGAGGTTTGTTAATTAAATGAGGATATTTTCACTTGGACGTGCAATTATCTTATTACCCATCATTTATTCCGCACGTGGAAATGTTAAATGGTAACATTAAATAACTTTCTTCGCGATTAATTGAGTTTCGACACTTTGCAATGTTGAAATTACGGTTCGATTTCTTTTTAAACCAAGTTTGCCTGCTTAAACATTTATTTATTTATTTTTTTATGTCTGTTTTCACTATTATCATTATATCAGCCCGGAATTACCTACTGCCGGGTGTGAGCCTCCCTTTTCTTCTGCCATACTTCCTGATTTTGTGCGTCCCTTTCGCAGATGTGTCCTGCGATTTTATATCGCCGACCTTTATACGGCCTTAAAGAGCTTTATACGGCCGCCACACTATGCTCCTTGCGCTGCCGCTATTTGCCGCGATGTTGCCGGCTCTGCCCACACTGCTCTACTCGCGAAATTAATCGCGCAATTAATCGGGACGCTCCTCCAAAAACAAACACCGACAAAATGGGGAGCGATGGTCAGGACGAGGAGCATGACGTGCGGCATGACGAGTAAAGTTGCCACACTATGTTTCTGCCTCCTTTCCTCGCTACTTCCCATGCCACTCGAAGTGTGTGGCGGCCACATTAGAACGGTCCCGTTTGTTGGCTTTACTTTGCGGCTACCTCTCGATCAAAGTCTCACAAATCGGCGATCTCTGCGTTTCCAACATTCGTATTGGTGACGCTTAGTAAAAGTTTATTCATAGACAAATGACAAATTACATTTCAAATCTAACCCTTCGTCCGCCGCAGTGTCATTCGGCCCACGTACATCCTCTAGGGTGGTCCCTCAGAACCCCATTAACGTGCACCTCTACGATACGAAGCCGCGATAATTACCTCTGCCCTGCATACAAAATCATTCTCTTCAATTTATTGACACTACATTTTTCTTTGTTCTTTATCCGGCCGTTCTTCGAGTTTGAGATATTCATCTGTTCTCACATTTATATCATAAAAGTTCATGTCAGAAAGCCTTGAGACGTGTTTCTTGGAGTTATTGCTTTTAGATTGTTTAATCGCTAGATTATTAATAGATGATAGGTCTTTACGACCTTCGTTGTAAATACAAGGTTTTTTAATGGGTAGGTAAATAAGTAAAACTTCACTCCACGCCTGTTATCCCCGTAAGGTTAGGCAGAGGTGTAGGTACATAATAGTACACTATTACCATCAACCTCCGTGGCAGCTACGGACAATTTCCTGACGGCAAAACCCAATAACTCTTTGCGCGACCCGGGAATTGTACCCAAGACTCTTCGCTCAGCAATCCCGGTTGCCATCACTAGACCAATGAGTTATAGAAGTAATAGCAATAAGTACAAAAGGATAACATTACTAAAAACTTATTTACTTATTACTCCAAAACAATGCACAATGCCTCGTAAATATAGTGCCTATGTGACTAACGCCACAACATCTGATACAAATCTATTTGATTATACACAGATTATGCACAAACCAGTTACACAGATGGAAATACTTATAACCATATTCATTTAATGGCATACCTGAGATACCTATTACGACTTAGTTCAAGGGTTGTACGGAGAGATGGCGCTTTGTAAAATTTTATTTTTAAATAGCCTTTACTGTCCCACTGCTGGTCAAAAGCCTCGCCCAATTCCCTCGATGTGCTCTTTTATCGTGCTTCTATACCAGCCCTCGCGGAACGCGTCCATATTTTCACGCCACCTCTTTCTTTGTGGTAATTTAAAAAGATAAAATCAGTCATTAAAATAATGTCTGTAAAGATATTAGGTTTCCGTCCCCTAACTTTTTATCGCATTTGAATGTTAAGGATAAGCTTTACTTTTAAAGTTATATCTAAAGAAGAGAGGGGTGCAAGAAAAGGATATTTGTATGCTAATGCTTTAAGTAGATTTAAATTTAAACAAACTTGTTTGAAATAGTAACCGCGCGCATTTCTCATTCAAATACAAACATGAAATTATTGTTATAAAAAAAAACAAACCATCGTACTTAGTTTTTACCAGTGTGGCAACTCGGTGCCACATCATTTTTGATCAGAAAAATAATACAGGGCAAGTAAAACCAGCCTACTTACTGAACCACCACCCACTTATTGAGTCACACACAGTGTAGGTACTTATTATAAAACGACACTGCTAAACAAAACTAGCTTTTGCCCACGGCTCCGCCCGCGTGATAACGACGATTTTCCATACAAACTTTCAACCCCTATTTAATTCTTTCTTATTTCTTGTCAACATTTAAAAGGCAACCTCTGCAAAATTTCAGCTTTCTAGGTGCAAGGGTTTGTGCTGGGCGTTGATGAGTCAGTCAGGCAGGACTACTCTTTTTGTTTCATAGATAGTCAAAGACTAACTGCGGTACTCAGAGATATTTAATGATTACTTCCTACGCCTTCACTTAGCAAACACTTGACAAACTTTTGTATGACAAAACTGTCCAAACCTTTACTTAGTGATGGCTTGACAGCCCTAGAGCAATACACTTTGTACATGTACTAGTTGCAGATTATTATGTTATGGACAAAGTCATCATTACGGTAGTCTAAACACCGGTAGTGAAAATGATACCAAGCAATCTTATGCAAGTGTAGAAAATGAGCAATACTTCCCCCGTGCAATCACCCCTAGGTACATACATACCCATACATTTATTAATAATAATAAGAAAATTGCTACTGCAGGCTGTCATTCGAAAGGAATAAGTTTGCGTGGGGCTAGACACGCGACCCTTTGCCAAACAATATTCTCTAGAACCTACTTAAATTAAACAGCTTAGAGTCTAATTTCCTGTAATCGATTTTGTAGGCAGGGTTATAGTGACGCGCATGCGTTCATTTTGGAGGGAAAAACGTATACAGTGTTGCCATAGCAACGGTGTATATTGCACCTATCTGTGTGTTCATTGCACTTGTGTCGTCAGTCTGAAACGCTATCGGTTATATCAAGAACCGTTTAGTCAGTGTTGTGCAAATAGTAGTGAATAAAAACCTTTGTTTCAAGAGTTTGCAGTTGTGATTGAACTCCACGAGGTTTGTTTACGTGTGAAGTAGGCGTTTTATATATCTACCGTTTTTTGTATCCATTGTTTGATGTTATTTCTAGATCTGAAGTGTAGATTCGAGAGGGTTAAAATTAGATTTGCTACTTTAACAAAAAATAAATTTGAAATACGGTGTGTTAATATAAAACTGTAAGATACACTAAAAAATAATGGAGTTATAAGTTCAATAATTATCCTGTCTTCGTCTTTAGAGATTTATTTGTTTACTTGTAGTAGCCCTCGCTACGCCTCGACCCACTCGCACATAGTTTAGCGCCATAGGAAAGAAAGAGATAGCACTATCTCCACAGGCGCTTGATCAACCCACTACAGCAGTCCTCATTCGTTTCCGTGCGCGCGCGGCTACCGCACATAAGAAAAAGCTATTTAGTTTTTTCGGATTTTACTGGTGTTTATCAGTTTAAAAACATAAAAAATGCCAAAAAGGAAGCATGCAGAAACTAATGAAGATAAATGGCGAAGAAAAATAAAGAAATATGAACAAAAATTGACTAAGAAAAGAGGTCGTAATAAGCGTGTGTCAATGGAAGGTACGTACCTACTACCTACATAATTTTAGTGTTCATTGTTATAGTATAAAATACACGGAATAAGTGTATAATTCGTTGTACAATGGTACCTTAGATCTAACACGAGATGTTAGACAGTACTTACATCAAACTATCGAGTCAATACGAGATATTGACCTATTATTTTCTGTTTTTTAGAGTCAATACGAGATATTGACCTATTGTATTTTATATTAGAGTTAATACGAGATATTAACCAAAATACACGTTTCAGAATATCTGGAATCGGACAGCGGTGCGTCTAGGCCTTCGTCTCCTGACCGCTCGCCTACACCGACGGCTGCGACGGCGGTTGACACACCCGCTGACTCAGTGAGGTCAGTGCATGAACAAGGCACCTCCGCACGCTCTGCGTCACCTATGCCACCCGAACTTTCTACAACGGGGGAAAGTACATCACAGCCAGCTGACCCCCAGGGTATGACAGCCCCGGCTGATGACGATAATGCAAACGGCGATAATGTTCCTCCTATCGCAGATCCCGATCTCTTAAGCGCTCTAGGGGATTTTGAAGCTGAAACCGCCGATTGGGGTCCAGATATTGTAGCTGATTTACCGAAGCGTTGGGATCCTATCCTTAAAGATGGCCTCAGGAAGGATACACGAGAGGAATTAATAAAAAAATATTTAGTTCCAAAAAACTGTCCCTTGATTAAAGCTCCAGTACTTAATCCGGAAATATCGGCCATGTTAAATGAGTCCGCAAAAGGTCGTGACGTTAGGATCCAAAAGAAGCAATCGCAAATAGGATGCGTCCTGACAGTCTTAGGGAGGACGATGTCAGGTATATTGACAAAATCCAGTGACAATGCCGACATTCTTCGTCTTCTTACAGACGCGACGAAGCTCTTGTCGGATTCACATTACTCGGAGACTGAGACTAGAAGATCCCTTGTCACTCCAATGGTCGATAAAACTTTTTTAGAGCCCTTTAAAGATAGAAAGAGAGACAGTCATCTTTTTGGTGAGAAATTAGGAGAATTTGTTAAATCTTCCTGTGGAATACAGAAGACAGGCAAGCTGATCCAGTCTACGGCTCAAACGAACAATTTAAACTACAAAGGCCCGCCGTCACGCCAGCCTTATCACCGCTACGTCCGTGGGCAACCGAGACGCGGCGGCGGGACCAAACCAGGATCGAACTACCGCCGCCGCGGGACAATGCAGGCGCCGGCGATGACCCGTGCTCCACGAGCGTCGTCCCCTCACCAGCGCCATGCATCACGCTACAAGCCAGCGGGAGCGGCCCCCACAGCGAACGCGAAGCAGTAAATTCACAGGTATACTCTCATGCTGGTCGGTTAAGGTATTATATTGAGGCTTGGAAAAAGGTTACTGATGATAAAATGATCCTTGAGACCATTTCTGGTTATAGAATCCCCTTTCTTAAGTATCCTGTACAACATCCGAGAATAATTCCAAAATCATCTTTTTCGAAAGACGACAAGTTTTACATAAAACAAGAATTGAATCGCTTGTTGCAAACAAATGTCATACGTAAATGTAATCCTACCCGCAATCATTTTGTATCTAATATTTTTATCGTTCCTAAAAGTAATGGGGAAAGACGTTTAATTCTAAATTTAAAGAAATTAAATAAATTTGTCGATGTTAGCCATTTTAAGATGGAAGATGTTAGGACTGCTGTCAAGTTAATGACACATAACTGCTATATGGTTAACTTGGACTTGAAAGAAGCATACTTTTTGGTACCTATCCACAATGATCATGTAAAGTTTTTAAGATTTTATTTTGATAATATTTTGTACGAATTTTTGGTTTTACCTTTTGGTCTGAGCTCAGCTCCTCATACTTTTACAAAACTTATGAAACCAGTTTCTACCTTTTTGCGATCTCGAGGTTTTAAATCAGTATTCTACTTAGATGATAGTTGTTATTTCGGAAATACTTATGAAGAATGCTTAAATAACATTAATGAAAGCATTAAATGCCTAGTGAACTTAGGATTTGTAATAAACTATGAGAAGAGTTCACTGGTACCAAGCCAATGTTGTCAGTTTTTAGGTTTTATTTTAAACTCTAAAAGCATGACCCTTGAGCTCCCTCTTAAGAAAAGACGCGACATTTTGTCACGTACAGAAAATATGCTAGTTACTAAGAGAATCACTATTCGGGCTTTTGCTCGCTACCTAGGTACTCTGACAGCTGCTTGTCCGGCCGTTGCGTACGGGTGGTTGTATACAAAATATTTAGAGCGGGCTAAATATCTAGCCTTATTGGAAAATGACGATTATGACAAAATGATGACTGTTTCTAATAGTCTACGCGTCGACTTGGCTTGGTGGAAATCAACAATTTTAAACACGAGTAACCCCATTAGACCAATGTCGTTTGTATTAGAGATCTTTAGTGACGCATCTAGTATCGGCTGGGGTGCAGCCTCTAGAGGGGAAAGTATAGGCGGTTCGTGGACGGAAGATGAGCGTTCTCGTCATATTAACTATTTGGAACTCCTTGCGGCCTATTTTGGACTTAAATCTTTCGCGAACAAGGTCACTAATTGTCACATACTCTTACGCATTGACAATACTACGGCGATCGCTTACATAAATAGAATGGGTGGAGTGCAATATCCACATCTCAATGAAATTGCCCGTAGAATATGGACATGGTGTGAAGAACGGCAGATATTCCTTTTTGCTTCGTACATAGCGTCATCCCATAATATCGAAGCTGACACAGAGTCAAGAAACATTGATATCGAGTGGGAGTTGCACTCTACAGCATTTGATACAATTATTTCAAAATTTGGTGTACCTGAGATGGACATTTTTGCATCGAGAACGAATGCTAAATGTAAAAAATATATATCGTGGAAGCGCGATCCTTATGCATACAACGTGGACGCTTTTACTATTAAATGGGATATGTTCTTTTATGCCTTTCCACCATTTTCACTGATTTTAAAGGTTCTGCAAAAGATTGTTACTGATGAGGCAACCGGTATAATTGTAGTGCCTAATTGGCCATCTCAGGCATGGTTCCCGGTATTCAGATCTCTTGCCGTAAGTGAAATATGTATATTTCCTCCGGATAAATTTCTGTTATCGTCTAATTTCAGGAAGATTCATCCTCTGCACCGCCACCTTTCCCTGGCGGCGACTATATTATCCGGGAAGCCTTCGCACGGTTGCAGACCCCTCCATCAGCACTGACTATAATGACGTCATCTATTTCTGCGAACACTAAAACGCAATATACCTCTAGCTTTAAACAGTGGTGGCTATACTGTCACGATAAGGGATTAGATCCGTTCCAGATCAGGGTACATGATTTGTTAGACTTTTTGTCCCAATGTTTCACAAACGGTTCCACGTATGGAACATTAAACAATCACCGTTCGGCTTTATCACTTATTTCCGGAAATAATGTAGGACAAGACGAACGTATCAAAAGATTCTTTAAGGGAGTATTTAAGTTAAAGCCTTCTTTCCCTAAATATAATTGTACATGGAACCCCAATATCGTCCTTAATTATTTTGGTGATTTATACCCCAACGATAATTTAAGTTTGGATCAGTTGAGCAAAAAATTGGTTGTATTATTGGCTTTGTCAACAGGCCAGAGATGTCAGACGCTCTCATTGATTAGGTTGCCCAATATTATGATCAATCAAGACAAAGTTTTAATCACTATTACCGATTTGATTAAAACATCTGGTATAGGTAAATCTCAACCAATTCTTGACCTTCCCTTTTTCCAACAGCGTCCAACAATCTGTCCTGCACAGACCCTAATAGCTTACATGAATGTTACGTCTACCAAAAGAAGTACTGTAGATAATAAATTGATTTTAACTTTTAAAAAACCTCATCACGCTGCCTCTTCGCAAACTATAGGGCGATGGATAAAGCAGGGTTTGGCTGCTAGTGGCATCGACACTAAAATATTCAGTGCCCACAGCACTCGGCATGCATCCTCATCTGCTGCACATCAAGCAGGAATCAGTGTCGATGTCATTAGGAGAACCGCTGGATGGTCAGATCAATCTGCCACTTTTGCTAATTTTTATAATCGGCCAATTGCTCAAACAAATTGTGAATTTGCAAACGCTGTTCTCATTAATTAATAAGGATTTTTTGTGTTAATTAATTGTAATAAGAATAAAGGAATTATTTACTTAAGGAATTTATTTCTCAATTTACTCATACCTATAACATTGCAAATATCTATCTCTAAACATCTACAAGTAAACAAATAAATCTCTAAAGACGAAGACAGGATAATTTAATAATCAAACGAACTTACCTGAAGTGAAGTTCGATTGTAATTATCCTGGCTTCGTCGAAGAGATTTAGGGTCCCTCCCGACCCTGACATTCAGGTGGACCTTTCATTTCCCTAAACAATGTTATAGTTTATCCAGTAGACCGGTACTCTGAAATGAATGAGGACTGCTGTAGTGGGTTGATCAAGCGCCTGTGGAGATAGTGCTATCTCTTTCTTTCCTATGGCGCTAAACTATGTGCGAGTGGGTCGAGGCGTAGCGAGGGCTACTACAAGTAAACAAATAAATCTCTTCGACGAAGCCAGGATAATTACAATCGAACTTCACTTCAGGTAAGTTCGTTTGATTATTAAAAAATAAATTAGTCCGCAAATCTGTCGGCGTAAACCAGCCATCATTATACATCGAAGTTAGTGAGATTATTACCCCGCACAATATATAAAAAAATCTCCATAAATAAAATTAAAGCTTCCATATAAGTATCTCAGAACAAATACGTTCCTATAAATTTCAATCGCCATAAACAAAGGAACAAGGGCCGTAAGACGTTAATTAGCATGTATGACGTAATTAATGGCCTATCCTCGAAGGTATCCTTGACAGGGAGACGCCGATGGGGTAAAATTAAAGTGACATGTACAGATAAAACACATAAAATTAGCCGAAACTGTAATTTTTTCCCAATCAACCTTGAACCTAACGGTTTAGTGATAAAGTTGAAAATCTATTAACGGAATCTGACAGATTGTGGTAGCTTGTTGAAGTTTTGACTGTACATGCTCAGCTTCCAGTCTTCGTTATAGTATTGTGTTTGTCAATTAGACCCTTTAACTCAACCGTTGAGTTAATTGCTGGCTTTTAGACCTGTTAGTCAAGTAAGCGAGCCACCGTACCCACCCTTCCATTTTTATCTTTTTGGATATAAATCTTGTGAGAACCGGATTTTTGGTTGAAGTCGGCCCGAGTGATATTGTTTGTGGTTTATTTTGAGGTTTGAAAGGATTGGTACTTGAACTTCGATATCGGTTGTTCTTGTAAATCTTAAGTGGGTTTTGCATGTTGAATGTTAGATTTATGAGGGAGGAAACTGGTGTTGTTAATGTTCACAAAGTGGAAAGTGTTAGTGAATAAGCACCTGCACCGGTAAGAGTCAATGCAAACTTTTCGCATAAAACCTCAGGGCAGAATCAGTAGTTATGTTGTGTTTGGCCCAAATAGCCAAGAGTACTATTAATATGCAAATAACTCATCGTTATAATGTTTGAACTGCTATGATCACTAACACTATCATTAACACTAAAATCGGGATATGTACCAAGGCAACACACACGTCGTTCAATTATTTTACTTTTGCTCTACTTTTTATTACTTACTTTTTAAATGCAAATTTTGACATAACTGCCATCAACTAGCAAGCACTGATTTTATTGATGATACATGACGTGTGAATATTGAAAGAACGCTTAAAAATATGAATTAATATCATTATTATCATCAATAGTATTTTCCTCATTGACCTCATCTTTTCTAACTTAATCAAATACAAAATGCTTGGCAATCATTTCAATCTCAATTCCCACGTTTAATAGATTTGTTTAGTTTTCAAACGTCTACATCGATAGAAAAGCAGCGATATACTTAGTCTGTGGTCAAGTTTGTCAAGTCCGAGCGGTTTGGCTAGAAAGCTGAAATGTGTCAGATTTGCTGGGCCTACACACTTGCTCGACTGATAATGTTCCTCGTAAAATGCAGGCTTCAACTCTCCAAGTGCTAGCCAGACACACGCGTTAAATGTACGAAGAATTTAATTTGAAAGCTATCAGGTATTTGAAATACGAGAGCTTATTTGTATCTGTAAACACAACTCTGGAATTAAAAGATTTCTGGATTTTTGAATACTTATTTCTACTGACTATTTTTATAATGATTATACAAAATGATTTTTAGTCAACGTCCAAATTTTTTCTAGGCATTCAATTTTCATTCACTAACACTATTTTTGTAAAAAAAATCGATACCTAAAATTTTCCTATTAAATCATTTTCTCGAAAAAATTATCCGCTCTCCGTAAAACGTTAAAACTTTGTGATGTGATAATTCAATATTTTTGTATTGAGAGATAAAAAAAAAACACCTTGTACATGATATAATATTTTATATGATAAAAACTAAGGATAAAAATATTAGATTATAGCACACTAGTTCTTATGCAGAAAGGTAGTCTGGGCCAGCAGCAGCAGTGAGAACTTTTTTGCATAGGTAATAAGTATAGTTTGCGTGTAATTCTCAAACAAAAGTCCTGATCAGATTTTAGCAACACATCAACACGTCTGTTTCTCTTCATTAGTCAGTTCAGATAAGTGCGTGTATTACGGCATGTCACCACAGACAATGGCTCACCTTCCATATTTCGCCGCCCTGTCACCTGCGCTCTGGGTGACTTTATGACTGCGTCAGTGAACGGGGTTCTCGTAGCTAAATAATTTTGCGCCGGATATTTTTGTTTAAGGTGGAAGCTCACATCTGGCCCGCGAAATTCTAATTTTCTTACGTTTTTGGCAATTTGCAGGCCAGTGCTTGGTTGTATGTTTATGAAAATTTGATTTGCGACTGTAAGACGTATGAAGTTACCGAATTATAACCATCAAAATTATCAATACAACCCTCCAAGTTCATTTTCATGTCAAGATTGATTTTTGCATGTAAAAGTCATTCTTTAGTAATTTAGTCGTCGTTCTTTAGTAGTTAGTAATTTTGATGGTTATAATTCGGTAACTTCATACGTCTTACAGTCGCAAATCAAATTTTCATAAACATACAACCAAGCACTGGCCTGCAAATTGCCAAAAACGTAAGAAAATTAGAATTTCGCGGGCCAGATGTGAGCTTCCACCTTAATAATGAACTTTTTACCATTGACACTTTAAATAGGACATAAAAACGCGAAGATAATGGTTCATCTTGCAATTCAACCTGTATAATAAAAATGAGTTATTTTACTAAGAAGGGACTAAATCCACAAAGAAATATAACCGATTGTCTATGACTGCACGAGTTCCTGATAATGACATCACAAACAATAATTTCTGACGTGTTCTAACACCTGAATGAAATAACGGATCGTAAAGCCATTATTGCGCTGGAATAATTCAAATCTCCAATCAGATATCATATGCAAATGCAACGGTAATGATTTATAAAATGGCAACCCATAAACGAGGGCCCGTTAGGTAACATTATCAGCATTGTCATGTTTTATTCATGACTATTAGACTGAATCAGTGCTGAGGATTTATCTAGATCTATTTTCACACTATTGTAACAGCCGTTTAAATTTAGACACTGCTAAATGCAGACAGACAGTTTAAATCTCAGAAGACCTTGTTTCATGAATTTAGATCGGTAGATAAGAAAATCCTATTTCGCGTTTGTATTTGTATTCAATGGTCGTACAAAACGTTCATCAGGAAAAATGTTCATTGTAATGCCTTAAAAATAGCTTGTAAGTGGGTATCGTTTTGAATGCCTTTATTGCACTACAAGTACAGTATTGTTCCATGTTGAGTTCAATGTTCAATAGTACGCAAGCGCAGACACTGCGTCGCCGACGGAAAGCGCCGCGTCCAAGGTAAAAATCACTTCGTAAGTTTGTATGCTACCGGTCATCTGAGTTCCTCGCGCGACGGATAGATGGCGCTCTCTTCAACTGTTAAAGGAAAGAAAAATAATAGGTAGGTACGCTTTTTCATCAACGTTTTCTTTTATTTACGCGTGAACGAGATTGATAGATGGGATTGCGTGACACGTTGTTATTTCATTGCCTTGGGCACACTTGTCAAGTTAGTGAGGGGACCCCAATTTTGTTCTATGCGTTTTCCTATGTTTGTTTAGGGGTGCCCGGAGAAACGTGTTTTTCTATTAATTTGGGCTATCGCTTGCCGCCCCAAGAGATTGATCGTGTTTAGGTAGGTGTGAACTTATGAAGAATACCCATGGCAATAAATGGACTAGGGTTTCAATTTTAAATGAAGTGCTTGCTAGCAGTTTTAACATAGTTTGGTCCTTCATCGATTAAGGTCATGCAGGCCAATATTGAGAGCCTAGAATGGTGCTGTCCAAAATGCTTTCTCAGAAAGTTTCCGATTTTTCACGGAACATTGGAAAACGAATGTCTTAATAAAATTGACCATTAAATTAATTCGGTTATCACTATCAGCTATTTGCTAAATCTTCTACTCCCTTTATCTAATCCATATTATTAGCAATCCAATACGTTTTAAAAATAAAGATATTAATTACATTTTTCATTTCTTTGTCAACAGATTGGCGCGCACCGATGGCAGACGAATCGGAAGCGGCGAGGGGGCGGCGCGCGCCCGCACCCCCGCCGCGTCAAACCGTACGCCCTCCGGAACCGCGCCCGCGCATGCATTCCGACCCTCGAATCCAAGTGGATCCGCGCATCCAGATGGATCCGCGTAACCAGGTGGATCCGCTGCGTCTACCCGCTCCGCCGCGGTTGATCCGCCCGTCGGAACACCTAGCGATCGTTGAGCGGGCGATGGAGCGCCGGCCGCCGCCCCTAGTGCCGGCTGTGACGGTACTGCACGGGCCTAGGCCTCCGCTGCCACCGCCACAGCCGCAACCGCCGGTTTATAGGCACGTTGCGCCGCCGCCGATGAGGATGCCAGCTCCAGGACCGCCAGTCATGAGAGCACCACCTAGGAGAGATTCTCAGGTAAGGATTGCATGCTGGTTTTCTAAGGTTCCTAATAACGGTGAGTCTCTCAATGCAGATGCGGTTATCCAGGATATAATGTTTTCTGTTAGCCTGCATAAGATAAAGAATACAATACTTAGAACATTCTTTATATGTGAACCATACATGTACCTCATGAAGTAACATTCATAAAAGAGAACATTCGCATACGGTGACACAATGGGCGGTCTTGTCGCAAAAGCAATCTTCTTAAAACAATTTGAAAGGATTATGAAGAGAGAGACAATGCTGGTCATGGGCAAAAGGTCTTTCCCATGACTTCAGAGCTTTCTATCCAGGGCTAACGTGGACCACAGCTTTGCCCGGGTGACCCAGGTCATACCACTAACTCCTACAAGGTCTGACCATGACGACTTCCGTATATGTCAGAGATCTACATCAATACGATTACGATTACCGTCTCAAATAAAGATGAGATCTTAAATCAGTATTCAATAAAGGTTTTCATGACACGGTACTGGCGAATTGGTAATTAAAATTGTTCATTGCAAAGCACACGCCTAACAAAACGGATAACATTCTCTCTCCCGCGTTACATAACTTCACGGTACAATGTGTTTGCATACAACCTCGCTGAAATACTGTAAAAACAATGCGCTCGGAACGAGTAAAACTTTTCCGCGCACATCGCGAACTGCAAACTGTTTTGCATTTTTATTAGGTAGGTAGGTAGTATGTAACGGTTCCATGCGTAACTAATCTGTAAAAACTTCTTTGCATAAACAACTATGCATAATACAGCGCGGTTATCAAATGCGCAGTATGCGCACCGCAGATTATTATGTTACACAATCCATGGGATGCTTTTAATACAGTATCAAGCATTTCCTGTTGTTGTACTGGAGGCACGAAATTTGCAACCGACATCTTCATTATAACAGTCAAATCTTCATGCCATTTCAGTCCAAGATTTTTTTTTCGTTGACTAAGTCTTTCTTTTCAAATCAAAAGTGACATGATTACTTCTACCGCATCATCGCTTTACATCCATCAGGTGAGATAGTAATCAAACAAGCTTCAATCTAATATCAAATACTCATCAAAAGGCCTTTTCAATCTAGCACATTGAACAATATCAAAAGCCTACCTAAATCCAAGTCATCACTACATGATATAAATCCAAGTCTTTTGCCACGTCTGTCTGTCTGTTCGCGATAAACTCAAAAACTACTGCATCGCTTTTCAAGCTACTCATGCATAGTGGTTCTTGAGGAAGGTTTTAGTTCAAAATTTGTCAAGATTTTTTATGATAGATAACCGACATTTACGCGGGCGAAGCCGCGGGCATATGCATATGCTAGTCTATGTATAATATCCTCCAAAGATTTCAATAGTTTCATGAGTAGGCGGTTCATCTCTTCCTCGTTATGGTAATCATATTCTGAACACGATGACGCGCGTTATTCAGATGTTTGGATGTTTGTATCCCACTCAATACACGTCGATGCGAAAGTGATAGCCAAGTGATTCACGTATAACAATCACTTGAGGAAAACAGGAATGATATTACCTACATAATTTTTGGAGCGGGTTTTGTGAGTATTGTGGCTTTATTATTGAGCGTGGGATGAGGCTGGTATGCTTCTTGCAGATTTATTATGATCAATCTAAAAGCAATAAATCTAAAAGAAAGGCTTAGCTTATAAGTTACTTACCCTTCTGGAATAAAAATCAGTAGTAAAGCCTATAATTCTTCTTACTTACCTTAAACGGTTACATAAGTAAGTTAACTCTGATGAAATGAGAATGAGATTTGATGTACTGCCTGTGATCCCGTCATATTCACTAGCGCTGAAAAATGTGTCATATCATCCTTGTGGAGCTAAAAACAGGCTTTTTAAAAGTGTATGCTTGGCTTTAGTCATGAAGTGATGAATCACCGGTAAGTCAAGTAAACACATGCCTGTATTTCGCGATTCATTCATTATCAACGAAAGTGAATTCTCCCATCAATTTTGGACAGAACCGGAACTGCATCGTTTTGCAAAAGTTCCGACGAAATTGGACCCAAATCGTCACACCACTGACAATAACACATTGTTCTTGCCCCCGGCGCCACCCGGAATGCATGTAATTTAAAACCGAGCGCGCTCTCCGGCTGACTCGCGGTTCCTTCCCGGTTTATGTCATTGACGGCTTTCTTATTATAATGAGCATAAGTGGGTGCTGGGCAGTTTGGCACCACAATAGCGCAGGATGACGTGTTGCAAAATTCAACTTATTAACGATTCTGGGACAGATAAATAATAATAATAATAATAATATTATGCATTATTTAAACTAGAAAATTTTATTCAGATCTCCAAGCTTCCAATATAAGTCTCAAATAAACTTGGGAAGTGTTAAAGAATTTTGGCGTAATTGTGCCATTAAAAATGATAAAGTACAACTTATAAATGCGCTCTCTGTTTATCCAAAATGTGAAAGACAAATGCTGTCCATAAAAACGAAATGCGAACAGCGTTGTATCGAATATTTGGCACAATTTAGTCATAAAAAGTGACTCATTTAAAGGATCTGGAGAAAATATCTCCATTGGCAATTTTTAAAGGGTTATTATTTTGATAATCACATACATCGTCTGCAATTTTTTGTAATAAAAGTTTTATGTGTACGTTTGATATTAGCCTGACCCAGATAAGGGCTCATCCAAACGCGCCGTCTGCGACTAATAGCCCGGCGAGACTGGGCGGAGTCAGGCCTTGGCCTAAAACCACTGCAGTTTACTGCTATCCGCTCTTATTAAGATACAATCGGAGCAAAAATACTAGGCTTGCAATCGGAAATGCTTTCGCATGAGTCTCTAGTAATAAAATTAAGATAAAAATTATTTTATGGCTCTTTCTTCTTCATCGTTATAATGATTTCTCATTGTTTAATCCCCGACAAAAAGAGTATGTCTGTCTGTATTATCGTAGCTCCCAAACGGATGTACCTACCGATTTGATTTAGTTTTTTTAAAAGCTTAATCTAACGAAAAATCTCTCTTGCATTTTCCTCAGAGTGCAAATGGAGTGGCGCAGGGTTCCAAATCATTTACTCTTCATTGCAACCAGCAGGGCTATTGCGTATCTTTTAAATGACAGTGGCTTTCATATAGTGTCCATCAATACACTGTCAAATGGTTCCATTTTATACTAAACCATAACCAATTTGACAGTTAATCTATGGACAATATGATAGCCCACTGACATTTTGAAGGTACGCAATAGCCCTGCTGAACATTTTGTTTTCTAAACTGCAAGTAAAAATGTTATTCATTTATGATAAGTTAGTATAGAATATAGGTACTCCAGCGCTTATCAGTAAGTAAGAGCAATATGAATCGAATTAACATCAAGTGTAGCGATAACACATGCCATAACATAATCGTCAAAGTATATTAATTTGATAAATATGCCATACATTGTGTCGTTGATTTTTCTTATCACTTTATAGAATGGCTAATTATAATGTAAGACAGCCTATTCTTGATCTTTCTCTTTGGTTGTGGCGACGCCTATGTCTAACTGAGGGCCTCTTTTGACTTGAGATAAGTCATCGATTTATCTATCATCTTTCCTCCCAACTATAGGTCTACATTTTTTTTTAATTTGCTACCTATTTTTTACGTCATGCATTCATAGATTAACAATACAGCAACAATAACAACGCTCAATCTTAGTCAAGCAAAATTATGTGCGCTATCGATTCGATTCATAGGTAGGCTGGGGTGGATCGAGTGATATTCCCACCCGCACGTAAAATACGCGCATTGAGCGTGGAGTTGCGGACACCAGCCCGTTATACTTATACTTATACTTATACTTAGGCTTCCAGTTTAACCAGTATTTTACATCGAGTGAGCCTATCTGACTTCCACAACCCAGTTCGAACTAGATCATACAATATCCCATGGTAAGACTGGTTGGCAGACTCCGTCAAAGAATGCGAGAGACGAGCGGCTTAACGTGTATTCGAGACTTCACAGTAATAGCAATCTACCTAAATTAACATCCACGAAGGGTTAGGCAGAGGTGCACCCTAATACAGGGTGTAAATTAATCCTTAACCAAGCATTCTGTACATCAAACTAAGTACAAAAAAAATAAAAAATAAATGTTAAATGTTTGCTGGGAAACAGTTTTTTTTTTTGGGTCAAAATCACATTTTACTGTAAAACTCAATGTAGCACTTTTAAAACATTATGCTAGTGGATGATTTGAATAGTAAAAGGGTCATGGAGGCTATTTAAGTAAAGTTATAACCTGAAAAACTAGTATTTACAAAAACAGCTGTGCAAAATTTAGAACTTTGACCCTGAATATCTTCGTAACTAAAGGGTTCCCAGGTATGGTCTAGAACAAAAAAAATATCGCAGTGGTGGGTAGAACAAGTGCCGTTCGTTTGCGTTTTTTAAGGGTACTTTTACACCCTTTATAGTGTAGGAAATAAAAGCTTCATTAAAGCATGATTTATTTACTGGGTTCAGAACATCAAAATAAGCACAGAATAAATAGCTACAGCATAACAAGTACAAGTTTATTACACAACTCACTGTACTTTCTCAGGTATTTAAGAGTTCCTTACACTTTCAATGTTCAGAAAAGAATGTCTTGCTAAAATGGCACCTTGGACCTTTTAAAACCTCTTTACTAGACTGCCGTACTCAACTGTCATTCCAATAATCGTTGGCGCCATTTTGGCATTTCAACTAAGTCAAATAACTTACTTATTTATACAAAACAATTCTGTAATTCTAATAAAATACTGTAAATATGTTGAAACTAGTTATAAATGTATTTAAATAGCTAACAATAGAGTACACACACATTTAGAACTCCAATCACATCTCAAGTTAGCCTGTTCCTATTCCACCCAACATGCCCACTTATTACGTGTCTCATTTCATCCGTAATCTCTATCATCTCGTGGTAAATTATAACAATATTCAATTCACAGTGCGACCTACTTAAGGGCTCACTAATGACTCGCCCTACTTTCGGTTTGATTGAGTATTGGTACTGCGTTCAACGTTGGACGGGCAATCAACAAAGATATGAAAGAGATCATTTGTCTCTGTTTTATTGGTTGTCTGGCGTTAAACTGGTGGCTTTACAAGTAACGGGAGTGTGTTTTGAACGTTTTGATTTGCATTGTCACTGTTGTGAATGTTGTACGGGTATAAATTGTTGTTGTGGTCGTATCATGTTTCCGTTATGGCTTTTTTATCTTGAATGCGTTATCGGGCTTGTTTTCCGTCTGCTTCAGCAAAGTTTCTATACCTATTATAGCTGGCTAACCTATTCCCAACATGATAGGTTCTGCTTCTAATCTAACTGACTAGCTGAATATGCGATCACCACAACCGGTTGTCCGACTTTCGAGCTTAAGACTTATTATACTATCTGTCTTAGATTTAACCAGATCAAAATTTCTCTTCCAAATTCTACAAGTGATGTCCGCAATCCATCTTTTCCAAAAATAAAAAGCATGCAAATAAATGACCACGTTATTAAAAAACTTACCCAAGCCTCGGTCTAGGCTTCTCCGGAGACAATTTCTCGTTCGCTCCGTAATTACGACGGAGAGGCATGGAGAGAATCTCGTAGGGCCAATTAACAGCACAGAGTTCCCAACAGGAGCCAATTATAAATACTACGCTAAAATGCTGATTGCGAGCTTAAATGTACGATGTATGTGGTGGCGATTAATCGGGAGCCGAGGAAAAATCTGAGATTCTTAAATAGAACTCTAAAAGGAAGGAAATGGTACTTTTTTGTGCGTTTAACATTTTTGCGATACTAACTAGAGTTAAATCTTTTTCAAGTGCATGTACGGTAATTGGTGGTTAATTGCAAACAGTGGACGCATGGCTTTAAGTATGACAATTAGGGACAAGGCATATCGTATTCGTGCTTATATCGTCTTTAAAATCAATAATTTAGCCACCCTTTCATATGCCTTTCTATTTTTGTCACTGTTTTACTCCTGTGCAAAACCCTCCCCCGGTTTGTCCACTTCTTTCTGTGGTGTGTTCTCGCCAATCGATGACGAAACAATGTTCCCATCAATCTATCTACCACCAAATCATAATCATAATTGCAGTCCTGAATAACCCACTACTGGGTTTAAGTTTCCCCTTTCTTCTGCTACACTTACCGATCCACCATCCATCATACCATACTTAATACTATAAACAACATTAACTGCGTCAACATATATTGACATAATATCACTTAAAAGGTCCCGAATCGGGAATATTAATAAACAACACCGCCAGACCGCCCGCCGACGCGTAGGCGATCGTATTCATCGATTTACTATTAGATACTTTGTCATATCGATACTTATATCGATCCCTGCCTTTAGCGAGTGCATTAGCCTTTTAATTGTGCATTATTGAATATGGGATAACACCCACGTCGGACTATGTAGGTTCTGGTACTAATGCTGTAATCTGTTAGTGAGTGACGTATCTATTGCAAAACGTATAATGTCTGTTGTGGTGAAGTTTTGAGGTCGATTGTAGTTTTTGATTAATAAATGAAAATTGACTGTCAAATCTGTCGAATGAGGCGTTTGAAATTGTTTTGATTTACATGCAATACACACGCGTCCCTCTACGGGCATAGACAAGTCACATTTTGGCTCGGTAGCGTTGCTTTTTACCCGACTGCGGCGAAGCCCAAAAGGAGGGTTATGTGTTTTTAATTCAGGTCCATGGCCGGTACCTATTGCCCAGTAAATGATTACTTATGATAGGGGCACGTTCAGGAAGCTCCCACTTTTTCTGGACCACCTCAATCACAACCCAGCTAAAAATAAAAGCAAACCCAACCTGGAAGTACAATTCACAATAAACGCGAAAGTAAAACGAGAAAGGAATCGAACGTGCAATTGAAAAATAGCCTATTACCTCCTCACAATAAGAGAGGCACCCGTAGAAAGCGCATTACAATCTTTGTTATGCCCTCTGCAATAATTTGTTCGTCGGATTCTATAGCTGACGGCTGCAACACAGTGATGTTATCGAGCTCCGTAACCGTAATCGAAACGATCGGATATCCGAAATAAATATATATCCGTAAACGTTACCGAAACCGGGTGGAGGAGATGGAGATAATTTTTTTTTATTGCAACATATATTTTAGGGGTATTATCAAGTACTTGACAGGATTTCAAGAGTTACGAGTTTTGATTTTAGATTTAGGAATCAATGTTTTTGAAAGTTGGTGTCATTGTGTTTGTTTTGTTTGATTCGTCAGTTGTAAGATTCGAATATCCGTAACCGAAAATGTCCGAACGCGGATAATCCAAAATAACTTAATATCCGGAACCGAATCCAAAACCGATATAATATTATTCCTATATCCGTATCCAGATCCAAAATTTCACATCTCTGCTGCAAGGCTGCAAGCGCTATCGTCGCGGTCGCTGTAAGCGCAGTGACCATCAATTACTTGTAAAGCTGGATTGTGTTACGGTGTTTCAATTCGAGAAACTACGTATTAGTGCTTGTTTCCAATTGAAACGAGCAGTAAAGATTAAAATATTGAGCTGTGGAGTTGTTGGTTGAGTTGGGACTGAGCTTTCCAAAATGGAATGGTTTAGTTCTTGTAGTTCTGTTTTGGTGTCACTGTGAATCAATTTAGGTTATTGAATGACCTCTAAAAATAACAGAAAATTTGGATTTGGGATAAACTAGATAGCTTTATCATCCCCTGACTGACTAGAGATTCTCGATAATCACACTAATATTATGAAGGCGAAAGTTTGTGAGTGTGTGAGTGTGTATGTTTGTTACTTCTTCACGTAAAAACTACTGAACGGATTTAGATAAAATTTGGAACACAGATAGTTTATAACCTGGATTAACACATAAGATAGTTTTTATCCAGATTTAATCTTCCCGTGGGATAATTTTCGAGTTGTAGCGGGTGAAGCCGCTGGCAACAGCTAGTTACGGATAAATCTGACTGCTCCTATATCTGATCCTTTTGTCAGCTGTATGTCTACCCAAATAGTTGAAAAAACTCGAAATTTTGCGGTACCGGGAAATCAAACCGAAGAGCTAAGTTCAGCAGTAGCACTTGCTACCACTAAACCAGAAACGAGGTAGTAGTTTTTTTTACAAACATGAGTAATTTTCTTTCTATCCATTAATTTTACTGTTCTCATAACAATTCACGGATGCTGGTCATACTACACACATTAGTATCGCCCTCCGGAGTTTCGCAGGGTTGTCGCTTTCGCTGAAAGTGTAAGGAGGGAGAGGGGAGGCAAGAGGCGTGGGGCCCTCCAGCGCCTCTGATTTACTGCGCAGTGACCGATTCATTATTACATTATCATCTGTCTGCGCGTGCGCTGCGTGCCCCTTTCTGCCTTTCATTGTTAAGGAAACTTGCCTCGAATTGAGTTTCTTGGTCTTATTTGGATTTTGTTGTGAATCTATTTAAGAGATATGCACAGAAACTTAAAGAATCTATTTACTGTATTGCTGTATGGCCACAACTTTTTTGAGGTCGGAAGCGATACTGCTGACCATGAGGTCCTAGGTTCGATTCTCAAAGTATTTTAGGCTCTTTCCTTTAAAAATTTCTCAAATGCAGTCTTTAAGTGTCAATTGACGCAATTGGGCTCGCCCCCTGTTGCACAGACTGGGTGTGAAATAAGGTACACCTCTGGGTAATCGTTCGGGGATTACAGGGGTTATGTTATGTTATCTGTCAGTGTAGTGAGGTAACTGTCACTAATGTCACCTGTCAAATGCTAGCCAGATGAGGTTTCTGAAACAAAAAAAGAAGTTACTCGAGGAAAATTGTTGGAATATGGTATGGTGTAGTTTTGAGGGGGAAAAAGTTGAAGCCATAAATCTTCTTTTCGTTTCCAAGTAGCTTGAGGAAAACTGCAGCGATGAATCTTCTTTAAACAGTAATTTATTTACACGAGTGACAAAAAGCTTTTTCGTTGAGACAATGGTGTTGTTTACTGTTGTCGTTTTATAGGTTAAGTATTCGATATTGTGGCGTAATTTGTGTAACGGTTTAAAAGAGGCTTGATGGACAGTTAGACGAGATTAGGTTAGAGTGGGCCAGCCTATTGCTATCAACCGGGCACACAAATAGACTCCGGGGCTGCTATACTGATAAATCCCTTATGGAAAATCCATATAACAGTTGGCCCGACCCAGAAATCACCCACGAGGCAGTTTATAGATCATTTAACACCGATAAAACAGCTGCTTTAGGCTACTTTTCCACCAGAGATGTGCTATGCAGCTATGCTGCGAGGATGTAATAGCTAAGCTGTGAAACTATGTGACCATTTCCACCGATACTACGGTAAGTATGTAGCGGTGCGAGGAAAATGCGAAGGTCGAGCTATGCGATGTGTCGATAGTAGGGAAGTGGCGAGGGCGGGCCTACTCTCGGGCCTGCTCTGCACATAGCTACACCACTCGCGACGACCCATAGCAGGCATCCATAGCACGCATCCATATCACGCATCCTACCATATAAAAAAAAACATAGCTTAGTTGAATCCGTTTCCACCAGTGCTGAACTATGTGCACCGATGAATAAGATCGGTGAATTTCAAACGCATCCATAGCAACGTAGCATAGCACATCTCGAGTGGAAAAACACCCTAAAAGTGGGATGAACCTGTGTCAGGGCCCTGTAAATGAGTTTTGTTTTTTCGATGGAATTCAAGTATTATTTAACTAAAAGCAAAACCAGTTTCTTCACCGATTCTACTTTAAAAACCAACTATCTCCTTTACTATTAGTTAAATAATCCAGTAACTTTCTCGATCGTTTAAAATTCCCTTTTCTTTTTAACTGGCATGTCAAACACTACAGACAGAGTTGAGTTGAAACTCAATATTGACGGGTAACATGACCCGGGGATTACCGGCTACTGCCCGGATAAAGTGCGCACGGTAAAAAACGACGAGAACTCGTAAAGAGCCAATAAAACATATCGGTTTTCAGCATGCATGGACTTCGTTAAGTCCTTTTGTCTTGGGTTTATTTTATTTTAGTTAGTAAATCGAAATATATAAGATTAATCGATCTATACAATTGAAGTAAAAAAAAAAATCTTTTACTAAAATTTTTGTCGTTCTTCTGTTGTTTTCCTTGTAATCTTTGAAAGGGCTGGACCGATTTAGACTGGACTTTTACAGGCACATAGCTGATCAGCTGATGTTGCTTCATTTTTTTATGATTGTTGCAACTGATCGTTTCGGTGATGTCGATGCATCTGGCTGCACAATAAGTGCAACGTTCCGTGCTCATCATCACCATCATCAGTCATATTTTCTGCCACACTGGCCGGTTCTGAGCATTCCTTATCAAGGTGTTGCCCTCGACTTAGACAATATCGTCAACCCAACGAGGTTTAGGACGACCCTGGTGAGGGCGTTTCGTGCTACACTTTCTTATTCCCTAAAACCAATATTTAATTTATCGAGCCATTCAAGAATCTGGCGTCTGTAACCTTCTAGGTTTTAAACTGAGGATTCCAGACGAAGCACCTACAATTTATTATTAAGTCCATCTACTGACAACAGACTATTAGGTACATCTGGGAATATACTGCGACTAAGCATCGTTAAATATTTGCTCTTTATAGGCGCGTTTTGTAATACACAATCTCGTTTCCACAAATATACTACCTATTGACATGTTGGCTCAGTCCTACAAGTTGAAAAGCCAAAGCATTATTTTATTTTTATTTATTTATTTTAAATTCTCAACTTGCATCTACCATTACAGGGCAACCCCCATGCGATAAATACGCCTTTATTACTTAATACTAACTTAATTGTTACTTATAACTAATGTCTATCTGCCGCACTCAGAGAGCTTTGATGATTACTTAGGCCTTCACTTAGTAAAGGTTTTGAAAGTTTTGCTATACAAAAGTAATTATGTCACGGCGTATGTCACGTGACGGCTTAAGTTATCATTAAATATCTCTGAGTACCGCAGTATAACTATTAACCAATAAAGCATTCCTTGTGAATTCACTCAGAGAATAACAAAATAAGTCCGTCTCACTGGCTATGAGGTTGAGCGTTCGGAGTGCACGCGTCAGCGGCGCCTTACGAAAAAGGTTGGTCCGAGAACGCGGCTCCACTAGCATAAATTACTTTATACAGCCAGGAACATAGGTACTAAACTTTGGTCCTGTTGAAGACTGTAGTCTTCTAAGCGTGTCGATGACAATTTAAATTGGTTCAGCCCAAAATTAGTAGCCTCCATCAGCTCCTGTGATGTGCAAGTAACAGGAAAGGCAAGACACGATATCAAGTGCCCCATAGTTTGTGGGGCAAGACCACATTTATACTCCAAGGCAGAATCATCTATAAATCTCCACCTGAACAGGTTTTAATTGCTTCGGCCTACCTGTATTCGGAGTCTATTTAGAGACTTCCAGGTCAGCCATGGCAACTCGTATCCAGGTGGAAGATTTTCAGCTCAATGGGATTTTGGATGTAACAGGCCTGAATCTAAAGGAGATGGTCAGAAGAAAAAACCCGATTCGATTGGCAAAAACCGGGTACCAATAGGTTCATTGTAAATTGTAATGCACAATTGACCTCACCGTTTTTGGTCCATACATTTCGGACCATATCCTTCGTCGTTGATGGTAAATAAGTCACATAAGACTTTAACATAACTCCCGAAACATGACTATACTAAAAGTATGACGCTGTCAAACCTTTTCGGAATATAGCCGTTATGTTATGTTGTTATTTGTAATTTATACCGGAGAACTACTATCGCAGGCGACAATTTTCTAATACTAATTTGTATCAAATATATAACCACTCAATTATATGTATAATTTACCACGAAAATATTAGCGCGACCACTTTCCAATGTCAACGTACATTCGACACCCACGCAGGCGCATGTCTGATTGACAGCTGACTGCGCTCAGTGCGTGTGCGTCCATTGTTTGCACGACACGTCAACGTACAGTTAGTGTCCAGCATTAACTGACCCCTCATAAAACGAAGAAAAGGGCAAGTGGTGTGAGAAAGGGGGTTAGGTAATGCTAGGCACTGACTGTACAGACAGCCTTTACATAATGTTACTACAATCAGTCTTTAAGTTTCGGTTAGCTTAATATGCTTGGGGTCTGTATTATCGGGTTCTTAGGTTAGGGTAAGTACAACTTTGGGTGGTTGTCATGGTGGAATATGCTTGTTAATTCTCGTAAAAGGTATTAAGGACAAAGTCGGCTTTAAAAAAGTTACAGACAAACTTTTACAAAAAAATATTAGACTGCCAAATTGATTACAGAGTCGCCCTAGAATCTTAGATGGACGTATCGGAATAAGATCGATCGGATTTGCAGATTATTTTAACGAATTGTGATGATTTTATCAGTTAGGAAGTGTATTATTGACAATATTTTTAACCATTTTGAAATGATGGGATTTAGATGACTTTAATGGCGGTCAGATTCCGTTCGACATCACTTAAAAGTACACAACTTTAATTTTACTTGCCTCTGTTCTACAAAGGACAAGGCAGTAAAGTTACATTGTAGGAGTCCTGGATTTGGCAGTTCTTTTGTGATAATAAGATATTAGTCTGTAGTCTATTCTCCCATGGTAACCTAGTTAAGTTTAAGTAACCTAGGTCTTGGTCGACATCGTATTCTTGTCCCCGCTCCCTCGCGCCTGTTCCTGGGGATTAGCGGTATAAGTTTAGTTTAATATTGTTTGGTTTATAACTATGTCATTATGGCTGCCATAGATATTTTGTGTTCTATATTCGATGATAAATACTATTCTTAACGTTAGAATAGAATAGAATGCATTTATTTGTCAGAATATTGTACAAAGCTGGAAGGTGTTTTATATATAAAGATATAATTATTCTGCCGTTTCCGGCGTACTAAAATGGTTTGTATAGTTTTGTTTTACATAAACGTAAAGGTACAATTTAGAGGAATTCGTTATTTTAATTATTCATTACCAGAGTCCATTCATGGCCAGTTTTAGCGTAGTTTTTGATTGAGCGTAGGTATATAACCTAAATAAAATATGTCACTTACTTTTCTCTTATTCTTACAAAGTACCTTGACGTACCGTACCAAACACTGGACACAAACCCACGGCAATGAATCCGTCGCGCGATGATTATGCAAATATTTTCTTTACGCGTACGTCTTGCGCCCGCGCATACAATGCCCGTACAAAGGCGCATGCGGCCATGCCCGATGCGCGAGTGAAAACGCCTTTGATATGCTAATATTATAAATTTTAATGAAAGTAGTTTGTTTTGTATGGTTAGGTAGGTACTATAAGTACGATGTTTTGAATAATATGTCGTGGATTAAAATGAGTGGGATTTTCTTGGAAAGAAAAGCGGTTTGTATAGATGGGTTAGATATTTTTCTGCGTTAAGTTTAAAAGCTCTTTGCTCTTTGCGTGCAGAGTTTTATTTTTGCACTTATTGATATTTGTGATGATTGTATTAGTTTTAAGTAAAGAGTTATTGGGATTTGCTAATAACTCTGAGTTGAGTTTGAGTTTGTCAGTAGCAGCCACGGGGTATGGATTTGTGCACTGTTAATGGCAATAGGCTCGCCCCAAACATAACTGGCGAAATGTGGGTTTAGTAATGGGTATCGTACACCTCTGCCTAAAACTTCGGGTATTACAGACGTGATGTTAAGTTATGTCCTACTTATCCTACTAATATTACAAATGCGAAAGTTTGTGAGGTTGTATGAATGGATGGATGTTAGTTACTCTTTCACGCAAAAACTACTGAACGGGTGTGGATGAAATTTAGAACACAGACAGTATGACCTACGGGCGGGACATAGCTGATCAAAATTTTTCTACTATTTAAGAACTGTACCTACCTATGATCCGCAATAAAATATTTTGAATTTGAATAGCTTAAAACCTGGATTAACACATGATACTTCTTATCTCTGTAGTGATTATACTACAGAGATAAGAAGTATCATGTGTGTCACTGTGGGACAATAATCGAACTCCACGCGGGCTAAGCCGCTGGCACAAGCTAGTTTATAATATTATACGTACGCTGTAAGTATTCTTTGTCTATTTGTAGTTCCCTTGAGCCACATGCTAGACAAATATGCAATGGTTCACAAAAAATGACAAATTGTTGGTCTGTCGCCAGGCGGGCGGTAACTAACCTATTTCCTTCATTTGTCACTCATAATTAGCGGCAGACGAGACACAAATATCATTATTATGTTGGTAAATCGACTACGTGATAATTTACTGTGTATTTTGCGTAAGAACCCTTCGAAATATCAGATTACATACAATGGTCCAGCCTGGGAATCGAAGCTAGGACCCCAGGCACAGCAGTCGAGCATGCAGCCACTAGACCAACGAGACAGTCCAGTTTGTCCAATTCAGAACCTCCTCCTTTTGGGAAGTCGGTTAAATATTCCAATAGCAATGCAACAATATTGATTGCAAATATTGCAATAGGGATGTTTGCTGACTAAACAGAATATGATTCTGTTTAGTCCGTCAGTTAGATTATCGAAAAATTTTGGATACTAACGTGTTTTTTGTTTTAAAGCTTGTGACGTCACTACTCACTACGTGGTAAAAAATTTAGTGCGGTGTGACGTCACACGGGTTTTAGAAGCACTATATCGTCTTCATTATTTATTTACGTGAAAAAATGTGTTCAATATTTTTTGGAAATCTATCTGACGGACTAATGTTTTTTTGTCAACAACCGTATTCCTCGATGTCTCATAAGGTGGTCTGCCAAGATAAAATCTACACCGCTTCTTTTTTGAATTTCCATAACCTTTGTAATGCAAATACTTAAAACGAAATCTAAATGACAAGCATTACCATTCATACATCAATCATTGTTATTGTCTCGCTCACTTGTCCAGTCAATCATTTCAACGAAAGTTTTCGATCCTTTTTTTTTTTTTTTTTTTTTTTTGGTGGGTGTAAAATCATCGAATAACCCCTCCCGCTCTTGGGCAGAGCGAAAGGGAGTGTCAGACTTCTACTGACTAAAAACCACCCATGTTCCTTCTTCGCCCTCTATGTCGAGGCCGCGATAACCAGAGGACTACCCGCGGCCAAGTTTTCGATCCTCAATATTGGTGTACGGCCGAGGGCCGATTTCTGGCCGAAGCCGATTTATCGGCAACGGCCACTATGCGGAGCCCGAAGTTTTAATAACACTAAGAAATTTGGTTCAAGATTGCCTAAAAGTGAATAGTATCTGCAATGGGAAGTGAAAAGTTTGTGTTGACTTTACAAGGTGTAAACGAACTTAACGAACCCTTTCCGAAGACGTCAACCAAGCATTCTGTACATCTAACTAACTCTACACAACTAAGATTGCTAGGAAACGGCTTTGTTTTGGGATGAAAAATCACGTTTTACTACTGTCCTACTAGACTCATATAATATAACGCATGCATTACAAGTAAAGAGGTCGTGGAGGTATTCAGAAAAGCTATGTTTTAACATTAAAACTTGTGTTTATAAAAAATGTTTGAACTTTAACCCCAATATCTCCGTAACTTTACATTATTAAGAAGCCTTTCATCATTCATCATTTCAGCCAAAATACGTCCACTGCTGGACATCGGCCTCCTCCAGGTGTCGTCACATTGACCGGTCCCGTGCGTCTCGCATCCGGGTCCCTGCAACGTCTTCCGGTTCGCAGTCGCCACTTCAGAACTTTTTGGCCCCATCGGCCGTCCGTTCTGCGAGCAATGTACCCTGCTCATTGCCACTCAAATCTGGCGATTCTTCGGGCTACGTCGGTAACCTTGGTTCTCATGCGGTTGTCCTCATTTCTGATTCGATCACGCAAGGAAACTCCGAACATAGCCCTCTCCATTGCCCTTTAGGTGACTTTGAGTTTTAAGAAGCCTTTGGTTCCAGCCAAAACTTCGGGCCATTTTAGACAAACCTCAAGTTTTGACGGAATATGGCCGAACCTGAAAGTTCAGTCAGACACAACTCAATACTCATGTATCTGTCATCGATATAATAAAAACACATTTATCGATAGTCCTTGTCCGTATTATGCGATTATAATCGATCAATTTACTCGTTACAGTTGTAGCAGATGTCAATCAACTTGCACATATTTAATACTAGCTGTTGCCAGCGGCTTCGCCCACGTGTATTTCGGTTATCGCGACCACTTTGTCATTTTTACTGACACCTCCAAAAAATATCATTATATTTTAGCCATGCCATAAAACATTTGACTAATAACGCACTAAAACCACATTAAAACCATTGGTGAAAACAGCAAGAAATCAGTGAAGTAGTTTTTGAGTTTATCGCGAACAGACAGACAGACGCGGCGAAGGAATTTGTTTTATAATAATAATATGTGGTGATTACGTGAGGTGTAAACGTTGCGTCATTTTAATAGTGTGTTCTTGTGAGTGTGATAATTTCCTTAGAGGATAATTATGTTTGTGTGTTATAAAAGTTAGCACCTAATTTGTATAGAATGTTTTACATACATTCTAGTTTCTATATCCGTTTAAACTTAGTTCGAAGTATTGGAATGAATGATGTTGGATGACTAAGTGTTAAGGCGATTATCAGTCAACTAGCTTGTGCCAGCAGCTTCGCCCGCGTGGCGTTCGATATTTGTCCCACGGGATCATACTACCGGGATAAAAAGTATCCTATGTGTTAATCCAGGTTATAAACTATCTGTGTTCTAAATTTCATCCAAATCCGCGCAGTACTTTTTGCGTGGGAGAGTAACAAACATCCATCCATCCATCCATCCTCACAAACTTTCGTTTTCTTTATGTCAAATGGTAGTGGTTATCCTTTTATCAGCTTAATTTTAAAAGTTACTTACATATCATAAATTAAATATAAATGTAAAAGATTTTTCAAGAAGTCACTGACTGATTACAATAAAAAGTTTGTGTTTTGTTGTGTGCAGTTTATTTACGGCAAGGTATACAGTATATAGCATGGAAGGGACACCGACCTTTCCCTCCCAGCTTCGAATCCAACCGGATGCACCTGAATACTAATATTTTACATGAAGTGACTGACTAAGTATTTGACCTCCTTAACCCAGGCAGTACTTGATAATACGAAGTCGCTTGGTAAGACGGGAAGTCAGACTTTTGGGCCAGTGACAACCTGTAGCGACTGCCAAAGATGTACCAATCACACTATCACACTAATATTATAAAGGCGAAAGTTTGTGAGTGTGTGAGTGTGTATGTTTGTTACTTCTTCACACAAAAACTACTGAACGGATTTGGATAAAATTTGGTACACAGTAAGTTTAAAACCTGGATTAACACATAAGGTAGTTTTTAACCTGATTTTATCTTCCCGTGGGATAATTTTCGAGTTGTAGCGGGTGAAGCCGCTGGCATCAGCTAGTGACAGATAAAAGCTATGCACATCGACAATAAATAAAGGTCAGCATTATAATTGGCATTTCCGTTTTTCCATGCTCTAGAATGCATTCAAAATTGACCCAAATATTTGTTCGAATTGAAGTTCAATGAAAGACAACATTGTTTTCCGTCTGTCATTTGTTTGAAATGTCACCCTGTCATATCATTGACCCTGCCAGGGTCAAAAAGTGCCCTTTCACACAATAAATACGGCATACTTTACTTTGTAATGAAACGTGCCTTTGTTGTTGGTTGTAAAAAAAAATACTTTTAAAGTTATAATGTTTTATGTGACAGCCATTATGATAGGTAAAGATTGATACATTGTTAGTTTTTGCTACGGAATTGTTGTGTTATTATCTTAAGTTCTATGTTTCTTGTTAACAAGCTACTGATGGCTTGTTGGTCTAGTGGTCAAGCGCGACTGTTGTGTTTGACTGCAGAACCTCAAGTAATAGGGTAGCGTGCCTTTGTTGTTGGTTGTAAAAAAAAATACTTTTAAAGTTATAATGTTTTATGTGACAGCCATTATGATAGGTAAAGATTGATACATTGTTAGTTTTTGCTACGGAATTGTTGAGTTCTATGTTTCTTGTTAACAAGCTGCTGATGGCTTGTTGGTCTAGTGGTCAAGCGCGACTGTTGTGTTTGACTGCAGAACCTCAAGTAATAGGGTAGCGTGCCTTTGTTGTTGGTTGTAAAAAAAAATACTTTTAAAGTTATAATGTTTTATGTGACAGCCATTATGATAGGTAAAGATTGATACATTGTTAGTTTTTGCTACGGAATTGTTGTGTTATTATCTTAAGTTCTATGTTTCTTGTTAACAAGCTACTGATGGCTTGTTGGTCTAGTGGTCAAGCGCGACTGTTGTGTTTGACTGCAGAACCTCAAGTAATAGGGTAGTTAACAAAAAAAAAAAATAGTCCGTCAATTAGATTTCTAAAAAATATTGGACACGTATTTTTTCTTTTTTTACGTAAACAAACAATGAAGACGATACAGTAGGTACTTTGACAACTCATGTGACGTCATTTTCTAAGACATTAGTATGACATTCTTTACCGGTGACTGACGTCACAACCCCCCACTCAAATCTTTGACGCGTTTTATATTCGTAATTTTTTATTGATTTGATAAAACAAAAAATACGTATACAATATTTTTCGATAATCTAACAGACGGACTAATTAGAATCGTATTTTTTTTAATCAGTAAACATCCGGATTCACAGGTTGGGCAAATTCTTATTGGGTTTTTTCATCAGTAGCAATGTGCGCAGTTGATGTCTCGCCCCCCGTTACATGGGACTTCAACCCTATTTGGCAAAATGTGGGTAGTAGGTACTGTTTGTTAGGTTTACCTCTGCCTAACACTTCAGGGATTACAAGTGTGATGTTATATTATGTGAGGTCTAAATCCTGTCTCCGATGGCTCACCTAATTATCTAGCTTTCCTATTAATTAGATAAAATAAATGTTATCCAAAGCCAAGACAAGATTCCCGCCGAATGTTTACACAAATTACTCGATATCTAATAGAAATTACTTCGCCGATATCAGTGGATAGTTTCCACGATAAATCTGTCTGCACCCGCCTACTGTTGCGAGTAGGTATAATAATATATTAGTATATGGCAGGCACATCCTCCCGTTTTCTTGGAAATACTTGATACCATAAATTATGGGAGCAACGGTAGAAGCGTGTGTGCATTAGGTTGTACAAATGACGGTGTAATGATTGTGATAAAGTAATTTTCTTGGGAATACTTGATACCATAAATTATGGGAGCAACGCGCAACGGTAGAAGCTTGTGCATTAGGTTGTACAAATGACTGTGTAATGATTGTAATAAAGTAACTTGGATGTTGGTAGTAAATCAAATGCTTGCAGACATGATATTGAAATTAGTTTGATTTTATTTGCCTTGTTTAATGTTAGATGATTTCTACAGAGGTTATCTAAAGAGAGCTAATTCAAAATTAATCTAAGAAATATATCGGTCTTTTTAATGAATTGTAGTGGTGACTTTTGCATAACCCGCGACTCTACACAATAAATTAATTTGTTTTGTTGTGAATAGCAGAGGAAAATCATGCAAACAATTGCGAAAATTCAATATGCTTGAAAAAATAGGATTAGGATCTTAGTATGTGTTTTGTTTTAGGATGTTGTTGTTGTGACATTCTAACTTCGTAGTTACAACTGCAAAAAAGTTTTCTGACTATACATTATGAAATAATATAACATTAATAAAAATACATAATAAACGCGCCCATTATACAGCAATCACATAAAACCACGTCACGGATCAATCAAATTGAACTCAACAATATACCATCAAAGAAATACAGCAAGAAATAATGTGCCGTTGCCATTGTCTCGGCAGCTTATTACACTACACATTATTTAATTTGTCGCTTCATTGTATTGCACAATATTAGTGAAAGGACACGGTGTGAGGTGCGTCCGCGCATACGTCACGTTTGACGGGAACACGGCACGGGGAACGCGACCTCACGAACTGTGATCGGCAGAACTCGGCGGTGCTCGGGTTTGTTGATCAATCTATACATGGCTGAAACTTTCTATAGATTGACACCGAACTGTTTCGACATTTTAGAGAACGGTACTGGAAAACAATTGAGGATCTTTTACGAAGAAAGAGGTAGATGAACTCTTTGGTTGTGCTAGCTAAGGACTACTAAATGCTTAATAATTTATTTACAAAATTGTCCTTGTACAATTAAGCGATTTGTAGGTTTAGCTCTAAATCCTGGGTTGGTTGATATTTGGTTGATTTGTTTTGGTTTGGTGGTTGGTTTATTACCACTAGTTATAGGTACGCAAGTATATGGTCTAAAGTTAATATTGAGACTGAATATAAAATGGTAAATCTAAATTAAATTAGCATTAAGGTGGTTTGATATGGTTTGGTTGAGTTACGCGATTGGAATCCGAACACGCACTAACTTGGTAATATATGCATTTATAGAAATGCACGAAAACAAAACTGAGCTGTTCGGTTGCAAATATTATATCCAACAGTCAAAATTGTAAAGCCGTAAGGTGGCCTACGCTCAGTTGCTATCTAAATATTCAGGAAAGTGCCATATTTATTATCAATTTATCATCGACATCAGCAGCCCAACTTCAGTCTATGCTTTCCTTATTCTGTTATTTTTTTCCATCAGAATTTATTAAAGAGAGCAGAATTCCTATATTTCCTAAAGTTGTGTTACACAATTTTTGAAACATCTAATTACATCTACGCAATGACTTTTAGCATTCTAGCAATCACCAAAATCTAGGTTAGTGATTTAGATAAATTTAAATTTAAAAAGGTCACTCAATTAGTTACGAGTCACAACGCCAGTGCCTTTTTTAATGACACGTCTTTCATTACACTCGGGGCACAATTAAACGACCACTCAATTTACGTAACAGTAATAATTATTACAACCGAAAACTCTATTGGAGCCACCCTCCGGCCATTGTGACTAAATTACTATCGGCCCCAGTATTTATGAACTGTCAAACCGATTTGGGTCCATTTCGACCCACTATCGTTACAATCGAAACGCGATCACAATCGAATTAGAAATCGGACATTAGATCGAATCGAATTATCTGTGCTGTGTGCGATTCGCTTGCATAATGTGATTAGACGTGTTCGGGCGGTCGGTGTGCTGTCCGGGGAAGCGAAACGTGTGTGCTTTGGAGCGATATATCGCTATGGAATTCGAAAAGATATACAGTTTAGGATTCCAAATTTCTAAATAAGCTTTAATTCTACCAAAAAAAGGAAGAATGTGCTTCTAGCTAAATTGAAGAAGAGAAAAAATACCATAAATAGTAGTAATTCTTGATTTGGGCCGATTTCCTGAAGCCTGATCATACAAACCACAGAGATAACGGCCTGCCATCACAGATATTTCCTGATTCATTTACTCTTAATCGCAGGAATCCTGTAACTGTACAATCATCATCATCACTACCCTGCCCTTACCTATCCTAATTCATTTGTGGTAGGCGCAACATGTCTTCTTCTTCTATACTTCTCTATTTCTCGTCATGTCAGCAGTCACCTCCTTTCTAGCCATATCATCCTTCACACAGTCCATCCATAGTTTCTTTGGTCTTCCTCTACTCTTGTCATCCACGTTCATACTCAACATTAATCCTGTAAGTACCTGGCATTCCGAAAAATATGCAAAAGTCTAACAAAACTAAACATTTATCTTAACGTTATCATTAATATTTGCTTCGATGCCCGGTTGCGTCACGTCTGCCCGAATTTTGACGGCTCCATTGGGTCTGAAGATTGTTCGATTATAACCTTAGAAAAAAATGGCGGCACGAACGGTTCGTCAGTCTGTCGGTCTAGCTAATTATCTCGACATGGAAGCAGACTATGACCACCGATTGGTTCGAAGGTGATCATTATTTGATCAACTGTCTAGCAGTGATTATGTAAAAGAGTTGTGCTAATAAAATTCGAAGACAGTGTAGCGACGCAGACAGTTCCATTTCTGTTCTGTGGTTCCATAAGCAATTTTGCGTTTTCTTTGTTCAGATTTGTTTTGCGCAATGGCTCAAGCAATGGACTGTTGCGCTGCGTGTCGCGGGTTCGATCCCCGCACGGGTCAAATATTTGTACGGCCTACCTAGTGTATGTGAGTTTTAAATGTTTGTGAATGCTCCCTCGATAGAGGAGAAATTCCTAGTGAGGGGGGCAATGTTTAAAAAAAAATATTGGTATTGGGTGGTACATATTTTTAATCGATATGGATTCTGGATTGTGGGCAACGATCGTCACAGGACAGAGAGGTTTCGAAGGAGACAGGGGAGGCCCTCAGTGAGACAGTCAGATAAGCTTACAAAAAAGTCCTATGGGTAAAAGAAATCAGGGTTTTGAAAAATGAACCTAAAATAACACCCAAGAACCCAAGTTCACATCCGAAATTTGTTATTTTAGAAAATAAAATCCTGTATATCACACATCCTAATATTTAATCAAAACTGTCGACAAAACTCATACATTATAACATTAACTATAACTAAACACAATCATTATCATTACACAATATTTTGAGCTTATTTAGTTAAGACCGACGACCATTCTCTGAACCATAAACGGTCGTGCCGCCTACACGGCCAGACGAGCCGAACCCAATTGCAGATTGCTATAACAACGTCATTACGGTATACCTCGTATACATCAGTTATCTGGATAACATCTGTTATGCTGGCAAGGTGATGATTTGCATTATTATGTAAGCAAATTAATGAATGGTTAGTGTTTCGCACGTAATTGAGATTTCGAAAGTAGATTATAAATATATATATATATAAAAATGCGCGTTGATTAACAAGGATCTACTTATTGTTTCGGAGATCCACTCTCAATTTTCATCTACATGCTTCTTCGTCCTCCTAATGCTGGGTGTAGTTCTCCTCCGTTGGTTCTGAGCCTCCCGCATCCAAACTCTTGTCTGGCAATCTATCCAGGCCCCGAACAGTGTTCATTACAGCAGTCTGTAGATGGGACGATAGCTGCTTCCACGCCAATGCACAGCGATGCGAACTCTACGTCTTTTTACATAGATCTACGTATTTTAGGCCTTTCCTGCAAACCTACTAACTTCAATCCCAGAATCTAAAAAAAAAAAACGAAAAAATTTATGGTAAATTGTCTATGTTGCCGTGTTGTCTTGCCAATGCAAGAAACAATTATGTCCAGGCTGTTGAAGGTTCAACAGCCTATCCTGAATCATTATTGTTTGAAGTGTGCACTTGTGGCATGTGCTAAATAAATATGTTTTCTTTGTTTCTGTATCTGGGATCTCATCCAATAGCCATACCATTGGTTCATCAAAAGGTTGTGGACTTGCTGTTTGGGACATTTACCGAGTTTCCTCCATGGAAAGCACATTAATCCGTCGTCAATAGCCCGAAAAACTGGCAACCAGTCTTACCAACGGGTGTCGTATACCCAGTAAAAATTGTGTAGTGGAAGTCAGATAGACAGTCACTCACACTAAATTAATAGTGTTTAGCTACATCCGTTTAGACTGGAAGCAGAGTCCAAAGTAATTGGGAAAAGGCTAGGCAGATTATGATATATCAACACATCCCACAAAATCTTTAACCAGACTACCAACTGTCATACATGCAAAATTAAACCCAGCAAAGCTCTTTCAACAAGGTTTTCAAAACTGCAATGCCAAAGGGCGTGAGACGTCTAAAATATAATAGGTGCTCTCATTTGCTCAGCTCAATGCCCTGTGCCTCTGCTTTCAGTCCACTGATGCTGTAACACCTTGTGGCCTACATTTGTGCTGTTAAATAAATGTTAATCAATACTGAAAGTTTCTTGGCCAGATCGTCTGCGGAGACCGTATTGTTAAGATTCCTATTGTTAAGATTTTGATTCTCTGTGTTTCTTCAAGCGTTTTTTGTGATTGCAAAAGTATTCTGATTTTGACGCTGACTGTGTTCTGAATGAAATGTTTTACGTTCAAATTTATATCATGCCAAAATGGGATCTTTGTACACTGCGGTGCTGTTTAAAACATGACCTGCATACTGAAATGACCTAAGAGACCATGCAACTGCACTTTTGAAGACCTCATAAACGCTACTTACACTCCAGGGAGGGTTATTATTTTGACTGGCTATGTATGTATGTGAGTATGTTCATCTGTTCCCTCATAGCTCCTAATCTGCTTATCGGAACTCGGCATAATCATTAGAACCGTCTTAATTGTTCGGTGATCATAAGCTACGTGACGTGTCACAAAAATCGATATGGCTAGAGGGTAGCGGACAAAACGTATTGTGTTAAAAATTAAAATGGAGATAAATACGCCGTGATTGGTATCATTTGAAATGGCTTCACTTGTACATTCACGGACAAAAAGTCACGAGTTAAAAAAATATTTAACACCAAAATTGTTTTATTGTGTAAAAACTAAAACCCGATAACGACGCTTAAAAAGTATGAAACATGATTTTCAGGATGCTGAAAAAGAAAAGCCGCAGTTATTAAAGTGTTTAGGTTGGTACCTATACTTACCTATACTTAAACGTGTCTTAAAATCTTGTTTCATACTTTTTCAGCGTCGTTTCTTTTTGTCATTGTCGCGTTTTAGTTTTCTAACTTTGTTTATCTTTATGATAACCCATAGACATGATTTTTTAAATTACGTAAGAATTAGCTTCCATAATTACGCACAAAAATTAAAAATAATGTCGATTTTTTTTTAAATATTAAAGCCTCCTGGCGTGGCGCTTTCTAAAATTATAGACAACTCCGAACTCCAATCCTGCTCTATAATTTGAACACAATCAATGATTGAAGGTGACTTTAGATGCGGCGATCGGCGGCGGCGACCTCTCGCGCCCGGCCCTGGTGCAAGCCATGGTCCGGGGCGAGGAGGAATGGGACGCCGTCGCCTCCTTCTGCGAAGCAGTGATGCTAGCGAAGGAGGTGGCGGAACGAGAAAGGGAGAGAACCTCTCGTCCCAGCCGCCGCGGGAGGCGCTCCGGGCGTCGGGGGTCCCGCGATGACCTCCGGCCACCGTAGACGCGGGCCTGTGGACGGTGAGTGATGGGCTAACTCGCCGTCCGTCCGTCTCACGACGAAAACAGGCCGTGTCGACGGCGCGTTCGTGTTCCACGCGCGCCTCAAAGAGATGTCAGCAACATGGGAGGGGCCCGAAAGGGCCGACGCCTGTCGGGGCTGCGGGTAGTCCTCTGGCTATCGCGGCCTCGACATAGAGGGCGAAGAAGGAACATGGGTGGTTTTTAGTCAGTAGAAGTCTGACACTCCCTTTTGCTTTGCCCAAGAGCGGGAGGGGTTATTCGATGATTTTACACCCACCAAAAAAAAAAGGTGACTTTAGATTGATTATCAATTCTTAACTCCATATTTTATGAGTGGTACAAGTTAAAGATGGTACGGTAAGTTTAAGCTGCATAAAACCAGTTTATAAAGATCTCTCATTATATGGATAATCAAATCAATCAAAAGTAATTTTTTCAAATTAGGCTGATAATCAGCACTTTTCGAACGTCAAAACTTACTTTACTCTACTTATTTACAAGAGACAGTCCCCCAAAACGCCCACCCTTCGGCACTTCCTAGTGTTTTAGCTGGAAAGAAGAAGTGGTGGAACAAACTCCCCAGCGACACATCTGTCTGTTATGTTGGTTAGAAGAACCATACTCGATACAATAGTAAGGCGTAAGTTAAATTTAGACTTCCTACAGACACAAATCAATAATAAAAAAGTATACAATTATAAACAATGTAAAAATAAAAAAGTACATAACATATCATATAATCCATACAAAGCAAGGCCATGTTATACTGGAAATGTATAGATGGATGTGACGTCATGTGGACAAGCCATCTCGATAATGACGATAACGTACTTCCGGTACATGACCCGTTATAATTAGCTTCCTCAATAATACAGCACGTGTGATGTGTATTAATTATTTTTAAAACCACTACTGGACACTTACTTGAATGACCAGATAATTTTTGATATCTGATAATTAATAAAACAATTTTGGGAGTTATTGTTCGTGGTGTCGTAGTAATTTTTAACCCCCGACGGAAAAAAGAGAGGTGTTATAAGTTTGCCGTGCCTGTCTGTGTATATGTCTGTTTGTGTGTGGCTTCCTAGCTCCGAAACGGATGGACCAATTTCTAATTAGTTTGTTTTTATGTTTAAAGGGCGATTTAATCAAGAGTGTTCTTAGCTTTGTTTGGTGGAAATCGGTTCAACCGTTGAATAGTTATGAGGAATTAAAGTGGGAACAAATATTGAATATTGTGCTAATATCAAAATAGCCATTCCCAGATCTGTCTATCACAAATTCAATTTTTTTAAAGAAAACTATACTCTTCATAAAAAGGAATCCGGAGATTACAAGGCGAGATGATATGACCTAGAAACAGTGCCATGCTGTCGTCGATAACGACTACGGGAACGTCAAAAATGAATGGGACTGAACATCGGTGTTAGGGTTTTTCCATTAGGAATGCTGCCACGAAGTCTAAATTTGTGCCCGGTTGACGGCAATAGGCTCGCCCTATTACATGGGGAAACTAAACTTGCGATACTGAGTACACTTCTGTCTTTCGAGGAATACAAGGCGTGATATTATGTTACTATTGCCGCCTCCTTGCGTCATCCGATCAAATTAATCATCCATGCTTAAACCACCAATTTACCCGAATATCATGTATGTATTTTCTTATCAAATTAACCGTCATTATACCCGACATCGGAGCAGATGGTCTGATCATCAATCTTGTGTAAGTAGCTACTGGAGGACAGACAGGACAGTGTGTCATTTTAATAATAATCATATTGGACTATTATACCACGGGTAATCGATCGGAACATTGATTTTTTGCCGTTTAAGATCTTATCTTAGCATACAATGGTTATTTTTTAATCTTTTTAATGTAAGCTGTGTTCTGAGGTATTTTAAGAAATTGTTATTAATGGTGTCATTGATGTTCATGTCGGATATTTTTTGTATGTTAAATGTCATTTTGGAAGGTTTTGTTTAAAAAATCGCATGGTTGGAATCTGTTTTTAACTAACTTTAACACAAGAAATCAGTGTTAAGAAAAGAAAATTGTATTAAAAAGAATTTTGACATTCACTATAAATCTAATTAAATATCACTCGAATCTAGCCTGCCCTTTGCTGCTCTCCCCAGTGACGCCCTAACCCGAAGCTTGTACCCCACAAGGGGCGCCCTTAGCTCGCACTTAGTTTATAAGTTTTTTGCCCCTGGCTTGAGACCTTATACTCAAGGCACCCACAGCCACAGGATAGTCCTGTTAAGCAGAAGCACTGGTTTTCATTGATGCCATCTACACTAATATTATAAAGATTTATGTTTGTAATGAATAAACTCAAAAACTACTGCGGCGATTTCTAAAATTCTCTCACTATTGGAAAGCTACATTCATTTTTTATCCCTGTATTCCCACGGGAACTGGAACTATGCGGGTAAAAAAACCCACCTAACCCATTCTAGCCACGTTATTGAAAGTCATCGCATAACCTAAACAACACCTAAGCTAACATTAAAACTGCGCGTGAAAGCATCGACTGTCAGTTTTGCTCACTTGAATTATTGTTCCTTTAGCAATCAGAGCGCATCCGAAGTATGATTTATGCCATTTTCACTTACCCCTTGAATGTTACGAACCGATCTGCTCTCACTAGCGACCTATTATACAAGCCATTTTCATTTATGAATGGGATCCATGAAATATTGCTCACTTTCTAAGCTTCTATATTCAGGAAATTGGAGAATTTGATTTACAAATAAATAGATGGTGGTTGCTGCTGAGGTTTCACCTTTAGAGTGTGTTCACGAGCAACCAGTTCTGTGAATTCATACAGTAGGTGCATGTTTCAAGAGAAATAAAACCGAGTGTTTCATACAAACGTACAAAATCGGTGTGAATACCTAAATCTATGATTTCCCCCCCAGCCAGCCAGCCAGTCTAGAATCTTATGACTAATAATTTTTTTGTAACAGTTTGCGCGTCTGTGTCCCATATGGCTGTTTACGGAGACGCGGGGCGTCGCGCGGCGCGTTGTGCGTTTTTAATTCAAGCTCATGGCGATGTATGAAAACTTTAACTATTTTAAACGACGATTTTAAGAGAGGCGATTTTTCGCTCGTTAGCGTTCGTTGCGGTGGACCCGCCTCTCAGTAAATGAAAAAAAAACGCACGCGGCGAGCCAACAGCACGCGCTGCGCGACGCCCCGCGTCTCCGTAAACGAGCCCTTACAATTATGTATTGTTCATTGTAGATAACGTAATCTAATAACGTCAATGTTTGTCATCAATCTGCCAATATTTTTTTTGCCCTTATCTCGATTTACTTGAGGTGCTGCGCAGCATGGCTACTTCCAGACTTATTTATTATTTGTCATCTAGTCACCTCCTTTCTAGCCATATCATCCTTCACAGAGTCAGTGGATCGTACGTTAATCAGTAAAAAGCGTTAGAGCCAAAAACGCATAAATATCTTACCCCGTTAAAAACATTTTCAGGGCAACCGCTCAAAGAATCGAGATCACAAACCGTTATCGATTCACCGATCATATCAGATCTGGCGTCACAATTAGCCGAAGGGAACTCGCCCATAATTTACTGCACATAATATCTGCAATGCATATCGACGTCGGTCGTCCAATAATGAAGAAATCTATTAAGATTTGTGCCCGAGGCGGGCTGGGAGCTCCAGTCACGTTAAGTTTACAGAAAATGGAACGACAGGCAAATTAGAATGTTGACATGTAGAGATTAGATGATAATGGATAAGGAAGGACGGTTTTTGGACTAGATTTGATTGCGACTTTTTTGGCCTTTTTAATAAAATCTAGTATTTTCGAATGAGCGTGACTGATACTGAACTGTAAGTTTGTCCAAGAAAAAGAATGAAAAAAGCAAGCTTCATCAAAAATTGAAAAAAAGAACAACAATGAACGAGTTTACAAAATTTCGTGTCGGTGTAGAGTTCTTTCTTGAGAAGACGATACTATCACAAAAATGTATTGAACCAAAGGCTCGTGTACCGAGCGCACTTGCCTGCTTATAAACACCCACCCGTAACAAGTTTAGTTTATCCGTGATCATGGTGCTTGCAATTATCTAGGGAACTGAAAACAAACAGTAAATATGGTAAATATTCTGTTTACAGTGTTAATGATAATATCATAATCACTTTCTTACACTTTTAAACCTCTAACAAAACAAACATAAACGTCAAAAACATTTAGAGACACAATTCAACATAGCAACAAACCAACTGAACGCAATACATCAGCTTGATGATTGACCAACGCAATAACCTACCAGATAAGGCCAATGCAGACTTATAAAGCACCTTACGACATGGACTCGGGAGAGATCCGATCAATCTCCATCGAGTCACGGAGCTGGTCTGTCTTCCTATAAAAGCTAATACGTCCTTAAATCGACAGTAACGGCATTACTCAAGCTGTCTGTGTAGACAGGACTTGTTTGGACCTGATGCTATTTGTATACAAGTGCTTGTTGGTCAGAGAAGTCAGGTATAAAAGTGTACCAATTTTAAGTTTCTCTCACTGGCAGAAAGCTACATTAATTGTGAATTCCATTCACTAAAAATATATTTGTCATGTAAATTAGCCAAACTACTAGAACTACTAACGAACTCGCGGGCGAAAATAAAATTTAATGCTGGAAGCATTAAATTTTATAATTTTATTATGACAAAATAATAGGATGTCTCGAATATCATTTCATTTGAATCTGCTTAGCTCTTGAATCATCCCGATAAATATAATCACTCCTAAAACCAAATTTACGTTACTTACTTTCCTCCAATTCCAACATTCAGCATTCCAGACATTTTTTATAGTCCATTAAAATCTCATGTCAAACTCTAAACATCCAAGCCAAGTAAAGTCACTGAGGAAGTATACACATACAAGCCAAGTACAGTCATTAGCCCATAAATTCAAAGTAGTCGTGTCTCCTCAAGCCCAACTGCCGTAATTGTTGCCTTCATTGGCTCATTAGCAACACTGTTGCTGATGATATTGCACGTTTGACTGACTGTTACAAAACTGTACATCATTATGAGTTTGTGCTTATTGGTTTTCGTGGTTACACTTGATTCTTGAATTGTCTTCATGCTGTGAAAATTGTTGCTTTTCTCTGTACCGTATTGTATAACTTCAGTTGATGTTTTTTGTGCCGTGCCCTTTAGTTCTGTGAACTCATTTTTGTTTAAAATCTTAGTCGTCATTCTCTTTCCTTTATTCACTGACTTTATTTGGGGTAGGCGTAGCATGTCTTCTTCCTCAATACTTCTCTATAACTCGTATTCTCATCAGATACCTTCTTTCTTGCTATATCATTCTTTATACAGCCCATCCATCGTTTCTTTGGTCTTCCCCTAAAATAATAAAAATAAAATAATAAGAACCTCGTGAAAGCTGAGAAAGATAAGCAAATCAAATCCCTCCTCACTATCGTGACTATTGACGTCGAACACACACATTTAAAATTTCGAAAGCCTGTTCCTCATACCGAATTTATCACAGAAATTATTGCCTATAGAGTCTACGCGAATAATATAATGATGAACCGTTTCAGCAATCTCGGGTCAGCAAATATAAATGGCATCGGTACAATATTAATTACGTTGAAAGTTCATGTCAGTCAGGCTTAAAGACCGTGAAGCTCCATTGATACGCCTATCACTTCAAATCGCTGGCTTGTCACCTACTGATAAAGCTAGAAAGGCCAGCTTTTATTTCTGGGTATTTTGCACATAATTAAATTTATGCAGTTTTTTGCCAGTAATTAAAACTCTGTTACTGTGTTTTAATTACAAAAGAGTTAAGCAGGAAGCAGCCGTCACTTTTATTACAGCTACGGTTATGGGAGCCGCGTATTTTAATGAAATTGACTTAACCTGATCCTGTTTTCGGACCACCGTGGTTTCTTTATTAATATTTCCATTTAAAGCGAGTATTACAAATGAACCATGAAATGGTAGGAGACAGCTGGTGTGCACAATGTTACTGAACCATTTGATTTATGGTGGTAAGGCTGTGTTCATATCTTGCGAACCACATACTAAATGCATCCTAGAAGCAGGCTTGCAAGCCGTTCACACTTCTTGTTGTATAATATGTGCGTGCTCACAGGCAAAATGCAAATGTGAGAAATAGGTCGTCCGCAATTATGTGCGGATCCTAAGGTTTGTTCTGATTGACGGGCGTAGAAAATTCATCTATCGTGTAGCGTGTCGTACGTATCGTATATCTCATACCTGGTTTTATTCTCTCTTTTATCTCTCTAGCTCAGTCATTTTATGCGGTTTTAAACTGATGGATTGCGATGTAGTACCAATATTTGCCAGTAAAATAACATGTTGCGTCTTGTTTAAGTTTCTTGTCTTATTTAATTTCTTGGTCAACAAGTCAAGAGTATCTAAGTACTTCCACGTTAGATTGTTAACAATTTCATAAATGGATGGGTTGTCAGAATTGCCCCACATGCTGCTTTTGCAAGTTTGGCATTATCTCTTATATCGAAGTTGTATACAATTTTAAGCTGTTTCCTGTGGTTGATGGATTAGCCTGTCAATGTTTTTACATTTCCATCTGAGTACAACATAAATGACGAAATATGAGTTCTGTCGTTTAACATTTTAATGAGCCATGATCGAATAATAATATGCAAATAAACTTTCAAAATCGAGCAGATTCCTAAAGCTTGAATTATTTTAAAGTTAAAAGAACTGTTCTTCTGAAAGTTGAACGGCAACTTTATAGATCCTCAATTGATTTTGAAATTCTCTTTGAACACGCCTTAATTGCCCGTATCATTCGATTTCATTCACGATGCCCGCTGAACGCTTGCTCCACTTGCGTTACGCTTGCGTAATTGTTTACGCGCCTAATTGACGTTTGCCGATGATATAAACTCGTTTCATATCGACGCCGGGATCGAGGCGTCATCCTGACTGACGTTAAGTGTCGCCTGCGCCGCTTGTCTTGTTCACAGTGTCACTATTTCGCTTCATTAACCAGCAGCCTGCAGTCTAAGGGTGACTTTTACCTTTGGAGATTTTAAATGGTCTGTAAGATTAATGTTTCTGCTTTGGGAAATAATGCCGTTACCAATATTAATATGGACAGTACTATGAATTTAGTTAAGAACTTGTCTTACAAATTCTTTATTCTTTTGCCTTTATTGCAGTTTATTTGGGGTCGGCGCAGTATTTATTCTTCTTCTTCCATATATTACTCGTCATCTCATGAGACACCGGTTCTCCTTTCTTGTCTTACAAATTGATGGGAAATTATAATATTTCAATCAAGTTTACAATATTGTACGTTTCGCAACACGCAATGTTCATCAGCATGCAAATAACACTTTTCCCATGATATCGATTTCACGATTCTCCTGGTCTACGGGGTCAGCGCCATTCAACTCGCGGAAGAAAGTAAATTGGAAACCATGACGTACTCGGTGTTGGGGCGATTTGTACACGTCACACGCGGGTTGCAGGGCCCGCACGCGACCGGAGCGCATGACCCCTGATGCCGTATCAGGTGCTCACTATCAGGTATCATAGATACTGGCCGTTTAGCATCGGTGGCATCTTTAGTGGGTTAATTTGCCACAGATAGCGGCCATGATGGATTGTTTGACGCGGCGTGTGCGCCCGCGTGGTCCACGCCCTCGGTCAGAGGTTAAACGCCCACTTTGTGCACGATCCCTTCGTTGTATTGATTTTGCAGTCGATCACGATCGTAATCTTGTGCATATCTATATATCTTTTAATGCGTCTTTCTAAACTGTGCATCAATCTCGGTAAAATCAATGATCGTGTCTATAAGTAGACGTAAAGCTTGTAAAGGCAATGCCCCGCGGTGCAGATGCATGATTCGTGGTGAGCCGTGTTGATAAAGGAAATGTGTACCTGCACGTGGGTGTAGAAGTTGCCGCAATTTACTCTATGGCTGCCTACATTATCTAATGACGGTCGCAGTGTATGCAGAAACTGTATTTTAAAATACGATAAGAAGGAAATTACTACCGGAGCATCGAACGGACCTTTAAAAGCTGTTATATCATTTCCTTGGCCGCTGACACTGACGCAAAGTAGGCGTCTAGCTGTAATGATCGGGAGCCATTAATGCTGACGCTCGATTCATATTCATTACTGGTAATGATTTGACGAACATCATCGCCTCGGACATCGAGTCTTTCATTAAGAATTCGGCTCACTGTAATTGTAGGAAGTATTAAAGTTTTTAAGTATGCGTTGATTTACGATCGAATTTTGTTTTCTTCGTCCGTCCTGGTTCTCACTTCCGAGGTGCAATAAATTGAACTTCGCACTCGTGTTTTTAGTGGGGCTTTCTCTTGTTGTTGGCTTAAGGAACGATCGTATCTTGTTGACCCATCGTATTTACAATTTCGATTTTATATCAAGACTTTTGGTTGCAACGGTACCTCGGCCTGTCTGGTTCGGCTTTCGTCTGTCTATTGTTTCAGCAGTAAGTAGTAGCCGCTCAGTATGGCGCGCGTAATGTTCCCGAGATAAAACGAAACCATAAATAATGTTATGATGTCGACACAGTCGTTGCTACCGATTTTAACGTGTGTACGAGTGTAGGATTTACGAGCTCGATCGATATTGCAATACTCGAATCGGATTGTATTTAAATCAACTTCTGTCTCTCGCAATTGTGTTTGTTCAGCAAATTATTGCTGGTATCACGTTTGCACCTTCAGATATTCTAGATTAGTTATTGAATCCATTGTTCGATTATTATCGTCATCCTTTCGATAATATACCTATTTGGAGTTTGAATTCCTGTCTGTTTATCTTAGAGAAACCAATTGTGGTGTCCTTACCTTGCACGACTCGACTGTTAGGTACCTTCGTTGGCAATCTATTAATTTTATTGGGGGTGACTGCCACCTGACCTCTGTCGCACTTAATGAAACCAGAATTTGCAATAAGATATATGTGTACAGATCAACACTGACCATCTTTTAGATAATCACACTATCACACTAATATTATAAAGTTTGTAAGTATGTAAGTGTGTGAGTGTGTATGTTTGTTACTTCTTCACGCAAAAACTACTGCACGGATTTGGATGAAATTTGGTACACAGATAGTTTATAACCTGGATTAACAAGTAGGATCGTTTTTATCCTGATTTTATAATCCCGTGGGTTGTAGCGGGTGAAGCCGCTGGCAACAGCTAGTATAGTATAAACTCACTGATAGGTATTCTACGCAAAAGCGGTATCTCAAAGATGCCAGAAAATTTAAGATTTTAAACAAAATTGGTTGTACAAATTACGGATTGATTGTTTTTGCATTATTAGGTAGGGTTTCATGTTTTAAAGTAGATACTACTATTTTGCTTACTTCATTAGATGCGTATTTATTTAAGGTAAACGGCACCATTAAAATCAACTTATTTATAATGTAATGTCATCCTTTTCTTTGACATTTTATTCTACCACAATATTAATTCTTCATTAACTCTTAAAGCTCCGTGGTTAAAGAATATTGTCTAGACGAGCCCCTAGTCATTTACTTTGAAACATTTAAATAACTTCACACATCCATATCAGCTCAGGTTCTCGTACTTATTAGTTCTAAGCACCCTAATCTAGAAAGTGTAATGTGGCAACTCTGGTAGTTTTAAACAGCGGGCCACATCGAGGCCACCCTCGGTCTGGTGCACTATCTTAGCATGCACTACACTGCATCTGGCTTCCTCATGCAAATGATTGCAAATATTTGCTTTCGTCAGTACACTGGCGTGCTTTCAGATTTAATGTAGTAGCTATTGTTTTGTTTTGTTGTAAATTACGTTTTTTTTTAATATCTTTGACATTGGGAGGTACAGTGGAGCTCTCAAAATGATATTGAAAATATTATAGTGCCAAATCTTGAATAACATTCAGGATTCCCTTAAAACAATATTAGCTCTCTATTATACTACCATCTCTAATTAATTAGCAATGGTAGTGTTGGAGATGGCTAGCAGTAAGTTGCATTATTGCATCTTTTATTTTTGTATTACTTCGAATCTTGGCAGAAAAAAACCGAGTGATGAATCTTGTCCTAAGGGCAGAGGTGAAGGCAGAGATGTGCCTCAGGACAGAGATGAGCTATGAGGATGATGATGCATCCCGTCGGGGCTGCGGGATGTTGTAAGAGATACCGCGATATTAAATGCTAAGAAGGAACATGTGTGGTTTTTTGTCAGTAGAAGTCTGACACTCCCTTTCACTCTGCCCAAGAGCAGAAGGGGCTATTTGATGATTTCCTACCCACAAAAAAAAGGATGATGGTGCATCTTCTATGTCAATTCATCATCATAATATTTAACTCCTTTTTTAGCCTTGTATTTCTTAATATATAAATATTAAGAAATACCTTATAACTAACACACAAATGAATAAACATGAAAAACAAACCAACAATTTGTAACGTAGCGTCGTAGGGAAATGCTGTTATCATTTTACAGTTTCCTCGTTCCGCTTTCATTGAAATATCATTTGAAAATAATTAAAGTGATGTATTGCAAACAGTGGTGCTGAAAAGAATTTGCTTTGCAAATACCAAGGATTGCTTCGAAACAACACTCGTTCGAAATGTTTTTTCACTCACCTGTTGCTACTTCTAAATAGGCTAGTTAACAAAAAAAAAACTAATTAGTCCGTCAGATAGATTTCCAAAAAATATTGGCCACGTATTTTTTCTTTTGTCACGTAAACAAACAATAAAGACGATACAGTGCTTTGAAAATTCGTTTGACGTCATTCGCTAAGACATTAGTATGACATTCTTTAGCGGTGAATGACGTCACAACCGCCCACTCAAATCTTTGACGCGTTTTATCTTCGTCAATTTTTATTGATTTGATAAAACAAAAAATACGTATCCAATATTTTTCGATAATCTAACAGACGGACTAATTAGAATCATATTTTTTTAAGTCAGTAAACATCCCTATTATCATCGTTCTAGCACTTATCCCAATGTATTTGGGGTCGACACATTATGTCAACTTCTTTCATACTTGTCTATTACTCCTCATACCAGCAGTCATTTCCTTTCTTGCCATATTATTCAAATGATCACAATATCATTTTATCTTACCATCATTTTCATCATCATTATTATATTTTAGTCAATTGACATCGCCATCGCCCATCGCCATGACCATCGACGCCATCGACGTGTCCGAAGCTTCCTGCATATTGCTCGCTATCCTCACAAGGTCATCGGCCAATCTTTTAGTAGAACTACAGCACTCTGCCCATCAACCATCACAAATCATATTTATTTATGTAAATTGGTTTCACAAAACACTTTTACACGTCACATCATGTTTTGTGTTTAACTGGATGAACTCGGTTCTTCTTTATCATCAGCCTATAATGTTCCCACTGCAGGGACTCAGGCCTCCTCTCTAGGAGAGGGATGGTCTATAATCCACAACGCGGGCCCAGTGCGGGTTGGCAGATGTCACAAATCTTTGGTTCTAAAACAATGTTTCCTCACGATGTTTTCCTTCACCGTTTTGAGAGCAGCGGTGATGAAATAAATTACGCAAAGTAATACGCCTGCCTGGGTTCGAACTTACGACTTACTGTTCGTAAGTCAGGGCTGCAACCACTGGGCCACCGCTGCTCCTTACCTGGCTCCGTGTTTCTCACATGGCTGTATTTGAGGAGAAACCGCCGAAACAAACTCAGAAGTCAGTTTGTTTTACAGTCTAGAGGTCAAGTCATATGAGGACCTTGCAGATTAGTGTCTGAAATGGTCTTTTGAAGAAAGAACGATACTTTTTTGAGTGGACCTGTCCAGTCAGTGTCAATCGTTCAAACACAATTTCTCAAGTTAAAATCAGTACCTATCTGTAGTGGAAAGTAACAAATTCCACTAGTTAACATTTTCGTTCAGCACTAGTTCAACAATATCTCAAGTTTCAATGTAACATGCACATTTCCAAATAAGATAAACGGTTCTTTAGTGAAATGCGCGAATACAGTTTTATCGCAGTCAGCTTTTTCTTATCTACCGTTCGCCATTCCAAGTTTTCAGTGTGCGGTTATTGTGATAAGCGGAGCGTTTAGCGGATAAACTTGTGCAGCTATTGCTGGCACTGTTTATCGTCTTAGTAACTCTCTAGTTCTGTTATCCCTGTTTGGCACAGCCGTGACACAAACTTTAATTAAGTATATTTTTCTTTATTGGGTTTTGGTATATATTTTTTTATTGCTATGTTATTAGAAGTTTTCTGATCACATCAAAGCAAAATAAATGATGTCGTATGGAACAATTTAGAATCATTCTAATCTACCACCACCGGTCTGTTCCCACTGCACTGGTGGCAATGATATTAAGATTAAAAAAAAAACTTTAGATGTTTTGTGTGTACGTAGAATTTAGAATAAAACATGCAATTTTCATTGATCAAAAATATGCTACAGCCGCCAATCGCTCGACGCCTCCCCGTAACCTCCGGCGCTTCCTACTCAACATTGCACTTGAGGGAACTGACCCTATCTCATAGAGTTCCCTTTCGAATTGCCCTTGATGGTAATCTTCAGCTTAGTGAATGTATTCTCAGTGAAACTTATGAAAGTCTTGTTGGGAATTCTAATAATAATCATATGCAACAAGGAGTGCCCGCTGTACTATCTATTATTTCCCGTTTTCAATTGTTTATATCTTAGGAGAAACATTAAACGCATCATAAGGTAAATTGCTTAGTATCAAGCAGCTGCGGTTTTTGCTTGAGTTCGTGACCTTAGGCGGAAATAGGAAGAGGAGTCGATACCGAAGTAGATTGAGGTTTAAAACAATGGACTACGATTTTTAAACCCAACAATATTTTATTAATTCGGTATAACACTTTCTTGCTTGTAGATCTGTCTTGATAACCACCAAATTCGATAACTTTTTTAGGACGATCCCCAACATTAATTAAATTAAAATAGGTACACCAACAACGTTTAAATAGGGATGTTTACTGACTTACAAAATATGATTCTAATTAGTGCGTCTGTTAGATTATCGAAAAATACTGGATACGTATTTTTTATTTGATCAAATCAATGAAAACTGACGGAGATAAAACACGTTAAAGATTTGAGTGGCGGTTTGTGACGCCACTGACCGGTAAAAAATGTTATACTAATGTCTTAGAATATGACGTCACACGCCTTTTCAGAGCACTGTATAGTCTTCATTGTTTGCTTACGTGAAAAAAGAAAAAATACATGTTCAATATTTTTTTTAAATCTACCTGATGGACTAATTAGATTTTGTTTTGTTGACTACCTACCCTATTGATCGAATTTCAGAACAAGCAATAGCTGATCAATATTCTCCTGCCCTTATTCAAATGTATTTTGAATCGGAGCAGCGTGCCGTTTTTCACACTTCTCCATTACTCATCATTTTAGCAGTCACCTCCTTTCTACTCACATAGTTCAGATTAATCTCTTCCTGTACCTTATAAACCTCCTAGTTCTCTAGAAAAAACAACCACATCTAAAAACAAACCAGTCTTACTTACCAACAAATCATCCAGCGCCAACACTTCATCACCTCAGCTATTAGCTTAACCTTCCTCACATTTAACTTAGCTACCTGTCATACGTCACGACGAGCTGTGCTGCGTAGGCGCACCTTTTGTTACCGAATGGCTGTGCAGTTCCACACGTGAAGGAACGATTGATGTGTAAGTGTGTGTGTTGGTGTTGGTAATTTTTAGGGCTAATGAGGAAGTTAATTTATGACAGGATTGGATTTGAAAAATGTAGGAAAGATATGACAAAATAAATTATGTGAACCTGTGCTTAAATCTTTGTTTCTGTTCCACACACATACGCTGTAAATCGGTTGTATTTGAAGGAGAGGTTGACATGTCCAGTGCTGTCACTAACGTGAACTAAACGCTTTTATTATAAGATTTGTAAGTGCTATGTCACATTATTTTGGTTTTATTGAAACTCGTAAATAAATTTTTTTTCTGACCCCATCACTCGCAACCATTCAAACATAATATCGTTCATCCTCTCAATCCTCAGTAGAACGAAGTTGTAACTTAATAAACCTATATTTTTCAAGATGGCTGCCGCCTGCCACATTAGATTTCAACCGTTACATTATTCTCGACATTCCAGGTAATTGCTTTCCCTCTAAGAAAATTACATTTAGGTCTTACGTCAATGTGTAGCTACGGGCAATTTATTGGCATTTGCTTCCTCGTCTTCTCTCCTTGCTTACCCGTGGGTGGGCCAGGAAGTTTCATACGGACACCCACGGCCTTTCATCGCACCGTGATTCATATGCCTTAGACTCCAACTATATTAACCGAGCAACCGTCTGTCTGTGCGCATTAGCTGGTTTAACTCGGAATCTTTGGCAGATTTATGGCATGAGAGCTTCGCGCGATGGTAATTGTGAGGATTGTCAGGCGATAAGGAATGTTTTAGAGACGTTTTAGTATGGGTATTTGCGATGGTTCTCATATTACGATTGCGTGGTGTTTTAGAGGTAGTATACAGCGATATGGAACTGATTAAAACATTCTTATTACTTATCACTAACATAGAAAACGGAATGTTTAACCATGTTTGCTATTGTTTGAGTCCCCGATATTTCGGCGCTGTTACAAGCACCATGGTCACGGGTAAATTATGGGTGTTAATGAGCAGACAAATCTGCCACTGTCACTCACAACTCTATTCTATTTCCGACACACGAAACTCACTGTGTCCGCTTACATAAAATCGGACCAAAACGTTCGATCCTGATTCAAAAAGATATTGAGCTATGGCCGACTGTTCTTATTACTTATTGCCTAACATAAGAACAATAATTATGGTAATCCTCTATAGTAAATCACTAATGCAAGTTACGAAATAACACCACTTAGCTCAAGCGTATACATTAATTTCAAAGTTAGATTTAGAAATCAAGTTGACAGTACTGAACTCGATTGCTTAGACTTTAATTGAAGTTAGATCGTTTTTCTGTGTCATGTCATGTAGTCAGACTATCTGTCTGTCATATTTTTGCGTCTGTTCTTGCTACGCGTAGGTAGATTTATCTTCAGTCTAAAGCTGTTATGTGTGGGAGCAGTATTAAAAAGCGATTTCCCTGGCCCAAGAGAAACCCTGGGAAACATCTTGTTAGCATAAACATTTATGTGCTCCGAACTGCTAAACAGCATAATAACCAATTATGTTCATTGATTAAAGTTGTCCATAACGTAACTTTCAACACTTAAGTGTCATTTGTCGTAATTGTTGGAAACAAATTATATCGATATCGAGCGTTTTATCGATGTCCAATTTTGCGATAATCTGATCGATTCGTTATGTTAGGTGCGTGCAGCCCTTAGGACATTTTTCACCGTTGGACGATGGTGAGGCTAAATTATAGGCTTTTTACAAGTTAATGTGGCAATAAATAGACGATAAACATCGCTGGTTGGAGCGTAGCACGCGCTTGTTCGACATAGGTGTAAGATGTAAACTCCGGCTGTTACGTCGCTCAGACGTAATACTGAGATTATCTGGTAGTCTTGTCTAGATGTCTGGTAATAGAGACCGATAGTATAGTAATGGTTCGATAAAGACATGTTAACAGGAGTTCCGTGTGTATATTTTACGGTTATATTGTTTTAATGTTGGTTAGGTTAGTCAATCATGAGTTTCTCAATGTGTAGTTGAATGCACGTATCAACTGCTGTAAGTTTGTAGAATCTAGCGATTTTGAAAAGCTTGGGGTTTTCTCACTTTCCGAATGTAAACGTCAAGTGCATTTGTGTTTAAAAATGTTCTAGATCTATTCATAGATTGTTGATATTATACCAAATCCTTAAACTTAAACACTGTTTCTACTTTCGATATTGGATACTTACGCCAAACAACCTTGCTTAATCGAAGTTCACAATCAGTTGTGTTATCCCAAACTCGCTTTCAAGCATCTACAGAACTCAAAGCAGAAAACCGTACACAATCATTTACCAATTAATCGGTTATCGCTTATCGCTATCTATTCCCCGCTCGCCGCTTGTCACTTAGACCACGCCTAGGGCTCAGCAAAGCCCAGTAGCGAACTACTTTCACTGGCTCCCTAGGAACACGAAATTCGACTAATAGTTTGAATTATTACTGCATCTGTGCTTATGGCTGCGTTCACTGCACGGCTTGGATTGTAGTGAAAGGCTCTCATTTCGATTATTGTTGATTTCTATTGTATTTCAATTTATTGCTGAACTTGTGGGTTTCCGAGTGAATTGTTGGAACATTCCCACTAGGTGGTACGAAATCGTAGAACTAGTGGGAACGTAAAGTCCCATTAGCTCTACTGGTCCTATAAAACAATTTATAATAGACCTAATGGGACTTTTTGGTTGTGTGGCAATTTGTGTTGACGTTGGTATATTATTTGTCTTTTGTCGTGAAGTTCTTAAATTCGTTTGATCGAAATTCTGTTATACTGCCTCATTGGTCTAGTGGCCGCAAGTGTCGATTCCCGGCAGGTTTGATTCCCGGGTCGGGCATAGTGTTTTGGGTTTTCCATCAGGAATATCTCAGTAAGAGCCACGGAGTCTCGGTTTATGCCCAGTTGATGGCAATAGCCGGGACTTAACCCATGGAGCCATTCACTCAAACGTAATATTAATCTTTGTCGACCCAGTCTAGTTGTCCTGCCAAACACACGTACAAATTATGCTAAAAAAACATCACCTACAATAGGGGATCGGACAAAAAAAAACTAATTAGTCCGTCAGATAGATTTCCAAAAAATATTGGAGACGTATTTTTTCGTTTTTCACATAAACAAAAAATGAAGTCAAGTTACAGTGCTTCGAAAACTCGTGAACTCTTCGAAAACGTCATATGATAGTACATTTTTTACTTACAAATGACGTCACAACCACATCTTATCTTCGTCAATTTTGATTAATTTGATAAAACAAAAAACACGTATCCAATATTTTTCGATAATCTACATGACGGACTAATTAGAATCATTATTTTTTGACTCAGTCCGATCCCCTATTCTGTAATAATTTACCGTCCTCTTTAAAAAAATTCAACTCTTTCAACGGTTTTAAATCTATACTACCTACATCATTTTATTATTGGAAGCACAAAAAAATAAAGTTACTTACCTACCATTTGAAAATAAAACCGTTGAAACGTGTATCCTAATCAATTTTAAACAAAGTAATTGTAAGACTAAATATTGTATTGTATCTATGACCGTTACCTAAAATAAGTTATGTAAGTGGCTCTTTTGTCTTTTTTGAGAATAAAATATATTAAACCTAATCTAATTGGCGAAATATGTGTGCAAATTCTTTTCTTCCTCCCCCAATGCTGAAGATTCTGACCATCACACTGCTGCTACTGCAGTGAGGACCACTCGCAACATGCTGCCTCCAACAGAGATCATCTGACCATCTTACCCGTGTAGTACGAAATTAAACGGATTTAAATACAGGCATTTCTTAACCTCTTCTACAGATTGTACCTCCACATTCTTTTAGGATTGTACAACAGGTCCAACATTTCCGGGGCGTTTTTTTTTTATTAATATTTCCCGGACAATGGCGCTGCCTTAAAATGCTTATGGGGCTTACCCTTTACGGTGCATTCAATTGAACACGGTGCGTCTTTTTTATGCATCTGATAAAAAAAATAAAAAATGCAGCATGCGGTCACAATTTGCATGAGCCATTGTTCCAAGCAATCCATAATTTCGTCCGAGTGTATTGCCAAATTGTTTTTTTTTTGCGGATTCCAAGCTCGTTTTTGTTTCTCGCTGTTTTTGGGGCTTAAACGGTTTGGTAATTTGAAAATCAAGATATTGTCTGTCAGATTTATAATGAGGCTCGAATTCTCGATTCTATTAGTGTCTGATTATTTGAATGTCAAGGTGTCTGTATGGGACGAAAAAAAGTTGTATGTATTTACTAATGATGGTCTTTGATAATGTCATGATCCATCAAACAATATTATCAGTTGAGGTCATCTTATTGCATTGTGTTTATGCGAAAATGTTTTTGTTTTTTTTTACACGGAAAATACATAACAAATTATGTCTGGAACTGCTGCGTTGTTAATTTAAAATACTAATTAAAGGAATGCATCTTAAAGTTCATCTTCATTTTTTACGAACAATATTATTCATCGGTTTTTTTTACTTCAAGTGCGTTTCAGCTGTATACTTATTGGTCATCAAAAATTTTCGCAACTCAGTTTGGCATCAGTAAAAATATTGCCACAACATTGTTGCAATTATACAGATCCGTTATGACTGTGACTGACTGAGGTGTAACAGACGTTTTGTTTAAGTTTTTGTATATTTTAGTTACCTGCCTAACTGTTGTTGGTACCTTATTTATTTATTTCAACTTCATCTACTAATGCTAATGAGTAGAATCATATTTTTTGTATTTTAGATTTCTAAAGGCCGCACTAAAAAATATGTTTGAGTAACAATGCCTCCACACATTTTGGCATTGGCTGCCGCCTAGGGTTAATATTTGAAGAGGCTGCGACTGTCAGAACGCTCGCTAGGAGGAAGGAAATTCTTACCTCCTAGATACTTGCGTCCTATCTAGTCCAGTCAATACGTATAAATAATTGCAAGTATCACAGGATACGCAAATTATTAAACAGTACAATTACATCTACGAAACGAGGCACATGTGTCTATCCTACTACCTAATCATCTCTGTTCATTCGTCCATTTTCGCTTCCAAATACAAAATAAAGAACTTTAACCATGAACAAGGCAAAGTTCACCACCAAATCGCGTGCAAAACGCGACTAAAAACCCCGACCGAACATTCGTTTAACATCAATGTACAAGCAACCTACAAATATTTATTCAATAACAATTAATGTTTACAAAATACCAATTGATTTCTGACGGAAGGCTAAAACCTTTACACACAAAAACATATTACATTTTAAATCGATATATTGATGTATGGCCGAGGTTTTTCTTCAACTGAGGAATATAAATGAACCAATGTCTTGAGGTCAGGGTGGCCGTACCTACTCCGTATTCAAGAGACCAGTTTTTATCCTCACTCAATTCCCCTCATGCAATTCATTCGTTGGTTTTTGCGACAGTTCGATAATTTTGAATTGTTTAAATTGCATTGTAATTGAATTGGTTTATGTGTTGGTGTAGGTCGTGGTTAAAGTTCAGTCTATGTTAATGTAATCGGTGCTTCAGTGATTTTAAACGTGTTTTTGGGAAGTTTTGGAACTGACAGGGTCACTAACATTATCGTTGACACTGGAAAAGGGATAATTACCGTGTTTACTTTTTGTTTTGAGTTCCCGATATTTCAGCAAGCATCACCGATAAACTGAAGTTATTGCATTTGTGTGTTTCTAAGCAGACAAATCGGTCTGTTTTTATTTAGCGCTCGGTTGTGAGTAGTGGTACTCACAACTTGATTTTGTTCCCGACTCATTGTGACGATATCATTGTGTCCGCTCGTAAACTTTTTTCGAAACTTTTTCGGTTTTTACAGTTGTACTGTAAGTACCGCTCCTGATTCCAGGCTCTCTCTCGACAGCTTAACCCATCCTCCCGGTTAAAATTCTTATAGGTATTTGTTAATTTCAATGGCTTCTTAAACCAGTCTAGGTAAATATATTGGAATTTTGACAAAAATGAAAGCGTGGGAAATATTCCGATTTCAGTGTTAATGCTGGTCATTTTGGAACCCCAAAACTATTACAGAATTACAATAATTCAGCTTTGATGGCCCACATGAGTAAGAAGATTTCTCCTCGTTCATACGATCCCGCCTGTAATAACCGAAAAGGCAGAAGTTAATCCTATAGTACAATTACCAAATTCAAATTAGCCATATACCCTTAACTCTCAAGACCAGGCACATTTAAATTCTAATTTTAAACCCTTGAATGTCATTCATTTTACGTCATAAATCCTATGCGACCTACTTACAGCGACCTATTTTGTTGGCCTATCCTTGCGCTGAATCCTGGGTCGACTTTGACCTGGGATCAACAGCCTGTCCTTGACATGGGTACGGGTAGGACTCACCCTATGAGAAGCTTTTCATTAAGTATTCTAGAAGTTCTTCGTAACTTGGGTTATTGCATTGCAGAGGTAATAAAGAAAGTGTTCTGTGAGAAAGGTTACCGCTGAAAGATATTGGTAGAATACATAACATCACGTGTAGGTAAGTACTACCGTGTAATAGGGATGTTAACAAAAAATATCTAATTACTCCGTCATGTAGATTACCAAAAAATATTGCACACGTATTTTTTCTTTTGAAGACGAAACAGTGCTTTGAAAACTCGTGTGTCGTAATACTCGAAGACATCAATATGAAAATTTTGAGCGGTCTGTGCCGTCACCTACCCCCACTCAAATCTTTGAAGCGTTCTATCTTCGTCAATTTTTATTGATTTGATAAAACAAAAATACGTATCCAATAGTTTTCGATAATCTAACAGACGGACTAATTAGAATCACATTAAGTCAGTAAACACCCCTATAGTAGGAGACCCTATTGCCACAAACCGGGCACAAATCTAGGCTTTGTGGCCGCTACTGACAAACTACTGGTGGATAAACCCAATAACCCTACCCGACCCGGGAATTGATCCCTGGAGCTCATGATTAGCAGTCGCGCTTGAGACATTGGTAGACTACAACATAACATCACGCTTGTAATCCCCGAAGGGATAGGCAGAGGTGTACCTAATAATAGTACACCCACATTGCGCCAGTTATTTTTGCGCTTTCTATCTCATCGTAGGCTTAGCGTTTCCCTAATATGTTGGGGTCGGCTTATAAGCTAACCGGATGCACCGGAATATCAGTAATATACGTAGGTAGGTACCTACATGAAGCGATTGCCTATCTGTATTTATTTATTACCTATCTTGTATTTATCAAGGTTTTTTTTTTAATAAATATAGGTATTCTATAGAATGTAAATCCTAATAATAATATTATAAATGCGAAAGTTTGGTTGGATGTTTGTTACTCTTTCACGCAAAAACTACTGAACGGATATGGATGAAATTTAGAACACAGATAGTTTATAACCTGGATTAACACATCGGATACTTCTTATCCCGGTACTATGATCCCGTGGAACAATGATCGAACTCTGCACGGGCGGAGCCGCTGGCATAAGCTAGTACGCACATGAAGCGATTGCCCATATGACCTTCACAACAATCTAAATTGTATTTATTTAAGGTTCTATAAAAATAAACGTATTCTATAATGGTTTTGCTAAAAGTAAACAAACATTCCATGTTACCACGGAACCTTCAGACACAGAAACAGTCAACAGTTTCACAAAATGTACATTAATTTCCATTTCACACGCTAATGTCAAGTAAAATCAATATTGAAGCCGGTGACTTCGGCTATAAACCCTGAACCTGACCTTCAAACCTTCGATAATATTCGTCCTTCACGCGACCTTTGTGTGGCTACGAGTATATCCGACCATTTTTATTTCCACTGTATATTTTAATTTTTCTTCTCATGGTCACTATAGTTGGGTGTTTTGTTTCAGGGTAGAACTTGTTCTAGTGATATTTAAAATGTTTTTCTATTTGTTCCAGGTATGAACTTCAGTAATATGGTTCTTTTATAAAATTCTGCGTAACAGAAGTCCTAAATACTGTCTTAAATGTAAGTGAAAAAGTAATCAATTTATTAAGTAGAATTGGACAAACTAAGACGGTTGGCCGATGGGGTCGAAAGTTCTGGAGTGGTGCCCGCGAACCGGAAGACGGTGCGTTGGAAAACATTCGCTAGGTAGGCCTATGAACTGGTGAAGGTGGCGGGGATCCGCTGGATGCGTGGCCCACAGAACCGGTCAACCGTCAATAGCGAAACTAGGGGTAGGTAAGCCTATGTCCAACAGTGGTCGTCTTTCGGCTGAAATGATGACGGACGGAAGTCGAGATTTTAACTTTTGTAGAGGTCGTAATATCCCACGGGATTGAAAGTATATAGTACCTAAATTGAATCCAAAACCGTACAGTCGTTAAGTCGTAAAAATGTACCAGACAGAATCACACACAATCAAACAAACATCAGACAAATCAGAACAAACAGACATTTAAACAATTAAGAAGCTTCATCCTGTTAAGTAAATAGTATTAATAGTAACATTAACAGCCGCACTCAGAGAGCTTTAATGATTACTTAGGCCATCACTTAGTAATGGTTTTGACAGTTTTGTCGTACAAAAATATGTCAAACCTTTACTAAGTGAAGGCTTAAGTATTTATTAAATATCTCTGAGTACAGCAGTGGGCTATAATCAACCACGCGGGCCCAGTGAGGTTGCACGGATAAGACATTTAAAAGAATTTCCAAGATTTGATACAAGACATATAGCAAGGTAGGTGGGTAAGGTAAAATCCTCTTCTCATTCCAATTAATATAGCAGATACCCAAGACTGCCTTAAGTCAAGGTAATGAAAATAAGTGAAGAGATTTCTTTCTCTACGGGTTCATAAATAACTTCAAGGCAATAAGGTCTATCTACGTTGTCGTTAAGTTAGACCTTACCTTACCCGTGGGAGAGTGAGAACAGTGCTTCAAATGACTTTCCTTATAAGTAAGACATAAAAGTTTATTAGTTTATTTTATTAATTACTGGTATGTAGGTACGTTAGTGATGCACAATCCAATTAGTTACATTATCGATACAACATGATGCTATACTTCGATATTTTGGATAGACACAACATTACCGATATCGTTATAAATTGCATTATCAATCAATTCGAAATATCACAACTGTTTATTTTACACAACTTATAAAACTTATGTATTTTGTTCAGATATATGAAAATGCACAGGTGCATGGAGTACAAATAATAACTGGAATTTTGATTAGTTGCTTAGAAGCATTAGTAGCCCAGAGGACGTATAATTCGATAGTTTCAGAATCGGATCGAAACCCTTCGATACAATCCTAGCAATGCTTTCTCAAATTCCTGATCCAAAAATATCGACACAAATGCATCGTGCATTCCTAGTGACAGGAAATATTAACGTTAGAGCAGTGCGAATGACTCACAACTCGCTAATGTTATAATATTAATAAAATGAGTGTCTTTCGAAACTTCCGTCGCTGTCGACTAGTTACGTAGTAATTATTAATTCTCAGTTCCGTCCACAAGGTACCGACTATCAATTATGTTGACGCGTAACATCTGAGTAAAAAGTATTTAATTATTTTTGTTTGTTAATTATTCGTTTTCTTAAACTAGTTTCGTTGACGTGGTGAGACGAGTAGTTGCGGGATTTGTTGTCATGGAGTGCGAAGATAATAAAGTACATATTAAGTTTAGAATAAAGCAGAAAGGTAAGATTGATGTACATGATAGATCCATATCCTACAAGACAGCACCTTCCGTCACTTTTGCTCAACTAAATGTGAATATAAAGACAGTAAGAAGTGTTGAACACAGCATGTCGTAGAATCGAAAAAAATCGAAGACATGTGATATCTACCAATAGGGATGTTTACCGACTTAAAAAATGTGATTCTAATTAGTCCGTCTTTCAGATTATCTAAAAATATTGGATACATATTTTTTGTTTTATTAAATCAATAAAAATTGAAAAAGATAAAACGCGTCAAATATTTGAGTGGGAGGTTGTGACGTCACTGACCGCTAAAGAATGTCATACAAATGTCTCAGAAAATGACGTCACACGAGATTTCAAAGCACTGTATCGACTTCATTGTTTGTTTACGTGAAAAAAGAAAAATACGTGTCGTATATTTTTTGAAAATTTATCTGATGGACTAATTAGTTTTTTTTATTATAGCCCACCCTTCTCGTACAGAGGAGGCCCGAGTTCCTGCAGTGGGAAACTTATAGGCTAATCATGACAATTAAGTGTTTGACAAAGCACGTGATAAGTAAGTCACTATATTTCGATTAAAGTGACTTTTAATGTACCTAAAAAACTTTCACCAAACATTAACTTTAACCACTTGCTCTACTTCGAGTCAAAACGGAGGCAGCTGAAAACATGTTATTTTATGAAGCGACTGCCTGAACTCCACAACTCCCACTGAGTAACACGATACCCCTTAATGAAACTGGAGTAAGCGGTGGCTGTCGTACCGAAAATATGAGAGTATTTCATCACACTTATGAATAGAAATAGTCGCCAAATGGACCATCTCCAAATCCCACATTCCGGCAATCATCCAATAACAGATCTGTCATCTCACCTGACAACGACAGGTAAATATTTTGACGACAAAAAATTGACATGCCCTAAGAGATACTTCGCGTGATGTTGAATTTGAAACGTTTGCATTAACACTTAAAGTTGTAAATTCAACAGCGGTCTGATTTTTATTTGTAACATTACAAATTTTTGACTGTCAATGTACGCACATCGTTAGCTTCCTACTTCATATCCCGTCTGCGACATCCAGGACACAGACTCCGTAAGCATGCTGTTGAATTTTCAACGTACGACTTGACACGTAAAGTTGAATATTGATTGGCACGGTCAATATGACTTACAACATTTCAAACTCCCTCCGTTAAAATGCGCACTCTATTAGCTATCTACTCTGTGCCTGCGCTTGCGCCGCCCACGACACGCGTCTGCCTAGATAGCGATCGTATCTCGATATCGCTCGATTTCGATTATACAACAAGTTATCGAGTCGAGAATCGATATCGTAATAGTTTGCGTCACTGGTCCATTGTGCTAGACGATGAGTCAATGAACTTCACTCTAAGCATATTGTGGGCGTGTTTTCGCATTTGATAGCGAAAGGTCGGGTTTGGCTTTTTATGCCGTTGTGGATATATGAGACTTGTTGTTGTTGCTATCTTACTGAGCTATTATCTATCGGTACTTAATAATCCATAGAATTAAAAAGACAACAAAAGTTTTCTAAAAAAGCTGCTTATTTACACATAGCTTTATCGATGTTTATGGGTCGTCCAACACCCGTATGACAAGGTGCAGTTTTGTTTCCTCGGCAAATTCAGGAGATGGGCATAAAATATAAATAATCAATTTAAATTACGATGATACCTGGATAATAATTATAATACGCTGTTTTCACTTGAGTGTCGTGGGGTTGAATCAGCCTATATCCAGCTGTGGACATCTGTAGGCTGATGATGATGACATAAGTTCCACCTAACAGTTTCTTGAACCATTATAAACACGTGACTATTAATGATCATTAATGCGGTCTATTACTATTTTATTACGGTCGTAAACAGCCGAATCGTTGCGAAATTAACTCCAGAATCGAGTTTTATGTGTCTTTATATCCGATAGAAAAGGTTTATTTTAGGTGTCATAAATTACAATATAGGGTTATGTAATTACAATTGGTTTCTTATCGTGTAACTTATTTAATTTTATTGCGTTACTTAACTGTGCCTATTATCTAAGGTTTATTTTGTCAATTTATATGCACGTCATGTACCTGATATGCGACAAATAAATATTTTTGTTTATAATATAAAAATCAATGCCACTTTTCGTTGTAATTTTATAACTCAAGAACGGGCTCACCTATCCAAACCAAATATTTAGGATTTGTTCGGATTATTTAGTTATTCTAGTTCGGTTTATGTGAAGTTAGCACAAAATCGGTCGAGCGGTTCTTCGTGTATCACATTTTTTGTAACAAATGAATTTAATAAACGGCGGATCATTTTGATTATGGGGATTTTGCTGTCAAATTGGATTTTTTTCAAAAACTTCAAATTCAGGAATGGTTTAGATTCACAATTGGACCCGGTAGGTGGCGCTGCTGTCCAGGCAAGACGACGTCTGCCAAGTCCACTAGTTCTTTATAATATATTTTTACTAATTAATTAAGAGTTTTATTGTTATAGTGATTTGGATGAAGCGTGTGTCTAAGAGTATGATAAATGATGGTGTATGGAGGAAGGCCAAATAAAAGATGAATGGATTGTGTGAAGAGTGATCATCATCAACATTATTCTCTTACCCTTATCCCAATAGGGTAGTTAACTAAATAAAGCTAATTAGTCCATCAGATAGATTTACAAAAATATATTGAAATATATTTATTTTCTTTTTTCACGTAAGCAAACAATGAAGACGATACAGTGCTTTGAAAACTCGTGTGACGTCGTATTCTAAAATATTAGTATGTCATTTTTTACCGGTGAGTGACGTCACAAGGCCCCACTCAAATCTGTGACGCGTTTTATCTTCGTCGTCATTGATTTGATAAAACAAAAAGTACGTATCCAATATTTTTCGATAATCTAACAGACGGACTTATTAGAATCATATTTTTTTTTAGTTAGTAAACATCCCTATTTAAAGATCTCTTTCTCAAACACTTTCACACGCAGTGCGAAACAGTAAATAATGTTATTATAACACTGTCCCATTGATCACAATTAATTATCGACTTATATGGACGATTGGCAATTTGTTGCCATAACTCCAGCACATCTAGTATGGCAAATTGCGCGCGCGCAACAAAACCGTTTGTCTTGTGCCTTTTAACTGATTGTACACACTGCTTGGAGGTTGGGTTAGCTTAATTAAGAATATTATGGGAAAAAAACTGTTTAAATGTCTCTTAGTAATAATCGCGTCTTGTCTGGTATGAATTTTGAAGATTTTCCCTTGCCTTTAGTATTCGTTTTATCAATAGAATTAGAGAACGTTATTCCTATAAATTTCAAACATCCCCTTGAGTCCAACTATGTTTTATGTTCAAACAGTTTTCAAACCTGCCTGTTCGTGTTATTACTATCCCGAATTATCCCATTGCTAGGCAAAAGCCTTTTAAGCATTCAATTCCTTCCACGGGTTACTATTCTGTGCAATTTCTTTCTAATGCTGGAAGACTTGCCTTGCTATCTCCATCCTTATCTGCTGCGAACTCCCTTTTTTCTTTTCTGTTAGCCATCCAAAACAACTTCATCGTCATCATCCGCAGCCCCAATTCACCCACGGCTGGGTATATGCCTCCCTTTGCTTGTGTCTAGCGCCACGTTCTTGTAACAGCCTGGACATTCTCGCAACGTCAAAATGTCGTCTGCCCATCTAGTCGGTATAGACAACTTAACATTGTACACCAAAAATTATGGTAGAATTCAGGAAACCCAACACCATATAATATACAACGCTGTTCTTACAAATAAATAAATTCTAACATGATTTCCTGTTCCAACAAATACATCAAATCTCTTTCTTTGCTGCGTATTTTACCTGCCCGTGTGTGTGCAAACCAGAATTAGTGGTGGTTAATATATCATATAGCAAAATAAAGCACCGTGCTTAATACACATAACATAAAGCAAATGCTATCATGTTTCTCACAAGTTGCTATTTGCTTATTGCTTTTACATCGCACTCATGCATGCTGCCACTCACCGCGCTTGCTTTAAGTCACTTGACTTAAAGCAAGCGCGGTGAGTGGCATCATGATATGCCTACGCGTTTAAAAATGCCTAATAAAGCATATAAAAAAACTAGCTTGAAATATTAAGCATTAAGCAAGTGATTGCCTTAAAGCATCTTTGAACACCACTAACCAGAATGCATGTTTACTAAAAGCGATCACAAAGCGAAACGCGCATGACTTAAGTGTCAGTAAATAACTTGGTTATCGCCTTCCCTATATCTATGGGGCGTTAACTATTTGCTTATTGCTTTTACATCGCACTCATGCATGCTGCCACTCACCGCGCTTGCTTTAAGTCACTTGACTTAAAGCAAGCGCGGTGAGTGGCATCATGATATGCCTACGCGTTTAAAAATGCTTAATAAAGCATATAAAAAAACTAGCTTAAATATTAAGCATTAAGCAAGTGATTGCCTTAACGCATCTTTGAACACCACTAACCAGAATGCATGTTTACTAAAAGCGATCACAAAGCGAAACGCGCATGACTTAAGTGTCAGTAAATAACTTGGTTATCGCCTTCCCTATATCTATGGGGCGATAACTATTTGCTAAATTATTTCCTTATTAATGCCTCAGTATTTTAGCATTTACTTTAGACTTTAATGGGGCAGTGCAGTGCAGAATAGTGCACCGTCTTGTTAGAATCTGTGATTAAATGGTTTTACAACCGTCATTAATATGAGTGGTTAAATGTGTAAAAGGACTATTAAATTAAGTAGTAATTATACTAAGCTATATACTTTTATACGAGTGAAAACTTAGGAAAGCTGAAGTTGAAGTTTGAATAGTATAATTCACAGAATTCCCTACAGTAAAAAAAAGGATCACGGTTTAGTTTTCATCGACATTGACAATGAATTTGAATTTTTAAAATAAACTGTCGTCATTCGAACTGCAATCAAAATAATTACTATCATTATTTTAATCCCAGACACAAAACTGATTCCACAATCGATTGAGAAAAAAAAACATCGATTAAACAAAAACCTAATCGATTACATGGACAAGGCAATTTTGATCCCGGGTAAATTAACGGTCTTTGTTCCTTTACTATTACTGACCATTTTACGAAGAACTATAGACTGACATCCATTGTCCCTTCTTATAGGTAAATTAGTTAAGGTGAAGGGGGGTGAGGTAGCTCAGGGCATATCGGTATTGGTAATTATGCTCTACCCACGCCGCCCACAGACTTCCCACAGTATAACCTATCCTAAAATCGAGCCAAGACAATGCTTTCACCATTGCTGTTAAACATTTCTGTTAATTAATGAGCGTGCGAACCTGGCAACGTTCTTATATAACATATATAGCCATCGTTCCTGGTTAGGTAACAGTGTGAAATGTAGGTTATTCTGTCAAGATGTCAATAACAGAGCATAGGCTAGTTAATTGTGTTGTTTGAGTACCTGTCTTTACAGGTTTTGACATATTTTGTAAATGACGTTTGTCCATAGATAATGTTTTTTTTTCGTTTGACAGTCGGAGTTTGACCTTTTGACTTTAAAATTCCAAAATGTGTATGTCAAATTATTTTAGATTTTAATAAGATAGTTGCATAACGGTTGAAATGAAGTAGATTCTGACAAGGTTTTCGTTTAGGTTTGTCATACATACGAGTAATGCAACAAAAAAAATATCTGACAGTGAAATTTGAATAGTTTTATCTCGGTTACTTCTGATAAATAATTGACTCTTCTGTTTGAAATTTGTCCCCTGCCGTAAAGTGAGACCACGTTCGAATCAATCTTTGGTTAGTTTTATAAATATTTTATATTTGCCTTTTAGAAGAAATACTGTTAGTCATTTAATGAGTACATTGCAACTCTTCAGTTATTGAGTAGAAGCTAGGCGGTAATATGGTAATAAATTATGTATACATATGTAAAAGATACTATCAGACATTCAAAGGGGTGAATGAAAACATACTTATCTCTTATAAACCGTTTAATTTGTAGAGGTAAAATAGTTTCAGCCCGCGGCTTTGCCTGTGTGCAGGTAGGAATTATCCCACGGCGATGTAAGTACTGGCAGGATAAAATGTATCTTTACTCCTAATTAACGAAATCCGTTCGGCCGTTAAATAGGAACAGAGGGACAGACAGACTGTCAAAATAACTTTCGAATTTATAATATTAATGTAAAATTAACCCATAGATACCGTGGTGAAAGCAGGACTGCAGAAGCTATTATAATTTTATTAGCTATCCGTTTAAAAGTAAATGAAGCTGTATTCGAGTGCAGTCGTAAACAACGTTTATGTTATTAAGTACTAAGAAAATGATTTTTGTTGAAAACTCGTTCCGTTATTAAAGGAAATAAAACGGGTTCTATGGGTTCTTTGGGAGAAACGATGATCCAATCAATATAAATATTAATGTTTTTGCTGTGTCTACTTGTATGGCCGAGCTTTTCGCTATGCTAGACTTTTATCTGGGGGCACGGCAGTGCCCCCGCCAAGTCGAGAAATAAAGCGGCACTGCCGCACCACCCTTTTCTCGAACCAGTTCAGGTCATTTTCTACCTTCTATAACTTCGTTGATTTTGTAGTAACCAATAAGGCATTGTATAGACACGGTATATTTCAAATTTCATTCTTTTTGAACCAGTAGTTTAAGAATGATAACTAGTCAAATTCCCTTTGTTTTGTCACTCACTGACTGACTGACCGATCATCCCTACTTAAAAATCTTTGATGTTTTAAATAAATAGATTGACTTGGCCACTGCATCACATTGGCCAATGTGATGGCGGTTAGCTATTCCAATGGCCTGTTTAACATTGGCAAATGCGATGCGATGGCCAAGTAAATCTATTTGTATTAGGTATTACAGGGATCTCACTACTTTTTACGGTAAAAGAATTGAGTTTCGCGACTTGGCTTTTTTGACAAGTTTTGTTTTTAGTGGGTAACCTTTTATTAATAGAGTCCTTTTATGTTCTTACAAATAAAAGTTATTGCGTTCATAAAATCGAAGTATTGAGTGCTGTTTGAAAAGACGGACTTAATTTAGTTCTATTATTGGAAATATTGAATGAAAATAATTCAATCAAAAAAGCAAAATAGTTTAAAATCTCATTTTTTTTAAACGTACAGGAGAAATTCCTAGTGTGGGGCCACACTAGGAATTTCTCCTGTATCGTGGGTGCGTTTACAAACATTTAAACTCACATACACAAACACCCAGACCCGAAACAAATATTTGTAGGCCATACAAATATTTGTTTCGTGCGGTGTATATGTCAATAGAAGGTTGGATTAGTTAATACAACCGCTGTGGTGTACAATTCAAGCATTTGAAACTAGGATTAAAAATTACGCATTTCATCTTCTTTGCCCCCCGCCTCGTTCCCTACGCGAGCTTCATTACTCTCCTGTCGGGGCTGCGGGTAGTCCTCTGGTTATCGCGGCCTCGACATAGAGGGCGAAGAAGGAACATGGGTGGTTTTTAGTCAGTAGAAGTCTGACACTCCCTTTCGCTCTGCCCAAGAGCGGGAGGGGTTATTCGATTATTTTACACCCACCAAAAAAAAAAAAAGCTTCATTACTCTGGGAAGCATCGTAATCGGTAAGGCAAAACTTTTGCATGACCTTCCGGACATTTCTCATCCATGAAGTTTGCGGTCTACCTCTCAATAACATTGAAGCGAATAATATCAACAAACTTTTCGGTATTGTTGAGCTAATTGATCATCATCATCAGAATTTCAGCCGAAAGACGTCCACTGCCGGACATAGACCGACCTAAGTGTCGCCACATTGACAACTGATCACCGCAACTTATGGCTACCATATCTTTTATTCGTTACCAACATCTTTTCTCTCCTTTACAATTCTTCTTCTTCTTATCGTGTAAGCACTTAGGCAGTAAGGTCTAATGAACGTGGGGTCATTCATTTGAGGGTGTGTGGACACCCTAGTGTCAGATTTTTAAACAGCTTAAAAGGCCTGACATGGTTTGACGACCACCATTTGGCGGCCGGGACCACCGTCTTATAGATGTGTGACGTGTGACGTGCCTTCCGAAGCACGGGATCACCTTTTTTTGTCAGACAATTAGCTGATTCAAGCCTGCAATGTCCTAGCCAAACTGGAAACAACTTTACTAAGTATGCTTCCCGTGGGAATCGAACCCACGACCAACGGGTTACAAGGCAAACGCCTAAACCACTCGACCACGGAGGCAGTTTACAATCAGAAACACGGAAACCTCACCTCATTACTACTAACCCATTCATCTATCTGATGACGTCACACCCGAGGCGTGGTAACTGATTCCAGTGAGTCAGAAGCAAAAAAACATTCTTAACGAGACGGTGTCTAGAGGCGATGCGCACGCGCAGTCCTAAATCAAATCGGGGGGAAAAGGTTGGACCTGCTTGGATGTGTAATGAGATGATATCTATAGGCTTTGGGAGTGTCACTAAATCATGTGAAGGCGAAAGTCTTTATTTTTTGTGAGAGAGGACGAATGATTAGGATACGGCATCTGTGAGTGTGGAGCTGTGGACCTTTGTTAGGTGACTGATGGCAACTGGACGAGAGTGACTGAAGGCTTATGTTAGATGGTAGGTATTGGTGAGTGTTTGTAAAGGCTAGTGGCCGGATAAAACATCTTAATGCTGATGATGACGCCGTTACTAGAGCCAGCAGTTCGAAGACAAGAGATATTTACGAACACACTACGGGCTCGTCTGGTGGTCACCATCTACCTTCCATGCCATCTCTCACTAAACCGACCCATGTCCCGAATGCGGTATTGGTAAGGGTTTTTAAAGAGGAATGTTGTGTTTGTGATAATCAACGTCTGCCTATCCTTTTCCTAACTAAGTTGGGGTCAGCTTCCAGTCTTCCAAGACCAACGTTTTAACGAGGTTTCCGAGACTTTTAAGTTACATCAGCGTGAAAGTGTAAGACTGTCTGTTGTTATATCTCATCATCATCATTCCAGCCAAACAGACGTCCACTGCTAGACATACGTCTCCCCCAGCTGTCGCCACATTGACCGGTCACGCGCGTCTCGCATCCATCGACCTTCACCAGGTCATCGGTCCACCTAGTGGGAGGCCTTCAAACGCAACGTCTTCCGGTTTGCGGTCGCCACTTTAGAACTTTTCGGCCCCATCGGCCATCCGAACTGCGAGCAATGTGCCCTGCCCAGACATGCCACTTAAGTCTGGTGCTTCTTCAGGCTACGTCAGTAAACTTGGTTCTCATGCGGATGTCCTCATTTGTTATATCTACCTATATGTTATCTGTCGTGTTGTTGACTGGCAAATGTCTAAGTAAATAAACCATCTCTTTTCTTTCTTTTATGTTTTTTTCTTTTTTTAAAAAACGTTGCCCCACACTAGGAATTTCTCCTGTATCGTGGGTGCGTTCACAAACATTTAAACTCACATACACAAATACCCAGACCCGGAACAACTATCTGTAGATCATACAAATATTTGATCCGTGCGGGGATCGAACCCGCGACACGCAGCGCAGCAGTTCATTGCATGAGCCACCGCGTCAACCGTGCCGTGCCGTCATCTCTGCAGTAAATATCTCTACAACTGATCCTCACTTTCGCTTCTTCAACAAATAACCTAAACGAAGTCTAGACTCGTACTAGTGGGACTAATTATAGGTAATGAAGTAATTCGTCAGCTTTTATGTTAATATTCTAATTGGAATGCTGAGCTGCATGTACTGATGATGTCAAATGTCTTTAGTTTGAATATTTTTTCCTCTTAATTCTAAACGGCGCCACGCCGGCAAGGATTCGTGCAAGTATAATTTTATTGATTGACTCATTAGTCATTTACACTTCTTACTCATCAAGTTTTAAATAGTTTTTAGTTTAGAAATCTTCGATTCTTCACCTACTCATTATTCTTCATTGATGTTGATATTTAGGTTAAGCCGTGATTGTCTAGGTTAGGACGTGGATGGGTAACCACCCATTACCGAGTTTCCTCCGTGGCTCGTAATGCACGTTAAGCAGTGGGACCAACTACTGACATTTTTAGTTAGGCTAGGTTTAACTTAAACTACCCATTTTGCCCGCGAATGAAATTGGGGGTGGTGCCTATTGCCATCAATAGGTCGTTGTTATGTTTGTCACATTTGTAAGAATTAAACGTGATTTGCCGTACCAGACGGCAAATCACGTCCCTCAAATTGTTAATATGTTCACACTATTAAATGTATCTATCTTCATAACCATAACTAGCCACTTAGCTTTACAGGTGACCTGCCATAATAAACCTTAAAGTTTAACGTATAGGCGATAAATTATTAAACGCATAGTCATCGCAGTTGCGTACAGACAGGTGACTCAGTGCTTTCTCACGGCTTTTCATATTTATTTGTATCACTTTACAATTTTGTATTGAGATTGACACTAAACAGATTATGAGCAGAAGGCCTCGTAAAATGATCATTCAAATGACTACTCTACTACTACTCGTGTATTGAAAAGCTTCGTTGGAAAGGTACTTGGGCATTTGTTACTGCAGTTCTTGGCTCCATAACTACCTCGCTTGCGGCTCGCGTGTGAATTCCGCCTCGAATGCAATAACCAAGTTATTCAAAAAAAAAATATAACAAAACTCAAATATAAAAAAATTCAAACTAGGCTGATAATCAGCACTTTTCGAACGTCAAAATTTACTTTACTTTACTGGACTTATTTACAAGAGACAGTCTCCCAAAACGCCCCCCTTCGACACTTCCTAGTGTTTTTGCTGGAAAGAAGAAGTGGCGGAACAAACTCCCCAGCAACACATCTGTCTGTTAGGTTGGTTAGAAGAACCAGACTCGATACAATAGCAAGGCAATTTAATGACTACAGACACACATTTTAAGCAATAATAAAAAAGTATATATACTTAATATTAGAAAAAAAAGACAACATATCAGTAAACTAATCTTGGAGAAAGAACATAAATAACAAACATTGTCTTGTGTTCAACTCAGCGACCAACTTTTCTTATCATTAAGTAGTCGTTAATAGAATAGTATGCTTTTAAACAAAGATTAGATTTTACGTTGGCTTTCATTCGTTCTCATGATTGTCAATACTGGGTATTCTGTACCTCCTCTACTCTATGGCCTGGTTTCACCCGATTGGCGGCTGTGTGCAGTTGCATTAATTAATGTTCAGCGGTTGTCTCGCCCACGCATGCGTAGAAAGTACTCGACCCGTTTGTCTGTATGTGTCGCTGTTCGTGCCATGATCGATATTGTATTGGTGAAATTACTGCGGGTACTAAGTTCTAGTGCAGAGATGGCGAACCTTTATGGATCAACGTGCCATATTTTCTAAAGCAATGTTTATTGAGTATGTTTATTGGGTATTTGTATATGTGAGTTTAAATGTTTGTGAACGCACCCACGATACAGGAGAAATTCCTAGTGTGAGGCAACGACTTGAAAAAAAAAATGAGACCTTTCACGTGCTGTCCAATATTATCGCTTAGCCTTATTGACAGATAATAAAACTAAATAGTATTTACAACTAAAAAAATACTACTAAATAGAAAAAACTTGACCTAAATCGTTATAAATGTTTCAATTCTACGTGTAATTCAAATTAAAGTAACATTAATGTAACTTCTGTTGTTGCTGATTAGATGATACTCGTAAGTAACTTACTCGTATATGTATAGTAAAAGACTTATACGTGTAGTTACTTTAACATATAACACAAGATTCGATTAGAAACCGTCATTTACGATATTATGTCTAATTTAGTGCTACTGTGTGTTTTCCTTAAATAAATAAATGAAAAATTCTGTGGTGTGCCTAAAATATTCACATAAAAAAAAACATCGTCGTCGTCATTAAAATAATTATATTCGTGTGGTTTTATATTGTGTAACGTGCCACTGGTTCGCCATCCCTGTTCTAGTTAATCGGTAGAGGTTATGTTTGGATGGTTGTTGGGTTGGTGCCGTGTTTATGCGCTACTCGCTATTTTATACTAAGTACTTAGCTGTTGCCAGCGGCTTCGCCCGCTACAACTCGAAAATTATCCCACGGGAAGATAAATCGGGATAAAAATATCCTATGTGTTAATCCAGGTTATAAACTATCTGTGTACCAAATTTTATTCAAATCCGTTTAGTAGTTTTTGCGTGAAGAAGTAACAAACATACACACTCACACACTCACAAACTTCCGCCTTTATAATATTAGTGTGATAGTATGATGTGATGTGATTAAACCCATACATGACATCTGTGAAGACGACTTATTCAGAGAGGGTCTGGGTTCGATTCCCGGTTATTGAGTTTTATATCAGGAAATTCTCAGTAGCAACCTCGGAGTCGGGATTTGTGCTCGGTTGATGGCAATAGCCCACTCCATTCTCTATTATATGGAACTTAAACATGTGTTAGGTACCTACACCTCTGCGGCCGCTGCCTTACCTTGCGTTAAAAACAGGCGTGAAAATTTTATTATGTCGTCATACAACTAAGTAAATAGAAATTCTAATTAACTATGCAGCGCTAAACATTCCGGTACTTCCGATTGATCGTAACAAGATAATTGTACGATCCAATCGAGACTAATCCCTGCTCTCTATGTAAAGAAACATACAGGTTCCACAACTAGAAGCATCAGGAAACGACCAATAACATTCTCTCACCGCCACATTTGTTTGTTAGTTGCAAATTAGTTTCCAATTAAAGTCGGTATAAGGCTCAATTTACAATGCCGCAGAATAAAATGGAATCGTTTTTTTACACAACGCAGAATAAACTTTACTTATATGAATTGCGTAACGTACAGACTAGATTGAGCTACTAACTGCGGGAACTCCTGAGAATGCACTAGAATGCTCTAGAAGAGGAATTCTCCGGAAGCCGAAGTCCAAATCGATTAAAACTGATTAAAAACATAGAAATTAAAAAAAAAACACCACCGTCTCATAGAGTCGGCTCTGTTTTTTTTATATTTCGTCGTTTTGATTTGCGTCTCTAAAGCATAAATAATTTTTGAATATTAAATTGTGTTTGTAAAAAGAATACTATAAATAAATATGATTATTTTAAACAATTATTTACCTAATTACATTAATTACATTATTTACTTTTATGAAGAAGTAAACATTTATTTGTGTTCTTAATTAAAAAAATATTTGAATGTTAAGTACTTATATTTTTCTTGTGAGGCTGTTCAGCAGCTTTATGAGTTTGCTTCTTCTTGAACCTGGCGAAAAAAGCAAATTAAATCATCTCCTAAAAATGTATGACAAAAATGCTTCTCGTTTTAATTAGATTAAAGTTAGTTAATAAAAACGTCGTTTGATACACGTGGGAATTTGTCATTGAATTTCTCGACCCCATGAACACCCTCGCCTTGCGGCTCGAGTGTTCAATCCGCATCGAATGCAATAACGAACTTTCGGCACTTGTATCAAAATGTACTATTATTCCATTACAGGGCGATGTAAATTGACCCTTACAGAGTCATAAATGATGGGCAAAGGAAATCTAATCGTTATATGCAGCTATAGGGCCGGTTATCCGGTTATCTCAGTAACATCCCTAGTAACCTAACTGGTTGATAATCTGTGGATATCGAAGCAGGTTGAGATAAGCGAATGTTCGCAAATAGACGCGATTGATGTACGAGAGGTAACTTGCAGTTGCTATGTTATGTGTTAAAGATAAATATAAACTTGGTTTGTATATCTAGTGAATTGCAATGAACTTTGGGGACAAAAAGGCTTGTAATTCGGTCGGTGTTGCTGGGGTGTTCCTAGTCCGCCACTTCTTCTTGGCATAACGTTCGAAAATTTCTGATTTGATAAACAGCATTTTTTAATAAATGCCTTTTGATGGTCACAACATAAAATGCTCCGTACGCTGTTGCCTTTTTAAAAGGTATCGATGATATTTTTTTCCGTCTACCACTTCTTCTTCATTGTGTGGTTATCGTATAACCTTTGGTCTAGGGTTTTTATACCGCACACAGGCTTCTGACTTGGGTTGACGTGTCCTTTAGTGCGACGGTCACACCGCAAGATCACTGTTATCGTTCTTAATAACTGGTGATTGGAGCCTCTTTATACGCAAATAAACCCGCTTTAGGTGTCTCCCAAATACACACTTGTACTTTTGATTTCTGTAGCCAGATGTATTGACTCTTCCATTCATAAATGTAATTTAATTCTTACACAGTTCAGACTTTAGACTACTTCATGACACGCTGGTTGCGAATAACAATATAACATTTCACAAATAAAGTGCATCTATTTCAATGGCATTAAAAGGTCATAGCTTTTAATTTACACAATATTAAAGTACTAGATTTACCAGACGAGACGGTTAAGAAGTTAGACCACTTTCTAGACTAGAACAAGCTGATTAAAACATTAAGCTTTGTATAAAATATCGCATTGTTTTTGCCACAGATACCTCTTCTTGTATACGGGTAGTGTTTCACCTGTATCGGCAAAATATCGAGGCGTTTTATCGATAAAAGTGAAAACAATATGGATGCTGCCAGCCGTTATACACCCATAACGTCCCATATTACGAGTTTGTTTTCTACTATCGGCCTGTTATTGCCCCATAAATATACAGTTTATGGGAATTCGAATGATATGTAATGTGTGTTTTTAAAATGGATAAAAGTTCTTTACTGATATATCCATGTTTTTGTTCGTAATCGGTCGTAAAAATATTGTTTTATGCTGATCTACTGAGAATTAACTACTCAGTGTTGAATATTTTATTATTAGGATAGATTATAAACGTAAAAGAAGATAACTGTCATTGTGAATTGCTCTAAGCGTATGAATTTTAATATCCCCATCATTAATGCTGACAGAAAATTACTCATAAACACAGCCATAAGAGTTATAAGTATAAGTTAGCTGTTATTTTGCATACTGACGGATGCAAAATGGCAGCCTGTCAAAATAAACATGCATATAAAATGCAAGAGAGACTTAACAAGGCAACACGTCTTGTCTAATCTCAATCAACTTTGCTCTTACAAACTGTTATTGTCCTTCAGGCCTTTGTAGTACATCAGCGATGAATGTTCTTGGAAATACAAGTAAAATTAGTTATCACAGTATGTCAACTATTGTGGTTATCGCAGTTTCAGCTTTCTGTGGGTCAGTGTGGACAATTAGAAGTCCTTTTATCTTCCGAGACTTGGACAGCGACATTTTAGATTGCGGATTTATGTCTGTGTCGTTCTTGTTTCCTATTGTGGAGGTTCATTTCTGTGAACTTTCATCATCATCATCATTATTATCCTTATCCCAATTTATTTTGGGTCAGCGCAACATATTTTCTTCCATACTTATGTGAACTTTGTAGTTTTAAGAATTTCAGATATACTTTCACTTACATAGGTATATGTGTGTGTGCCCTTGTGATAGGTTTAATTTAGTATTCTTCTTACCGTGTCAATGGCAATCTAAATAGTGTCGGCCCAGAACTGAGCTACTAGTTTCATTTATTATCATTTCTTGAAATGGGCAAACATTTTGGATACGAACAAATTACTCTAAAAACTCCGTAAACATTGACGATGCATTTAAAATGTATTTTGGCGCGAACGCAATTACTATAACAGTAGCGATAACACTAAATTAGGAAGACTAATGATACTCAATGAGGTGATCGGCCTCCATCACTATAAAGCAAGATTATAAATGTGTCAAAAGTGAATCGAAAACAGTGTAAGTAAACCAAGAGTAGTACGTGGACTGTATGCAAGATCGTGACTGGATGTCTATATTAACATATTAACGCGGTACAAACGAGGGCAGTCGCCTTCGGTCGCCTCCAAATAGCCACTATTATCGACAAGATCTTGTCGACTCTTGCCCCTCCCTACGCGCTGCCGGCCAACCGTTTTACAGCTTATTTTGTCGTCATTGTTTTGGTTTAACGGCTTTATAACCAGGGAAGTTACGGGTATTAATTGCGGTTAATTTATTACAATTTCACTGTAATTTATATTTGTCTATAAACTAATAGAAACGGTTAAACTATTTGGCAATACAATTCATAAATCGTTAAAGGTCTAATGATCCGTGAAATTAACATTTTATTTAATAAGATTTTTCAATCGAAATGACGCGATCTATCTTCTCTTTACTAAAATAGTGTAATCTTAGTAAGAACTCCCTGGTGTCTGGAAAATGTCACCTTCCAAAACTTTACTTTCTAGTACGATTTAAAACAAAAACACAAGTATGTTGATGATAATCTTATTCAATAAGCACTATAGTTATTAAATAACACCCCACCGCTAAACGTGCGAGGCACACGCAAACGTACGACCAACTAATCAAACAAACGAATAGCTATATGAAATTGCATTCGATTCACTTCGCAGTAATCACGGACTTGTACGGCCAATACTTTTCGATGTATATCGGTTATTATCTAAATCTACGACGCATTGCGCCCTTTGTTGTGCTAATTTTCTGAATATTCTTGATGGTAACTGCTGATTGTACTTATATGACCAATGCTAAAGTTACTGATAAACAGAATTTTAGAATCGAATAGGTATTGGTTTGCGATATTGGATCTGTGTTTGTTTATTTTATACATACATATTTGCTGCCGCTGTAAGTTTAGTAGTATGCCTTCTGCTGAGCATGTAACCTAAGTTGGATACAAAGTCGGGAAAATAGTTAAAGGCTTTATCTATCAAAAATCAGGAACAACTGTAGCAGCCAGGGCCTGGGGTCAGAGTGCGTGCCCGGTTGATTTATTTGATGATTTTGTCAGTTAAACGGGTGAAGTATGGGTGTAGGTAGATCTCTGTTTAACCTTACGGGAGTCACAGTCATGTTATTCAAATTAGAAGGGAATTTTGAACCTTGCCCTCCTATATATTTTCAGAGCAATTTCTTAATGCGCACGCGCCTCAAATATGGCTAGTCCCAGGGTCTGTTAGCCGTCAATTTATAGGCTTTTGGCGGGCTCGCCCACGCCCCGCCTCGGCTTGATGTCCGTGAAATGTGTGCCCGATTGAACGGGTACAGCGGGACTGCGGGATTATTATTCGCGCCAATCCCTTCCGTGATCCAGCATATCGAATATCCCGCGCTCTAGGGATGTGCGATAATTGCATTTATCGATTGAGATCGGGAACACGTTTCTAGGGTCGTGTTTAAAGGCTTCGATTCGATACTCCAAATATTGAATTGTGGTAAACCTTTTTACAACTTCGTTAAAGCAATGTAATATGAGGATACGTATCATGAAATCAAGTCTTTCTTTTAGTCCGACAGGCATCAGCACCCCTCAACAAGCATTTTTGATTACGTGATACAATTCATCAGTATCCATTAGACTCGAAATCTATCGATACTGTACATTAAATATCGAATCCGATCGCCAATCCCTACCCTGCACTAAATTCCCTCAGTAAAGTTTGTATTAGTTTTCGATTTATTATTATTGCTATTTAAATGTGTGCTCTTGCTCATTTCTTACGATACACCACGATAAGCCAGCTGGAGTTTTTGTGTCCATCGCTTTCAATATTGTTTACTGTGGTTAGAATTACTGATTATCTTCTGTAGTGTTCGGTTACTAAAAGATAAGAAAAGAAGATACCTTGGTATTGATAGGATTTTTGTTTACAGTCCCTAGATAAAAGGTAAATATGCATTTGCGGATTAATAGGGATGTTTACCGACTCAAAAAAATATGATTCTAATTAGTCCGTCTGCTAGATTATCGAAAAATATTGAATAAGTATTTTTTGTTTTATCAAATCAATTAAAATAGACGAAGATAAAACGCTTCAAAGATTTGATTGGGGGTTGGTGACGTCACACGAGTTTTCAAAGCACTGTATCGTCTTCATTGTTTGTTTACGTGAAAAATGAAAAATATTATATTTTTTATAATATTTTTTTTTTTTTTTTTTTAGCTGTTAACTGGGTACCCCATTGGTGATATTGTTAAAAAATGACATGTGCATAGTAGGTACTTGCAACCGGCGTGCGTGTATGACCAGATGTATGAATGTAGACGAGGCATAAGGAGTAGGTATGTCAGGATCGTAGCAGGTTTCCCGTCGGGGCTGCGGAATATTGTATGAGATACGGCGGCCTCGACATAAAGGGCTAAGAAGGAACATGTGTGGTTTTTTATAGTCGGTAGAAGTCTGACACTCCCTTTCGCTCTGCCCAAGACCGGAAGGGGTTATTTCGGGGGTATTTTCCACCCGCCAAAAAAAAAGGATCGTAGCAGGTGGCGTTCTGTGGTTTCTGCCCTTAACACTTAACTGGCGATATGTGAGTGTACTAATGGGCACATCTCTGCCTAACCCTCCGGGGATTACAGGCGTTATGTTATGTTTAGGTATATCTGTTACTTTCGCCAGCGTTCTTAGTCAGTGGGCAATCACCTATAGATTACTGTAGATTATCGTAGATTACAAGACCTTTAGCTCTGACAGATTAGCTAACACCATTAAGGAACAATCTTGCGCATAAACTTCTCCATATTAATTTTCCGCTTATTTTAGCCTAAGTTGGTACAAGATCTTTGAACATTCGATGAGAAATTTAACGTAATGTAATTCCCAGGTTAGACAAAGTGTTATTAGGTTTTGGAATTTCTTAGAAGCAGCCGTGGAGTCTGAATTTGTGCCCGTTTGATGCCATCATCATCATCAACAGCCTAATAATGTTCCCACTGCTGGGACACAGGCTTTCTCTCTTTGAGAGGGAATGGGCTATAATCTACCACGCAGGCCCAGTGCGGATTGGTAGATGTCACATGTCTTCGAATTTTTTGGTTCTAAGACGTGCCGGTTTCCTCACGATGTTTTCCTTCACCGTTTTGAGAGCAGCGGTGATGAAATAAGGAACACAAAGTAATGTGCCTGCCTGGTTTCGATCCCACGATCTACGGTTCGTAAGTCGTGGCCACCACCACTGGGCCACCGCTGCTCTTAATTTGATGCCAATAGGGTTATACCTATTTATATCCCTATTATATGGAGCTTTTTTTGGGTTTTTCCATCAGGAATTTATCAGTTGAAGCCACGGAGTCTGAATTTGTGCACGATTGATTGCGATTGATGGGATGGGTAGTTGTGTATGTGAGTTTAAATGTTTGTGAACGCACCCACGATACAGGAGAAATTCGTAGTGTGTGGCAAAGTTTTACAACAACAAAAAAAATAGACTCATCATCACTATTATAATGAAACTTGACCATATTTGGCAAAATGCGTACTGTAGTAAGTGCGCCACTGCTGACACCTTGAGGGGTTACATACGTGATAATAAGATATGTTCATTACCTCCAAGTGACTGGAAATCTTAGAACATCATTTCTACTGAAAAACCAAAATAATTACAAGTATCGCCAGAAACGTGACACGATATTCAATATTTATAATCTTGCACATTCACCCGTATACTAACAATAAATAAGCATGAAAATTGCTGTTAATTTCATAACGTTTGTACAAGAAAAGAAAGGTCAGTCTGCTGATATGATCCCACAATTATTAGCTATAAACTATAAACCTAGTTTCGAAATAAGACGTGACTTATACAAGTCATGGGATCACAACTTTTCCTTAAGGGAGGTTTATATTGCGACATTAGCCACTGGTTGTTACTTGAAACTTTACCTCTGTTAAATCAGTAAGTACTAAATTAATATCAAACAACTGTCAAGTGTCTGTTTGTACCATGCATCTGAAAGTATAGACTGTCCTTATCTTTTTTTTTGTAATACATTTATGGCTGTCGTGTGTTGTTTGTTCCGTTTAGTCTCGGGAAAGGCTTGACCGATTTTAACTGGTAGATGGCTTATGTGAAAGTTCAGAGAAGTTAAATAATAACTTGAAATTGTCTAGATTTGATTCAGAAATTGTTAACGGCCGGCTGTTGCCTGCAACCATCGTGCGGACAAAGGTCGCGATGTCCTCCCATTTTGCATTGGTCCCGATTCTGCGCCACTTCTTCCCAATTTCTAAAAAGTTACTAAAACTTGATTTATGACGACAAAGCCACAGTCAGTTCTTATTAGTGAGATTTTAACATCACGTCTCGTCTCCAGATAGAAACCCAGCTTAAAGTCCGCTACTTAAATAAATACAAGCACATAGAGATATCGACGTTTTAACCTCTGTGCAGAGTAAAATTTATAACAGTCTCCTCGCAAAATGTTAAACAGTTCGTTAGTAAGATCGCGACATGTGGGTCACGCTTGTCAAGTAACCAACTAATAAATATTCCCATATAAAGTATGCGAGTTTATTCATTGGCCCAAGATTTATGTTTGTCGATATTATTACCGATTTGCACCAATGATTACAACTTACAACTAGAAAACGAATCGCAATTGAAATGTGAAGAACTTGTTCTGAATTTAAAATGAAATTCGCGCCTTTATTTATTGTCTGCGGTAGACGAGGTGTAGTGTTGTACGCCCACCTGTTTACTGATATCGATGTTAAATTATATGTAATAGCGAGCGAGTTTTGCCATTCCCTTACATCATGTTCCTACTGAAGTCTTTGTAACATCAAATAAAACCCACGCTTGTTCTGAAATTCCTCGACCAACCCTCACCTATTATATTTGTATTTGTTACTCAACAGCGTAAAAACGACTTAAACGATTTGGATGAAATTTGGTGCACAGATAGTTTAAAACTAGAATAATATATGGGATACTTTTTGTCCCGGAACTACTATCCGAAACCGACGGCACATGCATGAGCTCGAAAGTCATACAATAATGTAAACCTATAACGATGTTTTCACGTAATAATGATCGTAAAGGTTTATAATAAGCAATTGAAGCACGTCATGCGTCATTAGAAGGCACAGTCAACAAGCCGACGCTTAGAGCAGTTTGTCGTAAAACATTTACCATCAAATGAGCCGTGAATGCCCGTGGAGTACCGCGCACGCGCCTCGCATGCTAATTTATTATGATGCCTGCGCGGGCGCTGGGGAGTCGATCGATTTATGAACTGTCAGTTTGACATAACACAACCATGATGTAGGGAATGTACTGAAGGGGTTGGCATATATGTGTTTTATTAATTACTTTTGGTCAGGTTTGTAAGACACTGTAATTATTGTAGGAAAATCTTCGTGTGTCGTGTAAACTATGCTTACAAAATAATGATTTAATTAAAATCCATGCAAGTGAATTTGTGTCTAAACAATGCGTAATTTCAATATAAAAAAATTGTATTTACTGATCTTTCTAATAACATAAAATATAGCGGGAAGGCGAGCCAGTACCTTAAACCCTCACGACTCGACGTACCAAAGGAGAAAAAAGTGTCCCGAAAACCCTCATGCGATTATGGCCGCATGGATAAGCAGCCACATGAGTCAGCGACTACGAGTACCAACGAAAAAGAAAACTATTAACTAGGCGGTTAAAGCCACATTTAAACGTGGTTCCGATTTCAATGTGTATGATTAAAGTAACGGCGAAGTATATCGGTTAATAATCAGTTTATGATAGAGTTTGCAACCGATCGTGTGTTAAAGGATGTTATTATTGGCCTGTTCACACGATCGTTTGTAGCATTTATGCTTACATTTTTTGATTAAAGATCTTATTAGTCTTCATAAATCGCAATCAATATTTTTTGACTAATAAATATTGCTCCACTAACATTTTTATAGCATAATCTTCAATCTACCATTTTAGTTATTTAAACTTGTTATTTTCTCTCGTTCTAATACTCGTAAATCACTTGTTAATAAACTTGTGTTTTCTATGACATTAACACACGTACACATCACTTTTCTCGCGCTTTTTGCACTCACTCTCCATCTTGACAGCGAGAACTGTCAATTTTCCCGCGCGTTTTTTCGCCGAAGCCATTAACACGTTCGGGTGTACACATAATCACTTTGATGCTCTGATCAGGCCATTGTCATAAGATCTTGCCCCCGGCGTCTGTTAATACACTTTCACTCCTTTTGTTCGAGTTTAATGTCCCTTTTTGCTGCTGAAATAGCATGTCAGACAATCGTAGTTATCTGTCAAGCGATAAAGTCGCTTTTCTATATTGTATCGGCGCTGTTTTGCTGCTATCTCGGGTCACTGAGTACAACCCTGTGTTTAACGTTCAAAGAATTGCAGTGTTAGTAGACTTTCTTTTCTACGTACATTGTATAATATAGTAGCAAGAAATTGTTGTTGATAATCTATATTAATATTATAAAGAGGTGAAATTGTTTGTGTGTTTGTAAGTTTTTATGTAGAAATAATTTCCAAACTAAGGATCATCAAATTTAAAAAAAAATCACTGGTAGAAAGCTTCATTGTTCGTGGGTGCTTTAGACTATATATTATATTTAATCATCATCATCATTATTGACCTATAATGTTTCCACTGTAGGGACTCAGACCTCTTCCTTCGGAGAGGAATGGGAATCCACCATGCGAACCCAGTGCGGATTGATAGATGTCAAATATCTTCGAATTTTTTGGTTCTAAGACATGCCGGTTTAATTATATTTATATCATGCAAATTAACCGCGCTATCACAATTTTAGCAGACAAAGACGAGGGCGAAATGCTAGTTGTAAAATATAGGAGCAAGAAATTGTTGTTGAAACAGGTAAACTGTGTTCTACAAAATCTTACAGCGCTGGAACGATGTTGGTTTTCCTTGAAAATAATCTTTGATCTTGACTGAACATACGTTTACGTAATATTCTCCAGCCAAACAATATAACCCATATAACAGACACATAGGTATTATTATTTATGTAAAAATCCAGGCAAGAGCGACATAAACTCGCACAGAAAGGGTTCCGTATCATCGTAGTAGGAGATTTTAATTTATTTTAATTATTTGTAAAAATGGGCAATATAATATTCAACTGCATCTAGATGAATTAGATGCCAACCCCATAGTTGGGATAAGGCGAGGCAGATCATGACGATAGTTACAACAGAAATACTCATTCTGTGAAAATTTCGACTACCTTCCTATTACGTATTTTGAAAGAAAGAAATAAAAAGTATTTATTGGTTTCACACAGAACAGAACAAATTGACAATAAAATTAAAGCTTAAAACATTAGAGAAACACTTCAAATAAGGACATACTTAGTTTAAATTAAAATTAGTCCCGGTACGAAGCCAAATAGCCACTATCTCAGCATGGTGCTGTAACATTTATGACAAATGATTTTGAAAAACAGCCCGCTGATAGATAGACGGACGGACAGCGGAGGCCTAATTAAAAGGCTTCCGTTAGTTACCCTTTAGTTACGGTACCCAAAAAAAAAACACATAACATAAAAGTGAATGGTTTCAGAAATGATTCATATACCGGTACCTGCTTCTTACACACCGAAGGAAATATCGTGAATGAACGGCGGACGAAGTACGAACCCGCTTCAAGTACGACTGGCCCTTAATTCGCTCTTATCTCTCGATCTAAATCTCGTATATATTAATTGCGTATTCAAACGAAACGAAATTCGATTAATTATTTTAATTATGGCTATGAATAAACAAGAAAAGCAAACCTTCACTGGTTTACGCGGAGGATTGCAATAACAGTTTTATTTATGACTAAAATAATGAAAGCTGATGGTCATTTTCTATGAGAATCTGGGATAAGACGATAGATTACATATATTCTGTACCGTATAAAGACTACCTCTGTGGTCTAGTGGTCGCGTATATTGAGGAGGAAATCCTGGGTCCGACTCCAAGTTCGAGAAAACTGATATTGAGTTGTTCTATAAGGAATTATTCAAGTTGACAAAAAAATCTAATTAGTCCCTCCGATAGATTTCCAAATATTGGACAAGTCTTTTTTCTTTTTTCACGTAAACAATAAATGAAGACGAAACATTGCTTCGAAAAGTCGCGCGACGTTATAGTTTGGTACATTTTTTACCAGAATGTGTCACCAGCCCCAGCAGCAGCAGTTATCTTTGACACATTTTATTTTCGTCAATTTTTATTAAGTAATTTGATAAATTAAAAAACACGTATCCAATTAATTTTCGATAATTTTACAGACGGAACAAACAGAATCATACTTTTTTAGTCAGTGAACTGCCCTATAGGTAAATCATCATCATCATCATCAACAGCCTATTAATGTTTCCTCTGCTGGGACTCAGGCCTCCTTTCTTTGAGAGGGAACAGGCTATAATCTACCACGCGGGCCCAGTGCGGGTTGGTAGATGTTTTCTTTGACCGTTTTGAGAGCAGCTGTGATGAAATAAATTACACGAAGTAATTTGTAGGCAAATTATTGGTATTTGTGTATGTGAGTTTAAATGTTTGTGAACGCACCCACGATACAGGAGAAATTCCTAGTGTGGGGCAACGTTTAAAAAAAATATAATAATAATAATAAGGAGCTATTAGATCCACCTCTGCCTAACCATTTCGAGATAACATAGTTTTAGGTGTTATGCTATTAAGGTTGATGCGACGAGGCAGCCCGCGAAATTCAAATACCGTCTCAAGTTCATGTAAGTCTCAAGAATGCCTTTTCATCAAATAGCCACTCTTGAGACTTATATGAACTGAGACAGTTGTATTGGTGATTTTAATCATTATTACTCAGTAAAGAGACATTAATTGTCATTGCATTCCCATTTTATTGAACATACGACTTGACACTGACCGGGAAATTGCAAGAAATGAAAGAAAATTCGAATTTCGCCTGTCGCCTTCACCTTAATGATAATTATGCAAGTTGTATAACATATTATTATGCATGTGATCATCATCTTATATGTAAATCTGAGACTAGGCGGATTAGATCAATTATATAGGGTTTATAGGCTCTTAAAGAAATTAGGTGTCGGGTTTAAAGCTTCAATAAAACGGTAAATATAACACCAGTTTGATTTCCCGTACAAATAAGATCATATTATACAAGTGTAGCCCATCCAACAGGATGGGTGTTGGCTATGCCGTCTAAAACTGGCATGTTTTATGATCTGTCATAAAACTATGGTGGCTTCGAATAACACTTCACCGCTTTAAAAACACAGATCGCTGATTAATGAGAGAGATTATAAAAATATTAATTAAATTATATAATTAAGCCCGTTTAAAAACTAGTTATTAACACGTCAAACGTAACCGGTAGAAGATGACTCTAAGATTATTTATACTAGAAAGCCAATTGGAAATAAATTCGTTCACTAATTAATTTTATCAACTCGAGAATCTAACTTCGCACTGCGGAAACACCATTACTATTTTTGTCATTTGAATTTCTAAACCCATAAATTCATTTCGTTTTAAAACGCCTTACAAACAGTTCTAATCCTTTCTCTTTTATATTAAATATCAAATTGATTTATTTCAGACGAATGTTCTTGTATTAATTTCGCTACTATTATACGAACGCGTTATTATGAACCAATAAAATTGTTTAATTTGACAAGATCCAATTTATGTTTGGCCATTTTGGCGCTTCAATTATTGAAACGTTCTGTTTATAACGGTTTGAACTCCTTTAATAATAATTGCTCAGTAAGATTACATTCAGATATATCAGAATAAAGAATTTAAGATGATTGAAATCTCAGCGATTTAAGACTCGAAACCATTGGGAGACATGAAAACATAATTGGATACAAATGGAAGATGAAAGTTAAAACTTCGTCTAGAAATCAAATTGAAAAAAAAGTGGCCTAGAACTGAAGATTGATGTCTAAGAACATTTCTAGCGTCGGTAGCCATAACGATCTAATAAACATAAAATATCAAATCAAGAACTTACTTCTAGATCCACTTTTCATTGGCACGACAGTCGTGAGATAAATCTTGATTTATTTCCCTTACCAACACCAGTCCTCTGCTCGAGTAAACAAAATCAGATGATAAACTACCAATATGCTAATTTTCTCCTCCATATCTTTCCAATCTACATACACGTCGATTAATACAATGTTACTGTTTCGCATATGGGAGGATTTATGTGAAATTCGTTTACTGTCTAGGGACGTACGATACTTTCATTAAAATTTATTTGTATCGATATTATTGTCCAGAATCACACACTGCTGCGTAGATTATATCGATACTTTGGATCGATTCAAAAGTGTCGTAGCGTTCTTACTAATCATTCTGAGAACTATATTTCCAGTAATTATTTTGTTCCTCTTCATCATCAGATTCTGTCTAGCCTTTTACCAACTATGTATGTCGTGGACGGATTTCAGTCTAGCCAGAAGCATCTGGATGAGTGGTCACTTATCCACGGTCCAAACCGGCAAGCGCGGCCTAAACTGAAGATCGACTTGAGCTGCTGTTATTATTTAGCCATGACCTCTTTTCCGAGTCCTTCTTTCAAATCATCTTTTCGTGGAATTTATGAAAATTTCTTTTCGCATCCAAGCATCGTCCTTTGAATCGATAAAAAACATCGTAGTATCGCACCCTACATTATCGATACAGTAAACTATTGGATCGTGCATTACTACTCCCTGTACATTACTCATACTAGGAAAAGATCGCACGTGCTTTTGACGATAAAATTTATTTATCATCGACAACATGTGTCGTGGTTTACGACCTGTTAAACGTCACCCACGCTTTACAGACAGAAAGAAAGAAATCACTTCCTATTTAAGAAGCATCCTTGTGAATGTTGTGTTCCTGCTCTTTTTGACAGGAGATAAGTTTATAAATGTGATTTGTGTAGTCGGTTTTAATTGTTTGAAGTGGCACAAAGAGAATCGTTATACATGGTGTAAACTTACCCTTCACACAAACGTAAACCAAGCATTCTGTACATCAAATTAAGTACCCCTATGCAAAATTGGGAAAAGTCAATGTAGCATTCGAAAAACATTGTGCTAGTGTATGCTTTGAATAGTAAACGGGTCATGGAGGTAATTTATGTAAAGTTATAACCCGAAAAATTAGTCTTTACAAAAAAACTGCTGTGAAAAATTTGGAACGTTGACCCCCAATATCTCCGTAACTAAAGGCCCAGGTATGGTCTAGAACAATAAAAATTACTTATTCTCCCCACCAAAACCCAACAGAATAAGTAGTTATATAGTAATAATAAGTGCCTTTCGTTTGCGTTAAGGGTAGTTTTACACCCTTTATTATTAAGGGCCTGTTTCACCACCTACGGTTAAGTTCCTGTTAATTTATTAGGCAGAAAATTTAATTAAAAATCGGATTACTAGGCCGCGTTGGTCTAGTGGTCGCAAGCGCAACTGCTTAGCAGAGTTCCTGGTTCCATTCCTATGTCGGGCAAAGTTTTATTGGGTTTTTCCATCAGGTACACCCCGCCTATCACTTCTGAGATTACATGTGATGTTATGTTAACTTATGCAACTATACAGTTCATTTACAGTTATTATGCCTTGTGACTGGGAATGCAGCTTGTTTTTATTTTGTATTTGTTTCAACTATTTAAAAGTGCCTTTACATGGCCTTTTTGAAATAAATTCTTTAATATTATTTATTTTTGTTACAGGTATGTAATTCAGTAATATGTTGAAAGAAAAATTCTACGTGGCAGACTTGCTAAATACTAATTAAAATGTAAGTTTAATTGTAATCAATGTATTAATTGGAATTGTGATGAATTTTGAGCTGTTATTTATGAGTACTACTGTCCCATGAGATTGAAAGTATTTAGTATCCTAAGCCAATATCCGTGTAAAAACTACCTTTTCCCCTGTCAGACGTCACGATATCATTTACTCCTTTCTCTATCATATCATTCTTCACACAAACTACCCACCCAGGACAAATGTTTGTGTGATGAGCACGATCATTTGTTCTGTGTCTGGGTGTAATTTATCTGTAATATGTATGTATTTAGAAATATATAAGTATGTTTATCAGTTGTCTAGTACCCATAACACAAGCTCTGCTTAGCTTGGGACTAGATGGCGTTGTGTGATAGTTGTGGAATATTATTATTATTATTATTATTATTATATATTAATTAGGCTTTCTCTCCCTTTACAAATATCGGAATATATCTGGTCCTTTACATTGCTTAACCAGCCATTATAATATTTATAATCATTATTAATATCACACAGTAGCCTTAGGGTTCCACATTCTTGAGATATTGATATCTCATTTCAATTACACCATAAATACCATGTTAGGAGACTTGCTATGATAAATCACCGCAGAATCGATAGTACTGAATCGAATACATCGTCTTTATCTGTATCTAGAACTATCGAAAGTTGACAGAAGATAGATATTTATCCCGTCGGGGTTGCGAGATGTTGTAAGACATACTGCGGCCTCGACATAAAGGGCTAAGAAGGAACACGGTTGGTTTTTAGTCAGTAGAAGTCAAGTCGCTCTGCCCCAGAGCGGAAGGGGTTGCTTGATGATTTAAATTCTTGATAGACAAACTCAAAAAAAATTTGTCCGACGCGGGAATCGACCAACGTACGAATTTTGTTCTAGGATATTCCAATACCAGTTCCCTCACAATGTTTTCCTACACTATTTTGAGAATAGTGGTTTTGTTATTTTCGAAATAACGCGCCACTTAAAACCCCTCGTAAAGCCCAGACTTCACCAAATCAGAGACGACAGTAGCGAAAAGGAGACGTGCGGAAATCGACCAATCAAATTACTTAGAAAATAGGGTAGTTAACAAAGAAAATCTAATTAGTCCGTCATGTAGATTACCAAAAAATAATGGACACGTATTTTTTCTTTTTTCACGTAAACAAACAATGAAGACTATATAGTGCTTTGAAAACTGGTGTGACGGTATTCTCTAAGACATTAATATGGCATTTTTTAGCGATTTGATAAAACTAAAAATACGTACTTATCCATAATTTTTCGATAATCTAATAGATGGACTAATAACTGATACTGATACTGTTTGCCTGTATTATCCCACTGCAGGGCAATGGCCTCTCCCCATGACTTCCAGATATTTCGATCCAATGCCAATGTGGACCACTGTGGTTGTTGGTCTTGTCCAGATCATCTCGCCATCTTCTACGAGGTCTACCGCAACGCCTTCTGACTGTGTCAGGGCTCCAGAAAGTGGCTATTTTAGCCCACAACTCATTGGGCATGCCCTGTCCAGTCCCACTAAAGCTTAGCGGCTTTTTGAGCAACGTCAGCAATTTGTGTTTTGGAGCGCAGTGTTGTGTTGCGTACACGATCGGTTAGTTTGACGCCTAGAATGCTGCGATTCATTGCATGTTGGCAGACCTTGAGTTTATACTTTTGAATCTTTGTCAAAGACCAAGTCTGGGATCCATAAGTCAGAATGGGAAGAATGCACATGTCCATGATTTTTCGTTTTAGTGATAAAGGAAGGTCTCCTTTCACGAGTTCTTTCATGGACCAGTAGAACTTCCAGTCATTTTCAGTTCCTCTTGTGACTTCCTTGGACTAATTAGAGTCATTTTTTTTAGTCAGTAATCATCTCCTCCGCTGTGCACATCTTCGCTTTGGTGGAGAGCGGGCTTAAGCCTAAGGTACGATATCACGAGGTCATCATCAGAATACATCATCCTATCGATATCTAGAACTATCGAAAGTGAACAGAAGCCAGAGATTTATCGCAACACATCGCTTATATGGTATTAGTTGCACATAATTCAGTAGAAGGGAAAGCCGCCAGTGATATTTAAGACTTGCGGGTACAACAATGGCATGTAAGCTGCTGTCCAGTAGGTACGCCCCCCTGTCTATACATATCAGTTCAATGTAGGGTTAGCAAAAGATGATAATCTTTAGCTTCCCAAGTTATAACTTGGTTTGTTAGAGCATGCGTAACTTCGTGCGCTCCCATATGAAAACAGGGATTTCCCGGGTTTGACCATGCAACCAAAACCCGGTTCCGCGTTTCGCGGCTATTTGTGACGTTTAGTTCGTACCTAACTAACCCACCATGTCAGCGTATATTGAATGGATATACCTCTTTTCAGAAGAAGCTAATGTAATCGTTACTAATGCTTTTAGCCTGCATCATGCCACTGATGGTCTAAGACCAGATCACAAAAAATAATAATCTTAAAATGGTACATAACAGGCGTAAAAATGTCATTTAAATAATGTAGACACTTTAGAATTTGTTCCTAACGAGATGACTCACAATGCAAGAAAATACAAGACTCGAATAGTTCAGCTTTCCTCAACTAACAAAAACGCTTAAAATACCACGTACATAAATGATGCCAGTGCTAACTCACAAAAAGCCTTTTGATCTGATATAAAAACTATATTTGGGCACCGCACTAATCTTGTACACTCTGCCAACCATACTCGGAAACAATCGATTGTAATCGTGTGTCCGATATATATCGAGATAAACATCGTTACATAATACGTAACAGGTGCCGAGAGTCCGAGACCTCATTGGTTTAAATCGTTACTAAAGACCCATATGGCAGCACTATTGCCAGTATTGCCAATTATATCTTATTATTTCCCCCATGTGGGCTTCGAGTTGGAAGTTGCATTTTTTCCAGGGGTTTTGTAAGAGTGAATTGAGGAAATCTATATCAGTAGGGCTGGCAGCAAAGTTCTTCGAACTGCATGATCTTACTTGCATTCCAGGTAGCTAAATAATCGTATCAATCTTCAGGTTAAGCCGCGCTTGCTTAGGTATTTATGCGAATGGGTGACTTGGCTGTATTGGGTGGAAAATCATCAAATAACCCCTCCCGCTCTTGGGCAGAGCGAAAGGGAGCGTCATACTTCTACTCTACTCTAAAAACCACCCATGATCCTTCTTAGCCCTGTATGTCAAGGCCGCGGTAACTTGTGAACAACCCGCAGCCCCGACGGGGTCCCTGATATGATCTTTGACAGTCCTAACAGGTAGTCAGTGGCCCGGAAGTCTGACAACAAATCTTACCAAGGGATAGCATAATACCCAGTACTAATTGGGTTGTGGAGGTCAGGGAGGCAGTCGCTACATGTAAAATACTGGTATTCAGCTGCATCTGATTGGACTGGAAGACGACTCCAACATACATAGTTGAAAAAAGCCTATGCAGATGATAATGATTTTAGGCAATCGAGCTGGCTTTGTCAATGTATCCAAAACCAATCTCTGCAATTTACGGTAATTTTTTTCCGAAAACTAGACAATATCAAGCTTTTAGAAGTCTCCTAAAGTCCTGGCATTATCATCGTTTCATGCACATCATATTCTAAAGTTTTGGGGTTTTACCAATACAAGAGTACACCCACATTATGCCATTTATCAATGCGCCAGACAGAAGTCTATAGAGAAATACGCAATCTATATCCAAATCTTAATACTCCTCCAAACAATGACGTATTATATACACGTCATGAACTAACATGGCGGCACTTCAAAACGGCAAAAATATTATAAAACTAATTTTACGCGTAAAGAAAGGGAAAGAAAATATGACACCGTACAGCGGGATGCCTGTTGATGCCTGTTGTCTTTATGTTTTGCGCAGGTTTACACACACGATTTAAATTAAGAACAAACGTAGCGTCGCGCGAGAGGTTGGTGCGTAACTAAGCGCGATGTGGCCAATTAGCTTCATTTCATTTTGTCATTTTTGAGGGCGGACAACGTATCTATAGTTTTAATATATCATTGCCTCCAAAGATTCATTTGTTTCACTCACACACAACCTTTCCTCCACACACGCCAATTTTTCACAACACCAAATAGCCAAAGAAAAACTAATGACAACACTATAAATAGTCCCGTCAGTTATTTCTTAATGTTTACGTAATCTGTGGAGTGAGGAGAATGCGTCATCCTCCATGAGGCACCCGGAAAAGGGGCGATCTGCGACATGCCAATAAATCAGGTCTTATTATCTCTCAGCCGGTAACGATTCCATAACGATCGGATACAGTACGAGGAGCTATAATTGATATCCGCGCTTGTAGCTTTTTCAATTTATCAACATGTATTGGTAACGGATGAGACTCACGGGCGGGTAGTTTGACGAACACTGTTATGGGAATCCGAGATTGATCTCTCGTCATTCGAATTCATGACACTTACTGCGGAACTCAGAGACATTTAATGATTACTTAAGCCGTCAATTAGTAAATATTTGTCAAACTTTTGTATGAAAAAAATGTCAAAACTTTTACTAAGTGATGGCCTAAGTAATCATTAAAGCTCTCCGATTGCGGCATTTAGACACATCATTTACCCAATGTTTATGTCCTTTCGAAGGTAATGCACTTTTATGTAATTTTTTAAAGTTACATGTAGGTACTAGCTCTTTAAAGATAATCTTTTCGTTAAAAGATGCGTTTATCAACATTTAAAACGATTGAAGTGGGGCAGTATTATGTTGGTCAACTTATTCGACTTTTTAATAAGCAGTATTGGGGGAACACAGCACATTTTGTACATCATTAAAAAACTGGCCAAGTGCAAGTCGGACTTGCACATGAAGGGTTCCGTTCCGTTCCTTTAATTTGTAAAACATATATTGTGATAAGTTGGTTTTTCATAGTCTTTGTATGAATGAAAAAGTTATTTTTGCGGATTTTTAAATGTGTAATATCTCCAAAACTATTAACTATATATTGTTCAAACTAATTTTAGTTGAAAGTTTCCATTGCGATCTACAGCAAATATATTTTTTTAATTTTTCATTCTCTAATTAAATGTTTTTTAATTATTTTTATAATTGAGTTGATTGAATGAACGGTAAATTGCGATTTACGATTTATGACGTATTAAAAAAAATACTTACTAGATCTCGTTCAAACCAACTTTGGTTGGTAGTTTTTGTTGAGATCTACATTATATATTTTTTTTAGAATTGTCACTCTCTTACTTTAAAAGTTAGAGGGGTGGGGGGGACACACATTTTACCACTTTGGATGTGTCTATCTTTGAAACGATTGACTTTGAGAAAAAATGATTTTAAGAACCTCGGTGTCATTTTTGAAGACCTATCCATAGATACCCCTCATGTGTAGGTTTGATGAAAATAAGTTTTTTTAGTTTCAATTCCATGTATGGAGAGCCCCCTCTTAATCTTATATTTTTTTTATTTTTATATAAAAATCAAAAAGCGGTTTACAGAATACATCTACCTGCCAAATTTCAACTGTGTAATCCTTATAGTCTCGGAATAAAATGGCTGTGACATACGGACGGACAGACGGACAGACAGACAGACAGACAGACACATGACGAATCTATAAGGGTTCCGTTTTTTGCCATTTGGCTACGGAACCCTAAAAATCCCCAATTTCCGCGCACTGCCAAGATCCGTTACAAGGTATCTGTAGTCCACCATCAGCCCTTCGTGTCCAACAATACGTTACTTATCAACCGTCCCGTCCGTGTGTCCCCTACGTTAATTAAATGTGCCGATGGTATCAGTTTTAAGGTGTATTGTCTTCTTACTTTCGAATTTCGTCCTCGGTACGGGGTCACGCCGTCGTTCGGAAGTCTTGAGAAAAGTTTAGGGACAGCGTTCATTGTTCAAACCTTTTAATTAAAATCACTATCTATGGTGTTATGGTACGGGGAAGTACGTAATTAAAATTCATGTACTTACTAATACTGCTCTTTGTATTTGTGAGCAGTATTGATCGACTGTGTTTTGTTTTAATTCTCTATTATTTTAATAGGATCTTCTCTAAAATGATCCATATTGTTTCATATAATGTTGGTTCTGTAGATTGAGGGTCTCATGTATATTATACAATAATAGCAACACGTATTATTGTAGATCTTTGGCAGTTGTTACAGGTACTCAAATGTCGGAAAGCCTGAAAAACCAGTGAGTGGTACCACGGGGTATCGTGTTACGTATAATTGGGTAGTATGATGTGAACAATACTGGTGTTCACTTAGACTTTCCTAAAGCCGAGCCCAACATAGTTAGGAATAGGCCAGACAGATGATGATGATGTTGTGTCTATGTATAAGGATTACAATTGCGAATACTTTCAGTAACGAAAAGAATGGCAAAAAACATGACTCTTCCTTAGTAGTCGGGTAAAACGAGAACTTGATACTGGATCATAAAATACTGTGCCAAGGGGCGCATTGCCATTAAACCCTCGATAGACATCTCCAAGCCTCGGGTTTTATTAACAAAGGGAGGTTTTGTTGTGTTTTATAGAGCACCTTTAGGAGACTATGTACTTGGATTAGTCGTTATAAATTCGCAGCTACCCCATTTTATTGCGGAACAGCAGGGCTATTGCGTATCTTTTAAATCACAGTGGCTATCATATTGTCTATGGATTAACTGTCAAATTGGTTATGGTTTAGTACAAAATGGAACCATTTGACAGTAATTGAAAGGCACTACAGGTTAGCCACTGTCATTTAAAAGATACGCAATAGCCCTGCAGGTCATGCTTGTCTGCTGAATTTTTAGTATACAGTTAACAAATTCTACGATTTTGAATTTCGAACTGTCTATGGTTTAGTATTACAAAACTCATTAAGCCAAACAAATATCGCAACAACAAAGCATACAAACTACTTTTACACGCAATGTGCACATTAGTTTCTAACAGAAGCCATTTTGCGTGAAATATTTCTCCTTGAACACTTACATAAACAATTAGAGATACAAAAAACTCTATTATAAGTCGGCCGATGTTTTTGTTCCGACTTGTTGGGCTTGTAATGTATTACGTGACGGCAATTTCCAATGTTATCTAAAGCTTGAGTTAATATAACGTTTAGTTCTGTCTGTTGCGTCTTTATACTACGTCAGGATAGGTGTAAGCTAGGTTAATTTTACGGTACACATACTACATAACATCAGGCATTTTGTTCTAGACCATACCTGGGATTTTTTTGCATAGGGTTACTTAGTTTGATGTACAGAATGCTTGGTTGACGGCTGTGTGAAGGGTTAATTTACATCCTGTATGTCGTTGACTTCACAAGCCACAGTCTAAAGGGATATAGAAGTACTCACTGAGGGTTGACTACTTTTCACCCTTATACACCCGGTAATAAGGTTGAGATTTGTGTTAAGGTAGATAATTCAGTGACGGTCTATCACTTTTCACCATAATGCCCCAGTCGACTCGATAGTACCTCTAAAAACAAATTATTCTAAAAAAATGTGCCACGTATCACATCAGTCTACGAAATAAGGCCATCGCTTATAATTATTGCTTTTCATTTTCTGTTAGCAACAAGATTTTCTTTTGAAACGTTATTACCAAATGTATATTAAATACTCAGACGTACGTAATTAAAGGAATTTACAGACTAATAAACACTAGAGGCGAGACACAAAAAAACCGTAATGTATCTATAAAGCTCGGGCAATGGGCATGTTACGGTCTCGTCTTTTGAAGACAGTTCAGTTCCAAAGGGAACTAAGGAATTGTTGTATCTGATCGCTCAATTCTTGAGAAAGATTATAGGCTATTTACCATCACCCATCGCCCTTGGGCCAAGAAAAAAGATATAACGTTAGAAACGGCGAGTGAATCCGTGGGGCACAGCTAGCATATCCATAAAACTCCGTCTGTCTGGCAGTATGTGCAAGACAATTCTCACTTGACAACCGTCTCGTCTTACTTTTTACAAAAGCATTCCTTTTCGTAGTCTGTTTTTTTACTAAGAAAGCCACTTTCTGGCGTTTGAAGATAGAAAGGCATAAGCGACATAAAGTTGGAAGGAGAAAATAAAATAAGAACTGTAGATTTTGTATTTTTTCAAAGTGTTGTTATAATACCATGAACTTGGACGACGTTGTTAGTTCTGCTGATGGTAAACACAAGTTACAGAGGTAACAGTTCGAATTTTACAACGCCTTTTTTGTCGTTGAGGCCAAGGTGATTTTCGAGTATATTTTTAAGTGTTATACTACTTATAACTTTTATGCTATCATTGCTAATATTCACTACAAAAAAAAACAGCGATAGCAACAATCTTCTTCTCCAATGGCAGTTACGTCCTATCTTCTTCAATACAGTGACAGTATTGCCGCAGGCTTGAAGAAGGCAATATTAATAACTGTCGTATTAACAGATGCACGAGCGCTGCTTCAGGGGCGCAAAACAATAGGCGATTGTGTCTTTCATTGGAAGCTAGGACGGGCTAGCAAAGTTAGACATGACACTTATGGGTTTTAACCCTTTTGGAGAAATGAGAGCATTGATATCGATTGCCTCGTTAGATTTGTAGTCGGAAGCGCAGCTGCGAGTTTCTGGCTTCGATTTCTCTGGTAGAACAAGGGTTTTTCTATCAGGAATTTCTTAGTGATGGGCCTAGCACACGCTCAAGCTTCATCACAGTTTTGCCTGCGCCATTACACGGTGCACACAGTACATCGCGCGTGTGGTTGGTCATGATAGTATAGTTAAACCAACTACATGCGCTATGTACCGTGTGCGTGTAATCGCGGAGGCAAGACTGTGGTGAAGCTGGAGCGTGTGGTAGGCCCATAAAAGCCACGGTCTCGATTTGTGCTCGGTTGACGGCAACAGCTGGCATAATGAGAGGTGTACTATGAAGTAAACCTCTACCTAAACATTAGGGGATTATAGATCTGGGTATCTAAAATGGCCGCTTTAGCAGAATCGTAATATGTCGTATGTTAAATAAAATGGGATTCGTGGCAGTTACAATTGTCTATTTACTCATAAGTAATAATGATTAAAGCCACCAAAACAACTTTGCAATTTCCCGGTCAGTGTCAAGTCGTATGTTAAATAAAATGGGATTCGCGACGGTAACAATTGTCTATTAACTGAGTAATAATGATTAAAACCACCAAAACAACCATCTCAGTTCATACAAGTGTCAAGAATGCCTTTTTCATCAAATAATCACTTATGATTAAACATACGACTTGACACTGACCGGGAAATTGCAAAAATCGTAAGGAAATTCGAATTTCTAGGTCTACCTCGTCGCCTTCACCTTAACCCATGACAGAACTTATTATATCTTCGTCAACATCATCGTTCTCTTTCACTTATCCCAATAGGGATAAAAAAAATCATACTAATGTCTTAGAGTATGACGTCACACGAGTTTTCAAAGCACTATCTTCTTCATTGTTTGTTTACGTGAAAAATGAAAAAATACGTGTCCAATATTTTTTGGAAATCTATCTGACTGACTTATTAGATTTTTTGGAAATCTATCTGACGGACTAATTAGATTTTTTTTAGTTAACTACTCTATTTATTTAGGGTCGGCGCAGCATGTCTTCTTCCATACTTCTCTATTCCTTCTCAGTCTTAACTCACACCATCCATCGATTCTTTGATCTTCCTCTACTCTTAAACCCATCATTATTCATACTCAGAACGCATTTCCTCATTCCTCCACATGACATGAGCACAACAACCGATTTCCAAACAACTTTTCAGTTATACCGGCGTGTCACCTTTATGTCTACTAAAAACTCAATCATGTTATAATTATACATTTATAACACAACAATAACTAAAGACGCTCACTTTTTTTTTTGGGAGGGTGGGAAATCATCAAATAACCCCTCCCGCTCTTTGGCAGAGCGAAAGGGAGTGTCAGACTTCTACTGACTAAAAACCACCCATGTTCCTTCTTAGCCCTTTATGTCGAGGCTGCGGTATTTCTTACAACAACCCCCGACGGGAAAGACGCTCACTTATGCTTGAAAATAACTCAATAAGATCTTAATGCCATCCGTAAGTAAAACAACAGATTCAAATCTGCCGCGTCGCCATTATTCACGATGTGGACCCTAAATCTCGTATTTTATTTCCCGCAGACAGATAAGTTTTCATTTACATATTGCCCGTACTTGTGAACTGTGAGAAAGGCAAAACCAGGGGGAATAATAATACAGATTTTTAAGGAAAAAATTGTCCCTTTGTTATCAGAAGCTAACCTTTTCAAAAGGGCACGATATTATGCAACTTTTACCCGGCAGAATTTTGGAGACAACAATATTTTATTTTAAGTTTGATTTTTATATCGGGTTTTTACCCATTTTACAGTGATTCAAATTCCGATCATAGTAAATTTTCAATTTGTAATCTGGCGTAGTCCTAGTATGGTTTGCCTAACGTCGACCCCCAATACTGCCTCTCAAAGCTGGTGATTAACATTAACATTTGAATGACTTACGACACTCAAGCAGGCTTGATGGACTCTTGCCTCCTCCACCCTCCATTTTTTGACTCCAAAAGAACAAAGTGTCTTCCGTCGTTTGTCACGACTAAGGACGATATCTCGTGATTTATCTCGTAGTTGCGAATCGCCCGAGAAATTGTCGAGCCCGCGGCGAGACGAATAGCACCCCTGTACGAATGTCGAACGATTTATTGGTCTCTCATGGTGCTTGTATGATTTGTCGACTGTCTTGAGGTTGATAACGAAGAGCAACGGAATAGTAGACCAAAGAGACTAAGTTATTTATGATATTTGGTTTTCTACTCCCGGTCGTCTGTGCTGTGATACAGGGTTGAAATTAATTCGAGAAATATGATATTCCGTCTGGAATAAAATCATAATGCAAAAAATGAAATCATTACATGAAATTTTTATTTCTTACCATTGTTTGAAATGAATTTATGACTTGGAAATGTACTGACTGGCTTGATTGATGTCAATTATTTTCTATTTTTCATTTATAGGACATAGGTATTGAATTTTTCAAGTTGAAATTCTACACTGGGTGAAGCGATTTTCATCATTCTTATCGTGCTACCAAAACTATAATTGTTAGATTTCATCAGAAAAGGTTTTTAAGTTTGAATGAAAGAACCACTATCGATCAGCGATCGACTAAAACAACAACAACTTTTTACAATCCCTTATTAAAGTAAGTAGATGGCGTCGAAAGTACCGCGAAGATTGACCAAGGCGAAAATAAAACTATCGTGGCAGCTCATTGTGTTCTGTGTTGTTGTAGATAAGTCACTCTGCGGGATCCAGATCGTAATCCCAGTGAAATTAACACTTCCCTGATATTCTGAGGGACCAACAGATTAATTCCTTATCTGTACAAATGGTTTGTAGGATTGCGACTGTTGAGAAAATAGAGAAATGTTTCTGTTTGTTTGTGTTTGGTTATTAAAATCGGCACGCTAAGAAGTAATTTTTGACAGGTCTATCCCACTCCTGGTCAACGGCCTCACTCAACAACGAGTGGTGAAATATCACTTAATATTATAAAACAAAGTCCTCCGCCGCGTCTCTCTGTCTGTCTGTGAAACTGTCCACGATAAACTCAAAAACTACAGCACCGCTTTTTAAATTGATTTTACTAATGGATAGAGTGGTTATCGAGGAAGATTTTACCATAAACCCACGCGGGCGAAGCTGCGGCCATTTACTTGTATTATAAATTGCAGCTTTTATTTAATAAAAAACTAAGCACTTAGGTCGGTCAATTAGCACCTCAACAAAAATTGTTTCCAATTTAAAACGAACCCCAAGAGCTATCCGCTGTACCCTAAGTACCTATAAAAACTCGACAGAATGACTTTACAACACCTATAGTCTACATAAAGCGTTATAGAACAGTACTAAAAATAAAATTCGCGTTAAAATCGCGAGATTATAGGGCAGTAACAATATAAAGCGAGGTGCGCATACTACGCACCGCTGACCATTTACTTCGGCCATTGTTGGCGCGTAATGAGCAAAAAAAAAGTTTATTATCTTTGTTAGCAGGGCAGTGGACAATGGCCATAAACAAACTAGTTTTTGATATTTTTTCCACGTCCTTATAAAAGGAGGTCGCGTCAGACCCTTAATTTTATGTTGGTGTGCGAACTTATTGCTTGTGTTTTTTTTTTCTTTTTTTGGCGGGTGGAAAATCATCAAAAAACCCCTCCCGCTCTTGGGCAGAGCGAAAGGGAGTGTCAGACTTCTACTGAATAAAAATCACCCATGTTCCTTCTTAGCCCTATCCCTATATGTCGAGGCCGCGGTAACTTGTGAACAACCCCAGCCTCGACGGGTTGTTCTAGTACCTTACTTAACAATAATAATTCAACCCCGGTGTGCTGTTACTAAGAGGAACGATGAAATTCGCTGTTACTAACCGACTTTAAATATGCTTTGTTGAAAATTTTTGGCTTCTGTCTAATTATTGTAAAGTTTCGTAACACTGAGTCTGAGACCCCATAATGTTTTTCGTATTTCATCTACATAATATTTTGCAGATACTGTGAAATCTTAAGATTTGGTTCAAAATTGCGAAACCAAATATTTTCGGCCAAACTTACATTCTGATAGCGTTTCTATTGCACTTTGCAGTATTCATGGCAGCCATTCCCCATTGTTGGATTTGGGTTTGATTTCACTGTCCTGACCTTTGTCTGTTACCACGTTACCAAATGTTTCGTAAAACCTTGCTTCGTCTATATTCTAAGGTTCATTCAAACAAATCGTCGATTGATTCTTATTGGGAAATAATGTTGCCAAACGGTGAGATTTATTGTTATCAAAAGGCGTAGGAATCAAGAGCAGGTTTTGATATAATATTTAGAACGGTGTTCTAAATATGCAGGTGTCTAGTAAGACGTGCGTGGAAATGCATATTTTAAGATTTTTTGTTTAAATATTGTTGACTTAGAAGTAGATAGTGCTTAGGAAAATAAAGGAAAGGAAAAAAGATATCTAAGGCACAAAAAAAGCTTAAGAAAACAATAATGAAATACGCCAAGAGTTCAACAACGAAATAACCGTTACGAATCTGAGCGAGTTAAAGTTATCTATTCAGTTAAAAGTGACGCAAGAGGACATACCAGATCTAATACGGATTAAAAATCACTTAGCTCTAAATGACTCTTAAACATTTGGTCCCCCGTAAACGTATGCTATGGGAAATACAACATTTCTAAGTCGAGGAAGGTGACAGCCGGCAAATCGTCAGCCCTTAATAGGAGCGACATCACGCGATGCACCACATAAGGACAGGGAAAGCGCTCGCAATTAAACTTTATGATTGACTAGCATTTGCTGCGTTTGCGCATGGCCTCGTTACAGAAAACGGTTGGATACCTAGCTTGGTATAAGTGTTAAAGGTTGGTAGTCTTAATTAGGAGTCAGAAAGATTGCTGGTGAAAGATGATATGGCTAGAAAAGAATTGACTTCTGAGATAACTAATGAACGACTAATAGAGAAATTCGAAAAGGATACTGCGCCGACTAATCGCATTAGAGTGTAGGTGATATGCCCTAAATTGAAATCAGATAGAATTTTACAAAAACTAAAGAATCTGAAAACGACAAAGGCTCATCAAAAGACATTTAAGGAATGATTTGACAAGATAACAAAAAATGGAATACAAAAGGAAAGGTACATTAATCTTTTGTTCTCCTGCTAAAGTTCAGTTTCAATCTCTACCCGTTTATTTACAACAGTACAAACCTTAGACGTTGGTGTTAATTGATAACGATCAAGTCGTTTTGACCTTTTGCGTAATCTGTTATCTGTACGAGGATGAAAATAGCATGATGCGTCATCGGGAGTTTCATGTTTAGTGTCTATTCATTCCGTAATGGGAAACCATGATGCTCCATAACGACTTTCAGGGTGGCGAAAGTTTGTATGTTGCGCAAATGTTTACCAACTAATTTACTTAAAGACTTCCTTTGAACGCTTCATTTATAAGGTAAACTTACAAATTAGCATATCTAGTACCATCGGCTACTCCATGCCTTTTTAGAGGGAACAATAACGATGTTAAGAAATTACTGTCGCTTTCATCACTTGAGACCCTTTCTGTAAGTGCTTTCATTGCGTCACTCGAAAATTGAAGAGCTTTTTTTATGGAGATTCATTGTGTTTTTGACATCTGGTAGTAAGCTGTTGAAACCTAAAGGTTGAGAGCTGCTCGTAAAGTTCCGAAAGTATTTCTCAGTACTTCAAGACGCGATAAAGGTAAGTGTATACTTTTAACACATCAGGAGTATGTGCTATCTTTACGCGCGTTGTTTTGGGAGTTCCGACATGCTTGTCATCTTGTCCCTTCCTTGCTTCGAAAACACGAAGACCTTTATTGAACCTTTTATATTTAAAAAGTTTTAATGTCATCCTATTATAGTTACCTACGATGCAGGGTATTTTTTCGTTGCTGTTCAAACTGTTTTGTCTTCCCAGTAAAGTTCCCCCTCATCTTTCAACTGATGATGATTAAAATCATCAACCAGTATTTACTCTGAACTATAATATATGCAGTCGGAACACAAAACGCATGTTGACATGTCGTTCTCTTTCATTTCCGACCTGTCGACCACCCGACCGAAATTGAGCGCGCATAAAATTACCATCTGTTATTGGAACACGCTTGTACAAGCGAATTAAATTATATATATTTAACGCTACCTTCTTTACTTATATTTACACTCACTTCCCATTGACATAATTATGACGGGATTATGGACCTACGTGTAGTTTGGAGTTGGTCATGACAATATTTTGAATAAGTTAAATTAATAAGTTGCGCTCTGGGCTCAAATCTCAAGGTTTCTACTGTTGGGGCCGCGGGTAGTCCAACGGTTATCGCGGCCTCGACATAGAGGGCGAAGAAGGAACATGGGTGGTTTTTAGTCAGTAGAAGTCTGACACTCCCTTTCGCTCTGCCCAAGAGCGGGAGGGGTTATTCGATGATTTTACACCCACCAAAAAAAAAAAAAAAAAAAAGGTTTCTACTGTTTTCATCACCATCAGCCTAGCCATTCCTAAACATGTTGAGGTTGGCGTCCCATCTAACCAGATGCAGTCTAATACTACTGTTTATATGGAGCTACTGTCTATCGAACCTCCACAAGCCAGTTGCTGGAAAACCAGATAATATCTCTTGAAGACTGTTTGTCAGTCTATCGGGCTTTCAGATATTTCAATGCGGATTCTTCATTAATATTCTAAATTAATTAAGGCTAAAACAAAATCCAACAACCAATTAAAACCTTCTATTTTCATTGAATTTGTCAATTACTCTTAGTTTTAAACGTCAAGAGGTCCAACCGCAGTCCGTATATCATTAATGTTCACATAGCTCTAATCCGACAGCCTGTCAGTTCTGAATCACGGAAGTAGTACATACATAATGCATGTTTATATATGCATTCATATGTAGGTACAGGAGTAATGATAAATGATCGGACGTATTGCGCCCAAAACGGTATGCGCTCGAACGTCGTACGTTTTTTGGCATAATGTTTTATTCATCACTGCGAAAGAATATAGCGGAATGTTTTTGTGTCTCTTCCAGTGATTTCCGTTTATGGTAGTTTTGGTGAAGTTTCTTTTGGAATAGATGGGGTTGGTTTGAATTATTTCTTCTTTATTCGTGTAAAGAGGATGTGATACTGGCAACTGCCTCGTTGGTTACACGCTCGAATACTGAGCGTGAAGTCCTGCATTTGATTCCCAGGTCGAGCAAATTGTTATTATTGTTACGTCGGTCATCTAGAATCTTCGAGAAACCTCGCTAATAACTGAGAAGTACGCGTGAATTCTAGTAGTTACCTATTTCCATTCTGTAGGTATAACTACTGCGCCCGGCGTCGGCGGTACTTGCATTTTAATTTCGACCGTATACCTGCAAAGTAACTTCTTCTTTGTTGGTTATTTTATCTTTAAGTTTATTTTTTTGTTAACGTTTTTCTGGATGCTTTATGGATAATTGGGAATTTTCTCGAATGTCTTTTGTTTGTTGGTGGTATAAAAGGACCGAGAGAGGACGAAGCGAGTCAGTCTAGTTTTAAAGCGAGACAACGGAAGGTTCGAAGAGATATCTAGTGCGATAAAGTGTTCAGTAATAATTTGCGATTGTGTATAAGTGTTTTGCGAGTAATAAAGTTAATTCGTGTGTTTCATTGGAAGTGCTTTTATTTATCCCATACCCAGCTCGTAACATTATGTTTTTCCATCAGGAATTCCTCGGTCACGTCTGGTTTTGTGCGCAGTTACGTGGATGCGCTAAGATGTGCGCTTCACCGCGGTTATGATTAAGTCATCCAGGAGGACAATTTAAGTTGTTCGGTTTTTTATCTGACCTAACCTACAAATTACAAAAACCTAATAAAGAATTCCGTGAAATAAACGGGAAATAAATCATTTCTATTTAGCTGTCATGATTAGGTCATCATCAACTAGTTTACCTAACTCCTCAGCCATGTATCAAACTATCTACTTTCCTGGTTTTTGCCTCAATGAAGTTGTTAACACTACTTCTGGGTTTCTATGCAGCAATTTATTACTTTCTGCTCGGCTGGGCCCGTAAAACCGGCCTTTTTTTCCTGAGGTTTTGCTCAGATTTTATGCAGTCCAAGTCGACAAACTTCAAAAGAATGTACGTATTGTTTTTCGAGCATACATTAGTTGAAAAAGGAAGTTTGTAGCTTCGTAAAAAGTGCACTAAAAATGGGATTTGTTTTGCGTGGCGAGTGTCCGGTAGTTAGGGTTGCCATCTGTGTGTGTGTTTTTGGCTACCCGTTCAGATTTGGTACAACCATGTTATTTGTCTAAAATTATGAACTCAAAGAGTTTTTTTAATTAATTAAAACTTTATAAATAAATTCAAATGGTGAGATGTCAAGTAATACAGAACTATGGAAGCCTAAGCTAAACTGAGCCACCCCAAATAAATTTGGATAAGGAAGAGAATGATGATAGTCTGGTGGTGGTGGTTATGGACACGTATTCCGACCGCATAGTCCGATCAATCGGACTACGTAAACTTTTTTTTCCCAGTTTGTTCGATTAATCGGACCACGTGTTTTTGAAATTCCTGATAGTTCCCGATCAACTACTACCTGAACTACGTGAACTTTTGTTCCAGTTGGTTCGATTTATCGGATTACGTGTGTTTGAGATTCCTGACAGTTCGATCAATCGGCTAACGTGAACTTTTTGGTTTCTTCCCGTTGAGTTACACACAGACTTATCGAAACAAAAGGTCCCAGTGTTACAGAACCTGATTTATCATTTAAAGTTTTTCTTGTTGTATGTAACTCTTATAAACTACCAGGAGGCCAAAAATATGAAGGAGGTATTGTGTTGTCAGGACTTTCAAAATCTTGACATTATAACCCTAGGTTGGGAGGCCAACGGAACCGCGTGCCGATCACAACTGATAACCGCTCCGCAATTTGTTATGTCGACGGGTTTAGTAGCACACTCTTTTGACTCACCTTTATTATTAATAATAATAATTGAATTACTGTTGCTGGAAATGTGTTTCATTGCAAAAAATTTGGTTGCGTCTACGACCAAAGATTGGAAAGGTGAACTTTAGATTTCTTATAGACTTACTTAGTTTAAGATACCAAAGAGAGATTGCAATTTTTTACAAAACTTTTTGTTTTTCTGAAGCGCTTTTCAACGGAACTGACATACGGGTTTCGATACTCCTTCAGTACCACATATTTACGGAAACGGACGGTGGCTTGTCGTAAATCCGAACATATGCGGTGAAAAATAATGACAGCCAAAAATCGGCCATAGCTGAACATCTGCTGGAATCGGGATCAAACCACTGGATTAAGTTGGATAACCCTCAGGTCATCTCGACAGAACCCCACTATATACCTCGTCTGGTTAGAAAGGCCATTGAAATTACCAAAAATTAAAACTTTAACTGGGAGGATGGGTTTCAACTGTCGAGAGCCTGAAATCCATTAGTTCAACTGTGTAAAAACCGAGAAAGTGCCTAAAAAAGTTCGCGAGTGGACACAGTGAGTTTTGTGCGTCGGGAACAGAATCGTGTGTAGTGGTACCGAACGCAAAAATCGAACAAGAAAGAGGTTAGAACGTTTTGTCTGCTCATAAACATACACCCGCAATGACTTCAGTTTATCCGTGATCATGGTGGTTGTATTGTAACAGCGCCGAAATATCGGGAACTTGCAATTAAAAGTAAACTTAGTAAACATCCCGTTTTCTATATTAATAATACCATACTTACATTTGTTAGTTTTCCATTACGATATTTATGATATCCTTATGTAAGTGTCACTTTGTCAACACTCTTAACTTCTTCTTGATCGTCTGGTTAGTGACCTGAGTGACGAGAGACGAGAGTTTCATTTTTGCCAGGGCCTCTGACGAAGCTTAAATATAGACTTTTCTTTAAAGTTATCGAGCCCATAAAAACCACAGTTTTCTTCTTGGTTCAGATATCCTACTAATATTATAAACCCGAAAGTTTGTAAGTATGGATGTATGTTTGTTACTCTTTCACGCAAAAACTACTGAACGAGTTTGGATAAAATTATGGTAACACAGATAGTTTATAACCTGGATTAAGACATAGGATAGTTTTTATAGCGATTTTATCTTCTCATGGGATAATTTTCGAGTTGTAGCGGGCGAAGCCGCTGGCAACAGCTAGTATAAAAATACATGAAAAAAAAAAAACTTTTTGGATCCCTTTCCCTGTATGATTCACAGCCATTGTTTTTACTACATTTACGTCGGACACTAAACCTGTTACACAACCAGTCACTCTTCAGCGATCACCTCAAACAAACAATGGCTTCCGAGATGCTTATCATGCTAACTACAAAACTCAAAGCAGTATCATCTAGTCTACATACAAATTATGCAATAAATATCTAAGAAGCAGCTCCTCGAAGTGAAAGTGAATAGGAATGCGACTAATGTAAGCTATGCACATCCTTTCGGTCCGTCTGTCACGATTACTGGCTACTGGGTATTGGTCGACACTTTCTTCAAATTAAGGTATGTGGATTAGCTGGCCTTTGGTCTGGAGCATGGAAATGGATATGGCTGAATAATGGCTATTTTATGTTTAACTATTACTATTTTATATTTCTTTATAAAAAATAATATTCAAAAACTTTTTATCAGTAGAACTTTTTGTGCTCCAATCACCAACTCTTTGTATTAGAATCAATAGTTGAACCTCAATACGGAATACGTGCAAGTTGATTTCAACTTATCTTCTAATGACCTCTTTCATCTTTACCTTTAAAAATAAGCACACAACCTACAAAATAAAGATTTATGGTTCATAAAGTCATCGAGAATAATAAAATACGCGCACACACTGTCACAACAGCCATTAAAACAAAACTTGCTGTATAATTGATAAATAAATCTCAACAGTGGACATAAATAAAATCGTTGCGTGTGGATCGACGCCCGATATGCAGCGATTATTGAAAGAAAGAAAACACTATAACCTAGAAATATTGCGCGTCTGGCCACACGGGAGGAAAATACACTGTTTATTTAAATACAGTAGTTTGCATACAATCACAGTGAAAGCTGCCCATTGATATTTTAATCGTGGCAACAATTTATTCGGCCGTGAAATCGATACCCCCATCGGGTTTAGTGTTACCAGTGTGAAATATTTCCCGGTACAGATTTTTGATTGCTGAATGCTGGGCAACAAAAGCTGCCTACTTCCTCTTGTGCTAAGTAATGCGTTGCGTACCAGAGTTTCTAATCATGACTCAGCCTATGATCTGTAACTGGAATTAGTAGCCATCAGGGCACAAGCTTTTTCTTGTTGGTTGTGTAGGACATTCGATAACAGCCTATAAGACATTGTCAAAATTAATTGCTACTTACAAAATTAAATTCGATTTACAACTGTTCCATTTTTCTGTAACTATTCTAAATTGTTTTACTTTTTTGTGAAGTTCTCTCCGACGAGGTATGGAATTACAGTCCTTCGAACTTCTGGCCTACCTTGTACCCCCTTACCTAAGTAGATACTAATGCTGTAACATGAAAATATTATAAAACCAAATCATTTTATAAGCGTACGTTCTTCTTCATAGGAGACCAACCCCAACCGTGCATAGGTAAGTTCTTATGATCGTAGGCCCAAGTCAATAAAGTTATAATTTTTGGAAACTCGCAATATTTCGTAATAGTGGGACGTAGAACGACAGTCGACTCATTTCGGGATCCCGGTGTCTCATTTAGTCTCTCCAAACAATATCGCCTGTTGTCATCAAAAAAGTAATAATTTAAAAAAGATTTGACATCAGAATTACTGATAAGACCTCTACTATGTTTGTAGTAGCATACTTCCGTGGTATCCGCAATTTATTGTCTAGTAAAAACACTAGTCCTAATTAATGGAAAATTACTTGTGAACACAATGAAAAACTTCGCAATAACGAGCCCGTTATCAGAACTAGATAAGCGTATATTATGAAGTTGTAAACAGGAAGTGCGCGTGCGCAGATCCGTCCGGATATTGCCGCGATATTGTGTTTAAAGTGGATTAATTAAACGAGTTTATTAATATATGCAAATCGATTTTATTAAAATAAATGTTGATTTTGCAAAAGTGTCATAATTATCTTTTAATATTACATAAAGTGCTACTGAAGGCGCTAAACTTGTAGACCAACATAATTTAGACTTTCATCAACAATCTACAAAGAATCAACTTGAACTGTAACTGTATTACGGTAAAAACTATTGTAAAAATCCATTCTCTGAAATTTGGGCGCCCCACGTAGCAGAATATAATGTGTCCATTTATTTATTAAAGACCATGTTATGTACCATATTCGAAATTAAATGAAATGTAAAATCCCATACCAACTTAATCAACTTGTACCTACCCATTTAACTCCTCTAATCAAAACCACCATTAAAATCATCAAGAGAAAGTGTAAAGAACAAAAGATCAGATAATATTAATTAACGTAAATTATAAGAACTGTCTCCATTATCATTTTCTATCACAACAGGCGACCATTAAAGTGTTGCCATTGCAATATCTGGCCCATCTCACGACATGGACAACCGATCCATCATAGGAAACAAGTAATATATAACGCGATTATTTACCGGTAGCAAATAGATACGGAATAATAGTGCACCACTGTGCTCTATTTAATAGAGAATATTGTTAAATGAATATATAGTCTGGTAGTCGAGAGATATCGGTAGTAGACGGTTATAAACGAACTGACCTGGTGTGGTCTGATGTTGATTTAGTAGTTTGTAATGTTATGAGCCAATGAGCCTGATTTTTATGTAAAAACACTAGTAATACTAATGAGCATGGAACATAAGATTGATAATTGTGTACTTAATTTTGGGTGCACCATTACATACAGGGTGTAAATTAACCCATCACACAGCCGTCAACCAAGCATTCTGTACATCAAACTAAGTACCCCCACGCAAAAGTTTTTGCTGGGAAACGATTTTTTTTTGGAGTCAAAAAATCACATTTTACGGTAAAACTCAAAGTAGCACTTCTAAAACATTGTGCGAGTGGATGCTTTGAATAGTAAACGGGTCATGAAGGTAATTAAGTAAAGTTGTAACCTGAAAATAACAGCTGTGAAAATTTTGGAATGTTGACCCCTACGTGACGGACTAGTCTACTAGTTTAACGCATGACCAAAGTTAGTCAGTACCACAGTACCACTGCCCAAACGAACGATACAATCGTTCATATTGCTGCAATCTGCCGCGAGTCGCGTCGAAGTCTCTGTTACCGGTGCGTGCGCACGCGCCGCCAGCTGTGATTTACGATCAATAGCCGCGCTGCCTTATGGCCACTGAAACTATGGAGCTTTGGAGGTTTAAGTAAGTTTTGAAGGTGGAGAAGCTTCCTTCTTTATCATCATCATTTAATATACTACTGGATAAATTCTTCTCCATTCGAATGACACTCATTTCGATTTTCTTGCTTGGCCTTTATAATGTAAATGTAATAAATGAATGAGTTTAAATTATTAATATTGACTTTAAATAAAAATAAACTGACATATAAGTCTGATTTTCTAACAATGTATGAAATATTTTTTGATTCTGAAATATTTTTTTTTTTTTTTTTTTTTAAATAAATATCCTTGGACATTTCACACAACGCCATCTAGTCCCAAGCTAAGCAACCTAATGCTTGTGTTATGGTAACGAGATGGCTGATAAACTACTTATATACATTTTTTTTTTTTTGTAAATACATACATATTAAAGATAGAAAAACACCCAGACTCGGAACAAATACTTGTAGGTCGTACAAATATTTGTTCCGTGCGGGAATCGAACCCGCGACATGCTGCGCAGCAGTCAATCGCTCAACCACTGCGCCAACCGTGTCGTCATAAAAAAATGTATATAATAATAATAAAACTTCTTCCTCTGTGCCTAGCTTAGCTTTCACATCATTTTCACTTTCCTGGTTTGCCAGACGTGTCCAAACTAAAACGAAGTGCTAAAAAAATTCCACTTTTAAGCGGTTTTATATTGCGCATTCCGTAGCTTTTCAAAGTTGTAGTAAGTATGCGAGTCCTATATCTGACACTCGTCGTTCTTTTGCCCTGTCTTCTTCTTCCATATATACTTCTCTATTTATCGTCATATCAACAGTGACCTCCTTTCTAGCCATAATCATCTTTCACACAGTCCATCCATCGCTTCTTTGGTCCCACACCCTATACTGCACTAACCTTATAATCTTAATAACATCTTCCCAATTCTTTTTCAAACTGATTCTTCGGATTTGAAAGGCAAAAATTCGCTTCAACACTCCGTTGTTGTATAAATTGATTTCCTTTCTATTTAGCCCACACAATCGAGTTATGCAGCCATTATCTATTTACACGCGTAACCGTCGATTACGGCAAGTCTAGATATTATGAGGCGCCTTCGGATCCTAAAGGTTAGCGTTTAGCTATACCTGCGTTTGCGCCGGTCAAACTACATATAAATAATGCTAACGTTTCCTGGTTACCTGTTAATATAGGTATAGTCGACCTCGCTTTTGCTTTTCCACTTTGATGAAATATCCTTGTAAATTGACTCTTTTGTTGAGATTGATCACGATCAAGCAAAAGTAGACAAAATTAATTGTTACGTGAAATATTTAGTGTTAATTCCTTGAAAAAGTTCCAAGCTTGAATGCAATATACAGCTACGATATGGTTGTTATGGAAGTACTAACTGGGTTGTGGAAATCTGGTAGTCCATCCTCTATCTAAAATAGTGGTAATTAGCAACTTTTATTCTACTCAGGTTGAAAGCCGACCCTTACGATGTCACTTTTCTAGGACCTTTTGACGTTTTACATCCGAGTGAAATTAAACCTGGGTGGACTAGTAATCATGAGGCCGACTGTACCAATTTTTGTTGCGTAAGCCCATTAACTCTTGGTTCTCGAACTTTGTATACAGGTAATTTGTAAAACACATTACATTAGGTTTTCAATAGGAAATGATCGTTTGAATAATTTATATGTCCACTTTGTGATGCACTTACTCGTGGTTAAGCATATGATGAGTCATGTTAACTGCTACATGATCGGGTCGGCACTTTCGGTTCGGCAATAAAACAACCACAAACCAAGCAACTTACATACGTACATATTTGGTTTCCATTTAGCTCTTGCCGATCGGCGAACTGCGTGCGGCTTCTACTTAGGTTTGTCCTGAACGTAAAAGTTCCTATATTCGGTTGTGCGCCAGACTTTACCGAACCAAGCCGACCCGAACCGACCTATAGGTAGACCTTAAGCTACCTTGTTAAGTTTTATTAGGTTTTTATTACTGAAGTTTCACTGATAACATGCCATCAGCAAAAGAGAAAACTTTTCTTTCTATCAGTTAGCAGATCTCTACCGACATTTAAACACGTACGAAACAGTCCCTTGTATTATTGTATGATGTCTTGAATTACCTACTGATAAACATCTTTGCAATTTAATAAGATTTTTACAAAAGATTCTGTTTTATTTTCAACCAATATTTATAAATGTTTTTAACGATTAATTTTCTTTTTCCACAGGTATGTACGAACGTCCAAGTTTCTAATATTGCTGTTCGAAAAGATAAGGTAATTTTATATTAAGTAGCTAGCATGTCTACCTTTAGACATCTTTACTACAGAGTATAAAACAAAGTGGCTTTCTCTGTCCCTATATCCCTATGTATGCTTAAATCTTTAAAACTACGCAACGGATTTTGATGCGGTTTTTTTTAATAGATAGAGAGATTGAAGAGGAAGGTTAATATGTATAATCCACCCGTGCAAAGACGGGGCGGGTCGCTAGTTATTAAAATATGTACGAGTATACAAAGGTGTGAAAACTTCTATGAAAAAACTGATTGAAAAATCACTTCTACTTCATAAACATTTCATAAAGTTTCGGGTCTATACAGAGCTTTAATTTGATTACTTCCTATTGTTTGAGGCTAGTTTTCAATGTGTGGCCACATTGATTTTGGCTTCAGTGGTATTCTTTTGGGTTATCAAAGGTACGGCCTGAATACGCAAACGGTTGCGAGCTTGCTGTATAGGCCGCTGCAGATCACGACCAGAGCCAAATATTCCTGTTATTTGACGAAGATTTCAAGCCGTAACCAAAAACATCTCAATTTCCAAATTTAATGACAATCGCAATTACGATTTATAAACTCTTCAGAAATATATAAAGTCATCTTAGCGCAGACCTTTAAGTAAAGAACACTTAATTTATATCATCGCTACCGATTGATATCGAAGATAAAGTTTCATGAAATCGATGTATACCTCCAATGGAATCGATATCCGGGCGGCGGCAATTTAAACCATCGATAATGATCGACCAATCGATCCTGATCTTCTGCAGTAGCATTTCACTTGAGAAAACTAATAAAAAAATAATTTTGTACGGGTCTTGGTTGAGTGGTCATAATAAAAGTGTACCTATGTCTTAGTTTCTGCTGATATAGTTTTCCAATGTATTGCGCCGACTTGTTTTTATGATTATGATTCAATCGCCGCCGCCATTGCGAGTTGATGGCAGCTGTAATTTGTTTCAAACTGGAAATGTTTCCGAGTATATAGCTTAATTAATTTAATATTTGTTTCGAAGGGAAATAAAATAACATAACATCACGCCCGTAATTCCCGAAAGGTTTGACAGAAGTGTACCCATTGGGAGACGCTCATTTTGCCAGTTATGGTTAAGTCCATGGGAGACGGCCTATTCCCATCAACAGGGCACTGCTGCAGGGCCGCTACTAAGAATGTCCCGATGGAAAAACCCAATAACGCTTTGCCCGATCTGGGATTCCATGCAACCCAGGACCCCATGCACACCTGTCGCGCTTGCGATCACTGGACCAACGAGACACCCAAATCAGTTTTCTTCTGATGTTATGTTTTAATGTATAATCCATCGAGAAACACTTGATTGGCAGTTCAAACATGACACCCACACCTATAGAAAAACGCATTCGACATGGCAAACGGGGAAACAGTAGCACAAATCGAAAGCGCTCTGAACTCGTTAAGCCCACTCAAACCAACATTAATTCAATTCAAGGATAGACTTTCTAAATGATGAACAAAACTCATTTGCGGTATGACAAGTGAAATTACCTTCGCCATTTTGCGTGGCTTTCACGGGGCTCAGTCACATTTCGTTCTGTATCTAGATGAGCCAATGAGACCAGATTATCGCATACTGCAATCAGAACATTACTGGACCAGCTTTTATCTGTGTATTTAATGTGTTACCACAGATTCTTAATAGTCTTGTATAAATAGACATGAAGGTTGGACGTTTTATCTTCTGTATATATAAAAGACAAAGCTGACTGCCTGAGGATCAATGCACAGGCCATACCCTAAGGCCTCATTTACGGGGACGCGGGGCGTCGCGCGGCGTGTTGTGCGTTTTTAATTCAAGCACATGCCGATGTATGAAAACGGTAACGATTTCAAACGACGATTTTACGAGAAGCGATTTTTCGCTCGATAATTTAAATTTAAAAACCCGCCTCTCAGTAAATGAATAAAATAGCACGCCACGAGCTTTATGCACGCGACGCGCGACGTCCCGCGTCTCCGTAAGCAATCCCTTAGGTCTAGAAACTTAAATTTTCGCACACGTATTCCTCTTATGACGTAGGCATCCACTAAGAAATAATTTTTCCAAATTCAACTCCCAAGGGGATGACGGGGATGAAAGTTTGTATGGAAAATCGTCATTTTTGATAATATTTCCGACATCACGCGGGCAAAGCCAGGGACAAAAACTAGTCCGCGTTTATGTAAGTTTTAAGACTTCTCGAATAATAAGGAAACCTAGGTAAATGGAGTGTGATATGAAATGGGATATGTTATTGATATGTCTGATATGCTTTTAGCTCAACGCCTTCCTGATTACGCCGCGGTCGTAAGAATTTCTTAAACGTTTATGATAGGATTGCTACAGACGATTAAAATCAGGTGTCCCTTGACTTTTCGTGCATTTTAAATAACCTATAATTTTTCGAGCCTTAATACAATATAAACATAACAACACTCCTGTAAACGCGGAAGGGATAGGTTAAGGGATATGGGCTGCGGGTTGTTCGCAAGAGATACCGCAGCCTCGATATGAAGGGCTAAAAAGGAACATGGGTGGTTTTTTGTCAGTAGAAGTCTGACACTCCCTTTCGCTCGGCCCGAGGGGTTATTATTTGATGACTTCTCAGCAACCCAAAAAAAAAAATGATCTCCTAAAACAGGGCTTCCTCTCTCCTACCCTTTTGCTGTGCCCTACAGGGTCCATAATGATCTCAATTATATACTATAGCACCTAAGTACACATTATGGTAAAGCAATAAAGATATTGAGTATTGAGTATTGAAAAAGAAGGTATAGAGGGATATCTAATAGCACACGTATATTTCGCCGGGTATGGTTTAAGTCCAATGTGTAGGGGGTGAGCCTGCTGCAATCAATCGAGCACAAAATCTTCACTCTGTGTCTGTTACAGAGAACTTCAATCACACTTGAAAATGAAAATCCATGCCCGACTCGAGAACGAAACTCAGGACCTCACGTCCAGCAGTCGTGCTAGCGACTACTAGACGAACGAAACAGTCCTACTCGTAAATAGTGCATCTTCATTTAAGTTGTAATCTCAGTTCAGATGCTAATTCACACGCCACAGCATGAACTCAAAGATGTGTCAATATTTTGCGGTTTTCATGTCCTCATCTTCACAGATGAACTTTACCAGTAACCATCATTGCACATTCGAAATGATCTTCAGTTGTTTCAAAATCTCGATTGTGTTCAACAAAGCCGTATTGTTGCAGTGTTTAATTACTGTTGTAATTAAAGATTACTATCAATCAATCAGCTTGATTTGAATAGTGTTAATGTTACCTGTCGACAGGGGGTATGTTGGGGCTGTGTCATAGTTGTTGCAATAATGCATTAACTTGCTTCATTTCAGTATTGTCATAACTTGCTCCATTTGATTAAGACATTTTGATGTCACCATCATTATTATCATCATTAAAATTCATTGACTTACTTTAGTAATCATAGCAGAGCAGAGACCTTTCTCTACGAAAGGTCTCTGCTCTGCTATGATTACTTTTTCTTTGCTTGTTTGTCGTGTTAAATTGACATTTTTAAAATTAAAATTCCAGTCGGTCAGTAGTTTGGTTTCATTCACTATTTTTCGGCAATCGCTCTAGTAGTAATATTTTATGTTCACTTGCGTATCCATCTTATACCTTATCTATATATTTGGGTCTATTTGTCCCATTTGCGTCAATATCTGTGTATTTGTTATCGGTTATTTCCGTAATTACATGATCCCAGGCTTAATTGCTATCATTGATCACAGTTGTTTGTCTACAAACGACAACAACAACAGATTTCGGTCCCCAAATGACTCATTCTAGTTTCAGCGCTGTAATCCGACACCATTTCCTGTAATATACGTCACATTTAAGCTATTTGATTACTGTAAATAGTGCGTGTTGTCCTATTTCGAGTAGCGGGCTTATTAAGATATTTTATAAGCGATTCCGACCGTTTGTTTACAAACAAACGCGGCAACTTCATGGTTGACGTCAGTTGACGTACCTAACGTGTTGGTGTTGTCAGCGGCTCTGCGCACACGCATGACTTTGATGTCGCCCGATTTACGATAAAAAGTTGTAGTGGTACGTTTTGACTGACTGTCCACTTCCTCGTCTACGATTGGGTTAAAAATAAGGTTAGATTATTTATCTTATTTATAATAAAGTTCATCGGACTTCAATAATATAAAAAAAAAAAAATGGTTATTATGGTTATGGTTGTTTAAACTTGCTCAATGACTCTATATTTGTTTATTTGTTGTACCTATGTTAAGTATTTTACGTATCAATATTATAAAAGAAAGCGAACATGTAAGGACCAGTCCTTTCTGCCTACCCGCATGAGAAAAAGCCATAGTTTATTTATGTAACAATTTTGAAGACCGTTTTATTGATTTTATAACAACTGTAGCAGGTGCTCAATAAATATTTTTATAAGGGCCAATTTACACGTCCGGCTTCTTCAAAACGACAACAACTAATTCCTTATTGGTTGTTTACACTGGTAAAGAACTAGAACTCTAAATCGTCATCGTCATCACTCTCTCCAATAGGGATGTTAACTGACTTCAAAAATGTGATTCTAATTAGTCCGTCTGTTAGATTATCGAAAAATATTAGAAATATATTTTTTGTTTTATCAAATCAATAAAAAATGACGAAGATAAAATGCGTCGAAGATTTGAGTCGGGGTTGGTTACGTCACTGACCGCTAAAAATGTCATACTAATGTCTTAGACTCTTAAAGTATGACGTCACACGAGTTTTCAAAGCAATGTATTGTCTTCATTGTTTGTTTGCGTGAAAAAAGAATCTGAAAGACGTGTCCAATATTTTTTGGTAATCTATATGACGGGACTAATTCGACTTTTTTTTTAACTACCCTATTTATTTAGGGTCGACGTAGTATGTCTTCTTTTTCCACACTTCTCTATTTCTCGTCATGTCAGCAGTCATCTCCTTCCTAACCATATCATCCTTCACACAGTCCATTCATCGTTTCTTCGGTCTTCCTCTACTCTTACAGCCATCTACATTCTTACTCAACATTTTTTTCATCGACCTTTACTAAAGACCTGTGTGTATAAGACTTTATATTTCAAATACGGCACAGGTTACACAGATGCTCGACCAAGGAACTGGGTTAAGCTTGCAATTTGCTACTGGTTACCTACTTACGTCCGACTGCGATTTGTAAATGTAACTGGTTGCACTGTGCAGTGTGCATTCAGATCTCGAAAAGAGTGATTAGGCTTATCATCCTTTTCACTTATGTTACTAATCTGAATGTATGTTCATACCTAATTTCCAATACTTCCTAATGCTTTTGTTCTCCAGGTAGTTTGTGGAACTTTACTAAAATTATTATAGATTAGTTTTATTATACACCTCATCACTAGCAGCTACCAAATCGTAGGTGCTCAGATGGGAATAAAATATAAAATTAAATATCTTTTATTGTTCCCATTATAGCACCACATCAAAATATTGATTAGTGATGGGAATAACTTAGGTGCTCTAAAAATCGGCGCTCAGATGGAAATACCTCTTACAGTTAGGTACCTATAGACGCTTAAATGACAAGATTCGTCAGGAAAGGTTTCTATTTATATAAATTCATAATCTCTTCAATTCATCTTTTTTTTGTAATTTTATTGACTATAGCTAGTGGTTCTAGAAAAAGTCACATTCTATTACTATTTTTTTTTTATTTTTTTTTATTAACGATAACTATGATGCTTAAGTCAAAAATGTGATTTACATATTTAACTAAGCTGCCAAACTGGCTCGAAGGACGTCGTAGACACCTTTAAAGGAATTTTAAATAGGGTAGTTTTCATCTGAGTTCGATTTAGCAATCGAGCTAGAAATCTGTAGGTATAATTCTTTATCTTTACAGAGTATAAAATAAAGTGGGTCTAACTGTTTTACACTTAGATCTTTTAAAGTTCAGTTTCATCAATAAATAGACTTATTCAAGAGAAAGGTTTAATATGTACCATATACATTGCAACGTGCGAAGCCGGGGCGGGTCGCTAGTTTGAAATAAACAAAGAAACTTTCCGAAATAATCGGTAGTACAAAACAGCTCGTTTATAACTTAAAACACAATGAGAAAACCCATTGACCTCTTTACAAGTTCAATAAAATAACTCCTTTTAAGTCTCAACAAAATTGTAGTCAATAAAACCGACGGGCCATCAGGAATCGATGTTTTTACACCATAACGGTGCTCCGAGTGCTTTAACAATAATGCCCTTGTGATAAGGAGATCAATGGCTCTTTTACAACCCGGACACGACCGCTGTCGATGCAATTTTCGTCAAGCGACACGCGTGAAATTCACTTGTTTTTTCGTTCCCGTCGATCACACAGAAACTTTAGCCTAAAAACTAATAAATCATAACAAGCCAAACAATGTGTTACGCCGCGTCCTATAGACTTCATGCCATGCGATTTGGAACGCGACTACGTACAAGTGTGTTTTTCCCGCTCTTCATAACGCTCAGGTGACTAGTGACCATGTCACACCATCATTTGTTTTTTCCGCAGTCACAACACGCGTCTAGCTTGAGCGTGTAACTCGTCCCAAGCGGTAATGGGTTGCCAAAGTGCTTGATACAGTGCTCTTGTGATGAGCAGATCAGCGCTATTACAACGTTACTTGCGTCAAACAACATTTTGTGCGTGAGTAACATAGTCTAAACAAAAAGAGTCATGTACGAAACTACGGCCCATTTAGTTTAAAAAAAAATTACCCGTTTAAAGTGTTTGTAGAAACCTATTTGCAAAATAAACATCATTTACTAAAGTTCTTTATTTGTTTTTTCCCGCAACACGCGTATCGCCTCAATGTGCAGGTTGTGGCCAAGCAGTAACGGTGTTTCGAGTGCTTTAACAATATATGCCCTTGTGATAAAGAGATCAATGGTTCTTTTATGGTCTATTGTACTGAGTGCTAGTTCAAGTTTACACTGTTTCCTTATGACTTCATTTTATGTTCAACGATTTGAGTTTTACGTTTCGGAACTTTGGTTTTAGTGACTTTTCAATAATTTGAACGGGAACAAATAAATACTATTCGTGGTAGAAGAACCCCTATTTTTGATTAGTTTTTTTGAGAGCAGCTGTGTCCCAATGATGGCTGTCCTTACAAGCAATATGTCGTGGGTCCGAACCCAGCCAGGCGCATTATTTTGTGTAATTTATATCATCACCACTACTCTCAAAACGGTGATGGAAATCATAAGCGGCCTCCTCACACGGCCGGCATGTCTTAGAACCAAAAATTCCAAGTTTTGTCTGTTGATCGCTAGCTTGCGTCATTCCACTACGCAAAGGTTTTTCCCCGTGACTTCGATGTGGGCTGTCCGGTCTTACTCTTTCTGCCATCTTCTACGAGGTCTGCCACTGTCTGTCAGGGCTAAGCTGAAGGGGGAATGGACGTGCCACGGGGTCAAATAGCATTCTCTCTTTATGGTGTAGTTAGTGCGTAATCTCGTCTTTGAGAATTTATGCTACCCTCAAAGGGCTATGGGTCAAACTAGCATACTCTCTTTATTGGTTTGGATTGGCGGCACAAAAACTGACACCGGGTGTCAGTTTTACAATCGATATCTTGCATAAAAATTGCATTCTATGTCTAAGAAATATAGTTATCAATGGAGTTTGTTTTACCCATATTACATCAAAAACCCTTATACATATGCGGTAGTCACATTAGAGCATTACACTACAAGATTACAACAGCTACCGTGTCGTTTGAGTTACGGAGCAAGCATTACTGAACAGTTGCAACAGACGGATAACGCTATGTTTCTCTAAAACAATAATAATAAATAATGACCCTGTTCCCGATACCGGTGGGCTACAATTTTTTATATTTTTAAATGTTTTTTTATTGTTTTTTTTTGTAAAGAATATTTAAAAATGTAATAAGTTTGTAACAAAATAAATAAAGGGAATAATAAATACTGCATTAGCCAATCAGTGTAGCTATCGCAAATAATTAAAACGATATAGCTCTTGCAATGGAAGTAGAAATCCTTAATGATGATAATAGTGTCCTATTACATGGTGATCTGTGTAAGCTGCGAGTCGGATTCGTAATCGGCCCGGATTGAATAAAGACCGTTTTACTATTTATTTAAATAGCCATTTGTAGTGATGGATGGGCTTAAAGTACTTATTTTATTAATTTCGTGGCAAATCAACAAACGACTGCTTTGATTTGAAAGATTATGTAAGTTTTCGCGGTTTTTTTTTGTTTATTTGTGTTAAGCTATTGGTTTGTAACTGTTAATTATTTTGTAAGCGAAGTACTAGCGGCCATAAGTATGTGTTATCTGGAATAATACAACAAACGTAGAACTTACTGACTTATTCAGCAATTTTTCACATAGACCCTTAAACACCGCACCCATCGCTTTCCGTGAGGCGTGGTCAAGATCAAGAGCAGGCTCTATTTGTAATAAAATAAAATTGCAAAAACTAATCTTATATATTCTTTATTAGAATTTATATTGTTCCCACTGCAGGGACTCAGGCCTCCTCACTAGGAGAGAGATGGGCTATAATCCACCACGCGGGCCCAGTTCGGATTGGTAGATGTCACATATCTTCGAATTTTTGGTAATAAGATATGCCGGTTTCCTCACGATGTTTTCCTTCACCGTTTTGAGAGCAGTGGTCATGAAATAAATTACATAAAAACATGCGCCTGCCTGGGTTTGAACCCACGACCAAATGTTCGTAAGTCGGGGCCGCAACCACTTGGCCACCACTGCTCTGCACTGTTTACAGTTAAGAGTTTGATAATAGCCACATTAGTTAGCAACTGTTTCGAAGCTGTTAAACCAAATCCAAATATATAAATAATATCAACATCCTCCTCCTCTTCTCTCTTCTTTCTCCTGCTCTTATCCCAATTTATTTGGGGTCGGCGCAACATGTATTCTTCTTCCATATACTTCTCCATTAATTGTTATCTTATCACACACCTTTCTTGCTTCACCTTTATCGCTTTATTGAATGTCTAAATGTATCTTAATTCATCGGATCTAACACCAAGTCGAACCATTTTTATGTTGATTGTGATAACTATAATGTACACACAACGCACATCCTTTTTTTCTAAGCCTGACTTATGATAAAATAATGTCACTTAAAATAATAATCGTATAAAAGATCAAATTGTTCAATCGCAGTTCAAGCAATTTCTACGTTCGAACTTCCCGTGTGTGCGTTCATCGGTGTTATCGCTGCACACAAACATAGCATTGCAGCGAATAATTGGGAATCAAACGAGCTTACCTGTTAAGCGAAGTCTTGATTCAAATTTTATGAGTGGAAAAATAATTATTGTTTACATAGGTAGTAATTCCCTTACGACGTATTAACACCGCGATTTTTAGATAAAAAAATTAAAAAATATTTTTTAAATATTGCAACATTTGCATCGTCCTTTCCCGTTTGACACACGAAACGTCACTTATTTTAGAGATCATAGCGTTAGGAACGATCTCTGTTTCCCATACAGAGTAGTTCCAAATGCCTAAATTAACTTAGTTTTCCTGAAAGGTTAACATTTAATTAGGTATACTAATTATTGCAGCTTTGGGGTTGTTAGCTAGTGGTGGGTGGGTAATAATTATTTTTCAGATCACCACTCATAAAATTTGAATCAAGACTTCGCTTAACAGGTAAGCTCGTTTGATTCCCAATTTTATTTCGTGGTGATCTTCAAATAATTATTGTTTACATAGGTAGATGTTTAGAGTTGGCTGCAATAATTATTAAGTAATTGAATAAAATACAAATAATTCTGGATGTCAATTTGTGAACATTACTTGTGACTTTCTTACTTATGGAATATTATAGCCTCAGTAAATTGGTTACTTCGGCCGGCTTCCCAGCCGCCGCGCAAATAAAAAATCAACAATGTCTGATTCAATTGATGCCAGCTCTGATTTGATCTGCTGTTTGTGTTGTACTGTGAGAAGTTAGACATGGAGTTAAAAAAAACCAGTTTCACTTCAATTTAATATAACAAACTTTGAAATAATAGGGGTTGATATTCCTAACAACTGCTTCATTACTCCAATGGGTTAAAATAAAGAGCTTGCAGAACAATAAATATCTTTGTTTTAAATTTTGTTCTAAGTACCTATATTATCAGTTTATGACCCTGAAATGAGATTTTGATAGATTTTATCGGAATCAAATTAATTTATTTTGTGATTTGTATAAGTAAAAAGTAGGTATACCTACATACAAAATGTCTCTCCAATTAGGTACCTACTTACATAAAATTGAATTGCTTCAAAAAGGTAAAATAAAAGCATAACAATAGAATCTGGTTCATTTGATATTAAAATTACATGCATCAAAATGTCAAAGTTTTGACGATGTAAGTAAAAAACGTTATTGTTTAGGTAACTAGACAGGTGCACACATATTGGGAGCGTGCACGACATCAGCACCATTTCGCAAACGAACTACCTACAAGGGCCATATTATTAAGTATGTCAAATAAGTGCATGGCATTTGCATATTATTTAGACTGTAATGTTACTTTTTCCTGGTAGGAGCCAGAAAACTGTAAGGTCACAGTCTAGCCCCACGTTTTGTATAAAATAAAGTGAATAAAAATGGTTTAGAAAGACAATAATTCAATTTAATTAGGTAATTAGTGTTTTTTGAGGCATCTGTTAAAAACAGTATACGGAAAAATGGACGTTACGGTTTTATAAAAACTAGTTTTGAGAGTGTAAAACACGAAATAAGTTTCCAGTCGCAAACTATGCTGAAAAAAGATGATTTTATCTGATCACGTAAGGAATGTTGAAGAGCTAAGAACTAATGGCAATCGTTATCTAATACGAGCCAACATCATTCGTCGAACATTGGTGACCTTAACACCCTATAAAACGAGTTTAAACGTAACTATTCTGCTAGCCTAAATCAAACGTACATTTTAGTATTGTACTGTAGATAAAGTGTATCAAATAATTCTCAGGTTGTCACTGGAGTAAAATGCAGCTGCATTTATGATCCGAGCGGCAAATGCTAACATGTTGCTGCTTTAATAATTATGTTACATCAACAATATAGCTAATCATTCAAAAACAAGCTGTGAACAACAATGGGGAAATCCCAGCATTATTCTATTTGTTCATTGTAAATTTTTCAAATGGAGGTACTTTCAAGATATTTATGTTTCGTCATCACAGTGATTAGTATAAATAAAAGTTTTGAAAATAAAAGGTAGGTAGTTGATTGACCAGACGAGATTGAGATTGATGTTATTAATTTCCTTCTTCCATTATTATTTTATTTGTTGTGGTATCCAAGACTTCTGTGGTATTTTCAAGCTTTTTGTGGTTCTTAGTTTGATTAAGCATGTATTTCTAATATCTAGCTAGAGCATCTGACTCGTAAACATTCTCCTTTCAATTTACTTTAGGGTGTACCGTTGTTAACTGGAAACATAACTCGGACTTGCTTGAGCGTCAAATTGAAATGTTTTTCTATGAAAATGTTGACTGCAAATTTTATTGTCAAGTATTGAATACCATGGCGATCCATCAACACTAAAACAATAGTTAATAAATGATCTACAAAATATAGAGCAAATAAAATTGATTTGATTGAAATTGTTAAGATTATGTCAAATATCATTTCTTTCTTTTTACAGCCCTATTACATGGGTGCACCACTGCCTAACCCTTCGGGGATGTCAGGCGAGATGTTATGTTATATTCACGTTCATTTTTGCAGTTTAAATACACCAACAATAATGACCCATTTCCAGGACAATATTTACAAGTTTCATTATGCCCGTTCTGGGGCACATTTCTCACAAATCCAGCTCTATGCCCGATACTGAGAAATTCTTAATGGAAAAAAATGCTCCGCGCACCAATACTGGTGCTCTGCTATGCATGATCCAGGAATCGAACCCAGGACCCCATTCCCAGCGGCGCCTGCAGCCAATAGGTCAACGAGGCAGCAGACCAACAATGCAAATAAAATGACATTGGTCATTATTATATCAGTTTTCACTACTTTGTATATCAATAATTGTGAAGGTCTGTTTTTAAATTCATTGAGGCTTTTACTCTTTCATTTGTTTAGATATTTTAGTGTACAATCTGGGTGATTGCAAAATACACACTTTAGTGTACATAAACTCTGTTTCAGTGTAGTTTACCTGAGCAATGCAGGCTTTCGACAATAATATTATTATTGTTTTTGTCAAAAATACATGATTCATAAATATACAGTGTAAAGGTACATGTATATTTTCAAAATGTTACCCATGAAGGTATTACCTCAAAATATAAGTGTATACTGCAAGGTAAAAAACAACCTAACGGTGGTAAGCCACCAGCAGTACGGTCTTATTTATAATTTTACTCAGCATATGGGTAAAGAACATAGGAAAACTTACAAAGTTTCCTAAATAATTGTCTATTTGAGTTCTCAATGACACATCCTTATTAATCAAAGCTCCAGATTTGTTACTTGAAATATGTGGCACCTAATATCTCAATGTTCTAACCACAATCCTTCATGTCAGCACTCGTGTACACTCCCCCCCCCCCCCTTTGTTTTCTATATTGTTTCACTTAAGTACTTACTCATACTATCATAGAGTAAAAGTAGTAAAGAAAACAAATGCCCAGATGAAAAGTTAAAATTCTTCTTTAGTCTGTGTGAATCCTTGATATTTTATGTTTGCCCATATAAATGAGGTTACATGCTTACTACATATAAATGAGTGGTTTGCATGTCTATGATGTATTAATCAGACACAACAAGTTGCCTGTCTGTTATTATTAGGTAGGGTCTAAGTGATTTTCCCTGAAAATACTTTAAGGCATAGTTAAATTTTAATAGCATTTTAAATTACAACATGATTAATTTAATATTGTACCAATAGATTGCTAGGTAAAGCAACATGTTACTATTGGGGATGTTATTTTAGATTGGGCCTATACAATATAATGGTAATATGTATTATCTTCTCCTAAAAGGGGGTGGGGTTTCAGAGTTAAAATAATTTGAACTGGAACTAAAACAGGTTTGGTTGATGGTCATTGACAGGCTGTTAAGACCTCGAAATTCTGTCAGTCTATAAACCTTTTCCCTCTCAATACTAATTGTTTTGAGTATTGGGACATTACACTGAATAGTATTTTCAACCATGTTTCATTTAATTTATCCAGAAAATAAATGGTTATACATTTAATATTGTTTGCATTTGGTTGGTTATGTGCTTAGGTAACTTTAATTTATAACCAATGATGCTTCCATAATATCATACTTAATGAAGAAGCTGTGAAGAGATTTCAAAAATTGTGGCCATGACATGCTGAGAGAATCTCAATAGAGCATGTGCAATCATGATAACTCTGTGTCAGCCAGCAGAATGCAAATAGGGCTGTCGAGTAACTTGTATTCGCTGATAAGATTTCAGGTGGCAAAGTATGGTCTCGCATTCACTGCAATATTATATGCATTAGCAAGACTATAATGCACATTTGATATGCAAGGTTGTCTCGCAACCATTGTGCTCATAGATTAAAAACATGTTTATAAATTTATCTGACCAGGGTCAGGATTTAGGGTTCGACTGTGAGGTCTATTATAGGTATTTTTAGTGTTAGCATTGTCCAATGACTTTGCTAAGGACATCTCGTGCCACACACTGATATTTTGTTATGTAGCTAATAACATAGGATACATGTTTTAAATTTACATGGAAATGGAACTCACCCGCTATGCCGATTATAGATATTTTCAGTGTTAGCATTGTCCAATGACTGCTACGAACATCTCGTGTCACACTGATAGTTTGCAATGCAGCTACTAACATAGGATACATGTTTTAAATTCACATAGACATGGAACTCACCTGCTATGCCGATTAAAGATATTTTCAGTGTTAGCATTGTCCAATGACTGCTAAGAACATCTCTTGTCACACACTGATAGTTTGCAATGCAGCTACTAGCATAGAATACATGTTTTAAATTTACATAGAAATGAAACTCCCCCGCTATGCCGATTATACATATTTTCAGTGTTAGCATTGTCCAATGACTTTGCTAAGGACATCTCGTGTCACGCACTGATAGTTTGCTTTACAGCAAGTAACATAGGGTACTCATATGTTTTAAATATACCTGGGCATGGAACTCACCTGCTATGCTGAGAATAGGTACCATTTACAGTGTTAGCATTGTCCAATGACTTTGCTAAGGACATCTCGTGTCACGCACTGATCGTTCAAGTTCCAGCTAGTACATAGGAAATATATGTTACTGGGGTGTCGCGCACCCACTGGGAAATACTTTAAGAAGCTTACAGCACACATGTGGTTTACAGTGTTAATGGCCCTCGTAGCGCTTGAATAAGCACTGTAGATGTCACTTATCCTGGGGTCAGTTAGAGCCAGGCATTCTTACGCCTAATGGTAGGGCTACAAGGGTTACAAGTTCACTGCTGTGGTCGGCTGCGTGAGCGTCGTCCGTAGGTATTTGCTCAGATTTCTGCGTCTCAGGTTACGATTTTCACTAACGATGCGCTTAATACGCGCAAAATACTGACTGTATTTTGTTATTTCGATAGAATTCTAGAGTAATCATAATTAAAACGAATAATTGGACGAGAAAGAACTTTTTTCTTGCGGTGTCAATAACGCGCGAAAAAGAAAAGTGACGTTTCGTGTGTCAAACGGGAAAGGACGATGCAAATGTTGCAATATTTAAAAAATATTTTTTAATTTTTTTATCTAAAAATCGCGGTGTTAATACGTCGTAAGGGAATTACTACCTATGTAAACAATAATTATTTGAAGATCACCACGAAATAAAATGCACAAACATAGGCGAGTGAAGTCTGTACATGGACTCTTAACGCAATATGGCAGAGCAGAGCGGTAGGGTGTCAGACTTCTACTGACCAAAAACCACCCATGTTCCTTCTTAGCCCTATGTGTCGAGCCCGGTCTCTTCTTATTCCCAGTGAAAAGGGCTAAAGTATTCTTGCATGTGCAAGACACGTTAGAACAAGCTTGTACATCAAATACTAAGTAGAAATAACAGTTCCTTGAAAGTCTTTCTTCCTTATGGTGGCTATTAGCACTATTTATTAAATTAATGAAGTAAGCACTGACATTATTAATGCGATAAATACTCATGAATGTACCTACTAAGGATATATTATCGTTATTATGATGTGGATTGTGGAAAGTACTAAAGAAGTTTTCATTTGACTATTAATATTTTGTCGTAAATGTGTTTCTATGTTTAAGGAGTGTCATCATTAGAGAAAATTATTTTTTAAACGGTTTTATCTAGCTCACCCCGTTTGTTTTATTTATTATTCTTGGGTCAAATTTAGTAATTCAAATTTCACCCTCTTCCTGTCAACCGATTAATCTGAAATTTTGTATACACTTTGGATTTTGGTGACAATACAATTATGTTTATTCATTATCATTATAAATTCAAGATGGCCGCCGCTACAAAATGGCGGATAATTTATGTTTTATTAATCCCATCAATATGGGTATCAAATGAAAGGGCTCAACAAGCAAAATACAATATACTATAAAAAATTGAAATCCAAGATGGCAGCCGCTACAAAATGGCGGATAACGTAGGTTTTATCAATCCCATCAATATGGGTATCAAATGAAAGGGCTCAACAAGCAGAATACAATATACTATAAAAAATTGAAATACAAGATGGCGGCCGCTACAAAATGGCGGAAATAGAAAATTATAATTTTTTTTTTTAACTACGTATAGAGGAGTTGGACTGCAATAAACTAACGGGCAAGAAACCTTGCAATAATGAAGCAATAAATGAATTAAACAGAATGCGAAATAAAAACTAAAAACTAGAAAATAAAAATAGGTAAAAAAACTTTTTAAGTTAAACGGTTTTATGTTAAACATACATTGCAATGTTTAAGATAAATGTACTAAAAACCAAAAAATAATAAAATAGATACAGTCGTGGGAATTATAAACATATGCATAGACTAGACTAAAATAAAACCGTGGGGCACGTCAATTGTCTACAAATTATCGACTTAATGTGCGATAGAAGAATCGTTTAATTCGTCGTTAAAATAGGCAGTTGGCCCGCAGACGGTGAGGAAATTACTTACTATTTTCTTGCTCATGGAAATTCCAATAGTTATACACTCCATGTAAATAAAAGAGACGTGCCCCACGGTTTTATTTTAGTCTAGTCTATGCATATGTTTATAATTCCCACGACTGTATCTATTTTATTATTTTTTGGTTTTTAGTACATTTATCTTAAACATTGCAATGTATGTTTAACATAAAACCGTTTAACTTAAAAAGTTTTTTTACCTATTTTTATTTCAAGGTTCAATTTACAATACGCGGCTTCGATCAGTGGTACAACATTCATATTTTCTTAAATATATTGTATTGTACGAAAATCTATGTAAAGTACCATCGTATAAAAACAGTTTGTGTTTAATCTTCAGGAAAGTTTTTTTTATGAAATTAACTAAATACATCCATTTTCCTTGTTAAATCAAGTTTTTTACTTCATGCAATTGTCCAAAAATGAAAACTCAGAATTAACTAAATGAACCTACAAGCTATTTTTGATGGTACTCAATTAGTTAAACATCAAGTTTCTCTAACGTGACTTACAACGAGAAGTAGAAATGCGTCGCCTTGAATAAAATCGTATTAGGGACAGGACGTCCTCAATCCCCCACACCTATGTATGTAAAATGTATATTATGTACATAATTTACTTTATAATGCAGTTTCATTGATACTGTGATCATTTCCAAGCTGAGAAAGTAGAGAATATGGCCATGAATGAATATTTTTATTGCATCCTTTTACCTTGAGATTTTCTCGGTGTTGATGAATCATTTTCCTTTCTCGTTATTGAGTAATATAACTACTATTATCTCCCCTGTGCTTGAACAGATGGAAAATTAAAGGTACACGTATTGTATTTTTTTTTAAACTTTGCCCTACGAACACGAATTCCTCCTGTATCGTGTGTGTCGTGGGTGCGTTCACAAACATTTAAACTCACCTAAACAAATACCCAGACCCGAAACATATCTGTAGGCCATACAAATATTTGTTACGTGCGGGGATCGAACCCGCGACACGTAGCGCAGCAGTCAACTGCTTGAGCCACTGCGCCAACCGTGCCGTCAAATCAATCAACTGTCGCTGATATAACTTTTGTCTATTCGTTTTTATATGAAATGGGCATATTTTTTTCTTGTGTCCGTCTTATACGCGTCCATATCTCTCACCAACTTTTCCTGCGCCGGCCTCGGCGGCGCATTCCGTCTTCCACCAACCATCTTGTGGAGAATTTGGCTCAGCAACCATCGTGCGGCTGACACGCCTATTCTTATTTTAGCCACCTTGCCAATGTCCACTATGCCCGTTTTGGAACGCAGCGTGGTGTTCGAAGTTTGAACCCTGTCATATCTTTTGACATCCAGTATGCGGCGTTCCATTGCACTCTGGTAAACTCCAACTTCAGATACTCGGTAAGTGACCAGATCTGACTACTGTGCTGTAGGTTAGGTCATTCATCATCATTCTTTATCTTCCCTACTTCTCTATTTCTCGTCATCTCAGCAAATAACCTACTTTCTAGCCATATCATCCTTCACACATATCCATCCTTATTATATTTAACTGAAACCCCATCTGTTCTACAACAAAATTATCATTAACTCAGACAGGCGTTAAGACACGTTCAATTTCACATCCCATATCTCTTGATTTTCTTCTTAAAACATTATTATAAGGATAGATACTCATTCGCCTACGTCCTCTTAATGACTGCAATCGATATTAATGAACGGAATTAGCATTGGTAATTGCGCGTATCGGTCAAACTAAGCGGAAAATAAGATAGGGTATAAAGTTCCCTGGTTGAATTTATGAATTATATATATAAAGATAAATATAATTACACAGCAGCGGTGGATCAGTGCGTGTCGGCCCCGACTTACGAACAGTAGCTCGTGGGTTCGAATCCAGGCAGGCGCATTACTCTGTGTAATTTATTTCATAACCGCTGCTCTCAAAACGGCGAAGGAAAACATCGTGAGGAAACCGGCATGTCTTAGAATCAAAAAATTCGAAGACATGTGACATCTACCAACCCGCACTGGGCCCGCGTGGTGGATTATAGCCCATCCCTCTCCTAGAGAGGAGGCCTGAGTCCCTGCAGTGGGAACAATATAGGCTGATGATGATGATGATGATGATAATTACACAAAACAGAAATGTGTAGCAATTAAGAGTAAATGATAGGGTGACGATTGATAGGGCCAGAAAACCCACTAACAATGAGCTTTAACAGTAGGTACACCTAGTAGGTATGTGTTAGAACTGCTAGGGGTTGGCATTATTATTAGTCTTACAAGTGTAGAATTCGATATTGCCCCTTCCGTAGACCTTCTCGTAGACTTCGAACAACAAAATGATAGATAAAATCAATCGATACTAGGTAAATTAGAATGTAAAACAAAACAGTGTATCATGTGGGCAATTGATAAAGACCTTTTGTTTAACAAAGTCCTTTCCTATTACACATACTTAAATGTATCTATTATGCCCATATCAAAACACATGAAGATGCAAATGATTGTAATTTGTAAAGCAAATCGACCATGTAATGATATTTATTGTAATAATCTACAAGAAATTGGTCTTTAATTAATGGACTAAAAGGAATTTTGTTTACATGTAGATATTTTTGTTTTGTTGATAGGATTCACTTTCAAGTAATAGACTTGAATATTCTTCATTAGGAATACCAGTTAAGTAACATTCAAAAAATAAAATATTACTCAGAGGGTGATTATATGGGCGGTCTTATGACTGCAAAGCAATCTTATCAAGACAACTCTTGAAATTGTTAATAAAATCCAATTACGATAGGTACCTTAGTAATATTTTGATTATAATTTTAAGCTGCTGGTGGGTAATATTAATGACAGGAGATTTCACTAACACTTAACTTCAAAATACATTGAAATGCACTTCATAGCACTTAGGCAAACAGGAAACAGGAAAGTATTTTTAATAAGAATAAATCGACAATCTACCAAGTTTATAAAAGTACAAGTGTGAATTTATTTTATTGACCGATAAGGGACACCATATTTGCATCAGAGCTAAGAGATAACAAATAAGAGAACAAAATGCTTTTAATCGAGTAACGTTTTCATTGCTAATCGTTTCGAGAAAGTCGATTTATGTTTTAATATCGAGTTTGTTATCGAGTAAAAAGGTTGCGCTAGTGAATTAGACTGCTGACCACATTTTGTACTGGTTGTCGTAAATTGTGCTGACGCTTTTCTCTTATTGAACTAGCATAAATTTTAATAAGTAAGAGTAGTGTAAGTTATTGGGTTAGTACTGTTTTTCCCATTCTTATTTTCGTTAATAATTGCGTTTTTTATTTCAAATAAAATCGATACTGTTAAAGAAAAAAGTATTTTTTCTATTGGTGTATGTTTTTTATAAAAAATAATATATTTTATATAAATATATTTTGAATAATCCCGGCTTTACAGATTATATTCTCAACAAGAATGATGGATATAAAGATGTGGATTAAGGTTGACTGTCCTAATTTTAAGATTTCGGGGGCAATCGAGAATGAATGTGTATGTAGAAATGCAATATTATTGTAATAACATTCGGGGGAAACAAGAAAGAGGGGAATCAGTATTACCCAAGTTATAAAGCTACATCATGCCTAATTAGGTAATGAAGAACAAATGTCGGGACATTCATTTCTCGTATCTTGCACACATAAATCTCACGGATGCCGTGTTCAATTATGTTATTTCTGTAAGGAGTGTGATCACATCAGTAAGGTCAGCTACCCAAATTGAGAGATCCCAAAATCCAACAAGGGATAAAGTGAAACTCCCATTTATTAAGCCGCGTTCAGAACAATAATTTTCGTATAACGTAACGTATAAATCACTGGCTGACGCTCACTTAGGAACGCGTATCGACTGAAGCCATCGTCGATACATCTCTTTCTGTACAAACAATAGGCCGGCTGTTCACCACCAATTTTTCTGTCAGCGCCTGCCGCATGCGCACCTTTTACGGTTTTTGACGTACGTCATTTTTACAGCCATGAATATAGAGATATTGGGATGACGGATCGGCTGAGACAAAGGTCAATTCGATTATTTTAATCGAGACATTTATCTCGATTCTTATTGTTTTCGAGTTCCGCGATACGAGACGTCTTAATCGGTCTGCCATTTCGGGTGCGTCATATGTTATCTGTGATCTACGGCTGGACGAGAGTGAAGGATAACAGTGATTTGGTATGTAGATGTCACTTGTGATTATACAGTCTCTCTGGGTGGTTGTCCCGCCATTGTAGCATTGTAAATAATCGGTTGACAAAAGAATTATATGATTTCTTTATCTCATTCGGACTGTAGCCTACAATTAAGATTTTACAGCTACTTTTTTATTCTTTTAAGCTGATAGAAATCTGGAGAAAGCAGGATATCATTTTTATTTACGTCCGCGATTTAAGGTAGTCGGTTATGAATATTAATGTTTTAATAATTTAAGTCAGACAAATAAAACAAAAGTCTAGACTGATAATTGGCACGGACGTTCTACAATAATAAATCTGCATAAATTAAATTCATATTTGTATCAAGATTATGAATGGCTACGAAACTTAGGATATACTGAGGTCTAGCTTCAAATACGCCTTCGAGGTGTAAATGACTCAGGTGCCTTCGGGCAGTGTATCTGTTGCAATTTCATTAGCATAGTCTACTTTATGAGTATAATTTAGTTTAGCAAAGAAGACTTAACAAAATTAGCCCGTATTTCAATGTTAATAGTGGATCAACTTTGAAATACGGGCTATTTTCGGTAACTCTTCGGGGATAGAACAAATCAAATAATATTACCAGTTTTTCAGCCATCACCATTATTTTCTGAGTGACAAGATTTTCTTAAGTAACATTTACTAAGGAAATTACTAACTTTAATATATCTGGCCAAATGTGGGTGTACGATTAGGTTCACCTCTGCATAATAGGGTTGCCATCTCAAAAAATTTGGAAACCAGGACAAGAAGCGTGAAAACCCCGAATTTTCGAACCCTAAACCCGGACATGTCAAGAGGTTTTTTTAAACGTGTCAGAGTAAAAAAACAGTTGAAAATAAAGGGGTTTGAACTGATGTGGCATAACAACCTGCCCGCCATTTTTATTTTAAAATAGACTTCATACGTGTATAGGCGTTAAATTGTATCCAAATAATCGTTCCCAGGTTGATTATTATTATGCGCACGAGAAAATCGCTTAGCGTCGCAATGAAACGCTATGTTGTGTCAAAGAATAGTTTTCTTGTGCTCCTAGTAGTATGTAATGTAGGTACCTACTCTCTTTCAATAAACAGTAATATAAATAATCATACATTATAGACACGTATGGGGTCTATTTTTATGTGGTCCATTGTACTCATATGTCGTATATCTTTACCTTCAAATATCTCGATAACGTGACACTTTGAGGTACCATGTTACATGGCATTTTCCGTTCGTCCAGGTGTCCTCTACCTATACATACCAATTTCATCGAGTGCCGTGATTAATAAAAAAATGGTGGTGGGTCTTTGCTTCCATACAAAAAAGTTCACACCCCTTGTACATGACACATTGTGTATGTACCTACTTAATAAAACAAAATCTTATTAACAAAATTGTTTTCATAATCAGTTGAAAATGTTAATCGAGTCGGTTCGACGGTTGATGGAAGAGTGCGGGTGCAGAGCGTGTGTCGCGGGTGACCCAAGACTTTAATTTTTTAAACCCGGACTACAAATGAAACCCCGCCCAGACGCTACCCGGACGCCCTCTGAACTAGGACAAATCCGGGAAACCCGAACGGATGGCAACCTTACCTCTGCATAACCATTCCAAACATTTTTAACCAATTAAATAGTTGAAAAGCGCTCTGGTCTAGTCCTATACATCCTACTATCTAACAATCTCACGATTGATCTGATCTGACCATAACACGGTTACAGACTGACAACCAAGCCACCTAGGTTCAACAACCAGCCATCAAACACGTCAAGCCCATTACTCACACGAACTCGCACTTTCGATAGCCAAGAGCACTAAACATTAAGTTATGTAGATGCGGTAACAAATTCGGTACTAAGTGTGCGCATGCGCATGTGCTTTCACTCTCACGCCTTAGACCGGTCCGCGATGCGTTTCCGGCGGAAGGGCGATCGATATAGTGGTCGATGTTTATGGTACAGTTTTATCGATAGAATTGGATTTTTAATAGGTCTAGACGGATAAATAAAATACTCTTTAATAAATACACCTAACAGACAAGTATGAAAAATTAGCAGTTGGTTGTCTTATCGCTGAGAGCCATCTTTTTAAGACAGGCTATGGATAACTGGATATAAAAGTTGATGATATTGAGAGATATAGTATAAGCATAATCAGTCTTGAGACTTCCCACTGCTGGGACACAGGCCTACTCTCTATACTTAAGTCGAAGAGGAAGGTAATGCATCACGTGGAACCAATTCGGGTTGAATGATATTCCATGTCTTCGAATTTTTGATTTTAGGACATGCCATGTCCGGCTTTTTATATTTTAGTTATAGATAATTTGATAAATATCATAGGTACCTAAATTATATTATTAGATTGACTTTGGATTGCTTTTATTTTCCTGTGAGTGATCATAAACAGACAGCGATAAACGTTTGTGGAAGTTAATAAAGCCTTAAGATAGACATCAGTCTCTCGACGGATGCCGCCGACTGGTTCTATATTTTTATTATTTCCTCCACTTCATTAAAACTATTAGAATTAAGGCTTAAAGTTAACTATTAATAACATGAATTAGTAATATCGGGATTTAGAATAAAGGAAATGTGGTTTTTAATTACTTTATTTTAGACCAGAAAATTACATAAAAACGCAAAAATTAAACACTTATATTCAAAACATATGTGGTTCTAATCGCATTCTATGTAGAACCCTTATCTTCTAAAAAGTAACAAAAATACGTTCCTTTGTCTAGCAAGAAACCTGCAATAAAAAGTATTGCATTAAAAAACCCAACACCTGAACAAAATTTTAATTGACAATAACCTGAAATGATTACCCAATTGTTTGGCAAACAATACGAGTTGGCAAGTGAACGGCTTCGATTTCCAAACCATTGATGATATTATCGATATGAACACCTACAGCGGCCACGGCACTGGGCTTGTTTTGCTCGACCTGTGTCACAGTAGACATATAAGTACTAAACGTACAGTATTTCAAGTAGGGACAAACTTTCTGCATCGGCTTATTGTTTTTTTTACTGAAAATATTTCTTTTTCTTTCTTTTAACACAACAATAAACTGGTCCACATCTACTCGCTCACATACATCATTCAATATATTAGACCTCCTTTACTTATCCTTATCCCAATAAGATAGTTGACAAAAAAAATCGAAGTATCGATAGATATCGTCAGATAGATAACCCAAAAATATTGGAGACTTTTTTTTCTTTTTTCTCATAAACAAAAAAATGAAGACGATACAGCGCTTCGAAAACTCGTGTGACGTCACATCGCACTGCATTTTTACCACGCAGTGACGTCAATAGCCCTTTTTTTTTTTTTTTTTGGTGTGTTAAAATTGTCGAATAACCCCTTCCGCTCTTGGGCAGAGCGAAAGGGAGTGTCAGACTTCTACTGACTAAAAACCACCCATGTTCCTTCTTCGCCCTCTATGTCGAGGCCGCGATAACCGGTGGACTACCCGCGGCCCGACGTCAATACCCCTTCATTCATGATCTTTGGTGCGTTTTACATATTCAATTTTATTTACTTTTTATAAAACAAAAAAACACGGATCCAATATTTGTCGATAATCTAATTGTTTGAGATTTAAGCCTCTCCATACAGGCCAAAAAAATCAAGCGACTACCATTAAGAGCACTCTCTGTGCAGTTAGAACCTCAGCTTGATCTACTGGTGGTTATCTTTACACAGTGCCTGTGTTAATGTGAGCAACTCGATTCTCGAATCGAGTTTGATGTGTGACAGACGGCGTGGGAGGTCGGAAACCGATATTAGATAATCGCATTAGGTTAACAAATGTTATATTAATAGTAATACCTTCTAGTTGAGTCATTTTGGGCAGTTACATCACATCACTATTAACGTGTTTTGACTTGTTATGTTAAATGGGAAAGCAGGAAATGTGAAGGATTCAGTGGCCTTAGCTGTGGCATTTCAAAGTTGAGCTTTGTATTGGATGTAGTAACACTAATTTCGTCAAAGTCGCTGGAAATACCTGGACAAAGGACACACAGGACCGAGAAATGTGGCGTCCGGGTATTAAAAAAATAAAAGAAAAGTGAGACTGTCAATTTACTTGCACTAGCTTTTGTCTGCGGCTTCGCCCGCGCGCAAATGATGATTTTTCATCCAAACTTTCATCCCCTATTTAACTCCCTTAAAATTTTTAAAAATCCTTCCATATTCCTTGTCTAAATTATAAAGGGAAACTGTACAAATTTTGAGGTTTCATAGGTTCAAAGGTTTGGGCTGGGCGTTGATGAGTCAGTCAGTCAGGCACGACTACTGTTTTTATTTATGTAAACGAAGTTCATGACTTTATGCGTCTGTGGTGACACCTCATTGATTGTGAACTCGTTTGAATCGGTGGAACTCGCTGTCATATTGATCCTTTGACAGAATGACACAGGCTTGTAAAATAAGGTTATGTTAAACACATTATATCATATTGAATATTTAATTAATAAGAACTGGTGAAGCAATAGCTTTAAATGTTGTTTCTATTTTCAGGTGAGTTTGTGATTAATTAAGGTTAAGAATGTTTTGTAACTAAAAGTGTATAACTGGTTTATGTAATAAAATCCTCTCTTTTCAGAGCAACTCAATTTTGGTTGTAGTTTTACTGTTCACCATAATATCCAAGGATAATTTATAAAATACATTATATTTATACAAACGTAGATAGAGATAGTTTATAATGGAGATAGCAACAGTTGAACGAATGGAGCTAGGATAACTGGTTTCAAGCATCGTCATTGGTTCGAAATCTGGTAACGTCATTTTATATTTCAAAATAGATTGTCTTCATTGGTCAGATTGGGACCCAGCTATGGTCACGCCATCTTCAATGAGGTTTTAACGGGTTTCCCCATTGAGGCCCGGTTAGGTACGAGAAGCACGTAAATTTTAAAAAAAAACGCTTTGAATTCAGCTGCATCCGGTTAGACTGGAAGCCAACCCCAACATAGTTGGGAGAAGGCTATGCACATGATGATAATGATTAATTTTGCTCATATTATTCGGTTTAGACCACTCCATTCCTAATTTCCTACCAATTTGGAACAAGGCTATCAAAGCCTCTAAGTTATCCTTGGCAGACTCCTTCGCAATCCGAGCTTGACTTCCCGTTCCTATCAAAACAAATAACAACCACCGTTATCAGTATATCACAGCAATTGGCCAACCAACCAGGCAACCAGTGAAAGGACGAAAGATGTCAACCAATGCAGAACAATTAAAAGGAACAAAGCTTTGTCACAGTACAATGTTAACCCAGTAAACCAACAAAACCCTTTTCGTGAAATCAAACGCGGGTGTAAGATCTGTTAAATGAATTCTTGTTATGTTAGGGAGAGGTCCATAAATCCGTAATTTGGTCCTAGTTTATCATCATTGTCCTACTCTTATCTCAATTTATATAAGTATAACGGTCATAGTATGTCCTCCTAACCTCCTAACTGCCTACGTGGTCGAGTGGTTTAGGCGTTTGGCATGTGACCCGGTGGTCGTGGGTTCGATTCCCACTCGAAGCATACTTTGTTAACTTGTTTCCAGTTTGGTTAGGACATTGCAAGCTTGAATCATCTGACTGTCTGACAAAAAGATGATTCCGTGCTTCGGAAGGCACGTATAAACCGGTGGTCCCGGTCGTCAAACCATGTCAAAGGCCCTTGAGGCGGTTTAAAAACTCGGACACCAGGATGTGTAGAGTTGTTAGACCGTACTGTCTTCACGATAAGAAGAAGACCTCCTATCAAGCCCTATCATTATTTGTAATGTAGCTGTAATGAGAGCTTATCCTTAATTATAATTAATACCATTTCGGATACAAAACGACAGCTGTCCAGGTTGCCACGTAAGGGTTGGACAAAATTAGAGCGATTCAAACGAGGAGAAGAAGATCGTGGTATCTAATCCCTGATTTCTTTGGTTGAAGTTTTCATTTGTTCCTACTTGAAACACTGTATGTTATTGCTTATATTTCTACGAGTACTAAACCTTTGTCTAAGCACGAAACCCGGTAGCAGTAAGCTTGGCCACGACTTGTGGCGCAAACTCAGCCGGGGTGTGTGGGCCGTGTCATGCTTAATTTCGATACAAATTGCTAAAGCTTGAACAAGGCGAAAAGTTTCAGTAATTTAATCGTTTTGAGTAAGTTGTGGCTGTTATAATACTTGTGTTGTAGACAATTGGGTTAAGTTTCCTGTAATGAAAGGCACACCCTTTCTTATTGTGGGTGTTATTGTATGCGTGTGTAGCTGCAGTTGGGACAAGGTTTGCAATATTTTTGACGGCTCCGGAGAATCTAATCCGTCTGTCAAAAGATTTTCTAGAATACTTAGGGTCAATTCACACGTACCACAACCACACCACAGCCACAACCACACCACAGCCACAACCACACCACAGCCACAACCACACCACAACGACGCCATGTGATCGGGTGTATATGTTGTATTGAAAATGAATATTACAATTTACACGTACCACATTTTGCCGTTGTTATCGACCACCTGTGTAATACGACCACATCGCACGTAACCACAGCTTGACCACATTTTGTCGCTGCAACGTGGTGTGGTTGTGGTACGTGTGAATCGACCCTTAGTTATTAATCATCTGTCTAGCCTTTTTGTAACCATTTTGGCATCGGTTTCCAGCCTTATATAAAATTGTTGTAGCACTATTTAAGGACGGTTTAATACTGCTGTGCGATTTCTAGAATAGGGGTTCGGACTAAAAAATACCTAATTAGTCCGTCAGATAGATTTCCAAAAATATTGGACACGTATTTTTTCTTTTTTTCACATAAGCAAAAAATGAAGACGATACAGTGCTTCGAAAACTTCTGAACTCCTCGAAAACGTCATATGTTAATACATTTTTACCTACAATTGACGTCACAACCCCCCACTCATGATCTTTGACGCGTCTTATCTTCGTATTTTTTTTTTAATTTGATAAAACAAGAAACACGTATCCAATATTTTTCGATAATCTAACGTACGGACTAATTAGAATAATATTTTTTTGACTCAGTCCGATCCCCTATTGTGATATGCCTTTGGACTATCAAACGTAGAGTTTTTTTATTACCTGCCTAGCCTTTTCCCAAGCAATGTTGAGGTCCGCTTCCAGTCTAACCGGATTGAGCTGAAGTATTAAACATGCAGCGGTTGGCGATCTGACCTCCATAACCCAGTTAGTACTGGGTAATACGATGCCCCTTGGTAAGACTGGTTGTGACCTTTAACCAGTGGCGTGCAGTGGTCCCCCACGATGGGTAGGCTACGAATAAATGACAGCAAAAAAAAAAAAAAAGTAAGCCTGTAAAAACAAAACTTTTAAATACTTACCATTCAAAAACTCACCACATTATTCAAGGTTTAACTCACGATTTTCTAATGACGATGCAAATAGAAGAAAGATTCGGCCACCTCAAATATCTCATCCAAGTGAGTGGGTGATAGTTACAGAACACGTAACTTGCAAGATTTTGGATAAATTTTCGTAATTCGGGTACATGTCTACCTTTAGATACAACTTGAATCTTATCATTATACGATCCGCCCCTAAGACGACCCACTGACCGATAATTGAGAACACTTATTACCTTTAACATGTAATAAACACACATTATCAGCACAAACTTCACTAGTAAATACCATTGTTATTTGTTACGTGAATAAACAAGTAATACACAACAAAATTAATATTTACACTACTGTTAATAACGTTAACTGTACGTTTTCGGTTTCAAAACAAAATCGCATTATATAATGCTTGTCACAACAATGAAACAGTAATGTCTTCCTCTTACGTAAAAAATAATTTCTAGGTTATTATTGTCGATAGAAAAATACTAGCAAATAAAATTGCATCATTTTCATATCGAGTTGGTTCACAACAGCAGTCAACATTTTTTGCTGGATTATACGAAATCCAATGAATGAGGTGACAAGTTTACAACATTGCGAACATCGAACTAAACAGGTGCTGCGCTCTATGCACGGAAGCCCGAAGTTCGCGAAGCGCGAAATTAAAATTTCCTTACGTTTTTGCAATTTATAGGCCAGTGCTAGGTTGTATGTTCATTAAAATATGATTCCCGATTTTAAGACGTATGTAGTCATATTTTATTTAACATACAACCTAGCACTGGCCTACAAATTGCAAAAAAATGCAAATTTTGAACTTCGCGGGTTATAGATTGGTTGTGTTGTTGCAGCCAATCACAGCCCACTCAGCTACAGTCGTAGGAGCTGCTGCGTTAAAATTGCGAAAATCTATGTATGTGTGCGGTTCATAGACACGGCCATACGTACCGATGTGACGCTGTGTGCATACAATTATGAATGGGTTTTAGACAAGTCGAGTGTTTGTCTATAAGATTCGTACTAATCGTAATCCTTGTCAATGAGTTTTAGTGGGACGCGAAAAATTGCTATAAGTATTTTAACAGGAGTTTGAACTTTTTTATGATTAATTTGTACATAGTGTTATTTTATTGCATCGTTAATTAGTTATAAGAAATGCTCAGTTGGTAAGGTAGGCTAAGCCTAAGAGCCTAAATAGGGCGCACGCCCCTGCCTGTAACGACTGTTAAATAATATGTACAATTGACAGCAAGGACCAACGGCTTTGACCAACTTAGAGTCCTTATTATTACTTTAATAGGCAACTTCCTCAACGTTTAATAAATTACGACAACTTCTCTGCTGAAAATTGTTCCTTAATTACACTCAACTACAAATTACATTGAAATTGTACAACAGCAACACTGTACAGTCAGCAGCGCCTATATGTATACTCTTAACAAACTTTAAAAGCAATTTTCGCCTACTGTAATGATTTTAATTTTCATGTTACGAAATGAAACTAATAATTTGGAAACATTATCATCATAAAAAAGTTCATATTTCAAAGTTGCAATTGTTATTTCACCAGAAATTCGCGTTTGAACTTGGACAAGTGTTTACACACATATTATGCTCGTGACTGTACACCACCCTTATTGCGAAACGTGTACCTTCTAAAGGTTTATTATTAGTACTTTGAAATACAATTAGAACAAGGCAGCTAATTAAATTTTAATTAAAATCTATAATGGAAACAATAAAACCAACAAAAACGGGATCGAGTGCAATCACCTTTCAAATCTAATGATTTACTGCAAAATTCCTGCTGTAAACACACACAATGTACACACTGAAACTGACACAAAGTTTCATTGTGTCGAGCTGTGTAGAATTTGTTCTAGAGAATTGAATGCTTCAATTCCTGTGTTTCGTTGTTGGAAAACGTTGAACGAAAGTCGACATTAATTTTGCTTGCTCCTCGTGAGATTTTAATTGCCATTACTGTGATAACATTAATAACAAATGATGCAACCACGATTTATAGTACCTAACTGACGTATAGAAAGTTTTGTTTTTAGCTCTGTTTGATTCGCTTGCGGTTGAAAATGTTTGACGCATTGAGTTTATAGTGACAGTGTTAATTGAGTTTGGTTTTTGTCAGCAGTTAATTTGAAATGAGTGCAATGTCATTGACTGGACAAATTTAATGATGCATCGTCGGATTATCTTTAGTCAGACGGCGGTGAATTTCAATACTCAATACTCAATACTCAATTCTTTATTGCATTCCATATGTATAAAATAGGTGGTAGGTACATAATAAAAAAGAAGATCAATATGGACCCTGTCGGGCACAGCAAAGATAAAGAGAGGGGAAGACAGCTAAATAGGAGTTCAAATTATCATTAATTATTTAATGTGACTAATCAGGAGTACTAATGTATAGATAGAATATATAATATAAGGTTTGCGTATATAGGTATAGTAAAGTAAGATGTATTGTGTAGGTATTAATAATTATTAATTCAAGTTATTTTCTTATATTTAATTTATTGTTTTTATATTTGATATTCGATACTGAATTGTTTTAATAAGTATTATATTATTAATGTTACTATTTATTTTATTTATTATTTTAGTATTATTGTTTATTATTTTATTAAATTAGTGTTGTTGTTTATTATATTGTTTAATTTATTCATCATCTAAAAACTCCTTTACTGAGTAGTAAGACTTTGATTCCAAAAATTGTTTTAGTTTATTAATGAATACATTTATTTTAGTTATTTCTCTAATTTTGTTTGGTAATTTATTATAGATTTTTATGGACATAATTAAAGGGCTGGTTGAGTGCATTTTGAGTCGGGATTGGGGTTTGTTTATTTTGTTTTTGTTGCGTCGAAAAGTGTATCTTGTTTGTGTTTCTTCACAAGTAGTGTAAAAGTCGGGGTGTTTTTTGACAAATTTACATAATTCTAAGATGTATAGACAGGGAAGTGTGAGTATTTTGTGTTTTTGGAAGTGTGGTTTGCAGCTATCTGTTTGTTTTATGTTGGCCAATATTCGAATTAACTTCTTTTGTACAGTAAATAAGGTTTGTGAATCAGTACTGTTACCCCAAAGCATGACCCCGTAGCTAAGCCATGCCTGGGCATACGCATAATAAGTAACAAGTGCAGTTTGTAGGTTGGTCGATTTTTTAATTTCGCGTAGGGCATATGTGAATTTGGATAGTTTTGCCCTTATTTTCCGTACATGGGATTTCCAATTTATGTGGGTATCTATTGACAAACCAAGGAGAGTAAACTCATTTACTTGTTCTAGTTTTGAATTTTTATAATTAAAATGTAATTTTAATGGGTTCTTTTGATGGGGATGAAAAGTGATTAATTTTGTTTTGGAGTAGTTGATTTCTAAATTATGGTTTTCCATCCAATTTACAACTGCAGAAAGAAGGGAATTTAATTTATCGTTTATATTATCATCATTTTGACATGAGGTAAGTAGAGAGATATCGTCCGCGAAAAGAACGCATGGTCCGCTTATAATTTTAGGAAGGTCGTTTATATATATAAGGAACAACAAGCAGCCTATTACACTTCCTTGGGGGATTGACGCGTTAACTGCTTTACTGTCGGATCTTATTTTAATTATTTCATTTGTGTTATTATCAAAATATTCAATTTCTACTAGTTGTACCCTATCTTTTAGGTATGACGCAAACCATTCAAGAGCTTTTCCTCGTATTCCTATTCCATGTAATTTATCTAGTAGTATTTTGAATTGCACCTTATCATAGGCTTTAGTCATATCGAGCAGCATACCTATAGCGTAGTTTTTATTATTTATAATAGTTAGAGCCTCTTGTACGTATTTATAGACTGCTAACGTTGTAGACCTATTTTTACGGAAACCATTTTGGCAATCGTCGAGTATTTTATATTTTTCACAAAACGAGTATATGCGGTCGCACATAGCTTTTTCAAAGATTTTAGACGCAGTTGGTAAAAGCGCGATAGGGCGATAGTTGTTAGGGTCGGTTTTATAATTTTTTTTGTATATAGGTTTTATCAGTGCGGTTTTAAGCTGACTAGGAAAGGTTCCTTCTTCAAAAGATTGATTAATTAATTTGTAAAATGGTAGGGTTAGTTCGTCTGCACATTGCTTAAGTAGAAATGGGGGAAGTTCGTCTACTCCACAGCTTTTCTTATTTTTTAAATTTTTTATTATTCTGTTTACTTCATAGGGATCTACAGGGCTGAGAAACATTGTGTTTTCTGTGGGGCACACCACAGGGGCTCCTTTTGCTAGTGAGGTTTTTTCCCCAATAGAAGCGAAGAAGTCATTAAATATATTGGCTATTTGCTTGGGTTCTGTTATTAGATTATCATTTTTATGTAATTTTATGTTAATTTTTTCGTTTTTGATTGATTTATTAGTTCTTTCGTTTATTATGTTCCACATAGTTTTTACTTTATTTGTTGAGTTTTTCATTTTATTTATATATTGTAGTCTTTTTGATGTCGTTACAGCTTGTTTTAGGGTTTTTTCGTATTTTTTATAATATTTAGATAATATGGAATTTTTTGTTTTAGAAGTAAATATTTTGAGCAATCTTTTATTTTTGCAAGAATATCTGATTCCCTTGGTTAGCCAGTATTTTTATATAGTGTTTTTATTTTTATTTTTTTCAGCGGAATACTCTTATTTAAAATTTTATATAATATATTGTTAAACGCAATGTAGTTTTCATCAATAGTTTTATTTGGTTGTATGATTTCGTTCCAATTTAATTTTTTCAATTCTGATTTAAAGTTTTCTACATTTTGTGAATTAAATATTCTTTTTTTCACAAACCAGTTTGTTTTCTTTTTGCTGTCACTAAGCAGTTTCATGTGAAAAATGGTTGCACAATGGTCTGAGAAACCTAATTCCTCTACGGTGGTATAGGTATGTGTATTATTAAAATTTGTAAAGATTAAGTCTAAGCATGTTGAGGTAGTTTGTGAGATACGTGTGGGAACTTTGATATGTTGTATGAATTGATGTTCTAACATTAAATCCAAGAACAAGTTAGTTTTTAGACAGTTATCTAGGATATTTATATTTAGGTCCCCTCCCAATATCACATTGTACTTTGAATATTTAATATTAATGTAGTACATCAATTCTTTTAATTGGCGAGTAAATACTTCCTCCTCTCTTCTATTCCAATACATAGTAACAATAATTATATTCTCATTAGTTAATTCTATTGCACATAATTCTATACAATACTCTACGGACATACTACTAATATCACAAATTTCCTTGTATTCGAAATGATTTTGTAACAAGATACAGACACCACCGCCTCCCCGGGTAGGGCGACAATAAGATGCAGCAATTTTGTAGCCGCTAAACTGTAAGATAGTCATTTTTTCTGGTGATAGCCAAGTTTCGTAAGTAATTTATGATGGCGTTAAGCGCAGAGGCTGCGATTCTCTATACAAATGTATTTCCTATTGACTTTTGAATAAAACCTCTACAGCAATCATTTCGAGCGTAAAATGCGGCTTTTTTTGGCCTTTTTTCGATATTTTCTTTTAGCTGCTGAAAAAAAGGAAATTAATGGGACGTCCGAAGTGGTTTTTATGTGGGCCGCGGGTAGTCCTCTGGTTATCGCGGCCTCGACATAGACGGCGAAGAAGGAACATGGGTGGTTTTAAGTCAGTAGAAGTCTGACACTCCCTTTCGCTCTGCCCAAGAGCGGGAGGGGTTATTCGATGATTTTACACCCACCAAAAAAAAAAAAAAAATGGGACGTGTCTACAGTTAAGACCTCGATTATATGAAAAATTGCTCTAGAGGCGTTACTAAGGAGAATCGCAGCCCCTGTTCCTTGAAAATGATTTAGTGCTAATCATAAGCCTATCGAAAGCTACGCAACAACACCATGTAGTCTACCTTCTGCATCCTGTGTGTCTCAGTTACCTAATAATCATTAGACCAACACCTGGGGGGCCATACATGATGATGACTGCAAAATAATTTTCTAGTCTAGCAACATTATCGTCAAACTTCTGACAACCTCAAATTGTCGCTTGTCACAACATATTTGTCACGATGTCTGTTATTACCATCTCCTAAACTTTCATTGCATCGGTTTTAAACTTGTTATTCTTATAACTGCTAATTAACATGTTTATTATTGAGGCCAGTGTACGAAATGTTGTAATGATACGTTATAATCTTTCGTTTGAACATGAACTCTTTTAAAACCCATAGTTAGTTTATGTCCAGTTTAGAAAGACCTATAGTTTAGTGTCAAATGTTCAAGAATGGGGGTCAGTAATCATTGGTTGAGGTCGCAAAATTACCCTTTGGGTCTAGTTTAGAATGACCCATAGTTGTGTATAAAATGTTAAGGTATGAGGCCCAGTAATGGATGGTTTGTTTCGCAAAATCACCCTTTGGTCACGCAACCGTCATTATTGCAATTAAATGATTAGAACTGTTTCGAAAGAAAGGTAGGCAGTAATTATTGTATTGGAAAGAAACCCTTCTAATGGGTTACGAAAATAAATTGCTTTTCACGGAAATTAAACTTTAACTACTTAATTAATGTGAATGAAGCTTTTGAAATTGCAATTTCATATTGTTTCTTTTGTGTGGCGAATTTTAGAGTTGCTTTTTGGTCTAGTTGACGCAAACACGACAGTGGAGTTTGAGGTCCTAGATTTGTTCAGGTCGGGCAAAGTGTATTGGCTTTTCCATCAAGAATAGGGGATCGGACTGGGTCAAAAAAATATGATTCTAATTAGTCCGTCTCAGTTAGATTATCGAAAAATGTTCGAAACGTGTTTTTTTTTTTTCAAATTAATAAAAATTTACGAAGATAAGACGCGTCAAAGATCATAGTAGGGGGTTGAGACGTCACTTGTAGGTATAAATGTACTACCATGTGACGTTTTCGAAGAGTTCACGAGTTTTCGAAGCACTGTATCGTCTTCATTTTTTGTTTATGTGAAAAAAGAAAAACTACGTGTCTATTATTTTTTGGAAATCTATCTGACGGACTAATTAGTTTTTTTTGTCCGATCCCCTATTGATCTATAGAAGGCATTCTAAATTTGTGCATGGTTGATGTCAATAATCTTCCCTCAATTAGATATATTATTAGCCTTGTTATATTCTGTCTCCTGCTGATATGGAGGGAAGTGGAAATTATGTTTTTCCTACTCTGCTTCTCCAATTTTGTTGCGGGATACAAAATATTTAAATATTGTTTTTTCTGGGACTTCGTCGAGGTCCATTGTCTCGGCGCTTTTTTGGTGGTCGCCACTGTTGATTCTGGCTTTCAGGAGTGACAGTGGATTGGGAATGGTGTAGAGGGCTTGCCCTAATTTTTTTAGACTTGTATATAATTGGAAATTTTGTCAATTATATTGCGTGTATTTCTGTCCAAACCTTTGTAGATTACTAGCTTGATGATATATTTTGTTTACGTCTTACTTTCACGATAAACATACAGTAGACATTCATATGCAATCCCTAAGATATGATCTTTAAAACTGGATGCAGATCCAAGTAGTGTTTTGAATTGCAACACAGGATGACGACGACGACTGAAAAACCAGTCGTCGTAGTTTAACATTGAAATTCATTCACTGTTTAATTCAGTGTGCTTTATAGTCGCCTCATTTATAAACAGGCTTAGGGATGGTAAGTTTTATGTAGAGCTTTCTAGAACTTTCTGAGATTTTTTACGAAAAATCTTACGTTTTATGTGAGTGCCAGGAAAATCACTGTGACAGTGCATTTTTACCGTTTAAGAAATGATTAATTTGCGATCAGCACAATAGGGGATCGCACAAAAAAAAAACGAATTAGTCCGTCAGATAGATTTCCAAAAAATATTGGATACGTACTTTTTCTTTTTTCACATGAACAAAAAATTAAGACGATACAGTGCTTCAAAAACTCGTGAACTCTTCGAAAACGTCACATGATAGTAAATTTTTCACCTACACATGACGTCACAACCCCCCACTCAGGATCTTTGACGCGTCTTCGTCAATTTTTATTAATTTGATAAAACAAAAATACGTATCCAATATTTTTCGAAAATCTAATTGACGGACAAATAATCATATTTTTTGACTCAGTCCAATCAAAATTGGCAAAAACTTGACCAAAAACAAATGGCAAGCAGGTTGAGAGAGAAATTACTTCATAACTGCAAAAAAGGAGGAGCTTGTGGATAAGCCGCGCTTGTCTAGGTTGGTCTGTGGTTAGGTTAGGTTGGCCTCGGACTGGAAGCCGATCCTAACATAGTTGAGAACAGGCTAAGCAACACGAGGCACTAAGGCTCTCTCTTTTGATGAACTTCAAAAGAGAGTGTTTTCAGTTATTTCGTAATTGCGACTTTGAGTGAAACCAATGAGTTCTTTTGGTTAAAGGACATTGCTTCACAGAATTTCAATTACCATAACCCCTGTGAAAGTACACCTTAATTATTCTAATACACTTTTGATTTCTAACTCGCAGCCGACCACAAAAAATAGTAATTTGTAATATCATAAAGCTCACAATAGGCGGAGGACATTTTAAAGTCGTCAAATCGAGCGAGCAGCCATTGTAAATCACTCAGCGCAACCAACAATAGATTCGGCTGATCGTAAATAATAAATAATCGCTGAGCTTTCTACGCTGCGTTCTCATCTATCATTAAGCCGTGCATTAACATTCGTGAGACTATTCCTCACTTTCTCTGATAATTCGGTGCCAATTATGCAATTTGGGGATACATCGCATAGATCTTCCACTCGTTCGTGTAATGTTTGGTCTAGACATGAAGATCAAATTCTACAAAGTTACGAACATCTTCTTACTGCTGTAGTTCTTTGTGTTCTTTGTGGGGTCGGTGTAACTCGTTTTCTTCTTCCATTGGGGTGTCAGAGTCACGGCATTATGTACTCCTTTCTCTTTTATGTCATTCCTCACAACCATCCATATTGAAGTGAAACTTCTTGGGTGCTTCCTAAGTAAATCCAAGTCGTTGTATACAATAGGAACGAGACTTGTGCCTCTTTGCGTCACGGGATGGGATTTCCAGTAGGGCAGAAAGTAATTGGGTTTTGCCAGCAGTAGTCTTTGTAGTCAGGATAAGTGCAAGATTGATGGTAAAACCGCTCGCCTTTAGAAATTACTCACCATAGAGGTTAAGTTTTTTTTCAAGGTTTCTAGTATTACCTATTTCAAGAAATGAACCCTATAACCAATTACCCTGCGTATCCATAGACACCAAGGTGTTAAGTGCATGATTGGTCAATCCCCAGTCAATGATGTATAGAACAATTTCGTGCTCAAAAATGTTTCGTTTTTTTGTCACAACACTTACTCTATGGTCAAGGTTATGCAAGTGTATATTTTTAGACCCGGTTTTTAAAATAGCCAGGCGTTATTGCGTTAAATTTTTTCTTTAAAGACGCGTTCATGTGAGCGATTTTGCAGTTAATTAGAGATACCGAGACAGATTAGTCGTGGTTCAGAGAGAGATTAGTCGAATGTTTATTTTTTTTATTCGTGAATGATTTTTATGCGTGTTTTATTTTGCATTATGATTCATGTCAATCTATTTTTTGATCGTTGTCGTTGATCAGTGGTGGCCCAGTGATGCTGTGAGCTGCGCAGTTGAAGGTCGTGTGTTTGAACCCAGCCATGCATTTTTTTTTTGTTGCCCGAACTATCCCACTCTTGCGAAAAGGCTTATCTTTTCGCCACCTAACGAGAAAGCCATCCAAGACGTCCTTCTATCTTCTCTTCAGTCTGGAGCGAACCCCGGCTAGCTGTCGTACACTTACTATGTCTTATACCACTGCTCTCAAAACGGTGAATCAAAACATCGTGAAGAAACCGACATGTCCTAGAAACAAAAAATCGAACACGTTTTACATTCGATCCGCAGGTACTAGGCTTGCGTGCATGGTGGATTACGGCCCACTGACTCCGAAGAGTAGGACTGTGTACCGGCTGTGGGTACAGTCTGATTATGTTTGTCATATTCAATCTCTCTAACAATTTCTTTGGCATAAGTAATGTTTGCGCCAATTTCGTGCCTTCATAATTCAGACTCCATATTTCAATTTACCCCTTTATAAGCTTTGTTTTAAGTTATTCGTACATAGGCGATTTGATATTATTTATTATATTGATAACGGCACCCACAGTTGGCGGTGTAACATGTAATGTAACGGTGTAAAATACCTTAGCAGTAGTGTTCCTGTCATGTTTCCGTCTTTGTTAGTATTAGAACAGCTATTCTATATTATTGTCAACTTCAGTCTTTGTTTATGACGGGTTTATAGTCTTCTGAGCTAACTTTAGCTACTGTTTGCCTCGTTGTACCTACACCTGTACCTAACGCTTCGGGGTTTACAGGCGGGATATTATGTTATAAAGCTGCACAAGGATCTTATGGCGCATGGCAAAATTAGAACTTTAGCCGCCATTTTGCTTTTTTCAAAATATACTTTCAGCAACAGTTTAAATAACGACCCCCCAGTCTAAGTTATTCAAATGTCAATCAATGCAAATGCACTAGTGTGACTCTCCGAATCCCTTAATATAAGTTACTTGTCCGATTCGCCTGCGCTTGAAAATTATCACCAGTATTTTTTTCTACCGATAATAATTAGCGTATTTAAATCAGTTTTGTACTTTAACACGTGTATCTGACTAGACTACGTTGATTTGCATCGTCCACGCACACGATATCGCATGTCAGATAATATTTCTTCGGAAAAAAACCTGTGTTTACCAGCGCATGTAAACAGATCTTTACATGGAACGCACAATGTGATGCTAAAGAGGTTCGCATATTTCGCACGATTTTTAGTTCGTAGAAGTCTGACACTCCCTACCGCTCTGCCCGCCGGAAGGAGTCATTTGAAGATTAAAAAAAAAGGTATGAATATAAAGGGTGTAAAAGTACCCTTAACGCAAACGAAGTGCACTTGTTCTCCCCTCCACTACGAACATTTTTTTGTTCTAGACTATACCTGGGAACCCCCTAGTTACGGATATATCGGGGGTAAAAGTTCCAAATTTTTCATAGCTGTTTTTGTAAATACATACTAGTTCTTCAGGTTATAACTTTACTTATATTACCTCCATGACCCCTATTCAAAGCATCTACTAGCACAATGTTTTAAGAATGGTACATTGAGTTTACCGTAAAATGTGATTTTTGACCCCAAAAAAAATGTCGTTTCCCAGCAAAAAAATTTGCATAGGTGTACTTAGTTTGATGTACAGAATGCTTGGTTTACGTTTGTGTGAAGGGTTAGTTTACACCCTGTAAACGCTCTCCAGATCTCACTCTATTAGATGTTTCTTTTTTGCCATTGACCTACACCAGTTTTAAAATATAAAGGAAAAATGGATTATACCTAAAAGTCATTGATCCGCGCACATTTTCTGTGGTAAACGCAGGGGTTGCGAGACTTTTCCGAAGTATTTGGTATGGGTCTGTCTGTTATTAAATAAATATATATTATAAATATGAACAAAAAAAAAGCACTGATAAATTTTATTTGAGTATTTTATTTTATGAGATTATTGGCATCAAAGGGGCACAAATCCCGACTCCGTGAATCATCATCATCTGCCTAGCCGTTTCCCAACTAAGTTGGGGTCAGCTTCCAGTCTAACCGGATACAACGCGGCTTAACATAAAGATCGACCCGAGTGGCAGTTATTATTAAGACAAAACTGATGGACTGAAATTCCTGATGGAGGAAACTTAAAAACGCTGCCCGCTTGACCAGGGATTCGAACGCAGGACTTCATGCTCAGCAGTTGCACTTGCAACCACTAGGCCAACATGCAAATCTCAGCATCAAATCGTGTGAACATGAACAAACCAAAATCGATCGCAAACTCGTGATTCATACGACCCAGACTTATATACCTTCGAGGACGAAACTTGAACAGGCGCCTCAGATTGGCTTTTTGGCTTAATGGCTCTCGTTGTGTGGTCGTTATTCGTGCTAATTACTTGTGATGTCGTGGTCAGTGTCAATGCGATCACTCCGTTGATTCGCCGAGGGCTGGCCACACATCGAGAGATCGCTATCGAAGTATCGATTGGGAAACGAGACCAATTAAGGGAAATTGTCGAAAACTCGCTTAATGATTTATAGTGCGAGACGAGGACTGGTACGTTATTGTTGTAATTAGTGAGGTGGCGTGTTGTGGTGGTTTTCGCACGTTGGTTGGGTGCTTTTGGTATTTTTTTCAAGTAGCTGTTGCGTGTGTTTAATTGATTGAGCGTTTTGAGCTGTGTGTGATCGTTATCTTATTATTTTATTTCTTTAAAACATTGGCTTAGACTTAGAAATGTGTATGGCATTATATTTTATACCAATGCGAAATAAGAGAAGACCAAAGTGACGAGACATTTCACCAAGTATGAAGGGTGCGAACCTTTTGCCATAAACCTGCCACAAATCCAGAATCCGCGGCTGCAACTGTTATCGGATATTCCTGATGATAAAACCCAATAACACTTTGTCCGCCCTGAGAATCCTACCAGAGGACCTAATGCTCAGTCAAAAACTGCTCACAAATAATACATAATCAGAATACAGTTAACCGGAGAACACTATCAACCCATTTACGGTCCCTTTCATTCCGTGGTGCGTTGACAGGAAATCTGGAACCAACGCATAATTTACCTCCCACACAATATATCAATATCTTCCCACATAGAACAGCTCACTTGGTAATCCAATAAAATAGGCTTAACCTGTCTCTCAAGCTTTAAGGCCAGACCTTATTGCTGTACAAAATATCTTAAGAGTTAAGAGTTGTGCAGATTTTTATCTTTTTTTTAGAAGTCTTGGAATCTGCGTTCGAATCGTGAGTAGGTACTGTATGTGCTGCATGCTTTAAGCTATGATCACACTTATTGAAGGAAAGGAACTCGTGGCTAAATAAGACCAGGTTAAGCAGCACTTGTCTTGGATGATCCGTGGATGATGTGTCCCCCGTGCCTCGGAAAACACGGTAAGCTGTTGGTCCCGGCTGTCACCAAAAAAACCCCTACCCTATATATTTCACCAAAAAAAACTAATTAGTCCGTCAGATAGATTTTCAGAAAATAATGGACACGTATTTTTTCTTTTTTCACTTAAACAAAAGATGAAGACGATAACAGTGCTTCGAAAAGTCGCGTCAAGTCTTGTGACGTCACAAGGTTAGTTACCCGCAAAGTGACGTCATAAGCCCTCACATATGATCTTTGACACGTTTTATTTTCGTATTTTTTTATTAATTTGATAAAACCAAAAACACGTGTCCAATATTTTTCGATAGTCTTACAGACGGGCTAATTAGATTTTTTGGTGAAATACCCTATTGTAGGTCTTTTGACAGTCGTTACAGTTAGCCAACGGCCTGAAAGTCTGACAACCAGTCTTACCTATGGGAAGGTAAGACTGGTTTACGTGCCCGTCGGGGCTGCGGAATGTTGTAAGAGATACCGCAGCCTTGACATAAAGGGCCAAGAAGGAACATGGGTGGTTTTTAGTCAGTAGAAGTCTGACCCTCCCTTTCGCTCTGTCCAGGGGCGGGAGGGGTTATTTGATGATTTCCCACCCCCCCAAAAAAAAAATATGACTGGTTTACGTATTACCGGGTGGCGTAAACTGGGTTGTGGACGCCAGACAGGAAGTCGCTCCATGTACAATGCTGGAAGCTAACATAGTTGGAAATAAATGATAGACCTCTATTTGACCGGCTTGAGCCTATGCTTGACGCAGCATCGGCTCAAGCCATAAGTGTGTTCATTCCCTTAACCGCATGACCTTTCTGTTCCACAATTAATTAAAAACAATAAGAGTCCCGTCGAGATCGCGCTACTGATAGTAGCGCACGGCTGGCATATCACGCGAGACCGCGTGCGCACGCGCACTTCGCGAGATTTGCGAGGTTAAGCTGCACTGTCGCGTTTTTGGAGTGGGATGGGTTACTGTACATTGGACTGGTTTACTGATTTAACTGTCACTGGTCGCTAGTTTCAAATCAAATCAATTTAAATCAAATCAATTTATTTGCTAAAAGTGTTGGTACAATTTCGGTCTTAACAAAAATAATTTAGATCCATAATACTTAGGCATAATAATGTGACATGCAAACATTTGGGTTTTATAATTTTGTATTAAAGTCATATGTTTGTCCAAATCGTCCCGCCAACTTCTACGAGGTCTGCCGCGACGCCTTATGGCTGTTTCAGGAATCCAGAAAATCTCAGATCGGAGATCGGAGATCTTCTCATTGGGCATGTGGTAGACGTTCAGACGTTTCAGCTTAGTGACAGGCAAGTGTAAAAACACACACAACTAAACATAAACTCACGCCCTTTTACCATGGGGGTAGGCAGAAACCACAGAACGCCACGTGCTACGATCCTTGCACACTCCTTTTGCCTCGTCCACATTCATACATCTGGTCATACACGCACGCTGGTTACGAGTACTACGCACCTGTCCTTCCTGAAGAACGGCACCAATAAGATCAGTGTATATCTTTCTAGAGCGTGCTCCTGGCGTTACCACTCACATCTGCCTTGTAAATACCTTTTGTTAATCGACTTTCATTCATCCTTACCACATGACCGAACCACCTTAGCATACTCTTTTTTTTTAAAGTGTTTAAAGTGCCTATTTAAACTTAGGTACAGGCCTCATCAGGACAGGCCTTAAAGCAGGCATCACACGAGCTATAAAGCTAGTCTGACAAACAAAAATCAGTGTGAGATCTCCTCACCGATACAACAACCACGGCTGGCATATCACGCGACCACGCGCACGCGCTGATCCGATCGTGCAAAGAAATATAAAAGCCAATTGTCTCGATCTCGATACGCCAATTAAACGATGCGCGTGCAAATCTCTGTGTTTTTTAGTCATTGTTTACTTACGAGGATTCAAACTTTGGGTTATTCGGTTTTTGTTGTAGATACTGGCAAAAAAACTATAGGTTTTTAACCGACTTGTTAAAAATAAGCAGGTTGTGTAATCGACCAGCAAGTTTTTTGGAAGAAAGAAAAATGTTTATATACCTTGCACAGTACGTAACAGAAGTTGATTAAATTAAAATATCACAAAAAAATCAAAAAGACAAATAAATCTGGTCCTGTTTGGTTGGTTGTGTCTTGGCATTATCTGTAATTTGGTAGAGGTAGACCGCGCGGAGGTCCCATATAAATTGTATTTAGTTTGCTTCAGTAGTTTATTTCTTTATTACTTATGTTATCCTATTCGTCTATGTTGTATTTAAATAAGGTGTGAAATGTGCACTTTTTCAACCAATGTTTTACTTTTACCCACATCTGTGTTTAGTCAGAATTAAGATAAACTTGTTGCAAAACTAAACGATTTTCGATGGCAGTTTCAGATGCACCCAGTGTAACATTATAATTTAATAAAAAAAGTAGTTAAAAAACTAAAAAACCCGACTGAAAATACTGAAATTTTATTTCCGACTTTTTAGTTATGTTGTGTTTGTTTATAGGATTTGTGCCTTTTAATTTATTTTAAACATTTATAAGTGTCATATATTTTTGTAATCTCCTTTTAAGACACACACATACACACACACATTTTGATGACCCATCCGCAATTGTTCTTTTTTTTTTTAATTTTAATGTAGCCAGTGACACTCGTGCCATCAAGACGAATCTAACGACGTATACTTTATTCAAACCCCTTCATCCGTTTAGGAGTTACGAGGGAACAAAGAAACAGACATACATACATACACACATACACGCCAAATACATAACCCTTCTTTTGGGCTTCGCCGCAGTCGGGTAAAAAATAACAGTAAAGTTATCTACATAATAAAGAACCAACTGCGAGGGTATATTAAATTAAACCTTTTTTTAATATTTGTTTCATGATGGTAAACGTAATTGCCTCCAGTATCAGCTGAATGATTACCGTTCCGTTGACTTTCAATTAAATATCAGGCTTTCAATTACGAGATCCTGGTGCTTACTTTAATGTCTTTAAATATTTACAGACTTAAAACATGGCTGACGTGTCTGCTCCTCAGTGGAGACATGGCTTTAAACAAATTTCCGACAAATGGCCACTGCAGCCCGATAAAAAACACATCCAATCGTAATTCCTGATTAATTGTCGTTTATACCGTCATACATTTCTCAGAACTTACCAATAATTGTATATAAATTCTTTGCCCATTAACGAAATACTAAATGAGCTGAGTAGTTAAGTTATTATATTGTTATTGTTTAAGGTCCGGTCACTTAAAATGGTATGTTTCAATAAAAAATATACTTAATTCAATTTAACGGCGGCTGGGTATCGGTCCACAATTTGTTGTTTCAGCCACCCGATTTGGAAGCATTGCGAAAATTTCATTCCACTGGTATTCTAGATATTCACGTTGTTTTTGCTCGAATAAAATACCACGTATACGTAAGCCCTTATTGTTACAACTTTGATTCAATAAAGAACTCTGAGTATTTTCAATTAAGTGTATTTTCGTTTGGTGCTAGGATTCCGATCGCATTCTTTTGCGCGTGACATTAAGATGCAAGCGCAGACTGAAATAATTCTGAGAAGCTAATTCGAAAGCTGGCCTCGAAATTTTGTCAACAGGGATTATGCATCAGTATGGCATTAAATATAATTACTTAAGACATTCTTCTACACTAATATTGTAAAGAGGAAAGATTTGTATTTTTGTATGTGATGTATGTTTGTAATGAATGAATAAACTCAAAAACTACTGCGCCGATTTCTACAATTCTTTCACCATTGGAAAGCTACATTCACCTTGAGTAATATAGGCTACTTTTTATCCCTGTATTCCCATAGGAACGGGAACTACGCGGGTGAAACCGCGTGACGTCCGCTAGTATAATATAAAACAACTGCTCGGATCAATTTTCAGGCTAAGCCGCGCCTGCATTGATTAGTCTGTGGATGGGGTGACGACATACATGGCGAGTTTACGGCTGTCAATTAGAAGATCTTTGACAGTTGCAATAGGTAGCCAGTGGCCTAAAAGTCTTACGAAGGGGTATCATATTGGGCTGCGGGATGTTGTAAGAGATACCGCGGCCTTGACATATAGGGCTAAGAAGGAACATGGGTGGTTTTTAGTCAGTAGAAGTCTGACACTCCCTTTCGCTCTGCCCAAGAGCTCGGGGGTTATTTGATGATTTCCCACACCCAAACAAAAAAAAAACGGTATCATATTACCCAGTACTGACAGGGTTGTGAAGGTCAGATAGACAGTCGTTCCATGCAAAACTGGTACTCAGTTGCATCCAGTTAGTCTGGAAGCCGACTTCAACACAGTTAGGAATAGGCTAGGCCGATGATGACTTTTATGACATTCTTATGTCAGACCAAGGAGAAAATGGGGGGACGTCTTGCTTGGTTTCCCTATTAATTGGCGAGAAGAGAGGCAACATCGAGAAAAGTTGAAGGAATGAGAGAAACCTTTTTCCAGGAGTGAACCTACATATTAAAATCTACATGGTTTCAGCTTTCTAGGCCGAAGGGTCAAGGGGGTCTCCCCCCGTCGGGCCTGCGGGATGTTCTAAGAGATACCGCGACCTCGACATAAAGGGCCAAAAAGGAACATGGGTGGTTTTTAGTCAGTAGAAGTCTGACACTCCCTTTCGCTCTGCCCAAGAGCGGGATTGATGATTTCACAAAACCCAAAAAAAAAGTAGTGAACGTAAAGGCTACGAAATAAAATTTCTTATGGTTATAACAATAAAAAAATGACAAGGACTGCAACCGATCTTGAACATAATTTTCTGAAGTCTTTTTTCTTCAGTCCATTTTTCTTCGTTCGCCAAAGCCACCGCTGAGCGCTGAGTAAGAAGTTCTTAGTTCGATTCGAAGGTTATAGGCAGTGTTTAGGGTTCTTCCTGGTATTTTACTAAGTAGCCAACCCTGGTGAAATATAAATCGTGCTAGGTACCTATGTATACCTGTGCTGACTTAATTGGCGATGCTCTTCAGAAAGGTCAGGTCATCAGGTGCGTAGTACCTACTCGCAACCGGCGTGCGTGAGTCACCAGATGCATGAACGTGGACCAGGCAAGGAGTATGTAGGAATCGTAGCAGGTGGCGTTCTGTGATTTCTGCTTGTAAAAAGACGTGTGTGTATAATGTATGTATAGTTTGGTGCAACTCTTTCTAGAAAATTCAGGAAACGCACGTTATAAAGGCCGTAAAAGATAAAAGTACCCTTAACGCAAACGAAAGGCACTTATTCTCCCCACCACTGAGATATTTTTTTTGTTTTAGACTTTACCTGGGAACCCCCTAGTTACGGAGATATTGGGGGTCAAAGTTCCAAACTTTGCACAGCTGTTTTAGTTTTTCAGGTTATAAATTTACTTAAATTACTTCCATGTCCCTTTTACTATTCAAAGCATCCACAAGCACAATGTTTTAAGAGTGCTACATTGAGTTTTAACGTAAAATTTTACCGGATTTCTGACCCTAAAAAAAGTTTTCCAGCAAAAATTTTTGCGTGGTGGTACTTAGTTTGATGAACAGAATGCTTGGTTGACGTATGTGTGAAGGGATAATAAAATAAAAAATATCCTTGGACATTTCACACAACGCCATCTAGTCCCAAGCTAAGCAACCTAATGCTTGTGTTATGGTAACGAGATGGCTGATAAACTACTTATATACATTTTTTTTTTGTAAATACATACATATTATAGATAGAAAAACACCCAGACTCGGAACAAATACTCGGAACATATAATTTACACGTATGTTGTGTAACTTTTTGTCCTCTTACAAAATTCTTTTCGGAACAAGTTCCGCGTTGCCTATAAAAATATCATGTAACATCATAGGTGTTCTCCACATTTTCCTCACAGATTTACATTTCCAACAATCGCACGTAAAAACGTTTCGTTTTCTACAAAAAGCCGGAACAATGGAATCGATGTTCGGTCACTTGTCCAGTCTCCATACTTGTGAGCTTTACAACTGTCTACCCCGTTGCGGCGTAGGCGTGACATGCGCATTTGGCTGAAACAATGGTCTATTTACCCATCCAATTTTGTCCACACCCTTATCTTCTCCAAGATAGAGTTCAAAATCCCTTGGCTTGGCAAAGTTAGTAATTTCGTCTAAGTATGACTTTAAAGGTACAGGTGTTAAGGTTTGTTTTCCCTTGATGTGGCAGTAAAAGTAAGTTTGTTATGTGCATTTATAGTCAATGGCGTGTCGTCTCCATTCTGCATGGAGATGCATAATGATTCAGATTAGTTTTTGTTGCTAAAGCAATATCAAGAGTACGCTTGTTAAGAGAAGCTAGATAAATGTTTATGTAAGCAAGTTTCTGTTTAGTCTACAAAGGAATATAACTCGGACGTAACGCGGTTTCACCCGCGTTGTTTCCGTTTCCGTAAGAAAACAGGAATAAAAAGTAGCCTATGTCACCCGGGGATAGTGTAGCTTCCCAACAGTGAAAGAATTTTTCAAATCGGTCCAGTAGTTTCGGAGCCTATTCGTTACAAACAAACAAACAAATATTTCCTCTTTATAATATTTGTGTAGATAATTGGTTAGTTAGTTCTCCCAAAATGAGTTTACTCACGATTTATTATGAATTCAGTTCATCATCATCATCAACAGCCGATTAATGTTCCCACTGCTAGGACACAGGCCTCCTCTCTCTTTGAGAGGGAATGGGCTACAACCTACCACGCTGGCCCAGTGCGGATTGGTAGATGTCACATGTCTTCGAATATTTGGTTCTAAGACGTGCCGGTTTCCTCACGATGTTTTCCTTCACCGTTTTGAGAGCAGCGGTGATGAAATAAATTACACAAAGTGTGCCTGCCTGGGTTCGAACCCACGACCTACTGTTCGTAAGTCGGGGCTGCCACCACTGGGCCACCGCTGCTCTCAATGAATTTAGTTAATTACGTTAAACTAATTAAATATTCCTTGACTGCATCGTTGGTGTAGTGGTCGCAAGCCCGACTGCTGAGTATGAGGTTCTGATTTAGATTATCAGGTCGGGTCAAGTGTTATTGGGTTTTTCCATTAGGAATTTAAATTTCGATTTGTGCGCCGTTGTTGGTAACAGGGTTGCCCCCTATAAGATGGGACTTATATGGGACTTATTAGGTACACCTCTCCTAACCCTTTGGAGATTACCTACAAGGCGAGGTGTTATGTAATTAAAATTAAATATTTTATTTATAGAACAGATAAAAATCTTAAAAAATAATAACTTTTTGAATTGTTATATCTCAAAAACGTTGGCCTTGAGAAGAAAGTGTTAGAATTTTTTATTGATTATCACCTGCGGGTCCAAAATGGCCGCTTTAGCAAAATCGTAATATTAATCATGTTAAAAATGTAAAATTCTTAAAATGAACTTTATGGTTATAGACACAAAGTCCACTCTGCGTCCAGTCTCACTTCTGCGTGGATTCGGATAAAGCGGCCATTTTAGACCCGCAGATCTATAATTTTGTCTTAGCTAATTTATGATACAATTTACCGTTTTGCTGAAAATCGCGAAAAACCCGTTTTTGTGACCTTTGACCTCAACTTTTTTTTCCAGGTGTCGGATCGATGAGGACTTTTTACATTTCATTAATAATCGTGTTTTGAACAAACCTACCAATTTTCAGCCGGGTGGGAATTAGTGTAACCTTGGATGTCTAAATTTTCCGGACTACTGCTTTTATATGCATTCAGTAATAACCTGTTATTTTGATATTACAGACAGATACTTCAACGTTAACTATTTATTCAAAATAACCTTTCTGAAAATATAAGAATAAGAAACGTTCATGTGGGTTGGTTTGTTGTAAATAAATTAGTTATAATTGCTTTATTAATATTCCAAATAAAAGTGAACACTATCAAATGCTCTTTATTCAGTAATTAAGAACGAATGAATATTAATTATATTAAAATGCTACAAATTAAAAAACCCAATCCAAATAGAATAGAATTAGAAATCACGTATTTGTGTAATTGGTGATGTAACAAACTGACCACCGCTGGGGATTATATTAATCACCACATTGACACGAAAAAGTAATTAATTACAAAAGTCTGCGAACAAACAAAATTATAATTATTATGAACGATTGACAAAATGTTGGTTTGAATTCGGTTGGCTGTGGTTAAACTATCATTTTGAGTAAGACATAAGACAAAGGTTTTTTTTTAGAAAGTGTTAATAACGGAAACCTTTTATTAGTCATCAAATACTGCAATAAACCTATTCGGTAACATATTTGATGTATAGCTTTTGGTTAAAGAAAATAAATAATTTATCATAAACGCTGAAAACGGGGATATTTACTTTACCATGTTTACCTACTATTTGTTTTGAGCTCCCAATATTTCGGCGCTGTTGCAAGCACCATGATACGGATTACCTATACGGATAAACTGAAATGATTGCGGGTGGGTGTTAATGGCCAGACACCCTGTTTCTTGTTAGCTAGTGACTATGTCAATTTGAAAACCTAAAAATATAAAGCTTATGTCAAATCAATTTGACGAAACACAATTTGGCGCAGTGGCTCACGCAATGGACTGTTGCGCGGTGTGTCGCGGTCTCGGTCCCCGCACGGAACAAATATTTGTATGGCCTACAGATAGTTGTTCCGGGTCTGGGTATTGGTGTATGTGACTTTAATATTTGTGAACGCACCCACGATACAGGAGAAATTCCTAGTCCACACTAGGAATTTCAATAGCAATTTTTGTTTCTGATATCACTCATAATTATTATAAAACAAAGTCCTCCGCCGCATCTGTCTTTCTGTTCGCGATAAACTCAAAAACTACTGCATGGATTACCATGCTGTCTTCACTAATGGGTACAGTTGGAGGAAGGTTTTAGTATGTAATTAGACCGACATCCAAGCGGCGAAGCCGCGGGCATTAACTAGTAAAACTATAAAGGAAAGCATAGTTTAGTTTTTGTCTTCGCAATTTTAGTTGCATTTTAATTCCTGTTCTAACACAAATATTACACTGCTTTATCCCTACGGCTTGCCAACCACCATGACTATTAATGATTTCAATATTCAATTCATTAACACTAAATAAAACAAAATTAAACATCATCCGAAAGACATCATTCAATAACGTAGTCATCAAACCTATAACGAAGTTGCTGTTGCAGACAATGTCGCCTTAATGATGATAATGATTTTGAAACTGAGAGTGATCAGACTGGTCAGTGATGAATGAAATGTTTCGATGATTTTAGACAGAGGTAAATGTACAGAAGAACCAGTTTAGACAAGCTGAGGGTCTCTAGACATCGTCGGGCCTGCGGGCCAAAGAGCGGAAGGGGTTATTTGATGATTTCCGACCACCCAAAAAGGGTCTCTAGACTAAATGACAATCTATCAGTGACTGATGAAGATGATTTAAAAACATGTACTGGATTCTGGAATCTACCAAAAACTTTTGTCAATAACAACGCTTGTTACCCCTGAAGGATTGGGCAGAGGTCTTGTTTGTTTGAGACTACATTTATTTTTTGTAACCAACCAGCCAAAATTATATACAGGGTGTTTGGAAGGGAGCTGTACATACGCCTAGGGTAGAAACTAGGGATAGTCTGCTACCTACCCCCGCCCATTATATTGACCTTGGCCTCAAGGTTTTTTTTTAATTTAAAATTATTTCTTTACCTTACTACGGTACTTCAGGCCCCATAACTTTTCTTCTCCACAATTTTCTGGTGTAAAATAATTTTTTGCAGGACCCTAAGACTCTAACGATTAAAACAAGACCATTAGCCGACCGGTCCCATGGATAGATTTTGAGCTACAGGTAGTTTTAGTCAAAAAGTCAAATAAAAAATAATAATAAATTAAAAAAAAACCTTGAGGCCAAGGTCAATATAATGGGCGGGGGTAGGTAGCAGACTATCCCTAGTTTCTACCCTAGGCGTATGTACAGCTCCCTTCCAAACACCCTGTATAGTCTTCACATCGAAAGCAGTTTTATTTAAGTCGAGACCACCAGCATCACAACTGGAGCTTGACACTCAAACAGGTCTACCTAATAGAACACCCTTATTCGCCAGTTATGCTTAAGGTTCATATAGAAGGGGGCGTGCCTATTGCCATCAGCGGGGCACGAATCCAGACTTCGTGGCTGCTACTGAAAAAAATCTGATGGAAAAACCCAATAGCACTTTGCCCAATCCGGTAATCGAAACCAGAATCTAACGCTTGTGAGTCTTGCGACCACTCGACCAACGAGGTTATGGTTTTCTAATTCTCACACCTTATAATCTGAATTCATTTCAGACACAAAGATCTCTAGATATCAACTTTGTCTCTATGGTGTTGTTTCAAAAGTTTTTCGGAAGAGCCATAACTACCTGACAACATATCATCAAACCATCATAATCAGCCATAAGACGTCCTTCTGGACAAAGGCCTCCTCCATACGCCATACAGAACGGCAGCCTGCCGTTTGCATCCACCGATTGCCCGCAACTCTCACGATGTCGTCGGTCTACCTGGTTGAGGCCTACCAACGCTGAGTCTTCCGGTTCGTGGTCGCCACTCAAGAACCTTTCTTCCCCATCGGTTGTCGGTTCTTCGAGGGATGTGGCCTGCCCATTGCCACTTCAACTTGCATACTCTGAGAGCTGTGTCGGTGACCCTGGTTCTTTGGCAAACCACTAACAACCGTTGCCGTTTGACAACATATACCTAAGCATAATATTCAGCATATGATATTCCCACTGCTGATCACAGAGAATTCGCTTATTTCAATAGGGGATCAGACAAAAAAAAACTAATTAGTCCGTCAGATAGATTTCCAAAAAATATTGGACACGTATTTTTTCTTTTTTCATATAAACAAAAAATGAAGTCAATGCAGTGCTTCGAAAACTCGTGAACCCTTCGAAAACGTCATATGATAGTACATTTTTACCTACAAATGACGTCACAACCACATCTTATCTTCGTCAATTTTGATTAATTTGATAAAACAAAAAAAAACACGTATCCAATATTTTTCGATAATCTAACTGACGGACTAATTAGAATCATTGTTTTTTGACTCAGTCCGATCCTCTATTACTAATTCAGCACGCTGGCACAGTGCGGGTTGTACAGTCGAACAAGCTAATAAGTAAACAGCCAGCTAACTTTCATTTACTTTTAAGATTATACGAGTATGATCTGGCATCTTATTGTGAGATACTTGTAGACGTAAACCTTCTGCTCCATTTCATCCTACGGTCTTATTGTCAAACTCCGAAAGCAAAATGCTGTTCATTGGTATAGTCCGTCGATATAATTCGTCCATTAAAAGTCATTACGTATCTGATCGAAAATGCCAGGCGTGACGTAACACAGTTTTCTCTCTGGAAACACATACGATCGGTTTTATTTTGTTGCCATACTTTGTGTTTGTTGTGCAATCTAACTGTCGGTTTTGTGTTAATTTATTGTTGTTTTTGTTGCAGGTATGTGGCCGAGCTTTCGAAGCAGATGTTGGTGAAGTTAATTAGTTATGTTAATGAGTGATGGTGAGCTTTTACTTGTACGAAAAGTTATAAACACAGGTCAAAGAAGTTTTGTACGGAGGCACATTAACCTGCTACTATCTATCAAACTTTAATATTTTCAATTTTATCGCTAAAGCTAAAGAAATTTTTACGATTCCGTGTTGGTGTGTGTACCTCGCTAATATTTATGTATTGTTTTAAATTAAAAATATTATTGCTGAAATCTAAATTAGTTAATTAGCTTCTTTAAGAAAACCTCAGATCTTATTAAGGATGCCTCTTCATAATGTTTATTACGATATGATACTGAATTAAAATCGTAAGGATATCCTGTGTCACATTATAACTTCCTAAGCCTCATAACTGCAACGATAATATTTAATACCCGTTTTTACTACCACAAGATAACAATGAATGCTTCTATAGCGATTTATGACATGAGATTCTGAATCGCGCTGTTAAAATTAACCGCCAAAAGCCCGACAAAGTGTGTTGGACAGTAACTTTAACCCACCAGGACCAACACCCGTCTGGCCGGAGGATCCTCCCGTTTTTATGGGGGATGAAGAACTGAACACCTTACTACAGTGCTCTTTTATATTTGCATCTCACGTTCAGCTACTTTCAGAGTTGAACTGCAATAATATTAAGACGTTTGCACATGTTTTGTTTATTATTATTTAAAACTTGCACATGTAACATACAATATTTTGATACCTTCCTAAAACGATCCGTTTAATAATGATTCAAATAGACGTCTTGAATAAACACGGTATATGAATATTAATAAAGGCAAAAACATGCATTGAAGGACATAAAACCGTAGTACATAATATTATGTCTAAAGTTCTCACCGCACTTGTCATGAATTATAAGTGTTTGCAATATTTTTTATACGGAAAACATTATGTTAATATGCTGTACGAATTTTTAAGCAGTAGATACTAGCGAATTGCCTTGATATTGCTTAAGACTTTCAAATAAAACGTGGTATTTTTAATGTTAGTAGCAGGCTTGTTGCGAAGGGGGTGGCTATATTGAGGTGGATATGTGGTGTGGCAAGAATGGATGAAGTACCTAATGAATAAGTGCATAAGAGGAAGTTTGAAAGTTGCGCCAGTTACAATAAAGTTGAAAATGAATCGACCGTCTTAGTATATACATTTGATGAGGAAAGAGGAATCGCATGTGACTGAAAAAGTGATGAATATTAAAGTTCATGGCTGGAGGGGGATAGGATGACCAAGGAAATTATGGTTTATATATATATATATATATATATTTAAAAACGTTAGTTGTTTCTGTGAAGTTTGAAATGAAAGAAAAAGAAGTATAAAATAGTAATACGATTGATAGGGGAGACCCCAAGCAACATGGGGGCTTTGGCATTTGTCATTTGATGGCACGGCTGGCGCAGTGGATGAGCGATTGAACTGCTGCGCTGAGTGTCGCGGGTTCGATTCCCGCACGAAAAAAATATTTGTATAGCCTACAGATATTTGTTTCGGGTCTGAGTGTATTTGTGTTTGTAAAGTTTAAATGTTTGTAAACACACCCACGATACAGGAGAAATTCCAAGTGTGGGGCAACGCTTTATAAAAAAATGTATGTATCTCATCACATTCTAATTCAGTAGTTCAATTATCAGTATTTTAAAACATTTTATGGTAATAGCTTTAGTATTACATTAATACCCCTTATATTTTGTAGCTGAAATGAATATCAATCAGAAGTCATACTTATTTTTATGAAAAAAACCCAATAACACTTTGCCCGAACCGGAGATCGAACCCAAGACCACTTGACAGTTGTAGGTTGGTCAGTAGTCGTGTTTCCATTAGAGTCTGTACAGGGTGTAAATTAACCCTACCCACATATAATACGTCAACCAAGCATTCTGTACATCAAACTAAGTATCCCTACGCAAAAATTTTTGCTGGGAATTGACTTTTCTTTTTGGGGTCAAAAATCTCTTTTTACCGTAGAATTTAATGTAGCACTCTTAAAACATTGTACTAGTGGATGCTTTGGATCGGTCATGGAGGTAACTTAAGTAAAGTTATAACCTGAAAAACTAGTATTTACAAAAACAGCTGTGCAAAATTTGGAACTTTGATCCCCAATATCTCCGTAACTAGGGGGTTCCCAGGTATGGTCTAGAACAAAAAAAATATCGCAGTGGTGGGGAGAACAAGTGCCTTTGGTCTGCGTTAAGGGTACTTTTACACCCTTTATACCAACGAGGCAATCATTGCATATCGCCACCTACTTGTAAATTCGTACTTCTAAGAAACTGTAAATTATATCTTAATCTTATTTACATTATACCACATATCAAAACAGAATAATAAGCAAAAAAACGTTGATCAAGTGTAAAATATAACGATCTATTCAGTTCGAAGCGATACGTTTATTGACGGGTAAGCAAATGGAAAAAATTGCTCGTTGAAGTAGAAATCTTGAATAGGTAATCAACTAGTTATTTTGTTATAGGAATTAGGAAGTACTTGAGTATTGAACGGAATTGACGGGTGGACTCAACATTATATTAAGTGAGATGAAATATCGGTCGATTTGCATTTTGTCTTCAACTTTGATATTATCAAGAATAAAATCGCTCAAGAATTGTTGAGCGTCATTTGCGTAGCCTTTTTTTCTCTTATGTTGGTGATGACAGATGACTACCTCTATTTTACATGGAGCGACTTTACAAACCCGTACTTTGTAATACGACTCCTCTAAGTAAGACTAGTTGTTGCTCGTCGGGGCTGCGGGATGTTGTAAGAGATACCGCAGTCTTGACATATAGGGCTAAGAAGGAACATGCGTGGTTTTTAGTCAGTAGAAGTCTGCCACTCCCTTTCGCTCTGCCCAAGAGCGGGAGTTATTAGATAATTTCCCACACCCAAAAAAAAAAAACTAGTTGTCAGACTTTCGCGCGACTGACCTGTAAGATCTGTCAAAAATTTACAAATGACAGCCAGGATCAACGTCTTAACGTGCTTTCCGAGCGGAAACTGGGTAAGTTAAGGGTGTTCATCCATCCACGGATCAACCTAGACAAACGCGGCTTAACCTGAAGGTTGACCTGAGCGTCAGTTATTATTGACCCACGAGCTTTTCATACAGTGGGAACGTAATAGTTTGAATAGGGATGTTTACTGACTTAGAAAATGTGATTCTAATTAATCCGTCTGTTAGATTATCGAAAAATATTGGATACGTATTTTTTGTTTTATCAAATCAATAAAAATTTACGAAGATAAAACGCGTCAAAGATTTGAGTAGGGGTTGGTGACGTCACTGACCGCTAAAAATGACATACTAATGTCTTAGAGTTTGACGTCACACGAGTTTTCAAAGCACTGTATCGTCTTCATTGTTTGTTTACGTGAAAAAAGAAAAAATACGTGTCCAATATTTTTTTGTTATCTATATGACTAATTAGATTTTCTTTTAAAACAACCTTATTATATGTTATTTAGAAGACTACCTGCAATAAAAAAACAAAGAAACATTTCCAAACTGCAATAAGGAACAAAGAATCAACCGCACCATAAATCAACTCTTAACATTTAAACCTAAAACCCATTGATACTTCCTGAACACACAAAAAATAACAGCATCGCAGTTAGGGTCGTGAGTTAACTAAATCGTGAGCCACGGAACAGCGCAGACCTAAGGCTTCGCACAAACGGGCCACTTTTCACGGCCACCGATGGCTGGCGACAAGCTGTTTACATTATTTTTAAAACGATTTGTATGGAATCTCCGTACACGTGTAGCGAGTGGCTTAAACCCGCGACTCGGGACAGGGCTACCGTCAATTGGGAACTCCTCTTAGTCGGTGGGGAGGCGTCCAGTCTGGGACGAACCTCACAGGAATGCGACCTTTTCTATACAGAGAAATCCGACAGTAATTCTAATATTAAATTGATTTAAAAAAACGAATTTTTTATCAACGTCCGCGATACTACACCCGTGGCGGCTTCTCGCTATTACCCTGACCGCCCGCCTCCACTAGTGGCAGCCACTAACCTCTGGTGACAGCTATTGACCACCTTCGTTTTCGCGCTACCGAAGGAAGTGGCGCGCGACAGCCACCGGTTGCTGTGGTCAGTCTCCCGTTTGCGCAGACCCAACACCGTCCAGCTGATATAAAGATAGGCACCGTTTAATTGGCGATCACGCTTCTTTGAGCACTTTATACCATCCAGACACTTCGTTGCTGTGTTTAATTTGCTTAAATGGTTGTATTAATGCTGAACAATTATGTTTGGTTTGTATGCCATGGGTGTTTCACGCCTGTTATTGGCCGTGGATAAATGAATCGCTTCATTTGAGTGCCAAATGACGGCCACGGAAGTAATATACTCCTGCCCTCTTACTTCTCTTTTGTCATCTCTATAGTCCCCCACTAAGTACTAAGTCCCTGTGTTAAAATGGCTATTTTAACACACAAAATATCATGAAATAACATAATTTATAAACAATAATATCCTTACTTAACCTTACAATTTCCAACCCTGTTTTAAGAAGGAATTTGACGAGCTTTGTTTAGACAGTTAGATAACTAAAACAAGTTATATAAAAGGATAGTAATGGTTACATAATTTTTTTTTTCTTTCACCCTGTCTCAAATTGGCAAATAACTTAAGTCAATTAATTCATTCCATTCAAACACTTATTTCATGAACAAGACATAGGTACAAGTTTAAATGAACTTGAAGGGTTGTATTGGGCCGCGGGTAGTCCACCGCTTATCGCGGCCTCGACATAGAGGGCGAAGAAGGAACATGGGTGGTTTTTAGTCAGTAGAAGTCTGACACTCCCTTTCGCTCTGCCCAAGAGCGGGAGGGGTTATTCGATGATTTTACACCCACCAAAAAAAAAAAAAAAAGGGTTGTATTGATATTTGTTAGGGTCGGGGAACCGACCTCCAGATTGCAAGGAAATGGAAGAAAACTTGATTTTCGTGGGCTACCCTGGCGCTCTTACCTTGCAAAAAGAAGCTTTTTCAAAATTAATACGCAAAGTAATTTTACTGCTTTAGCTTACGTTTCATGCTGCAACCAATCACCAGCATCACCAATTACATCACAGCTTCGATCTTAAATCATAACAGTACAATCCCGTCCACGAATCATCTATAAGGTCACTGATGTAACAGCAGCTTCCGTGGTTCCCACCTTATGTAACGTGCTATGTAAATATCAATTAACGGCTGGAAACGTTCCGGCTGGCTACCTGTACCGATAGCTGGCTCACGAGACTTCTAATTGATTATATCAATCCATGTGATAGGCTGTTTCCGACTGAAGCTGGTGTCTGTCAAAGGTGGTTGAATAAGAAGTCGATCTGTTTTTGCTGATGTGTTGGGAGCAATGTTGCACTTGCGATCAACGGTCAATCTTGAATGAGATAGCCTACAAAAGCAAAAAAGTGGAAATGTTAACGATCACATGGGAGATTGTCGATGGGGAGGATAACTGTGATAAGAGATGATGAAATTTGACAGCAATTATAGACATAATTGGTGTTCATGATGATTAAATTTCACCTGGTTTCGAAACATAATAAATCGTCCTATGTATCTTCTCATTCTTAGTACCTACTCATACATCAAAAGGGCCCGTGGTACTTCACTGATACTTAAAACTAAACAGAAACATAGTTGTATCGGATTTACAACGACGGCATGGTTGGCGAAGCTGTTGAGGGATTAGTTGCTGCGCTGCGTGTCGCGGGTTCAATTGTCGCTTGGATCAACTATGTAAATGACCTACATAGAGTTGTTCCGCGTAAGTTATAGGGCAACGTTGCAAAAAAAATGTTATACTTTTGACGTTTCCATAATCGCTTTCTATCAAAGAATGGAATGTCTTTCGTTCAGGGTCCCTAATTCGAAATTGCATCATACACCTGCATGACATACAAGCACTAAAGCATGAAAGTGAACAAATAAAATGGCGTCGTCGTGTGCTCCTGACTATATTGCTTTCCCACTTGAAGCACTATTAACGTCATTGTAAACCACCTCTGCTATGTTTATTGTAGGATATAACTTAAACTTACACCGCGAACGCTTTCTCGTTGTAAAAACCCCACACGAACGCGATTCTGTATCACTTGTAATCGGTGACGGTTTAGGCGTAGTTTGCTCTGATTTTCTGTGGGAAGTACTGGTGAAACTGGAAACTTAGACATTATTGTTAGACATTTTTAGCTCGTCACCCATCCACGGTCAAACCTAGGCAAGCGCGTTTCAATTTAAGTGCTCTCTTTAACACCCACTCCTATCAAAATCGGAAACTCTACACTCGAAGATGTGGACGGTTATGTCTACCTAGGACAAACGGTCCAGTTAGGTAGGTCTAATTTCGAGAAAGAAGTCAATCGTCGAATCCAACTCGGCTGGGCAGCGTTAGGGAAGTTGAGTAGTGTCTTCTCGTCCAACTTACCGCAGTGTCTCAAGACGAAAGTCTATGACCAGTGTTTGTTGCCAGTGATTATATATGGGACCGACACGTGGTCGCTCACAATGGGCCTCATCAGAAGGCTTATAGTAACCTAAAAGACAATGAAGAGAGTTATGCTCGGAGTTTCCTGGCGTGATCGAATCAGAAATGAAGACATCCTTATAGAGAACCAAGGTTACCGGTGTAGCCCGACGAATCGCCAGACTTAAGTGGCAATGGGCAGGGCATATTGCTCGCAGAACAGATGGCAGATTGGGCCGAATAGTTCTAGAGTGGCTACCGCGAACCGGAAGACGTTGCGTTGGAAGGCCTCCCACTAGGTGGACCGATGACTTGCTGAAGGTTGCAGGTATCCGCTGGATACGAGACGCACGGGACCGGTCAATGTGGCGACACTTGGGGGAGGCCTATGTCCAGCAGTGGACGTCTTTCGGCTGAAATGGTGAAGAATGAAGTGCTCTCCAATCTCTATCTAAAGCAATACTTTAAAGTAATAAGTATCACTGAAATCAGTAGTACTGTGTTTTATAAATATGTACGTTTCATCGTCTTCGTCATCAAATATTGGAATAATGCAAAGGGGGGATCCCTTTGCTTTATCCTACCTACTAATATTATAAACGCTAAAGTTTGTAAGTATGTATGTATGATGGACAGAATAAGATACAACTAAATTTAAGGATGAAAAGAAAACGTGCAAAACTTTAAAATGGAGATGGACTGGACATATGCTTAACATGCCGTAACAGAATGGTACGAGAGTATCCCAGGAACGGAAAAAGAAATAAAGGGCGTCAAACAAAAAGATGGGAAGATAACCTAAAAAAAATAGCGGCTCCAGAGTGGACGAGAACAGCGAGAGACAGGCTGAAATAGAAATCTTTAGAGGAGGCCTTTGTCGAAAGACAAGCTGCTAATTGAAACTGATCGTGTAATAAGTTGTGTATTGTAAAAATTCAAAAACAGCTATAAAAGCTTATTTTATTTATTTATTTTATGTATGGATGGATGTTTGTTACTCATTCACGCAAAAGCTACTGAACAGATTTGTATACAATTTGGTACACAGATAGTTTATAATCTGGATTAACACATAGGCATACGTAGTACTATTATGTATTCTGAGACATAGGATAGTTTTTATCCCGATTGTATCTTGCCGTGTGATAATTTTCGAGTTGTAGCGGGCGAAGCCGCTGGCAACACCTAGTATTCCAATATTTGAAGGCGTCACATGTCTTCTTCTTCCGTTCATCTCTATAAGTCATCTCAATATTCACCTTCTTTCCAGCCATGTCATCTTTCACACAAACCAGCATCACCTTTTACTACGCAATTGATAAAATCCACGATATTTTTTGCGCTGTACCAATCGAATACGTATTAAATTACAGTAACAGTTTGTAAGCTTGGGCGGAGTGAAACTTGTTTATGCCTTTCTTAGTCTCGGGGTTCGATTCCCGTGTCGTGTTGTTGTCGGGCGATGGTCGGCGATAAATCGCGGTCGACACCTCCGATACTACAATGAGAAAAGAGAAAGTTAAGGAAATATCACAACATCGAAACGGGACAAAAATCCGCGTAAATCTTGCAACTTTACCGCACACCTCATTACTGCCGTTGTATTGTTTTCTAAATGAATACGTATTGTCATTGTAATCTGCCCTGACAGATATAAACTGCATGTTCGTTAATCGAGGAAAACATAAATAGTCTTAATGGGTAGGCAGGCGTCGAAGTAACAAGTAAACGCTGTCTTTACGAAGTTATTACATTGTCTTTTTCACACTCTTTTCTTGCAACTCCCGTTCACTTATTTGTAGCAGATAAATTCTGCTGTTTTATTTTTTCGTTCAAGTTATTTTCGCTATGCCCCTTAAAGTGAAGACGACGTATTTGTACCCGCGGCATTGCTTGTAATTTAACAAGATCACACAGAAAGTCAGGAAACTGTAACGAGACGGAATGCTCCACGTCGCTCGGTTTCCCTCCATTGGTCATGTCGTGACAACCGACCATATGAAGGAGCTCTCAAAACCAGAACCACATCAATTAACCACGCACCATCATTATTTTATCGTCTTACACTTGATTAATAACGACAATCTACTGACCGGGTCTTCTAGATTCCTATATAATTGTATCAGCTTTCTTCCATCTCTGTATGGATTGCTATCGCTAATTTCAATCGTTCCAGCCAATTGAACATTCTTATCTTGTATATGGTATTAATTATTGCAATCGTGTAAGTGGAAGAGGAAACCATATTGATTAAATATGTGATAGCTCGTGTTTTGCTGGTAACATGATCTGAGTGGCTTTGCGAAGAATCAGTGCAATAATCTTTAATCATCTCAGTGCTTTAATCTTTGTGTGCTCTACTTTTGAAGAACGAAGTAAGTTTTCGGTTAATAAATAAGGCTTGAATGTTTGACAACACATTTTCTGAGCCTGACCTAATAAGCGATCAAAGAATGATAGCTTTCATTAAATAATTAGGCCACGAGATCTGTCAACAAACTCGGTATTTGTGCGAAGATGTATTATCTTCTAAGCACCATAACGACACATAATAACCACTGTGGATGTCGTTATCTCGCCACAAATCGTCCCTGGAGCCCTGAGTCGTCAATGCGACGATTATTTAAATAAGCCCCGGTGCATACAGTCGCATAGACGCGGTACCGTTGGCGCTACGTGATCCTAGCGCCTAGCGGCACACCGGTGCCTGTCATTATCTTCACATTAACTCGGCTTCAGGATGTGGCACACTTTCGCATTTCAATAGACAATTCTATTTCGGTGTTTATTGTGTCAACTTGAAAACAAGCCGGCGAGAAAGCCAAACAATGTCGAACACTCGCGGCAAATAACTCATACAATCTGTACTGCCAGCGAAATGTCAAATATGCAGAAATCGCTTTATGGATCACTTCCACAAAAAATGTCTCCGAGATAATCTATGCCTCGCATTCTCATCAGAATCCTCAACTTACTATTTACTCGTGTACGTTAATTCAGTGTTCCGTAAAAGGTCTGAATAATTACGCGATGTCAGAAAAAGCGGTCGAATGCCATTGCTTGCGGAGAAGTCTGATGCGCGATGCAATGTCAGGTTTTTGCTCGGGGTAAAAAATATTGGTGGTCCGAGCGGGGTGCTCTGGGTGTAGCTGTAGGCGCGAGGGGTTGAGATGCGGTGGAATCGAGCCGAGCGAGCCGGCTGCGTCAGTTTCGCTGTAGCCCGTGCGTACGGCGGTCGTGGTAGAGGGGCGTTCCGTGCCGCTCGTGTTCTCCACTGTTATTCGCGGCTCGCCATCGCAAGCGCACGTGTCGCCGACACCGAGCGCTGCGTTATTTACACAGTGTGCACCTGTGACCACGCTAATATTTGTCGTGATGTGAAAGACCATATTTTGGTTCAGCCTACTGGTGTTTTTTTTTAAACTCAACGTCCTAATTTGTGTTCGTTCAGACGTGCTTAGTTTGTGCCAAGTTCTGTACTGTGCGTTTGGTGATATCGACGTTTCTTAGAGTTTTACAAACTCGTAGCATGTTTTGAAGTGTTCGAATACGAATTTCGGCGACAGCCAAGGCGTCAGTACCGAAAGTTGGATGAACGCCAGCTGCTCCGGTGCTAAGGTGAGGGAATAATTCAATTTGGAAATACCTTTTGATGTTTTTACGAACATAGGCATAATTATCGTTATCGGGGACAATACCGGCTTATCTGAAACGTGATGCCTGTCGTGGTCACGAATAAATAAGTACCGTCCAATAATGTTTACAATTCAAGTACATTATCTGAATTTTTCGTAAGACTTGTTTTCGTTTCAATAATGGCTGGTACATTCCTAGCTGAAATCACAGCAGTATATTCATGAATTTCATAAAAAATTTGTACGGAATTTAATGCAGTGTAATTTTGTACTGGCACATTAATTATCGCTTGCTCTGGGCTATTGTTTAAAAGTTTGAAGCAATTACCAGATGTGCGCTCCGCGATGAATTGTTTTGTTTGTCATCAACATTAGTTCTCATTCAATACTATACTTTGCACACACACATAGAAACCGAATCACAACAGCTGCTAAGGATCATATTATCACAATGACGAACAAGCTAACTTTCATTAGAAATACGAGCAAGAAATATTTACAAAACTTCTTAGAATTAAAATTGGAAAACGCTCTCCAGAAATTACATTGCAAAATCATACACCGTAAAAATTTCCACAGCGAAAATACAAAGTGTATTTTCTGTCAAGTTTTATATTTCATTATCATTCGTCGTTATCTTGTACTTTACCAAGGACATAATTATGGAGTAGTACTTATATCCTTATCTACTGACGTGGTATTTGCTCGAACATACAATTGACGGTAATTTATGATTGCTGAGTTTAGTTTGGTAACATGCCAAAATATTTTCAAAATATTTATGACTGTTTCATAATCGTAAGATTCGTCCTGGTATTCGGAAAAATATCGGGCCGGATTTATTTAGAAAAGGCCATCGTCGAATAGTTTTGACTTAGCAAATGTAAGTGAAGATTCCATAGCTTCCAAGTCGTGGAAGTCATCCGAAGTCAAGTAACGAACACAGTGGTCGTGTCCAATCGATAACTGCTATCGATAAGACCGTCAAGTCAGACAGCGCGTCGCAATTCGGACGTGCCGTAACAACGCCGCCTTTACCAACCTGGTCACGTCTGACACACTCAAAGGAACTCCTTCTCTCTAACAGTCGCTCCATACACCACGCTAACCTGAAATATTTCACCCAAGTACCTCCACTATCGTAAACAGACACGCATTTCCTCTAGCTCAATGAGCGCAATCCTCAAGTGCCAGAACTGATTCTGACTCAGGTACTTCAGAAAATTCGACCTCCCCGAAATAGATCGCTCGGTGTCCGTCTACCCCTGTTATTTTTTGTTCGCTAATCGTCACTCATTCAATTGCTCAGTTGGCCTTCCGCCAGGACTCGGTCGCCAAGGTTCGTTCCACATTTACGTGCATGTTGTATTTGCGAAATGGTACCACATCTTCAGTCGCGACCTGGTGCTATGTTTAGGAGGCGCCACTTGACATTTTTTACGACCGTGAAAGCATGATTTGGCGACATTTATCTTGTCCAGCAAATATTTTGAGAGCGAGGAACATTAATCTTTGAGTCTAATCGAACCGGTGTTCTTGTGTTCTTTTATTTCGGACTGTCGTTATGCAGCAGTTTCGTTGTTGCTAGTTACAGCACTGAATTAGTTTACGAGTACCTACACGCCGCGGTTCTGACGTGTTTGCTCACATCAAAAGCGGAGCAACTCATTGTTACGTATTTATTATTAGTTCCCATGAACGGTTTACGTTACATTTCTGTATGTAGGTCCTCAGTTTTCGTAACCTTGGCTTATGTTTTGTAACCGTAATTACTCACCAGATAATTCATTTTTGTTCGTTACTGATGATCATCAATCTTACGCGGTCTTTGTCCAGCGTAAATCAATATTGACTGAATAGAAAAGGTGTAACAATGCGGAGAGGATGGTTTGGACAAGGATCTTGATCGATGCCATTAGGCCAACGACTGCGCGAACAATGCGCACGTCAAAATTAAGTTTAATTAATGATGTCAAGTCGCCAAAAAGTGAACTGAGACCCGCGCCGACCGGTTTACGTGACCTATTCGTGTTTGACTAATCGAACTAATTAGTTACGTTTTAGTTTCACTTTCCGATCCTGCGATCTGTTGGTATTAAGCTAATCCGTAAACAGCCTTGGATCCGATTTTGTTTTGCCATCATGAATATTGTGGGCTGCTGAACTGCGCAAAATTAATTGTTGTTTTCAATTTCGTACACGAAAATCGATTCGCATCCAACAGAACCATTTGTTTCGACAAAAGAGTTAAGATGTCCAAATATTGGTAATGAGGTCGGCTATCGGTAAACTCGAGTTGCCGAGGACAGTTTTCACGGCCGACAAAAAACTTCAGAACCGCATTACACCGACAAACGCTTTTTACCTGCACGCTGTTTAATTTAGGTCTCCGTCATTGACAATATTGTCCCACACTCGTAAAATATGTCTGCAAATACGTATCTTCGACTGAAATCAATGAATAAGTTGAAAACAAACACAAGTCTGTGCCGCATCTGAGCGGGTCTTATGAATAAATGCATGTTAAATTTTATTGTTGCATTGACACCAATATGTCATACGACGTAAAGTAAGCCAGTAGGAAAAAAGTGGTAATGCGATGAGGCTAGAAAATCTTAACATGATCCGATATATATGGGCAAAGGGACAGGTTATTAACGATTGTCGAAGTCATCGAATAACGGTCACTAGTTGGTAAAAAAAAAGTTTCAGAGTTCCCCACGTAATTGGCAGGTCTCAGGAATGTGGCCTGACGAAGATGTGTCCGAAAAGGAAACACGGACTACCGTAAAAGGCTTATCGGATGCCTGTATTAAAATAGAATTTCAATTAACATCAACATCTCAGAATAAGGAAAAATATCTTCTTGCTTAGTTGTGAAATTATCCTCTACATGGTCAGTTTTTATCTTCAAATTTATTGCAATAATCCAATCGTAATGATCAGTGCCCGTAATAGGAAATCTATTTCAAATGCAAATGTGGGAGTGGCGCAATTTTATTAAGACTCACCAATATATCAAATTGTCGCCTGATATTAATAGGATTATTCAATAATCTGGTTTATCCTGTCAGGGTAAAGGCTGGGTCCTAAGCTGCACTTAAATGGTGTGTAAAGTTATCTAAATCATAGTAATTAGTGTCGGGGAATGCTCTTTTAAGGCTAACACTCTCAGTAGAGTGGCTTAACGGTACACTAGTCATAACATTATCCTGTGCTTACGAACGAGTTACGAGAACGAAGAATGTGTGTCAAACGTATGCCACTAGATATTGACGCTACTTGGAAAATTACAACGTAATATAAAATCACGCCTGTGATCATCGAAGGGTTAGGCTGAGGTACACTATAAAGTGCAACCTTACGCTAGTTAAATATATCAAATCCTGTGTAATAGGGGCTAGCCGATTCCAACAAGCTTTCATAAGGACTCCTTTACTGTCACTGAACAATTCCTTCACTTTACTCAAGTTTTAAATCAAACCCAGGATCTAGTATCAGGAGTCGCACTTGTCGCACAACCAACGAACTGCATTACAATAAACTGCGTATCCAGTTAAATTGTAAAATCTTCAAGAATGTCATTGGAGTTTCTGTAGTGGATTCATTCATCAATTTGTCAATACCATAAAAGTATTCAAAAAATCCAGTATCATTCATTACGTCTGAATATGGTCTCATATCTTACGCCTATGTTGCTCGGAATTCAGTTTACACCATAAAAACTTAAAAACTACTTGGAGTTTTTAAACTGAATGTGGTTAAACGTGGACACATAATATTCACGCCTGTAATGCTTAAAGGGTGAGACAGAGGTGTACGTAATAAAACACCCAAGTTTCGTCAGTTATGTTTAAGTCCGTGAAAAAGGGGCGAGCCTTTTGCCAACAACCGGGCACAAATACAGACTCTGTGCCAAATTCCTGGTGGAAAAAAACGCATTTACATTTTGCCCGATGCGCTAATTGAACGACGCAGTCTTATCCGTGGAATGTATGTCAAAGTTAAGTCAGTTCTTAGAAGACACTCATAATGATCATGTTTCACTCTCGTTTCTTAACATAAAATTACTAAAATTTCTCCAAAATGATACTTTAAGATTAATTTTAAAGTAGTTTGTAGAAAACGTTTTAGTTTATGGAGAATGCACAATTTTACAGACTAAACAAATACTGTGGCCGCAGCTTCCTCTAATATCGACGATTTTAGTTTGTTCTCGTTACTAAAGATAGTTCTCGGAACACGATAAACGATGCGTAGGTTTTCCTCCTCCTTAGTTTAATAGTTACGATCTAGTAAATGAACTGAAAGTGAGTACTAAAAGCTAATTTGAGCTTTAGTAAGTTATGAACTAGCTACTTGAAATCTCGTTTATTACACTTGCGCTTACGATATTCTTTTTTAAATAATTTCAGTATACCTTAAAGGAAAACTAAAAACAATCATAAAGGATGATGTGCACTTTTTGTGAATGGAAAATGCCAGATCAAAATTGAGGAATCATTTTGTACTTTTTGACAGTTATTCAATACAAAAACTGTTGGACACTAATTTAATTCCACAATTAGTTATTATAGCCATCTGTCGCCTAAGCAATAATATCTAAAGCTAAACAATATTCTAACACTGCATTTTCCAATAATTTCTAAAGACAACGCATCGTTTTAGAAAACACGCGAGATCAACAAACTAGAATGGATCATCGAACCGCGCGTGAGTCGCCCATATCGTCTGATTAGCAACTCATGCGCACGTAACGTTCATTTTATTGTCTCTGCGGCTGACTGTATCGACCGCGTCATGCCCCCACGCACTGTACCGTTTTGGATATATTGTATGTTTGTTTATGTCTTAGAAATAAGTAGTAATATGTGGCGAATATTGTGTAAACTGATTGAAGTTTTCTACACTAATATTATAAAGAGGAAAGATTTGTTTGTTTGTTTGTAACGAATAGGCTCCGAAACTACTGGACCGATTTGAAATATTCTTTCACCGTTGAGAAGCTACACCATCCCTGGGTGACATACTTTTTATCCCTGTATTCCCACGGGAACGGGAACTACGCGGGTGAAACCGCGTGACGTCCGCTAGTTTGTTATAAAAGGCTTCATTAATAACTTTTTTGACTACATATTTCAACAAGATTTTGTTTCAGTTTCGTCGCTTGCATTTTTCAAGCAATATATATCTTAGATCATAAACGAAACAAATTATGACGTAGAAATGTTTTCTTTTTGTTAATTATTGTTGCACAATCAAAAAAAAAGAATATAGAGCTCTTCTTTTTCTCTAATTTCTACACTGAAACCGTTAAGTGTGTTATTGATTTTAGGTCTGTTATTTTCACCCCAAAACACCCCAACCCAAGATGACAATGAACGTTCTACTCTCTAACTACCAACCTACTATTTAATTAATAATAAATTAAAAGAACTCTTATCCAACACTGGTGGCAGCCCCAGCAATCTGTCACCACTTACAAACGATTATAATGTTTGGACTTAATGCACTGCCATACATGGCGTTAAACGGAGCGCTAAACATGCGCGGGCGCCGGTAACAGTGCTACTTACCCAGTTTCAGAAGCGTGAGATTTGACCTATAACATGCTAATGGAGGATAGGTTTCGATTTGTAATTATTGCATGAGAAATTCGCGAAATTCTATGTTGGAATCAGTAAAACAAAATGCATCGTTCTTAAGGTTTTAACACTAAAACGGAGTATTTAACATATTTAGTACTCATTTGCAAGCTCCATGATCGCCATGATCATTTGTCTGCTCATAAACACCCACCCGCCATAACTTCAGTTTATCCGTGATCAGCGCCGGAATATTAGGAACTTGAAATGAATAGTAAACGTTTTTAGTGATAATGATCCTTTCAGCTTGTTAGTGTCTGTTTAGTGTCTACAACATACATTTCCACACACATATATGTTATATTAATTACCATAATATTATCAACTTCTTCCTGGACCTTTTCCAATTTAGTGACACCTGCGCTGTACGTCTTCTTTCAAACAACTCTCTCAGTCGTCATTTAAGTATTCACCTTACTCTGTTCATACTTAATCATCAACTTTTATACCACTTAAATAGTACATATTTTGACATAATTTAATTACCGTCGACCTACTGCCATCCCAATTTATTTGGTGTCGATACAGCGTGCTTTTTGTTTTTAGATTCTTATTCTTACATTATTTGTTACTAACAAATAAGTACTCAATTGTTATTTAAAACAGCGTCGATATTATCTAATCTACAAAGTAAATAATCTTTGTCTTGTTTGTCTAAACCGCCACAGATAAAACATGGACTGATAAAAATTACACGCTTGCTTATGCAAGTTTCCGGCCAAGAGGCTTACAAATTAGAATTATGTAACACATTATCGAATCGAATGTTTGTGTAGTAGTGGACAACGTTTTTATAAATGACTAGCTGTTGTCTGTGGTTTTACTTGCACCTTGGGAGATCTACAAAAAAAGAATAATTATGTAAACCTTGGATAGACTTATTCTGCGTCATAGATTGAATGACCCACGTAAGACATAATAATGGTCCACTTTAAGGAACAAGTATGGAAATCAATCCGTGTAACATAGAAATCCTGGGTAAGGTGCACGCACTGTGCCAAATTAATCCTGGGTAAGGGCTAAGAATTAAGGAACGTAGGTTGTTTTTAGTCTGTAGAAGTCTGACTACTCCCTACCGCTCTGCCCAGAGCGGGAGGAGTCATTTGATGATTTCCAACCCCCCAAAAAAAACAAATTCGTTCATTAGTTTTGTGAAAATCATCATCTTACACTAAACAGGAGCAAGGAATGTAAAGGACCACGTCTAAAGCGCGAGTGATCCAATTATAACACGCAATAAAAATAAAAGCTTGTAGCTGCAAAAACGCAGTCAATGCCGTGCGTGTGAAAGTGCAAGTTTTATGTTATGTTCATCAAATGTAACTTAGTTTTTCATTCATTTTAACTTGTTAGCAAGTCTCGCGAAATCAGTTATAAAAACTGGCACTAGACAGGTGAGCCATCTTTTATGGAGATGGAAAAAAAGCAGCTGGGCATCCCATATTGGCTCTTAGCGAAAGGTGTTGCAAGAGTAATGACCTGAGGCTTTATGAGATCTACAGTAACGCATGTTTTTTTTTTTCATATTATGTATGTTAGTCAGAACGAAATTTATCTATGGCCAAAGTTGTAAGATAATAAATAAATGTGGTTGATTATAATAATGCCCATAGTCCTTTATTCGTTTTTAAAATTTGAAATAAAAATTGGGAGTTCTCCTTTTTCTCCTTTCCTTTTGATCAAAGCGCAGAGATGTGAATAAAAAAATGGCAGTTTACCTTGATTTAAAAAATAAACTTTTAACTTTACCCTAGACTTGGGTGGTTACCACGTTATCAGTGTGTTTTGTCTTTCTTTATATTGTTGTTTCCTCAGTATTGTTAATCGCATTAGTCACGGCCAGCTTATTATGTGGCAAGATTTTAATGATGTTCATTGGGTAATTTCAAGCAATTTTACTGTTATCATCAGCCAGCGATACCTAGCAGTATTTTATTTGTCTTTCCTCATATATTTATTTTTACCTCAACAGTTTATTTTCATAAAATCGTGTATAAAAATAGAGAGTTATAATTATAATTCAAAAACACATTATAATATTCGCATCGGTTAGCAATCGCTTATGTAAGCGTTTTCATTTTTTATCAAGGCTTCTAAAATATATGCAGTTTTCCTTCTTTTGTAACTGTATAAAAAAAAACATAACATCACGTAGGCGTGACACCTCTGCCTTACCCTTCGGGAATTATAGGTAATTCCCGAAGGGTAAGGCTGAGGTGTCCCAAATAGTACACCCACATTTCGCCAGTTGTGTTTGTAAGCCCCATGTAATAGGGGATGAGCCTATTACCGTCAACCGGGCACAAATCCAGACTCCATGGCTACTGACTGACAAATTAAATTTGTAGCAGATTATTAAGGTGCCGAATTCCGTAGCTCTAAATCTCACGGAAGTTTTCATCGTAATGTGACGAAAGATGAATAAACCTTCAGTAGCATAAAATCTAAACAGCTCACATGTTTGTCGGCACGTTCATGCATCATTTTCGTCTCTCCACACTGTCCTTCATATTTTCTTAAATTAATATCAGCAACTGCATCGTCTGCACTACAAGTTTTTGGCATAAACAAAACACATATTTCTCACACGAGATTGGCAACACCACCAATGAATTATGGCTTGCAGTTGCTAACAGAAATACTAACTGACATGAGTCTTATCTCTAAGACGCAGAGTTAATTATTGTTTGTGTGCTCAAGTGGTTGGCCAATTAATTAAATTCATTGCTCGTTTTTCCTATAACAGTTTAAGTACGGGGAAAGAGAAAATTCCTTGGACTGCAGGAATCCTTAGACCACGTTCCGTTCTCGATTGCCGTGAATGTAAAAGTTGTCAGTAATGGCTGAAGTATCGAGAGGCACGTGAAATTAATATGGAATTGTTAATATTTGCGTTATTGGTTAGAGAGATTGCAGTTATGAGATTCTGCGTTTATTTTATGGTTTAATGATGGGTGTTTAAGTGCTGGTAAATGGCGTGTACCTAGATTTTAAATGAGGTTGTAATGAGATTTATTAGCGTTAAGCAAAGGCTGGTTTTAGCGAGAATAACACTATAACGTGACTTACAGACTGCTTACAAAATTAAATGAATAACTAGCAAAACTTCATAGTCATGATACGCATAGTAATGATACACGTTTTGTCCGATTTCATCTATTATTTATAACCACCCATAACTACAACTAGCTTTTCTCGTCCGAAACTCGAGAATGATCGAAAAAAAATTGTCCGTCAGATCCTTTCCAAAAAATATTGAACACGTATTTTTTTCGTTTTTTACATGAACAATAAATGAAGACGATACAGTGCTTCGAAAACTCGTGAACTCTTCGAAAACGTCACATGATAGTACATTTTTTACCTACAAATGACGTTCACGTCCATTTATGATCTTTGACGCGTCTTATCTTCGTCAATTTTTATTAATTTTATAAAACAAAAAACATGTATCTGACGGACTAATTAGTCCGTCAGTTAGATTATCGAAAAATATTGATCGGAATGAGTATTGGGGTATTGCCTATTTTGGCGTGAAACAACACAATTCGCAATACCAGATGCCTTTTCACAATAACTTAATTAGCAAGAAATTATCTAATACAGTCTATATTTTCACTTACAAAACCACATTCGCTTCCCGTATTGCTCTTAGCAGCTCGGGAGCTATAGTGAAATCAGTGAATTATTACACTGCATCCATTATTCATTAATTAAACCACAATCGAGGCCATAACGGGCCATCCGAGGAAGCAAAGAGTTGTGGCCACTGGCTTATAACCATAGAGTAATTAATAACTGGAGCGCCAACTAGCATAATAATAGTACGTCTGTACTATGCCGATTGCCTCTCTGTTGCGGGCAATAAACGTCTCTCTTTGGATGATTTATTGCATATTTTATAAAGAAAAAACAATGAAGTAAGTACCTAGGGTGTTACTTTAAGGGGTCAATTTACTAACACAAATTGTATTTTATCATATTTATTTAGTCTGGAAGGTATATCTATGGGCCAAAGTCAACTCAAGTAAATAAATTGAACTATGTTATTGTTGTATAACGGATTTCCTATTCGTTACGGAAATAACACTCTGCATCACCTCAAAGCGCTATCGTCACTTGTTTCCGTCGCGTTCTGCAAGTTGCGTCAGTAACACGTGGAATCTTAGCATACTCTCATGATCGTAACATTGTGATAATCAATTTCTCACATGAAGTTACCTCTTCTCGTGGCAAAATATTTTTTTTTTCATTTATTTACTCGACAGTCGCAACATGCGTGTCGCGATTTTGGCACACTAAGATTTCAAATCACTTTTCGGACTCCATTCACTATTTCCTCCGTGCAACAAACACATCTTAAAGTAATTCATGTATCTAACGTAGAGTAGTCACGATACGCAAAGCTGTTGCTCTAACGTAGAGTAGTCACGATACGCAAAACTGTTGCTTATAACGGGCTGTGTACCATTCGGAGTACGAACACTACGAACACACTATTGGCTGAATACATTTCTTGTACAGAGAATTGATTTAGAAGTTACTGTCGGTGGAGAAATATAGTTTAGCAGTGGTAGTAGGTATCACTACATACTCGTATTATAAAACAAAGTACTCCGCCGCGTCTGTCTGTCCGCGATAAACTCAAAAACGACTGCACCGCATTTCATGCTGTTTTCACAAATAGGTAGAGTGGAAGTTCTCGAGGAAGGTTTTAGTATATAATTTTAATCGACATCCACGCGGGCGAAGCCGCGGGCATCGGCTTGTTCATAATAATTATAGTAAATATTTGTATTAAAATACTGAATACTGCCTCGTTGCGCGTTGGTCTAGTGGTCGAAAGCGCGACTGTGGAGCATGATGTCCGTGGTGGATATTAGATTCCCGGGCCGGTCAGTGTTTCTCAGTAGCAGTCACGGAGCCCGAATTTGCGCTCGGTTAGTGGAAATAGGCTCGCCTATTTTGAAGAGAGCATATAGATGATATGACGTTAAACAGCTTGAAAATAAAGCTAGGTATAGGATGGAACCTAAAAGGAAAGTGACGAAACCGACCAGCTTGCGCATTGCATGATGCTCTTCCGCAAAATAAAATATTGTAAACTAGTTACTGACCTACGAATGCAAATCTTAAAATTTCCAACTTATCAAGTTACGAGTATTTACGGAGCAACTACTTCGCTTTGTCTATAAACTACTTAGAACTTTGTGTGGCAGAAAATAGATGTCACGTTACCATAACTGCATAAAGTTATCAGATAAACGTTGGTACTTGGATTTTGTTTCTTGTAAAGTTATATTAACTTTACCTTTGAGGAAAATTGCGTTTCTTTTTCTTTTAAGATTAGATCGCGATTCTTCACTGGAGTTTTAACAAGAAATTCTTGTTAATTTTGTTCTATTTTTATCGTCAGCAGTGCTTTTGTTCTCAATTGAAAGATGTTTAATCGAATTCATGTTTATTGGTTGGTAACAATTACTCGTACAATTTATTTTTGTAATTCGTAGTAAAGTTCTATTGTTTTGGTAATCTATTGTGTCGTAGGTAACCAAAAGACTTTCCTTCGCAGTTCCACACTTGGTTCACATCCCGAAGAGTCGTACTCAGCGCGTCCTCTCCACTTTTATTATGTGCACTGCCTAATGCCTCATTTACGGAGACGGCGTCGTCGCGCGGCGCGTTGTGCGTCTTTAATTCAAGCACATGGCGATGTATGAAAACGTTAACGATTTTACGACAAGCGATTTTTCGCTCGTTAGTTTGAAACGTAGCGTAAACTAACTAATACCTCTCAGTAAATGAATAAAAAAGCACGCGACGAGCCTTCTGCACGCGCCGCGCGACGCCCCGCGTCTCCGTAAACGAGCCCTAAGTGTGGAGTTCTCTGACATCTGTGTTCGTCCCACATTTATCCCGTCTGCCTTCAAAGCAGAGTGAATAGTCATCTTCTGGGCACGCCCGCTCCATCATAGGCCTCATCCATTGCTTTATATCAGACGTGATCGAGGTCAACAAATATATCACAGTTATACTTAATCAAGTAACCTTTTCAGTTATCAGTGAATGTGCAGCAGGAATGCTATCACATTCCTTTCATCGCAGCAAAGACATTGCATTTACATTTTACATTGGGATGTTCCGCACGACGCGCCCAGATCACGCGCGACACGACACGACTAAAACGTCACGTCAATTAGTCGTGTCACGGTCGCAGCGGGACGCTAACTCCGTTACTAGTCTGTTATGGCCGATATTTTTACTCTATGTAGGACTTCGAATCTATGATATAGGGGATCGGACAAAAAAAAACTAATTAGTCCGTCAGATAGAATTCCAAAAATATTGGACACATATTTTTTCTTTTTTCACTTAAACAAAAAATGAAGACAATACAGTGCTTTGAAAACTCTGGTACTCCTCGAAAACGTCACATGTCAGTACATTTTTTACCTACAAGTGACGTCACAACCCACTTATGATCTTTGACGAGTTTTATCTTCGTCATATTTTATTAATTTGAAAATACAATAAAACACGTATCCAATATTATTTGATAATCTAACTGACGGACTAATTAGAATCATATTTTTTTGACTCAGTCCGATCCCCTATTAGCAATAAGCTCGAAATGTGGATTGTACTATTAGGTATACCTCTGCCTAACCTTACGGGGATAACAAGCGGGATGTTATGTTATGTTGGAATCTATCAATCTAGACTATTACTGGTGTAGGTCAAATAGTTTGACTTTTCTAAACCTGTATTTTGTATCAAAACTAGAACTCGACCATTTAGCAGTAGAATCGTAATTAGTGATCTCATTTTCACTAAGTTCCAGTTAAGGTTGATGCGAAAACGTAGGCCGCGAAATTAGATTTTTCTTACGTTTTTTGCAACTTCCCGGTCAGTGTCAAGTCGTATGTTAAATAAAATGGGATCCGAGGCAGTAACAAATGTCTAATTACTGAATAATAATTATAAAATCACCATTAAAACCGTCTCAGTTCATTTATGTCTCATGAGTGACTATTTGATGAAAAAGGCATTCCCCAACCATGAAACTGAAACTAATTTTTTTTTCATCAAACCGGTACGTGTGGGGTGTCTTTCAAAATGTCATTGAGGTTCTTAAAACCATTTCTTCTCAAATGCAATCATCGTTTGGAAGTGAGACACTTCCAAAGTGGTCAAATGTGTGTCCCTCTAATTTCTAAACTACGAGAGTGGAAAACTAAAAAAAATATACGAGTATACCGTAGATCGCAACGTAAACTCTCAACCAAAATTGGTTTGAACGATATATAGCATACAAACACTATAAAAACAAACTTATCACAAAATATGTTTCTCTGTTGCCGTTTTAACAAGAAAAAATACAAATTAAAGGGGGCTACTACGATGAAACGGAACCCTTCAAGTGCAAGTCCGACTTGCACTTGGCCAGTGCCAGAACATTCCTTGTATGTTCAAGTACAACCTTTTTATTAAAATTACTCTTGACGTTACAATAAATGATGATTCATATTTCATTACCAAACGTAAAAATTACAACTACTTTTAGATGAACATCTTCAATCTTACTGATTGCTAATTTAACAGCAGCAGCGCCGAAAAAAACAAGCTCCCATCAATCATTATTAAAAGTCTCGTATCTTTTATTGGCGAATTAAATATACAGAAACATAAACGAACTTCTCTCCATATTTCGAAGATAATATCTTTCGGGAAATAAGTCTTCTTTTATAGATAGTTATATACTTTTCAAAATCAAAAAATCAAAATGTTTTTATTTCACATAGGCCTACATGCGCACTTATAAAACGTCGACAAAAAGGGGCACGGTTCGGTGCATTGGTCGATTCCTAAGGAGAAGAACCGGCAAGAAACTCTAAAGGTTACTCTTTTATAAGCACTAAATCATATTATATTTGTAACAGTTATTTGATAGACGAAGTAAAAAACTAAAGCGGGACTTATTTGAAGCAAAGCCAACAGCAATCGTTGTAACAAAAATTTCTAGAGATACATTATCGTGTATATTTGTTTCTATGGGCTGTATGATTTTCTAAATTAGGGTTGGCGATTTGGGCTGCTGGTTGTTGTAAGAGATACCGCGGCCTCGACATAAAGGGCTAAGAAGGAACATGGGTGGTTTTTATTCAGTAGAAGTCTGACGCTCCCTTTCGCTCTGCCCAAGAGCGGGAGGGGTTATTAGATGATTTCCCACCCCCCCAAAAAAGAAAAAGGGTTGACGATTTCGGCTTTAGTGATACCATTACCGTGACTGGTTGGAAGCGCTACCATGGGCTCCTGGAGTAGATTTCTGGGTCTGGCCATCAGGAATATTTCAGTAGTAGCAACGGAGTCTGCATTTGTGCCCAGGTTGATGGCAATAAGCTTACTCCCTATTACATAACATGATGATTGATGATACATGTGATTTGTTTGCTTCCAAGTGGGTTGATGTTGTGTATGTTTGAGTTTCTGTGAGAGGATGAACGAAAGATGATTTTTCTTGAGCTTGTTTTAATTGATGATGCACGAAAGGCAACTTTTCTTTATTTTTTGTTGTTTATTATTTGTTATTTTTTGTTCCTGTACAATATCTTTGTAGAAATATCTAAAGTTTAATTTAATTTGTGTTTTATAGCATCGTAGGTATTGGATAATTCTGTAATGCTGCTATAATTAATTTTAAATAAATAAATAACTAGTGAAATATGGATGTACTATTAGGTACATATCTGCCTAACCCTTCAGAGTTTACAGGCGTTATAATGACATTACTTTTAACTCCGTGATTGTCAAGTTTAGAGAGCATTTCCTGGAAAGTTAATTTTATTACTAAACGCCGTTCTACTTCTTGATCTCATAAGAAATTAAATTTCCATAATAATAGTGATACCGAAGAACAACAGGAAACTCATAATCTAAATAGTTATTTAGTTAAGATTGAACAGCATGATAACTCCTCCATATCCTTTCCTCAATCTGGGCCATTTGTAGCAGACATTACTGCTATGAAACATGCGAACCCTACTTCAATGTCAAGTTCTCGGCCAAGTATCACGCAATGTCAGATTATATCGCGCTTGACCCGATGTGTCATGAGCAGAGTGCCAGCCATAGTGTTCAGGAGCTTATCAATCGGTGAATCAATCTTTACACGCCGATTGATATGCAGAACATGTTTGTAGGTCTATGTTTTTATTGCTCACTTTCTCTAGAGTGAAGAACGTTTCGTGCTAGTATAAGTAGTCCTGTTTCGAGGTCGTGAATGCAGTTTTGTTTGTAGCTTATGGTTCTTTATTAGCCGATTTGCTACAGTCGATTTAACATAGAGAAAATGATTGTTTGATATTTTAATCTCGGGTTTTTGGTTCTTGAATCTTACGTTATATTGATTTATTATTTAATTATTATTTCTTGCCTTTTCCCAACTACAATAGGGGATCGGACAAAAAATAATAATTAGTCCGTCAGATAGATTTTCAAAAAATATTGAACTAGTATTTTTTCTTTTTTCACATAAACGAAAAATGAAGACGATACTATGCTTCGAAAACTCGTAAATTTCTCGAAAACGCCACATGGTGGTACATTTTTCACCAACAGATGACGTCACAACCCCCCACTCTTCATCTTTGACGCGTCTTATCTTCGTCCATTTGTATTAATTTTATAAAACAAAAAACACGTATCCAATATTTTTCGATAATCTAACTGACGGACTAATTAGAATCATATTTTTTTTTATCTGACCTCCACAACCCATTTTGTATACTGAGTAAGATAAGAAGTAAGACTTGGGTAAGACCATTGACTACCGTCTCAAACCAAACATGGCAGCCGAGATCATCGGCTTACTGTGCTTTCCGAGGGACGGAGAAAATATGAAATGAGTTGTTCCCTTATCCACAGAGCAACCCAGACAAGCACGTCTTTTTTTTGGGTTTGGGACATCATCAAATAACCCGTCCCACTCTTGGGCAGAGCGAAGCGAGTGTCAGACTTCTACTGAATAAAAACCACCCATGTTCCTTCTTAGCCCTATATGTCCAGACCAGTCCAGCGGTATCTCTTACAACATCCCGCAGCCCAGACAAGCACGTCTTTACTTGAAGATCGACCCGAGTAATATACACGTTCTAGCACGTTGATCGAATACCAAAAAGAACTAGCTAAGAGAAAATGCGAACGGTTAGGTTATAGTCTTAATTGTCTGAGCAGCCTGCTAACGACATTTTTATTGCTTTCATTAAGATTCGTGGTTTGGATGAAATATTTATCTTAATTATTCATCCTTAACGAGGTTCATTTTTTTCTCTTTCCTACTTTTACGCTGAGTTATGATTGCTCAGACTAACTAGATAATGATCGTATCTCGTTAGTTTAGTAGACCATCATAACATCACGCCAGAAACCCCAGTAGGGTTAAGCAGAGGTGTAAATAATAAAACACCCTTTCACCATGTAATCAAGGAGCGACCCTATTGCTATCAACTGGGCACTAATTCTGATTCCTTATAAATGTCTTATCACATTTTTTTTTTTTTAAACTTTGCGCCACACTAGGAATTTCTCCTGTATCGTAGGTGCGTTCACAAACATTTTAACTCACATACACATATACCCAAACCCGGAACAACTATCTGTAGGTAAAATATTTGTTCCGTGCGGGTATCGAACCCGCGACACGCAGCGCAGCAGTCCATTACCGTGTCGTCAGATTTTGCCCGACCCGCGAATCGGACACAGGATCCAGGACCATCGAGGCAGTCCTAGTTTATTTAATACTAGCGGACGTCACGCGGTTTCACCCGCGTAGTTCCCGTTCCCGTGGGAATACAGGGATAAAAAGTAGCCTATGTCACCCGAGGATAGTGTAGCTTCCCAACGGTGAAAAAATTTTTCAAATCGGTCCAGAATAGTTTCGGAGCCTATTCGTTACAAACAAACAAACAAATCATTCCTCTTTATAATATTAGTGTAGATCTCTCATCTATATAGCTATTCGCCAGTCGGTATGTCCGCAATTTTTTTCCTACCTTGTGAGATATAATCGGAATGTTGTCAACTATGTTCAATGCTTACATTATCTTGTTATCGAGTACTCTATCAAGGGCCACAAGCGCTCTCCACTTATTCAATTCCCTTTGAATCACGGGCCCCAAGCCGTTGACATGCGGGCTACAAATTATACGGGGCAGGACAGGCCCCTGTACGTTTATAAAAATTAGTTAACAACTATTCAAATGAATTGTAGATTTATTGGTCGGAATGCTCGTGTTGAAGGTAGCTAGTATGTTGTTAGAAAAGCGAGAGGGAATCTTTGATTTGTGGCTTGCGAACTGGATCAAAACTGTGGCGTAGAATGGGAGAAATTGTCTTTTAGAAACTACGAAGCATCGAGAAAGTCTTTGGCCATGAAATTTAGGAAATATTTATAAACATAACATCACGCATGTACTCCCCGAAAGGTCTGGCAGAAATGTACCTAGAACAACTTTCACAATTCGTCACTTATGTTTAAGATCCATGTAATAGCGGTGACCCTATTGCCGTCACCCAGGCCCAAGTTCAGACTAGCTGGCTCTTACTGCGAAATTCCTGTTGAAAACCCAACACTGCCCCAACTGGTAATCGAACCCAGTCTCCAGTCACGCTTGCGACTACTAGACCAGCAAATTTAGGGTAACACATAAATGAAGACAAAGTGAACCACTTATTAAATTAAACTTTGATATCAACTGCTCCAAACTCAACCCGAGTTTCGGAGCGCAAACTAGTAAATCACATTAACCTCGTACATCACTCTTCTAATATAATAATTACTAACATAGACGTATCACAACTTTACTAATAAAGCTTTATTAACGGTTCACCTTTATATTTTGTGCAACGTAAAATGACCTTTAGGCTATTGTTATAAGGACAAGCTTTTAATGTCGTCATAACTTTCCACTCCACCGCTTCCTTTGGGGACTGGTGACCTGTTTAGCTCATTAAGTGTGATGTGACCTGTTTACTAAGGTATACGAGTGGATAATACTAAGCTACGACCACGCTACGGCCATAGTTGTTATCCTACTAAATTATAGACAAAGTAGACTTACTGTTTCAGAACTTCAAGGTTATACACTAGAGGTACTAAATAAGTCCCTTGTGGGAGACCCTTTTGTAACGAGGGTACGCTGTTTATGGTTCTGGAGCAATGCCAAGGTTGAATTATTTTAGTTTGTTGAAAGTCTTTTCTTGTTTTTCAGTAATTTGTCATCAGCTTCTTTTCCTTGTTCCATTTTATTTAGGGTCTGCGCATCACGTTTTGTTCTTCCAATCTCCCCTTGCAGACGCCACAGCATTTACTCCTTTCTCTTTCATGGTATTTCTCACACAATCCATCCATCTTTTCTTTGGCGTTCGTTTTCTTCTCCATCCATCAACATCATCACTTTATTGTTTGTTGTGTGCACTTGTGGCATGTGCTAAATAAATATGTTTTATTTCTTTCTTTTTCTTTATTTCATAACTTTTTTAGTCACATGCATTTCATTCCTCCGCATTTTATAATATATCCATAACTAGATAGACTGGTACCAGATAATCTGGAGCCAAAATCTTTGTTGTTTCAAGCCAGGTTCTGTCTTAAACTTGTGTGTGGCTTATTCCCTGTCTGTTTTTAATATGTCCATCTTGTAATCTTCTAAGAGCTCAATGAATGATTCGCACAGTTCTAAAATTATCTAATCATTGTTTTTGAACGTAGCTTGTTAATATTACTTTTATCGGAAATATGTCTCACCAGACAATTGCATGACACTGTTTTCTGTGTTTTTCCACAAACAGTATTAATCCTTCTTGTGCCAAAAACAACAACTAATATAAAACCTAGCCGTAAAGTCTAGCCGCGTCGTGCCGATAATGTAAAGGGACTTTCATCGATTTCGTCATCACGTTGCTGTTACTCCAATTTAATTGTGACTAGCTCAGCATACTTCTTACACCGAAGTATTTCTATCACCCGCGATTTCACATTCAGTATTCATTTGTTTCTGGCTGTATCATCTCTTTCACATTCCCTCGCTTTGGTTCTTACCTATACAATCCTTGCTTTTCGTTTCTCATTTATGTAACTAATCATATGCATACTCAAAACATTCCTCTGAACATATCACTCAAACCTTTGTACGAGTATAACATCATCATCATCTGTCTAGACTTATCCCAACTATGTTGGGGTTGACTTCCAATCTAACTGGATGCAGCTGAGTACCAGTATTTTACATGGAGCGACTGCCTAACTGAAAAACATAGAAAATATCCATATCGCATCGACAGGATTTTCCAGACAGAATCCATGTTTAAGTATCGTATTACCTCAATCTAATGGAGGATTGTCTATGTGTTAACACACACGTAACTGGCACAGTACAGTTAGTCCCGCGCACGCGCGACAGGATACACTGCGGTTCACGTTAATTGCACAATGCGCACGCGACGCTTCCGTCATAGTGTAAAGACAATCAGTAATCCATCCACACCTTTTATAAAACCAAACCCGGGTGCCAAACTTGAAATGTGTTATCTTGCACTAACCATATAAAAATTCCGATCATTCATCTTCATCATCATTATCACCATTCACAGTCTAACTTCACCCATCAGATTTGCACAAACAAAGAGGTCTCTACAGACTCCTCAGTGGCAACCGCATAAAGATTTATTCACGATGGCAACAAATAGGGATGTTTGCTGACAAAAAAAAATATGATTCTAATTAGTCCGTTTGTTAGATTATCGAAAAATATTGGATACGTATTTTTTGTTTCATCAAATCAATAAAAATTGACGAAGCTAAAACCCGTCAAAGATTTGAGTGGGGGTTTGTGACGTTACTCACCGCTAAAAAATGTCATAGGAATGTCTTAGAATATGACGTGACACGAGTTTTCAAACCACTGTATCGTCTTCATTGTTTCTTTACGTGAAAAAAGAAAAAATACGTGTCCAATATTTTTTGGAAATCTGAGGGACTAATTAGATTTTTTTTTGTTAACTACCCTATTACGTCTGCGTTTGCCCATATCGTCACAGTGACAGCCCCAAACTACTTACAGTTAACCTGTTTGGTAAGTTAAGAATTCGGGTAAACGCTTTGCATTTGTGTGTTAGCCGATTCCATCCATCACCATGATTCTCTTTCTCTTATCCCAATTCTTTCAGCACGTGTTCTTCTTGCATAGTGCTCTGTTACTCGTCATCTCATGAGACACCTCCTTTTTGTCATATCATTTTTATTACAGTTCATCCACCATTTCTTTGGTCTTCCTTAAACCGACTCGAGCCGTTTGATCCAAATTGAAATACTGCACGTGTACTAAAACGCATACTGTGCTTCCGTTGCACTTCACTATAGTAGGTTCTACGCTTGGTCGTATATGTTCGAGGTGTGAGTGTATGTGGGACAGTTTATTGTTATATGCTGTTGACATGGCATCATAAACTAATATGAAAACTGTATTTTTGGACGGTAAACCTGGATGTGATTTGTTCACGGGCTAATGGAACACGATCATGTTAGTACGACTTGGGTTCTGTGAGATGATCGTATGAATTCCAGCAAATACTATTACTAGCGGCTACCAAAAGCTATCTTTTTTTTTAAACGTTTTTTTTTTATCTTTGCCCCGCACTAGGAATTTCTCCTGTATCGTGGGTGCATTTACAGACATTTAACTCACATACACAAATCCGAAACCAGACCCGAAACAACTATCTGTAGGCCATACAAATATTTGTTCCGTGCGGGGATCGAACCCGCAACACGTAACACAGCAGTCTACTGCTTGAGCCACTGCGCTAACTGTGCCGTTAAATCAATCAATTGTCGCTGATATAACTTTAGTCTATTCGTTTTTATATGAAATGGCCATATTCTTGTCCTGCGTCCATCTTATGACGACGACAGTGTCGACGGCTTACAAGGTAGATATGAGGGACAACGTGCGTCGGGAGGGGGACGCCCTAGAAGGACATACGCTGACCTTATTGGTGAGGATCTTCATAAAAGCTTTATGCATAGTACTCGCAAAGAGCGTACCTACGTGTATGACCAGATGCATGAAGGCAAAAGGAGCATGTAATTTATGTATGCATGAACGTATATTTAATACTGGCTGATAGTCGGTTTGCATAAAATATATTTAATTAATAAACGTTGGAACTGCATATTTCTGCCACCAATTTTCCCTATTTTGTACCGCCAGCATATTGTTTTTTTGTCATCAATTCTACCGATTATTTTTATTGTTGAGGTGCACACACAAAATAATAGTGCGAACTCCCCATTAAAGTCCGTTATTCGGGCTTTATTATGCAAATACAATCACCGGAACCCTCCCCGAAGTTCACCCCTTTCGTAATTAAATATTGCATGTGTTGCATCGATTCGACGTCACTGCTGTCGGCCCACTCGCCCCCTACACTTATGTACCCACATCGATGGAAATTGCGTTTTACAAATACTTCGTTAAATATATACATGTAGAATGTGAAGAGAATGTGTAAGAAGTAGTATATTTTAATGACTCTTATCGGAAAAATGTAACACCCGGGGGTAGTGTAGCTTTCCAACACTGAAAGATATTTTCAAATCGGTCCAGTAGTTTTTAAGTTTATTCATTACAAACATACACATATTTCCAATGCAAATATTTCCTCTTTATAATACTAATATTATAAAGAGGAAATATTTGCATTGGAAATATGTGTATGTCCACACATCTACACTTCTACACTAATGTAGAAGTGTAGATAACATCACGCCTGTAATGCCCGAAGGGTGAGTCAGGGATGTACCCAACAGTACACCCACTGTCGCATGTAATAGGCGGTGAACCTATTCCCATCCACTGGACACAATTCCAGACTCCGTGGCTGTTACTGAGAAATTCACAACAGCAAAACTTTCATGATTATTCTATTGATCTTTGTTACAGAACGTAAGTACAGCTATTTTTAATTTCAGAAATACCAATAAACACGACTGTGTTTAATGTATCTTTAAAGACTTACAAAGATCCATTATAAACTTGAAACCAACATCAAAAGAGCTTCACAAAGCCAACTTCTAAAAGGTCACAGAAATAACTTATTGAAATTTGAAGGGTTGAGGAAACACCCCTCTGATATTACAGCCATACATTATAAGTTTATAGACCGACAATTTATTGGCTATTTTATTACAATAGTAGACAAAATTTATAACGTGATAACTTACGTATTTCATCCTGTTTATTAAGCGATGGAAATCTTTGTGAATCCGAGGGTTTATAGATTTATCTATGCGGGATTCTGTGGGATTAGTTTCGTCCGTATCTATGCGATAGAACTATGATTTATATAGTTAAATGGGATTTGGTGAAGCTTGGTCTGTTGTTGTAGCCATTATTTAGTTGTTCACGTTCCACAATTGCTTTTGTTAGACAAATTGGTTACATTGTTGTCTCGTCTGGTGCTAAGGTCGCTAGATTATAGATATGAAGCTGTGGAAATGTTGTATAGTATTTTCCTGCCAATTCATAGGTCTCAAGTTTGAACCCAAGAAACGCAATTCTGACTTTTCGGAATTTTGACTTTTCTGACTTTTTATATGTACCTATATATATATTTATATATACACTTGCTTCGCTATAAGAAAATATTGTGATGAAATCAGTAGGTATGCCTGAGAGATATTTATTGACGGCATGTAAAGCCAAGTCAGAGGCCCAAGGGTCCGTTAGGGTTAGATGATTCCCCCCCCCCCCCTCCCAAAGGCATAAACTCTTTGAAAGACACCAGATTAGGCACAGAAGATAAAGAAATAAATATTTTCTTTCTTTATTACCAATTCTGGCACATAAATAAACTTATTTTTCAGAATGGTAAGCGGATATCGCCCTTCTTTGATATTGATAACATTGTATCAGTTCATGATAAGTTTTATTGGTACATATTTTCCATTCTGTGTTATTATCAGCCACACTTTTCAGGTTATCAACTTATCAGTCATGCTCCAATAGGATGAAATTCTTGAATGAAAATGAGCGCGAAACCGTTATCATATTTTACTACTTATACGTAATTATGTACCTAGCAATAACGTTATTTATAGATACATAATGGAAAAACCTACTTAGGAAAATGAGACCATTATTTTAGGAAAGAAACAACAAAGCGGCATTTTTACGAGACTCCCAAGAAATAATTGGGGTGCACATCCTGCATACGTAATTTCCCGGGACAACGTTGTTACCAGGGCAACGCGAGAATTCGCAAGGGCTTGTCCCTCCCACCGGAGGGACGGAGGGCCGGAGGGCGCGTGTCGGTCACGTGCACACTGCACAATATGTGGAGCGTGCATCCGATAGCACAAAACCCACCACAGCATGATGTGTTTATCAAAGACTGAGCGAAAATGCAATTTTCAGCTTCATTATTTATACTAGTGTGTGTTTATGTACCTAGGCACATAATGGGGGAAACAAACTAATTGCCTTTTGTATAATTCTAGTATTTACAGTCGTAAAAGTAAAAGTTCCTTATATAAACATAATTTAAGCGTTTTGGAAAGTCCCAAAACAAAGACTAATTGGAATATTTAATTATGTTTCCGGAATGTTATCTAAGCCAAATTCTAATTTTGCCAGCAAATACATATCTGCTGATATTATGCCAATTTTGTATAAAACAGAAACATAGTAATTACCTATTGTTATAGAGTATCTGTTACTGATTGCGAATAGCTGCTAATGATTCTCCGAGATCATCAAAATTTCGCTGATTGTGTAACATTTAAACGTTGAAGAAACTGAGTGAAATTTAAAAGAGGATGATGTAAATGATGCCAACGTCACAGCCGAAATGATGATTAATTTCATCACCATATTGTTAGAAGTCGTAAAGCGTGACCCACTGTGCAGCGCTTTGTTTAAAAAATACAAAAAAAATCTGGCAAATTTTGAGTACAATGAAAGAGCGCATGCCTATTGTACGCGGACGTTGGACGCATGATGGGGCGGAGAATGCACCCCTAGCGAACACCCTTTGGTTTCGGCGATATGTTATTATCTTGGATCATTCTCACGGGATTCAGCTTCTGGACGATTTCCAGTTTCTGGACATTAGTTTTGGTTGTTAGATTTGCGATGTTTAGGGTGAATAAGCTCTGTATCTAATGTGTTGTTTAATGAAATGAATGAAGTTGTTACTTTAACGTTGTGAGCAAAAAATCTACGCAATTCTTTATATATTTAAAGGACCAATTAAACTCACAATATAAGAACATCAAATAGATGATCGTAGCTGGTGTTGATTGAGAACAGAATAAAATAATTTTCGTGGGACCGATTTTGACGGAACTTATACTGGCAGATAGCTGATGTCATAAGGAATAACTGAGTCATTTATTTTAGAAAACGAAAAAAAATGAATTCCCTGAAATTGATATCAAATTCTGATTCCAATGAGGAAGTAATTTTTATGTAACAGTCATTTTACGTCGACGACGGTCGCGGGCAACATCTAAAATATTTTGATTTAGGAATGCTTCATTTCATTCTTCATTTTTTGACGGCACGGCTGGCGCAGTTGCTCAAGCAATGGACTGCTGCGCTGCGTGTCGCGGGTTCGATTCCCGCACGGAACAAATATTTGTATGACCTACAGATAGTTGTTTCGGGTCTGGGTATTTGTGTATGTGAGTTAAAATGTTTGTGAACGCACCCACGATACAGGAGAAATTCCTAGTGTGGGGCAAAGTTAAAAAAAAAAATTGTCTTCCTAGTCATTCATCAATCATATCATATCATATCTTCTCTAGCAAAAAATATCTCTTTTGCTACCATCGTCGGCTAATCGCTAAGCCATGACTGTGACACATGCGCCGGATTACTATTGCTATCGACCCTTGGGGACTCTTTAAACTTTGCGAGACCTCTGACCTTTTCCAATTTTTTGCCTGGGATTATACTACTGTTTACCCTTTTTGAGTTCAGTGTGTTTAAAAAGATCCCCTTTTTTTTGTTATGTCTATTCTTTTTTCTGCCAGAAAAAAATCTTCTGTTTCAATCAATATTTACTTTGTATTAAATCTAAATGTTCCTTTTCCAGTGCAGTATATAAAGTTATTCCTACCGCAGACGACAATTTATGAATGTTTCATAAGATTATAAAGACAGTTGGTACTCCGAAAGTTTCGTAGCATAACTCCCCATGCCACAAGGGACACACTTGGGCGCGCACCCTCCTGTAAATGTTCCGACTGATGGAATGCCCCCCTCCCCCCAAAAGCATGGCCACCTCAATGATATAGAATGTAGTCCCTATCTGCAGAAGGCCAGTTGGTTACATTTTCGTCCAGTAAAGCAGCGTAATTATAACAGAAGCGTTTATTTTTCTTAATATTGTCTATATAATTAATTAGCATCTAGCTTTAATTGCTAGCATTTTGATTAACACCTCTAAGATAACTTATTACTCACTGATGGTACTGTTACTCAACAATTTCGAGTGCTTCCAATAGCACTTGCATCATCTGTATTTTTATATGTGTGTGTGTGTCCCTTCTGTGTTGTTCTATTTTATATATGTGTTCACAATCCGTGACTACACATGTCCGTACATCACCTGTTGTCTTTGTTCCCACAGAACCCGGTATTTAAATTGTACTCTGCATCCCCCATAATTTTACGACTGTCACATAACTGCCATATTTTAAAGGGAAAGTTATATTTAAGTCAGCACTCTAATAGATGGCTGCAGTCTTTATGGGATCCTTTACAAATGTTTGTATTGTAGTAATTTTTTTAGCAAGCAGTACTTTATGTTTTCAACGTAAGTCTACTGGAGTTGCTCTGAGTATTTTGATCAAAGGTTGTAGATTCTATAAGATCTGAAACATGATTGACAAATGTCAAACAACCGTTGATGACTGAGATTGTACGTGACTAAGATTGCAATTCTGCAAATAATAGTCCCGACACAGTTACATCATTGCCAGGGAGTCATCACTCGTAGCCATTAGCCACGTCACCGGCGAATCCATCGCGAGGATCACGACCGTCCACCATTCCCATGATGCCAATTATTACTATTCCCACGACCGCAACCACTTCTGATTCAACTATTATCACAGATCTTGTAAATGCTACAACCTGATTTATCTCAGCAATAATGTTCTTTTAAGGTTTGCCTCATTGAATTTATAGCTTAATCACCGGTATTGAAAAGTTGCCAGCTACAGCTGTAAATAAAATGGACCGTTATCCACATTACGATAACACGTATCAATCAAATTCGAGTTCATAATATTTACTTTTCTTTTTGAGCTCGTCTGGGCGTAATGGGCGCCCTTGTATAAGCGATAATGGTTCTAATTTGTGTAAATATACACTTCCTTGAGATTATGCCAGATTTACGAATGATGTTGCGTAAGAATCATTACGTTTTGGTAAAGAAATTTTTTATAGAAAACGCTCGTAAACTTCAGTTCTCTTTATTTAGACACGCCGCGCAGGTTTATATGTATAATATCGAAACGATTAATTTGTTGAATAGAATCCCTTCTTATATCTTCGCTTGCCTGACCTTCATAACCCGCCAATTGTTCGCCCCAAAGCCGTAAGCCCCCAAAATTATATACAATCCAGCGATAAATTCACCAGCAGTATGATTTCTGTTTCTCATCGGGTCATCTTTTACGTCAAGCTAGACAAGTTTATATAATAACGCCGTGTTTGAATGATATTAAACATTGTTGGAGCCACTAAAAGGGGCCGTAGCGAATGCAGTATAGTGCAATTTGTAATAATCTTCTTGCGATCCCTGGCGAGTGCTGCCTTGACCTAAAATCGTGCTCAAACGCCCGAGGCGTACGCGTGCGCGCAGTGTCAGAGGTCCACCGAGTGTGCATGTTGTGTGACGTGTATCTTATGAAGATGGATGATCGGTAAAAGTTTTACGTGATAAGTAAGCTTTTTGTTTTATTTGATGACTCGAAGATTATGATTGATTCTCTCAGGTGCATTCGATGGCCGAGAAAATAATTTATTATGACAAACTTCGTCCAGGTTCCTTGGATCACACTTCGCTATAGATTTTCTTTTTAGAAAAATAGGAGCAACAATTCATCCAAAAGACCGTCTAATCTGGACGATATTCAAGAACTTTTAACCAAAAATGTGTCAATGCTCAAGTAGCTTTCAAATCGAAATTTCTTTTTTCTAACCATCAATTGTGTTGCTAGCCTAACGGTGTTGCAGATTTATCGCCAGGAACCACGCTTGGATCGCGGCGTGCGCCTGACATCACAATAGATCGTCCATTTCTAGTTTAGAAATGATCCACCTCTACGACTGCGACTAAACGCTGGCAAGTACTGGCAACTACTTTCAGTCGTGACAATGTCGCGTTCCTTCAGTGTTTATGAGCTCTTACCGATAACAATGGTGAGATTTAGAGAACATTTGATTTATAAAACAGTTGGCATTCAAATGGGAACAGTAGAACACCTGCTGGACCTATTTTATCTGACTAAACCATTCAGACACTACTATTGATAAAAAGCTAAGCGTAAAAAAAGAGAATGGCATTTTTATTGATGATTATTAAATGATTGTCATAGTTCATGCGGTAACTGTTGTTAATAAGGATATCCTTAGTTAAAAGAAGTTTAATGAAATATAACATTTCCTTGACCTTACAGCAAGACATTTGGCAAGCGACACGATTCTCGATGAACATCTGTCTAGCGATCGTGTGTTGTCGGCTAATACATTGGAATTCAGCACGCTGACCAGTCTATGAATGAAAATACGGCAGGTCCGTCTTCATACGTAATGCACTGCCACTATCTCGTAACCTTTAACTCCTACCGACGCATTATCAAAACACATTAATTTATTCGATATAACTTATTTGTTTTTCAACACTGAGTACCGGAGATTAATGATATTCTTTAAAATTGTTATGTCATTAAGATTATTTCTTACGTTTGGGTCCGTCGAGAGTTTCATCTCTTGTTGCAGTATGTCTGTGTGTTTTGTCATGTGGTCGGATTTGGCTTATTGCTTATCATCTTCGTAACGTTTCTTATCTACGTGTTTTATTTTTGTCACGTTGTGTGCATTGATCGATGGATGTTTGTCTTTGTTTTGTATAAACTTTGTCTTGACTCTAACTTTTCTGAATGAAGATGAAGATACTAAAACATAAAATAACAAAAAACAAAAAATCTTACGACTTAACAATAAAATAGTGAACAATCGAATTCCTATTCGCTATTATAATACCGGTATTCCAAAAATCCTACCTACCCACGAAAAAGGATTTATGAGATAGGCTCGAATCTCTAGCAATTAACATGTTCACATTACCATGCGGCTGCTTGGCGTGAGTCACGACTGGCTACCGTGCGCGCGCGCCGCCTTCACATAAACCATACAAAAACTGAGCACAGAAGGCGATTTCCGAAGCCAAAACACATTAAATAACCCATTAGTCCACGAAACCAAATATGCATAACAATTTATAGGATCCGGCAAGAATGGATGCTTAGAAATTGCATGAGTTTGACAGATTTTGATTGCGTGTGATCCCGAGTAAGGTTTTATTTTTGTCACAATTAAACTTCTGTGTATTTTTACATCAGTCACTTGAATGTAGCGTGTGTGTATTAAATTCCAGTTTCCAACAAGAAATTAATCTCGAACGCTATGTCAATATTTGGTTTTGTGTTTTGTCAATAGATTTGTGTATAAACGATGAATGAGTGGGCGAGTTAATCTCCGAGTAACTAACGTCAACGTCTTTGCTTTGAGATTGTGGACTTGACCTTAAAAATACTGTTAAAGTGTGAACATTACGTGTGACTGCGGTCACGTGCTACATTACCACGTGGGCTGATAAACCAAAAATGGAGTGTTATTTTTTAACGAGACATTTTTAGCTTTATTTCTGGCTCGGCATGGTTATAGTCGCTATAAATAATGTTGTGTGGTGAACCGGAAAGAACCTGTGCGACAGAAAGGATTTTTAGATATTCTATTAGTAGGATCGTCTCTATTTATAAACCTTTCTTTAACACCTCTCTTTCTTTCTGTAAGCGTCTTCATCAGTTGGTCGTTAAACTTGCTCATTTTCTTTCTCAACTTCAGACTACCTTCGTATAGTGATCTTCAAGTTCTTCAACCAGTTTTTATCACAACAGCAGTGACGTAATAAGATTGTGTTCCACCCCATCGAACCCGACGGAACTGTCGCTTTTTATAAACAAGTTTTTTGGAGCCTTATCTTTGCAGGAAAGAAATCGATCGAGTTCCGGCAGTCGCCTTCTCCAGAAAACTTTGAAGGCTTAAGGAATCAGTAGTTTTGTTATTTCTACTTGTTTTTTAAGTTAACAATATCAAAGAATATGTTGTAAATTGTATTGAATATCGGGCTGGCGTCTGTAACTTCACACCCAAAGCGCTATTTTGTGCAAGATACAAATACGTTTATATGGTTTAATGCCGTCTCCTTCAAGTAATCTGGTACTACATACTTGTATTACATTATTTAAAGTATTAGTTAGCTTCGTCTGTTTTGACTCACACTTGTTTACTTCGGAAACTCCATCACCACTTAAGACACAAAAAAATAATACACGTGGTTATTTTTTATTGATAAACCATTAAGCTTGTTAAAGAAAGACTTTGGACTACATATTCGTACTTGAAAGATTTTTTGTTCTGTTGTAATTGATCGGGCTTTTTCTAGCCTATCATTAAACATTAACAGCTAAGACTAAAATAATGTTTGTGGGGTTTTCCAGATATCTACTTTTATCCTGTTTATTATGATTCATGCAATATCAAACGTGAATGCTGATTTGATAATTCTGTTATTACATATAATTTCATCAACCATTTAGGGTGTACTCCTCTACGACTGTCTTCTTCTCAGTCGATTCCCTCTTGCCACAGCGGTCGTGGTTATCATGTTCCGGAAGGTTGAGCAGCAGACAGCACCCGCCGTACGACGTCCCGCCACTTCTTCCTGCTGGCCGTCAATCGGGCACATTCGTGCACGGGAGCGCCCATCGCAGCCTTCACGTGGTCCATCCATCGCATCGGGGATCTTCCCCTTGGTCTTGTGCCTTCGACTTTCCCCAGCCCTTTTATAAAGAAGTAAACTTAAATATCTATGACTTTGCTCATAAACACAACTATTCACCACAACAAAATGTTTCATACACAATCGTATGATTTACGACTTTCCCGTTCCAACTTTAGTTTTCCATCAATGGCCGGCTCAAGGGAAGCTTTGAATGAAAGCTCGTCGATAAAGCCGTGAGTTTACGCAACCGAAGTTTTTGTTAGCCAACTGTGGCGCTACGTCATCAAAACATCTTGAAAGTGCGATGGTATCGGATTCGTTTCCTAACCGATTGTGCTCTATCTTTGTATCGAACCAAACTAAATCAGCGCGGACTGAGTCTTGAGATTCAGCGGGATATGTCAGACTTACTAGTGTAAGATTTGGTATAAATTGTTTATCGATTTCAGCATAGTTCGTCGTGGTATAGAAGTTTTCGCGAAATAACACAAGGTGCTCAAAGCGTGTCCTTCTTAGTTTTGAAAACTCTGATGACATAATCGGGAATGTTGAAAATAACTTAAGAGATTTGTAACGCTTTAAATGGGATGACCTGAGGGTCTAAAATGGCCACTTTAGCAGATCATAATATGAATTGCATTAAAAGCGTAAAATGGACATTTCATCATGGTAACTGCGTCTGTGACAATTTACGCAAATAGATCATAATAGGAAAATAATATTAATTGCGTTAAATTTTGTAAAATGGTCACTGACGCAGTTCCTATAAGTGGCCATTTTAGCCGGTGCTTTTAAAGTTTTGCTCAGCAGTAATTTCAGTCAACATTTTGTTGACCTACAAGCTCAGCATTATTTCGGCCTTCACGTCCGTAATTTCTAAGAATTTAATTAAAATATTTAAGCCATTAACCCAGCTTTAGCCAACTAATTGTCTCTGGTTCTTACACATGGCTATGCTCACTTAGCTTCAGAATTAGAATGAATAGCGAGACGGTATCACGTTGTGGTTTTGCCAAGGCCTTTGGAAACTCATCCAGTCATCCGGCATTTGGCTTGTAGTTTACTTACGAACTAGCAGCTTTATTTTTGTGTTCTAGCTTATTAATAGAGATCCGCGAGAGCACGTTAAACTGTTGAGCTTATATCATTTACAGATCTTTGACAATCGCTACAGGTTGTTGAAGGCCCGAAAATATAACAACCACTCCTACTTTGTCGTATTCGCCGTTTATCAAATACAGGAATGGAATACAGCTGCATTCAGTTAAATTAGAAGTACCCGCTTTTCTCTTATAGCTTAATTTAAGCATATATTAAAATCTGCACTATCTGCATGATCGTGCCCATTCAACAATTCTTTTGTCTAGGGTGACTTGCGCTCTCTTTACGCTATACTTTTGTTCTATTATTTATTTAGCTTTCTATCTCACTTCGCGTATTATCTAATTCAATTATTGTTATCTTTTACACAATCTTTTCGAAATCATTAGACGTTGACGTTTTATTTTCATCGTCTTCTTATTTATCAGTCTTTTCGTTGTATTTTACACCTCAATGAAGACTAAATACCTGACCTATAATATTAACTGTAACTGGTTTTGTATCAAATAAATAATTTTGGACATTTGACAGTGTATTTCAAACAGTTTGTGTTGTCACTTGACCGAATTCTTGCGGACACAACGAACATTCTTCATTGTGTGTCGTGTCGCAAATATTCTTTGTTTATCCCTTTGGTGCAACGCAAAATTTTGTTTACGACATACTTTACTATCTGCAAATAAAGTTCACAATCATTTTAAAATCAGACAGGCTAATTTAGTAGACCGTGTTCTATAATAACTAAGATTATATCAAGCATTGGCCGTAGTTTTACTGGAATTCCGTTATCTATCATTTCCATTTGGTTGGTTCTTAGGCATTTACAATGCTTCACGCAATGGATGATACTATCTGACTTGAACCAGTTTTATTAGTGGTTATAATAAATTATGCAATTATAGTACGACTCTGGACAATTGCAATTTAGTTGCCGGTCTGAAAGTGAAAGAAGCGTTTTAATTTGACCAGCTTGATGATAAAATGTTCAATAAAAACTCTTTGAGGTACCAAGTTCTTTGTCATATTTATTTTCTTAAACAAGATAAATGTAAAAGATACAAAATTACCATCATGCGATATTTATGGAGACAACAATGATTAAACTGTTAAACACAATGTATGTATCGATGATGAAATTCATGATTCACGATTATATCGTGATCGAGATATCGAATGCACAATACCCTTTGTATAATCGCTTCATATTTTTGAATGTCTCGGTTGTACTTTTATGTCTTCGTAATTATGTACACCATTTTTGCTTGTCGCTTCCGCGTATTAACTCACTTGGTAGGTACATTTATATTTTCAAATTTAAACGCTCTGGAAAAGGCTCTCTTTGTACGTGAATCATAACGAAAAAGCTGGTATACACTCGAAATGTAAAAAAAAATGTGCTATTAAAGATAAACTACCCAGTTTTAGTTTGAACCATACATGGCCCTCGTCACAACCGTAAATCGAGCTTCTCAAAGACAGCTACAAAATGATGTACCAGAAACTCAACTAAGTCTAAAACCAAACATTGGACGGACATAAAGCCAAACTACAATTTTAGAAAATACACGTGACTGTCAAGAAAATGCCAGATGGCGCGTTCCCAGCGAAGTGGATCGATAACCTGAGGAAATTGTTAGCACTTTGGATTGCCTTGAAAAGGCGTGTGGCATTCTACACTTTCGATCAATATGATATTGTGGTAACTTTTATAGCTAGGAAAGATAATTAGAAAGCAAACAATGGCGTGGTTTGTGAAAGACAAGTGTCAAAAGTACCGATCAATCATAATGTATGCCAATGAGACAATGCCTTTTTCAGACATAATAAAAAATACCGCATCCTGCTTGGATGCGGTAGCCGTTATAAAAACAAAAGTGATGAAAAATCGTCGGCACTTTTAACGTATTTTTGTTCTTTTGTGGAATGGAGGAAACAAAAAGGAAAAAAGAAGTAGAGGAAGTTGGCTACTTCGTTGTTTGAGGAAGATACTGCAAATACAAATGTAAAATAAGATACTGTATAACTCTACCCAACATCTTATAACAGTCAAAACAAGATGCAGATGGCCATTCGAAGGAGGATGTGCAAAATTGCATTGAGAAAAACTAGAAAACGATAAATCAAGTGTTATCTCCCGTTAAGCTAGTACAAACTAACATCCAATACTTTGAAATAAATTCAGAAAATAACTTTTTATCTCCGACAGACGAGATAAACACTCGCCCACGTGTTAGTCTGCTGCAAACTTCTTATCTGTTAGTTGATGTGATTGCACTTGCTCGAAAATGTACTAACAGAACATCCCTGAGTTATTTCTACATGTACTCGGTTAGCTGGAGGGTTTAGATTAGGGGAACTATATTTTCTATCACCAAAATTTATATTTGTCATCAAGTTGTATCACCTAATAAATAGATCTATCGCCACGAAATATTTTCGTTCTCAGATAAACAAAAATTGTTCCCAGGTATGAATTATCAAATTAATGTTAATATAATTATGTGTAAAATAAGAGCAACAAAAAGGTAGTGCATTAGATGAATATAAACTTCGTTCTTATAATAATAGTTTTATTACATAAACAATAGTTTTGTGCCCAGAATGGTAGATCTATCACCAAATATTGCTGAAAGAAACCCTAACCCTAGAGGGTCGACGTCAAGGTCACCCCGAGGTTCGGTTAGTTAGGTTCCTTTAATCCCTGCAGACAGACCACTGAACTATTATAATACATACAAAAACATTTATTTGCTACTAGAGCCTATATCTCAGGATTTTAGGTGATTTATTGTGGAACTGATTTTGCATTGTTTGGTGACTACATTTTGGTGACAGATCTACTATTTTGAGGACAAACCCTGTTATTTAAGAAACACAAAACTAATAAAATTGGTGATAGCTTAAATGATACCCTTAGATTAGCTGCTAGTATTACAGCAATAGTATTGCGGTGCTCTTTAGTATCGAATGTTCTAGTTTTATTGGCAGTTTCGACTGGTATTTCTCTTACTAGAGAAAAATTTATTTATGGCATTTCCTCTTTTTTTATCTTCTGTGTTTCAAATATTTTTAACAACTTCATCAATAAGATCGTCTAACTTTACTTCAAATACAAATAAAGCAACTTTAAGCTCTACGTTTATCACAGAAATTTATACTCCAAATCTCATTCCACGTTAAGACGGCCTTCGGAAAAATCCGGGATTAATTATACCAGGGAGAAGATTTCTCGCATATTTTTGCTGCACATTGAAATTTATTAATCTGCTTACATAATAATTTTGTAAGGGAGTTTGTTTGTTAGCTTGAGCGTAAGCTGATTGATTAGTCAGGAAAATAGACTCAACTAAACAAAATGTTATCTACCCTTCGTCGTTCAGCAGATAGTACAATCCAGCAGGTTATCGCAATAGACTGGTAGCCTAACGTTATGGCCTGACAGCTGGTACTCGTAGATATCCTAATGAAGAATGATTGACGAAGTACGTGATACGAAGATATATTGAGGTGTTGGCACTTTGGCAGCTGATGGCTTTGATAACAAATGTTTTTGTTTGGAAACAAGATTTAGAATAGTTTTTCATGGCTGACGTTGACCGAGTTGAACTTAGTGTTGCGATGCATCTTTTACGTCTATTGCGTTTCATTTCAGATTGGTAAACTCATTCATGTTGTTGATAAAGACATTTATATTATCACTGCTATCTTTATTTTTGTTGTTGTCACATGTATCACGCCAGGTGTGTTTTATGATACTTTTTACTACAACGTCTTCGGACGAGGCAAAAAGAGTATAAAAGAGCGTAAGTTTATGCATGTATATATTGCTGTTTCATACGTAGGTAACATACTTTTGCATATAGAAGACTTTAATAAGTTCATTCACTTGACTCAGTGATATGGGTAAAATGGGTATGGGTGATGTAATATCCTAAATTATACATGATAATTTGAGACTCAGCTTTTCTACCATCATAGTTATTTTCTACTTTCCAGTTTCCATTTCAGGTTCTCATTTCCTAAACTCCTATTCTTGATTCGTCGCAAATTATCACAAAACCATTAATCCTGGTTTACAGTTATAATTAGTGTAATTATGTCATTTGCAAGTTAACGTAATGGTTAAATATCGTCTCGTTTACCGTTATTAAGAGCGGATACTGCAGCTTCCTACGTCGTTAAACAGGCGTTTAGCACTTAAGCTATAACTGGCTAAGTTCAAATACATGTTTTGCTCATTACCGCATTACCAGTTTTCTATTACTTAATTTGATTGGTCCTGGAGAAGTAAAAATCAAACTGCCTTTGACCACGACTTGTTTTAATTGTGATGCAAATATAGGTATTGCATTAATCTGATCAGTAACTAGTCCACTTGCAATAGGGATGTTAACTGACTAAAAAAAAAATGATTCTAATTAGTCCGTCTGTTAGATTATCGAAAAATTTTGAAAACGTATTTTTTTTGTGTTATCAAATCAATAAAAATTGACGAAGATAAAACGCGTCAAAGATTTGAGTGGGGTTCAAAAAAAATGTCATACTAATGTCTTAAAGTATGACGTCACACGAGTTTTCAAAGCACTATCGTCTTCATTGTTTGTTTACGTGAAAAAATAAAAAATACGTGTCCAATATTTTTTGGTAATCTATAAGATGGACTAATTCGATTTTTTTTGTCAACTATTTGCGACCTGTTTTTCCCCAACATCCATGTTTTACCTGCGATTAAACGCAGCACACGGTGATTAACGGAAAGGAAGTATGACTCCATACTTTACATCATATTAATTTAAATAGCCATGTTCTAAGTTCCGGTAAGCTCACAAGATTATATTTTAATTATGCCTACTTTGAAGAAGATACACATCACATATTCATCTACATCTATATCTATACATATAATAAAACTGTAAAAGGCCGATGTCTGTACATTGAAGATTTTTATGAAAAACTGTTACAGGGGGTCTTAATTATAGCAATAGAAGCCAAAACAACCATTTTTAGAATTTTTGTCTGTCTGTCTGTCTGTCTTTCTGTCTGTCTGTCCGGGCTAATCTCAGAATCTACTGGACCGATTTAGATGGGACTTTTTTTATTTGACTCAGTATTACCTGGAGAGTAAAATAGGATATAAATAATCACGCCAATTGACTTAGGGGGTAGGCAGGAAATTGAATTTTGATTGTTTATTAACCAATTTTGATATATTTTTTTTTGTTCAACTAATTGTTGTTTAGACTTAAACTTATGATACTATTAAACTTATGATACTACTAATCACGCCACCTGACTTAGGGGGTAGGCAGGAAATTGAATTTGGATTGTTTTTAACCGATTTTGATGGACCTGGACTCAAAGTTACGTTACAAATAATCACGCTACCTAACTTAGGGGGTAGGCAGAAAAAAAAAAAGGGCGAAACTGTTTTTATACCAAGAATTCCACTCATTCCCAACAATTTCCCGTTCGAATTCAAGCGCACACAGTTCCCTATATATAAGTCTGTGCTTCGCAATGACCATTAACAAATCCCAAGGTCAAACTCTTAGGGCCGCTGGGGTGGATCTAAGATCCAACTGCTTTTCTCACGGCCAGCTATATGTTGCATGTTCACGAGTAAGTAGCGCTGAGCAATTGTTTGTTTTAGCCCCAACGGGAAAGACTAATAATGTAGTTTACAGAGAAATTCTTTGATTTAAAAACTTATTTACTCAAAAATGCATGTAATGTTGTCATTATTTTGACAAACTTGTTTGAGCAAAGTCGACCTTGCCGGTCTGTTTCAAGGAGCGGCCGGCAAAGTTTTGCTGGCCGCTCTAACAGGCCGGCAATGTTTTGCCGGCCGCTATTTTGACGTTTCAACGTTTTAAAAAATCAATTCCAAAAATATTTTATTTAAAACACAGCTGTTTGTACGTCTAAAGGTAAAAAAAAAAAGATTTAAATGAAGTAATAAATGAAGAAATAATCCAGCAGTCAAACATCGCATTAGAATTATCGCAAACTATCAGTAATATCAAACCGGGAAAGTCGGTGTTGAATTTTAGTAACTGTACTTTTCATAATTGTCATTTTAATTAAAAGTCTAGTTAATTAATATATTTTTTATTTAAATTACTTGCTGGTTTTATTTAGATTAGGTACTTGCATTTTTGAGTAAAGCACTATACAAACCTTGGCCCACAATGACTGCTTCGCTGGTCACGCTATGATTGCCTCGAGCTAGCCTAGCTACGCTCTAGGCCTTTCAGCTTGGCCATCATTGCAGCCCTTGCTGTCCTCGCTGTAAAGGCCTCGGCCTACGGTCTCGGCCTTTATCTCAGCTCGTCCATCAAGTGCTGCACGCTGACCGCGCTGTGTCGGCCTGGAGCTGCGCTACGCTGCGCTGTCGGCCATCATCAGCGCGACCAGCAAAGTAGTCATTATAGACCGCGGCAGTAATGTACTATAATTACTTACACATATTTCAACGCGAACGAAGTCGCGGGCACCAGCTAGTATTTAATATGTGCATGTCAGATGAGCTATTATTACAACAAATAAAAATGCTGTAGCTAGAAAAGAGAAAATATTAAATACTAGTTTGACACCGTTTTCACCTTCATCATCTCAAGGGAATGTTCTACCCTAATCATGGTCTCATCATCATCATCGTTCTCCTGCCACTATCCTAATTTATTTGGGGTCTTCTTCCATACTTCTCTATTAAGCCGGCTTTTGACTAAGGGCTGTAATATAATTATATTAAATCTTGAGCTTTATATTTCATCCCGCGTTTGCGATGTAATATATTATATTATAGCACAGTGTGAACGGTCACGTACAAAATGTATGACGAGCGTTAAAATATTACTTCTCAAGATGTAATATATATCCCATATTCAAAAGCCGGCTTAATAGAGAAGTATGGAAGAAGACTCCAAATAAATTAAGATAGGGGCAGGAGAACGACGACGATGACCCGGCTTTACCCGCCATCTTCCTATACATAGTCTATCCTGTGCTAAATTTGTCCGTTGAGCTGTTTACTGCCGCACTCAGAGAGCTTTAATGATTACTTAAGCCGTGACTTAGTAAAGACTAACGTGACGTCAGACTCGAAAAGTTAGCAGACACATGCATGGGAGAATTATTTCTGCAACGCAGTTCCATTTCGTCACGGGGAAACGCCCATCGATCAGTACTACGTCGAATTTGCACGGCCATTGTGTTGAAGCAATCTGTAAAAATAAGTACAGTCTGTGCCAGTGTGTGCCTGTGTGTGTACTATAGGACCCCTCGTATAAAGGGCAAGTGGTATGAGAAGAGGGTCAGGTAATGCTGGGTACTGCCTACTGACTGTACAGTGTACATGCAGAAACGAATGAAAGGCTGCAACAACAACGATTCTTACAATGTTGTGTGTTGGCGTGCACAATAATTGCATGCGGGGTTTATTTAACTGAGACGTAGTATTTCGTAAATATGGCGTAGTATGTTTTGATTTTTGAATAATGTTTTGTTACTAAGAGAGGTGTAGAGCTTTTAGAAAACCTACACCTACTTAGCCGGTCTTACAAAAGTATCTGACCAAAAAAATAGGTACCTACTATTAAAGTGAAAATAGTTTTTCACTAAATCCTCTTTTTTAGGAGTCAGGTAAAAAGAAAATCTCACCGCTAACCGCTCTTTACGTAAAATATAATAATATTAACAAACCGTTCCCCGCTTAGCACGTGGTTCTCTATTTCAATCCGAAGCGTGCTACCACGTTGTCGTAAATTCTGCATTAATTTTGAGTGTTAAATCTAGATTTCACACCTGAAACTGTAGCGGTCGAAAACTGTAAGCTGTGACTTTGTACCAACGTAATTTGAGAAGTACCTAATCTTTCAAATTAAGAACAGTCAGGATCAGATAAACGCCAAATCGTACGCAGTTCCAAAGTTAAATTGGCAACATTTTGACAAATTGCAAGTCAGTTTGATCTGTGTTATTACAGTAATTGGATATTAGATTTCTGGATAATTTTCTTGCATTATTGAGATTGCAGATTGATAAATTTCGAAATAACTTTGTGATTTGCGTAGCCTTGCCTTTCGAGGTTTATTCCTCTCTAGAACTCGCCTTTCGATTGTTGCTAAATTTGTTTCCAACCCTATTATTGCCTGTCTAAAGGGCAAAAGGTCCGTTATTTGGAAATTTTGGTAAAAGGGTTTACAGATGAAAACTTTCTACTGAATGAATTTGTAATAACTTTGTTTTTGGTCTTTGATCTATATATGTATAAATATCATATTTAGACAATATAATGGTGTAAGTTACTTATAAAGTTTTATTTTTGTTTCAGGTAATAATCACAACTAATTCAATTGATTGAATGAGTGCTCTTCAGCAGTCAACAGTCAAACGAACTCAACCTAAGTGAGTAATATGATTAGAATTGCTGTAAGGTGAAGACATATCGTTTAGAGACGGTACCTATTTTTGTTCCGGTGTGGAAAATCCTAATGGATGTCCCCCGCCCTTGGGAGAGCCGGTCTTAAAGACAAAGTTTTGCCTCAACTGACAAAAATCAACTAGGTCACCCCTTCCCATACTAGCACCGACGGTACCTGAAATAACTTCGATGTATGAGAGGTCACGACTCCTAACATTAGGTGATTGACAGAGTTCTCGTTTCACGTTACCATACCCCTCCTGAACAACGCAACTGCCTCACGCACCATATTAATTAAGCGCCATCCTGTAGTTCAATGATAAGTAGTCAATATAAAAATCACCGCAAAATTCTCACCAAAGGACAGTCCTTCGTCACCCGTAACTTTGTAACAGTTTTCCAACAATGACTCACTGTTGAGTATTGTCACAATTTTATTTTAAACCATTTGTATTCAGCACCGAAACAGTAAGCTCTCGATGATTCAGCACATTGGAATTGCTAATGACAGACAGAAGCTGGCTTTGTCTATTTTTATTGAATCAGTGAAATCATTTCGGTTAAAAAAGCTTTGAACATTTTGAAAGAAATTATATTTAATTTCGTGTTACTGCGATATCAAGTTTAGACCGGTTACGTCATCTGTCAAAATGAGGTAATGTCAAATTGACAGATGCGTAAACGTTTTTTTTATTTGTGGAAAGATTGCTAAAAACGTGTAAATTACCTTCATAAGGGGCTATATCTTTTGTGTTATTATAATGAAACCTGCCCTAAATAACCTAAGCCAAACAGGAACTTCTTTCTCAATAATTAAGATATTCGACACGTCACCAAGTTAATACCGTTTTTGTTTCGAAATAAAACCCGTCAAGCCAGAAACACGGTTGATATCTAATCGTCTGCCAGTAATAATGTCCTTGGATTTCACCGCGAAACTGTTTTAGTCACGCATTAACTCGAGACTTATGATTTATGACTAACAGAGCCACAGTGAAAGTGTTCTGATGCAACAAACGGAATAAAAACTCCTTTCAACGTAACTTCATGATTGATGAGGGCCTATTCAGGTGTTCAACTTTTTTTTACCTTTAAACCTCTTGCTAGAGGTCGTAGAACCTTATTGTATGGTACCTATACGCGAGTATTACAAATGACCATAGCCAAAGTTCGACGACCCTGGTGATTCCCGGAAATTATTCCATTAATATTAATTTTGTTTTTATGGAAAGTGTGAAAATCTGTTAAGTTATGGGAGCGCCGTTTTATTTACGACAGCTATATGATGGAAGATAAATTAATTACGGCGTATTTATGACGTGATATAAAATATTGTTTCCTATTACCCTACTTGTATATTATGCTAATAACGCTACTGTTTCAAATTCTATTTGGTGATTAAGAAGAAAGTCGTCAAATTAATGGATTTCTTGATGCAAACGGGCTTGGTAAGATTTACGACTGTGTTCAAAGGTCATAGTGACCAAAACTAATTGATGTATCCACAGTTCCACACGTGTTTATCTTGTGGATATCTTCATAGTTGTAAGCTGTGAAATAACATGTGTAGGTATTGTGTAAATATATTTTAACACTGGCAACATTCCGCCGCGACGGCGCCTTCTACAAATTGGAGCATTTCTCGAAATTATTTCAAAGCTTTGTTGAAATTATATCAGAATACAAAGTCTAGATAGAAGAAGCGATGACGGATCTTACAACATAGTGTCTAAAGCAACGTAACAGTTTACGAAGTGACTGACTAATGATTTTTCTTTCATCTCTAGGGATCTACCTTACGAAAGCACCGCGTAACTGCTGTGACTAATTCGTTAAAATGTGAGAAACTCATCTCAGGAGATACCACAGAATCCGGTAGTAGTTCTGAGATGTAGACATGCGATTATTGTGCAATGTTACGTCAGATGTCTTGCTTTTAGTAGATTTTTCTAATATTGAATATGGGATGAACCTCATCTGTTGGCACGGGATCGCATTTTTTATGCTCCTATCCTGTTCTATCCATAAGGTAGATGCGCTAAGGTGGTCAACGAAATTCAAATTTTCTAACGTTTTTTTTGTAAATTGCCGGTTAGTGGGTTTTTTATGTTCGATTAACATATGATTCGCGCACGTAATGCGTGTGTATATATAATCATTAAAATCATGAAAACAATCCCCTTGAGTTGATTCAATTCCATTGAGTGATCATTAAATGAAAAAGGCATTCAAGGAAGTTAAATGAACTGAGAGGATAGAGTAAAGTCACATTCGTTACGGTCGGTATCCTATTTTATTTAACACTAGCTGTTGCCAGCGGCTTCACCCGCTACAACTCGAAAATTATCCCACGGATCATAAAATTGGGATAAAAACTATCCTATATGTTAATCCAGGGTATAACCTATCTACATTCCAAATTTCAACCAAATCGGTCCAGCCGTTTATGCGTGAAAGAGTAACAAACATCCACACATCCATTCTCACAAACTTTCACATTTATAATATTAGTAGGATACAATCTGACACTGATCTGTAAATTTTTTACCTTACCTTTAAATACAAAAAAAGTCATGCAAATAGACGTGAAGTTACGTTCCATCCGTTACGGTAAAGCTGATGGAACATCACATCACATCATTTTGTTTAACTAGAGTCTTCTATTTTTTGAGAATATCCGACATTTACGCAGACACACGTCATAATAGAAGTTCGTTGTATTTTTCCAACATTCTTTCTGTTTGAAATAGATTGACTGCGAGTTATGAAAAGTGCTAGAACTGTCGGAAAGTGAATTTGATAAATAATATTTGCTTACTCGTGTTAATATTTTGATCCAGCCTTGATTTAGCAAGACTATGCACAAAGGATTTTATTTTAGTCTTTTATATTTATAAAATTACGTTCCTATCCAAAGTCAATGTTACGTTGAAAATGTTGAAAGTCAACTAGAACATAATGAAATAACAAAAGCCATTTTATTCGAAAACAGTAATCATAGTAAATATCTAGTACTACCGAGTTCACTGACGGTCTACCAGTTTTCCTTTTTATTACGAGTATCATTCATATGCCTCTTAAGTACGAGTAATAAGGTTGAAAACTGCTCAACCCTCCGTGATCTCGGTAGTACAGATGCGCCAGCATATCAAGCTACTTAAATCTGTCAAGTTTCTTGAATAGATTTTCAACTTTATCACTAAAGCATTAGGTTCAAGGTCGTTTGGTAAAGTTTTGACACTTTCGGGTAGCTTTATGTGCTAGCGACTGTACATCAAAACAGTTCATCCATTGACGATAAAAGACTTAATCTTCTGCAGAATTCCAACTAGGCGTCTAGACTTATGAATGAATCCTAAACTACACGCTTTTCATAAAACAGTCTACATTTCTTTTGAACCGTTAACAATGCGCCTGGATACATAATTCATGTGCTGTAGTAGATTCTTTTGGAGCTCAGCCAAGCAAATGTTCGCAATGCTAAGTTATATTGTTCTGGTTTCCGTCATAAGCTGAAACGTAGACTAGCGTTATGTTTAGACGAGGAGTACCTACGTGAAGTTTGGATACGTGCGTTTATTTGCCGGGGTTTATAAGTTGACATTTTTTTTTAACGATTTATAAAAAGTGGCGAGTGATTTTCGTAAAAAAAAACACGAAAATAAATGAAAAATAACTCTAACTGTTACGAGTTTTCGAAGCACTGCATTGACTTCATTTTTTGTTTATATGAAAAATGAAAAAATACGTGTCCAATTTTTTTTGGAAATCTATCTTTAACTGACGGACTAATTAGTTTTTTTTTGTTCGATCCCCTATTAAACCTACCATCTCAAAAAATACCACAATCACAACAACACCCGTTACAACTTACAACATTGTAAAGCTCTTCTAAGAAACTGCAATATCACTGTGTTTGTGTGTGTGTTTAAATAAAAAATTAACAAGCAATTAAGTTCTGTAAACAGTAGTACGGGTTGTGCAACCTGTGTTACGTGGAGTCATTGCACTGGGGAGTATTAGTGCGCCGGCGCAGCCGTGACTGAGCGTTTCCTCTCGGCAGATACCTAGTTGGGAAAAAAACTATTACTATTTACTACTTTCGACTAGAGGTACTTGCTAGGATTAGTCAAGACATCTGCTTCATCTGCTTATAAGGTTTTAGGACCTCAAATCAAATAAATCAAAAATGTGCAAGAAAAATCATACAAAAGTGGGAAAGATCTTATATCCTAAAAGTGAGTGAGGGAAGCGAGCGTGTAAATTATTTACATCGTCTGATATATAACTGTTGTGTGCGAATTTGTCAGAACAAGCAAAATTTTATTTTGTTAAAGATCTTCTGTTCTTAGATCAAAATCGCATTATCCGTTTTCGATGTTTGAAAGGCTCTGTAACACCTATCTAGAAAAAGCGTGTCTACCAATAAACGATAATACGATATCATAAATAAAATACGTCTGAAATTATTAACAGCACGCTATAAATTCTCCAAACTACCTAACGACTAAATTTTCATTTTCCTTACATTATACAATACACTATAAATCAATCCCCATACGAATAATTTTCAATTGCCACAACTCATAAACAACACCTATACTTTACCTAACTACTGTTTTCTCACAAAATTAACATAAAAACATATTTTATCACAAGACTTCCGACAGCGGAATTAACATATAAATTAAAAAAGAAAAGAATGGACACGTAATGGCTGACTTTGTTTTTTTTTAATTGCTGTATTAGCCTCTAATATGTCTTCCTGTATGCTTTTGTAATCGTCTTGTGCGTTAATAAGTGGATATCTGTTTGATTGGCCTAGATCATGTTTGTTTGTTACAGGAGGCTAAGTGAAATTGTTCATGGATTATCCCATTCTTTTGGTTTTCCTGAATAGAGTATTACACCAAAAAAATCGAATTAGTCCGTCAGATAGATTTCCAAAAAACAATGGACACGTCTTTTTTTCTTTTTTCACGTAAACAAAAGATGAAGACGATACAGTGCTTCGAAAAGTCGTGTCAAGTCGTGTGACGTCACAAGGTTAGTACTTTTTACCCACAAAGTGACTTTTCACTTAATTATGACCTGTTGATATAAATTACATAATGTAACTAAAAGGTCTCTATCAGCGCCGGAATAAATCGCCATGACTATAATGATTGACAGTTTAATCCCCACGAAGATGTTGTTGGCTTTTTTATTCGCAAGGAACTAATTATTATTTATACCTACATCTCTTCTCATCTTGGCTACTCTACGTTCTACGATAGCCGAACATGAGTTCAAATAAGGACCGCACTTGTTCATAAAATGCCTATTCACTCTAACCTTGACACCTCCAGGGTTTTTGTATTCTTTGACGCAATTTGTTAAAATATTAAGAAAATCCTAGATATCATCAACTTGTCAGAAAGCATAATTATGTATACATCATTAGATAAAAAAACGCAATTACCAACTCGACTTACGCAAAAAAAAATACGCGGCTAAGTGTTAAAAACTCAATTGAGTACCTACTCGTTATCTCAAAGAAGTATCGATCTGTGCGCACGCATTGTTTTCGAAATTCGAACGTTACGCGATAGGCGTAGGAAATTTTCCGTAATGCCTCCGTAATTGGTCGGAACGTAACAATAGAACATTTCGTATTTCACTTATTTTAACAATGAGGAGTGCAGTACCAAAGTGTACAGGTAAAACATCAGTTTTTTTACCGTAATATAATTATTTTTGTTACATAAATATGTGTTAGGTATTTAAAATACAATTGTAAACTATTTTGCATAATTAGCCTACTTGTTTAATTTTCCCTATGTTTGTTCTATTTATTAAAATTAATCATAATTGCTCGTTTATAATCGTGATATAAAACACACTCCTGAAACAAATTCATTCAGCGTTCTCTCGGATATTCCAACCGAGTCCCTTAAACACCTTAAACCAATGGCAGACTAGTAGAAAATTTAAACATTCAAAAAGCTTTGACATCCTTTTGTAGGACAAAACTGTCAAAACCTTTACTAAGTGATGGCCTAAGTAATCATTAAATATCTCAGAGCAACGCAGTTAATATTTTAAAACTAAATGATAGTCCTAGCAATATTCTGACACAAAGATGTTTTACGTAATACAAACATTTTCACATTTCCTGTCTGTGTTTGTTTATTCAATAAAATTAATGAGATTCTTCACACCTAGTTTCGTATACGCTAATTTATAATAGTCTACTTTTTAGCCTACCTTCACGTTAGATATTATAAATCTTAGCTATTTATTATGAAAATGAAGTAAAATAAAAAGTGGGTCATATCAGAAATTATTTCCTACGCTTGGCTCTACAGTGTTAATAATTGTGATAGCTCATCACTACTGAGAAGTAGCAATTCTTTCACTAATTCCTGTAAGTCATCATCGCAGTCACAAGTTAGCAGTTAAAGGAATTTTGACTGTAACTCTATGAAGTAGCCTTCCACCTTATTCCAATCACCTCCCTTTAATAACAACGCAGTTCATCCATCTTTAGACCAAAGAAACGACAGCTTATTAACCGACTTCCCAAAAATGAGGAGGTTCTCAATTCGATTGGTATGTTTTTTTTTTCTATGTTTTTAATTAAACATGTACTGCAACAAGTACTAAATCCACTTTTTTTTCTTAAAACGTTGCTCTACACTAGGAATTTAAAATACACCCAGACCCGAAAAAAAATCTGTAAGTAGGCCATACAAATATTTGTTCCGTGCGGGAATCGAACCCGCGACACTCAGCGCAACAGTCCAATCGTTCAGCCACTGCGCCAACCGTGTCGTCGACATTGATATTTTAGTAGCTATAGAAGAACATTTTGCTCGCTTTTCTTTCCTATCTTCTCTATTTCCATTGTTCGTTTCCGGTACAAAAGAACATTTGAAACGCATCAATTGAAACATTTCAGTGCATGCAAGATGTACTAACACTTTCAGTGTCTATAATCTATGCCTCAGTTCATTGCTCCAACTAAACCACTCAATCCACTGCGTCAGGCGAGCTATAAAACATTGCTATTTTTGAAGAAACCAATATTGTGATGATATGAATAGGGTTACCTACAATTTCAATAATTTCTAACAAGAAGTCGAACGTATGCAAAAACGTCCAGATGTTCTACTTAATCAATCGGTGGTCAATTTACATCCTTACTATTTGTTTAGAATCTTTTAGTTAAAAGTTCAGACAAATGATCACGTTGGAAGACCAAAAAGTCCAATATGTCGATCAAACTTTACAGTTGACAACCCTAGATACGAAGGCAAATATAGAACTTGATATGCTCACACACTCTTTGCAAAAGTATATTTATTTATTCTTTCGATACTGACGACTATATTTTTAAAGATACACTTGACATGTTGTAAGAGCAGAGCAGCATTTTATCATAATATTCTTTTAAATTGATTGAAGACTGTTTTCTGTCATTCAAGTTCAGAGAAATGGTGCGACTTTGGAATCTCGAGATTTCCTTTTAAAAACAGCTCGAAGTTTACTATATTTAATGCAAGCGGAGTTGGTTAAATAGTAAGTATTAATCAACCTCTCTTGCATTAAATATAGGTAGTATGATAATTCATCTATCGGATTCTGTCCGATAACCTGCTGGTCTCAGACCTCTCCCAAGTTGCGTCTTAATTTCTGGCTCTTCACCTTTTGTCAAGTCCTGTTGTCTTCGATAGTCTAGTTTCCATTGGGGGCCATTCTCCCCTGTCAAACGTCACGGTATCATGTACTCCTCTCTCTTTCATTTAATTCCTCTCACAATCCATCAATCTTGACTTTGGCCTTCCTCTAGTTTCCTACAACTAGCTAAATTACGCCATAGTTTCGCTTAACTATTAGGTGATAAACCTAACCAAATTAGCATCAGTAGGTACTAACGGGTTTCGGTAAATTTCCAACTTCCGTGGTTTGCGTTCAGCTCTGCTTGACACCAACTTTGTATGTGTGTATTTATGTCTGTTGCATTGTAATTATGTATCTATGTATATACAATGGGGCCAGAAAACCGGGCGAAGCGGAGTTGAAGACCGTGTTAACTTGAAAATGCAGGTCAAGCTTTGGCTACTGAATTGATTTAAATAGCATTAAGAACATAGTTTTTGTGGCAAGCGCGGTGCTTTATGTTTTCCCTGGACAGTGAGAGTCCGGTTAAGTAGAAGTCAGCCTTATAAAGTTGACCGGTAAGATGATATGCAGAAAAAAAATTGTTGACCAGTGGCTTTATTCTTTTAAACTGATAAACATACTTTAGTTTGTAAGGTCAAGTCGATTATTTCAATTTTACAATTTCAATGTTAATGCGGTATTTTAACGGTTAATATTTTTTTTTCAATTGGCGAGCTATTTTTGAGTATGTATGTAGGTATGTGGATGGCTAAATTGTTGGCCAAAGAAACGTTGGATGGATTGTGAAAGATGGCCTGGCTAGAAAGGGGTGAGACTCATAAGGGTGGTAGAAGTATGGAAGCAAACAAACAAACAAACAGTGATGATGGTAGAGCTATTATAAAAACGGAACTACTGAACACCAAATACGTCCTACAGCTCATCCAACTGGGTACAACAACCGTAGTCCCCAAGTATCTCAAAGCAAAACAAACAATACCTATCACATTGTATCTACATAATATTAACATATATTTGCACTAACAACATAGCTAGTTAACACGTTTACGAGTCGTAGCATCACGTATGGCCACCACGTGCTTCTAAATGACGCAACCAGCTGATTCATGCGATCCTAGTACCATTGCGAGTAGTGTCCTGAGTATCAAGTTTAAATTATTTATATTCCCATCGCAAGAGGAAACGGAATGCGGAAATTTGACTTAAATAACACGTATTTGTCGCTCTTGTGAAATAATTGTGAGGATAAGTACAAGCAGGCGCCATAATAATATGCATTTCACACAAGTGTGTAAAATTTACTATATTATATTTGGTAGTAAAGTTTATACACAATATCAAGACTCTTGAAGCACCTTGTTTACGAAATACAATACAATTTGGCACTGAACAAGGTCGGACTCACTCCAAACTGAAGTGTTTGCCTGTACTAAATTAGAATCCTCGACTATGGAAAGAAAAACAACATTAACACATTGTTTTTTATGAAAAAACAATGTTCCCAGTGTGTATTTGTGTGTTGTGTGTGTGTGTGTGTCAAAATGTTTCCCAGTATACTAGAAAACATTTTTAGTGATACGGACTAAACAGTTAGTTTTACTTATACTTGAATGTACTTTTTTATTTGTTCAAAATATTTACGACACCCTGCCATGTGCAAAAATCTTTGCCATGAAATCTGCATACAAATATAACCTTTATTTTCGAAGGTTTAAGGTGATAATACTGTGAATATACAAAACCTAACCGTTGTCATTTATTTAACAGGTGTTTACGAAATCTTGTGATTCATTCAACGTGGTCAATGATCTTGGATGTGTTTTGAATCAATGAAATCTATCAATCATTTACGTTTGTAGTGTTTTGACGTCAGCTGCAGAAGGCGGTGCTAATAGTTCTGTTTTGTGCACGATTTTGTTCGGAAATATTGCAAAAACTTATGATTTATTACAGATGGACTACTGCTACAATGCGTTTATTGCAAAAAGTGTGTAACTACACAAATTACAAACACGACTGTAAACCTTACATAACAGCACGTGAGTGTTTCAATAAAATTACATACTTGAAGAACACTAACATTTCAAAAATGTATTGTCTAGTCAGGCAAATATCTACACTACTAATAATAATAATATTATAAAGAGGAAAGATTTGTTTGTTTGTAACGAATAGGCTCCGAAACTACTGAACCGATTTGAAAAATTCTTTCACCGTTGGGAAGCTACATTATCCCCGGGTTACATAGGCTACTTCTTATCCCCCTGTATTCCCATTGGACCGGAACTACGCGGGTGAAACCGCGTGACGTCTGCTAGTGAACAATCAATACAAGTTGCTGTGATTGTGGATAATGCAACGCAATTTTCATATCACAGCAAGGTCAACAGGACGCGTATGGAATTCAACCCACATCCTATTTATTTTCCGCAAATTGTTGTTCAACTAGAACGTACTTAAACATAAGGAATGATAGGGATCCAAAAAATATTTAAGGAAAAGGATTTCAAGCACTTTTGAGACCATGGATTTGAAGAAATATGTAAGGGCCTAATCAAAGTAGCATTCTATCAGTTAAAAAATCGTGAGGACATGCTGTATTCCCATCCACACATTGGCCCATTTTCCACACTGTTCGGACACTTTTATGTACAAATCAATACAACATTAAAAATTAATACAAATCCCAATAACAAAACCTAATCAATTAAAATCCAATCAATACTTAAATACACGTGCGCACTGAGAGGATATCGATAAATGTAGCCGGACGCATGTTCAATCATTACTTTTTATAATGCATTTCCGCGCAAAGAAACAACTATGCTTACTCCACTAAATAAATTGTTCCTAATCTTGCTTATACTGTTATGTCTGATTAAATAGTACAAAATTACTCTCTAGTGCCTCGTTAGTCTTCTAGTTATAAGTGCAACTGCTGAGCCTGATATTCGGGGTTCAATTCGCAGGTGGGGCAAAGACTTATTTGGTTTTTCTATCAGGGATAAAAAAGCAGCAGCCACTTAGGCTGGATTTGTGGCTGGTTGATTGCAATAGCCTTGCGTAACTGGCGAAATGTTGGGCACTAAAAGGTTTCTTCACCTGGCTAATCCTTAGACGAAAACCGGTGTGATATTATGTTAATTTACTACCTGTAATCGCTAAATCCAATATGGTGGTCAGGTTAGAAGTTGTAAAACTATGAGATCAGAACGGAATCGCCCATCGAGTCTAATAAATGACGTCATATTATTTATGATACAAAAATATCTGATGATTGTGGCTGAACGTGTGATTGAACTCTTTTCAGGGCTGTCTAGTGTGTAAGTCAAGTGGACTTGAGAAATAGGTATCTAAATAATCTATTTTGACTGAAAACGCAACTGAAGTTGCTATTCAACTGCTAAAATTAAGCGAGGACCTAACAGCATAAAAGCATATTTATTTTATTCTAGTGATAAAGCGTAAACAATCAAGACTGTCTCCTTCTAAGGCAGTACATATAATGTCATCAGCAGCATTCTCTTGCCTTTATTCCAATTCATTTGCGGTCAGTGCAGCCTTTTCTTGTTCCATATTTAAGTTAAGACTCATTTGGATACCTATCCTGTCTGTCTGCCTGCACCCCAATATTGGTTATAAGTCCTTCTTTTAAAAACAATATCTTCTTTATTGACTCTCTCTGTTACCGCAAATGTCTTTAAAACCGACAGCCCTGCTCCCAATTCAATGTAAAATGTTGATCACTAATTGACAGAGTCATATAACCGTTATATGTAGTTAATCAGTTGCCACCAAATAAAGTCTGGTGTGGTTCTTTGATTAGCGTTTTATTGCTTTGATTTGCTTCTCATAATCAATATAATGGATTTATAGTTTTCAATAGCGGTCGACCATTGGAACGGTCGTAAATACTCTGATGTTTATTGTATCATCAAAATAGGTCATATCAGGACTTGTAGCCAGATTGAAATAAGATATGAAGTAGGGGTTAACGAAGAAACATAAATCTTGGGATTCTACTTTAATGGAATCAGAAAACTAGGCCGATCGTGTTACTAGTAACAAAACTTAAAGTGGTACCATATATCTCCTGGCTCCATCTTATTGCCATTGTAAATATCGAGCGACGGCGAGACGCGACGCCGCGCATATGAATCGTCAAGTGGCAGGGTGAGGTCTCATCTTGTTAAACACCACAATATAAACTGCATTCCTTATGATCCGTATCTCGAAAGCTGCAAGAACCATTATCGAAGCTCTCGACGCCACAACTAATTCTGTATCTTATTCTAGATTCGCTTACAACTGCACATTAGTTTTAATTAATGCAGCTAGTTCAACTCCAATCATATTAATTACACGTTAAGATCTCATTTTCATTGTCAACGCTAAAAATAACTTGGACTGTATCTGTATTAGTATGAGAAACAAAAAGACTTGCAGCTTCAATTAAACGATTGTTTGCAAGACAACTGAGACATTTGAATAGTAGAACCTTACTTTTTTTAAGTCTCCAAGAATGGTCAGCGGAGGCCTATTTTTACATACGCATCGCTTACTATAATTGGTATGAAAGGACTCGTTGAATGCTGTCTAAAAATAGACGAGGAATTTGTATTCAGTACAATTTTGTCTCGAAGCGGTCGACGACAATGCTTGGAAAAAATTGCAAGCCCTTTTATACTGCATTATTTCTTCCATCCGTATGTAATTCTGTTTTATTGTGCCGCAACTGGAATCGCATGGAACACCGAAAATGTTGATAAGTTTAGTTCGTCTTGCAGTTTTAAGATATCTTGTATTAAATTAGAATTGGAATTAGTAGTCACAAAATCTGAAATAATAACTGTTTTATCACCGTATCTAACTTCAATGAAATTAATTTACAGGTGGAATGTTGACATTTGAAGCTACCACAACTCAAACTAATAAAACATTGAATTTAGATAGACCTAATATACATAAATTAGAAGAGATAACAAGGAACCAATCACCACAACTTCATGAAACGGTCGATCTTTCCAAAGATAAGCAACCAATGAAATCTCTTTCTCATTACCATTTCATTAAATACACAGTAAATTATATAATCTACTGTTACACAGTTCATCATAAGCCGATTAAATATTACGGAATAATATTACAAACATATCAACATACATGTTTGTACCTTAATCCGCAGCATCTTATGTTTATTTTCCATGTAAATTCCATGTGAATTTATACCACTTCTGATTTTGCGATGGCTTCAAGAATTTATTCGATGAGTAGGTTACATGCAAAACGAACGCTGATACAATCTGGGACATTCCTTTTGTATGTTTATAGTAGGGCTGCTCTGTTGTTTTTAAATGCATCTTTCTGGACGTCTGCCTTTCGTCCGTCTACTGTTTGTCTATAAAAGAACTCTGTCCGATTACGTCTGATCAAAGGCGAAATAATTAAATTTAGTATTTCTTTTGTGATTTTTAAAACATTTGTTTGTGCCTTTGTCGAATTTGATCCGTGTTTTGGTGTACAGAAATTTAAACTTGATTACTGTAATTACTTAAGAAATTTTGTTGACAAGGTCTTTCATTTGCAAGTACCCCGATGTCGTCAGTGCCATCCTTGTCTCTATAGGAATGTACATGGTGCACAACATTTGATTGCCGCCGTTCTAAGACATATTTAATGAGATCATCGAAACTGTTCGATGGACCTTTGATGTCTAACAATTTCCTTGCTTCCTTACATAGTCCAACAACTATGTAACAAGTTCTGTTTATTCATATTATGTGATATTCATATAAATTTCTAGATTTTACGACTATTCTTACAACTATCCGGTATAATCTCGGCGATTTGTTTGGAATATTCAATATTTTCCTAATGATCTTGACTTCTAAGGTGTTACGAGTAGGAATCCCAATAGCTGTTGTTTAGAAACATTTTTCTGCTACCTGCTTGATATTGATGTTATTTTACGATTCTACACATGTTTGATTTCTAACAACATGATTCTCTGACGTCATACTATTATTTTCTATCTCTGACCAAATATTTATGTAATACATCATTTGTTTGTACCTACAGTGTGAATTACGTTGCACGGGGATATTTATGTACTAGTTAGTATCTTTGTTCTGTAATAGCCCTGTTTCCTGTCAACGTCGCATTTGTCATAAACCGCGTTATGGTTCGAATAGCAGACCAACAGTGGCAACAGTTGAACGCTTTGTATTAGCCACTGCTTTCACTATAATTATAATATTAATTATTCAAGTGCAGTACTCTGTGAAATTGCACTGCAGTGTTATGAAAGTTCCTGTTTCAATAAACTAAGTTTACATAGCGTTCATAATTACAGAAATGTTCTTATTCATACGTAACTCCGTTGTTATTAAAGTTAATGTGTTTTCGTAAAGTACATTAAATGTTACAAAAACACAGTTTCATAATTTCTACACTTGGAGCTGTGAAAGTTAATCCAGCTGATGCGTTCACAGAAAGAACTGATGATAAAATCGTGAACAGTATTCCTATATTTAAAACGGCAAGTGCTTTTGACGTGACAAGAGACACAATGATTGCAGGTGTCTGTAATGGCGAACGATTCACTTAATTGTACTCTGATGGCTCAATTAAAGCTAATTGCAGTAATTTGGCTTAATGTTGAACACTGATTAATTTAAGATAACGCTAGTAATAATTGTAACAGTAGCTTATCTATATTTTTCATCTTAGCTATTAAGAATTACGCCTCCTAAGACGCCATCCCAATCTTTGATAGCGGTGGAGTACAAACGATCATAAATTTAATGAAAATGACAATAATTCTTATGAGTTACCTATGTGTTATTTGGGAATCACTAAATATTTTATTACTATTGCTAGAAGCTCAAGCAAGAGTACAAGCTAAACATGTTACGCGTCAAGCTAAGTTTCAAATATCAAAACCAATTGAAAACCAGCAGATTTTGTGCGGCATTCTTCATTGTAGCTGATTGATATGACCATGTCTGGCATGCGTTCGGATTGAGGATTACAATTGCCACTTGGCAAGCGCCGCCGCCAGCCTCAAACATTGTGCCAAAGGATAACAATTTTGCTCTTGCATCCTTAAAAGTATGTTATTTGGACATAAAAGTCGGTAAGTAGGCTTATTGGAGTATAAATATTGGCTGTAAGTGTTAGTTGTCTTGTTGGGAAAATGTTGATGGTATTTTCATTTAATACTATGGCAATTTTCCAACAACCTTTAGCCCTAGAAAGATAACCATACCACGACAAACGTTAAAGATACGGCAGAGGCGCACACTTTTATAATAGGGACTTGATTTAATTAAAAATATTTATAATTTATGAGATTGTGTTAAAGGGTATAATATAAACTATAAAATTAAATTCTTTTTTTAAATTGACTTCGAATACTGTGAATTTGTTAGCGCCAACATCTCTATTTACAGATACGGTTCTCACATCACAACACAATTCCTTCAAGAAAAGATCAAACATAATTTCAATTTCAACAACATCTCTCATAAAATCACAAAATAATGTAATATTCCCTGGGATATCCCTCTCTTGGCACTGCAATAAATTAATCTGAAGTAGGAGCAAAAGAAATAAACGCGGTTTATTGCCTGCACGTATATTTACGAGACAACGTCCAGGGTATAAAATTGGCATCTTCTGGAAACTTTAAACGCAACGTAATAATAGATGTGAAAGCACGTTCATCGTTGAGTACTGGTTATACGTGTCTCAATTGTTATCTGATTGGTTACAATAGCTTTAATGACCCACAATCAATCATATGATTGGAGGGCACAGGATTCAATTTGTGATTAATTGGGTTTTCTACTTACTGTAACGAGGATCATGTCTGCTTTTAATATTTTTATGGTTATCAATGAAATGTCAACGACTTAATCCGTTGGAACGAGTGGATCGTTCTTCTTAAAATTAAGCCTTTACCTGCTGCTTTTTTTTGTCTGTTTTATTGAGTTCATTTATAGTTTTATTATTATCCAAATCTACCGTTGCTTTATATAAATTATAAATCGACATCAACTCGGGATCTTGCGCAACCTCATGCTTGTATCATTATATTAATTGACGGGCAGTTCAATGCCAAATGCTCCCATTGATAAAGGCACAGGCGTCCCGGTTCACATGGTGTTCACAGTCACTATCTTAATTGGTAAGGTCATTGTTAATCATTATTTTGAGCGCAGAAGTTCATCCAACTATGTAAATGGTTTATTGGATGATACGACGCGGATAGAGTTTAATAAGCAGAACATTCAAAATGAGATGTATCAAGACGACCTTTTTGAATAAACTTAGCATTTTCTCCTCTTCTTCAGTTCATGTTTTATTCAAGTTTACAATCTATTACCTACATTTTGACCTCAAAACCTAGCCAATCAGTTGGCCACATACCAAATATCTCATTCCGAGGTCGTATCCTTTTTCTGCTTTATTAAGACACTGCATTTCATATGTAATATGCGACTACTGTCACATCAAGGCATTAATTCACAATTTACTGCGCCGAGACGCGTTGGTGACTAATTTTACCAAGGCCAAAGACGATCCATTATTATTTATTACCTTATGAAATGATTCCCATAACAAACATTACATTTCCAACCTTATGACCAGCAAATTAAGTCCGTTTTTACTTTGCGCAGCTGGAATTGAAATCTCATTTGGACCCTTTACTAAATCTGTGAGTCACAAAAGTGAATTAATGTGTTACTAAAAATAGTGCGAATGTAACCCAGCGTTATATGTGCAAACAACTACCATTGTTAACAGAAAATTTCTTTGTCTTGAATGTCAATAATCATTTAAGGTATTTCTGTATCCTTTGTAGCTTAATTTTCTTTTTCTTCTACAGAGATGTTTGCATTATATTTCTGTATTGTAATCTCAGTGATCATTTTGTGTGTTTTATGGATGTAATGTTCCACTTCACCTTTATATCTTATCCGATACTTACGTTACTTCTGTGTCAAGTGTTTCGACATCAAACAACGGTTCATGTGGAGGTGCGTGACCGTTTTAGGTAAATTTTATGACAGGTGCCAGCAATTTGTTTATATCCATCGTGTTTATTCTACTCAGGGCTGCCCTTTGTACTAAATTCTTTGTAGCTTTTTTATGTCTCTTGGTTTTTGTATGGATTACATTATTACATTGAACTTGATAGTATTTCACTTCTACGAATAAACGTAAATCATTCTTTATATTTGGCCATTAAATGAAACAATCTATCCGCTGTTGAATTTTAAATATTCTATGTAGTACCTACTGTTATGTTTTTGCTTAGACTTATCAATTTCTGAATATTGTAGAATAGAGCTTTAAACCCTAGTCGTATAACAATGTATCCAAAGCTTTTCTTTGCGTGTTACCCCTAAACTATTGTATAGAACACATTGACCCGCACTCTCTCCTGCAACATGTCTGTCCACGGGTCTGTTTGTGCGTGCACCATAGGTTCCCGCCATTATTTATAGAATTACAACATTTCTTCTAAAAACAGAGTTTTACTTACGAAACGCTGGTTCCCGTTATAGTAAATTTATTGAGAAACAGCGACTGAAGTCATTTCATGGAAACGTGTCGCTACAGATCTCGGAAATTCTGTTATAGGTATTGCGGCTACCTTTTCAAAAAGTGCAACTTCTGATGATTAAGCTTTTAATGTTTTAACTGCTGTTTTAATTTGCTCAAAATTACAGTGCTCATCCTCATTTCTATTTTTGTGCTGTTATTGTCAAAAGTGTACTTAAATTCATGAGCCCTATCGTGCTCTACCCCATAATATGTAGCTGTTGAAGTACATCATTGTGGCAAGTGCTATTCACTACAAAGGGCTGGAGACTGCCCCTGCTGAGCAAGCACTTTTGTTCAAATTGTGTAACCATATTCCCTTTAGTGGCCTTTATTTTTTGGGAGTCTTTTGATCAGTAAGCCTTTTGTATAATTAAATATTAAAAGTCTGAGTTCTTTAAATATCATAAGCATTGTTATATTTTCCATAATGAAGTATTCCCGAATGCAATGGCTTGGTTATTATGAGCTTGATTCTGGTTTAATTTTCCATGTAATTATTTAAAATAGGGTGATACTCAGCAGGTTTTCAACATAAACCTCACATGGATCATTATCATATTAGACGGTTTTAGAAATATTGCTCTCCCTTTTGTCCTTCTCGAATTAGCTCAAAAGAAAAACCAACGGATACAAATCCCCAGCACCACCTCATCAATTCATCACCCTCACCATCCACATCAAAACCATCTCTTCGATTCACAGTCATAATCAAACCAAATACAATAATCCCATCTATGATTACTTTTTTTTTCATCTAAAAAGCAATTCGCAATGCTTTCCACGCCACTGCTCTCCCTACACTACGACACATCCAGTGCGTACTAACTGGCGTCCCACTGGGTGATACTGGCTGTTATTACTTTTTTGTGCGCAAGTCCACCTGCTGTGCCCCCGTGAGTAACGAGCCTTATATTAAGCCGTTCGTTATTATTCTAGTGTGAGTTAGCATTATGGTTTTGAAATATGTTTTGTTTGCACTAGGCCTTGGCCAAAAAAAGGTCTTGAGCTTGCCATGGCCATCTTTACTGTGGGTTCCCACTGGCGAGACATCTAAATTTATAATGTTGAAATCTATGTATCCGTCTGCACCTCAGTTGAACTGAAGTTGAATCTCGCTAGCGGGAACGCAGTTATGAATCAGTAGAATAAAACATTCTGAGTGATTGCGTTTTCAGAATGGACGTCTTTCTTGAAAGAGATTTTTCTGGAATTTCTCTCATTCAATTTGATATCGATAACACTTGCACAAGATTCTTTGTCGTCATCCATCATTTCAACAGCTTGATAAGTTTTATTATGTGTAAAAATAACAATAACTCACACTTTATCTTTCCTTTACTCCTTGAATTGTCGTCTTCGATCTTATCAATGTTGTTTTACAAAACTTCAAAGTTAAATGCCTTAAGTAAATTGTTAACAACGAAAATATGCTTTTTGCTAACTTTGTTCAGATGAACGTGTAAACTGAAATCTGGCACCACCCACTCAATTTTACTAAAATATCTGTGAAGTTTTAGTTAAATTACAGCGTGCCATCTAGAAACTTCGCAGTCAATAACCTCCCCAACCCTCTACCCTCCTTGCTATGACGTCAATAGAAGCCTTTAATCTCATTTGAAAGGATAACCAAAAGTTGTCGTAAATTGATACTACTCGGGCACCTACCCTCCGTATGTAAGGATATAATTCAATAGATATAATGAGCTCTTTCGTCATGACGAATGAGCAATGACGTCAAATCTGTCTGAATGTAAACAACCGTGAGATTACTTCATTAGTAATTTATGTTTCGGTTTGTTTTGTTTAAACATTAGCTTTATCAAGGAAATAAACAAACTCACCCTGCAATTTACCGAGTTGAAATACATGCCAACAACCTTTATCCCATTGTTCTGTAAATGAACCTCGACACCACTCCACCACCTCCACTAGTTGAGAATCATTATAGTCACCTCCTTGAATTTGACAAGGATGCAATACTGCACTTTGTTACATGTAAAACAAATTACAGCTCTAATAAAAACAGTCAAATAGAACACAGAATACATCATAAAACACAAGACAATCTCCAAACGTCGCAGCATACGTCAGCACATAAACAAAATAGTCACCAGCAGTTTTCCTCTATCTACGTCAGTTAACAACAATTTCCCCGACCTACGACAACACAGGTCGTTCACCCCGACGACGTTCCACTTGAGAATCTCCCAGTAACACCCCTCGTGCTGACTCGAGAGTCGAGACTGCATTCAAGAGCTCCTCTCTCAGATAAAACTGCGACACAAAGCCTTCCTGAAGAGCCCTCAGCGTACGATTCTGTTCTAAAAAGGGAAGATGCATTTTTCGCTGCAATGCATTTTTCACGTATTGGGAGTAGGGTGCTTCAGATAATTACTGAGGGACTGCTTTGTGATTTGAATGGTCACTCCTGGGGTTTTTTGATATGTTTTAGCCGTAAAGGGAAGGTAAAGTTGCAAATACGGTAGGTAAGTTTGAAAACTTTACGAGTATTTAACGGGGTGTGAAGTAACGGATTCCGTCGATATAACTGGGAAAGTGGTCTTCAACTCCTTTAAAATAACTGAAAATGATTGACCTGTAACCATGTGCTTACACCTAACCGTCGTAAACTATAATCAACAAAGATTTAATTGACACAACAGTAAGCTTAGTCATGTAGTAGGTACAGATTAGCTGTAGTTAAGTTAGAACAGCGATAGCTTCAAGCGCTTAAACCTTAAATCTAAACATTATTCAATTTAAACGGAAATGTGTCAGTTAGGGCACGACTAAAGAATATAAGTGGCTCAGTATTAACATCGTAAAGGTAACACTTATGTACAGGGCTTCCGTTCTATTTACACACATTGTGTGTACCGTCTAATGAATTCACTACAGTTGCAGATCAAAAGATATTCACGTCCGTGCCTCAAGCTGCAAATATAACATTTACATAGACCAAAGTAAAAACGCCCTTAAATGTAACTGGAGTAGGATTCAGGATAGATGCAGATAGCAATCAAGCAACGCCAAGTTCTTCAAAAACGATGCAACAAAGGAATATGATCCCTAATCCCTTCAGATAGAATTGTGAAAGACTGCAGAAATATGAATGGTGGTTTTAGACTAAAACAGTAGTGTTGGAAACGCTCGCGTTATTGCTATGTAGACGATTAATAATAGCGCTCCTTTCATTGCCATAAATATTGTATCAGTGGAAATCATAAATAGGAACGAGAAATGTAAATATTTATATTCTAGAATCCAGTGTTTGTTCTGAATAACCACAGATATAATTTGGATCATCTTGTTTTCATCAATCATCCTCGAACTTCGATTTGAATTGAACTACATTGTTTTACTACATCATTTGTCTTCTGGGGTAAAGGCAGACTAAAGGAGGGCACAATTTGTTTATAATGAAATCGCTTATAAGGAAGAACAAAACATTTTAAATGATGATGTTGTCTTAATTTGTGGTTGATCATCCACTGTTAATGCTACTACTGGATTAAAAAATACAAAATTACTAGTCAAAGTGACAGTCCCTACTTTCTGATCCCCATGCCGAAAAAAATGTCCTGCATGAACTAAAACAAAGCCACGACACACGCACCTAATTCCTATTCCGTCCTAGCCACATTAAAAACATTCCTAACATTATTTTTCCTAACAAATTGCCAAGGATACAAAATATATAGCAGTCCAACGTAATGTGCAGCACGTCCTGCCGACTTCCGTTGCGCAGGCGCCGCCGGCACTGACACTGACCCGTTCCCACGAAGCCCGATAACCAAGCATGCTATAGAAATACTCAAGTTCTACCATTCCTCTTTTAAAGCCCACACACAAATGCAATCCAAGGTTGTCTGGAAGATATCGATATTAGCGATAAGAACGCCATTGTAGCCATGGAAATGGCCCTATTGTAAATAAAACTGTGGAACAAACTGGTTCACAGTTCTATGACTGCTAAATATAATGTTCCTGTTTGAAGTTACAGTAGACGTTTCTACCTCTGCGGCGGCGACTACTTACCGTCAAAAGAACCACCCGCTTGACAAGTGATCCATTAAAAAACGAACTTCGCTCGATTGTTGTAAATGAGCGCACATTGCATATGTGTGCAGTAGGCGACAGAGGAGTATGTAGTATTTAATGTGGGCCGTCAGGAAGCCTGTTATTTATGCCAGCAATAATTGTAACGGGATTATCCTAGAATGCAAAATTGACACTTAAGAAAGCACCTGGGGCTTGTACTATTTTTTTTATTTTGCTCATTAGAAATACGAAAACTGTGATTTCAAAAGTCTTTTAAGTTTGTGCCATGTCTGAAATCACCCATTCTATCCCTTAACCTCCTTAACCTTCTTATCAAGTTAAAAGGGTATAATTTTTTTAGTGACGAATAATACTTCATACTTTTCTTTCTTCGCAAAAATCACAGAACATCTACATCTTTCGCCACAACAAACCTATTACCACATCCATGATATGCATCATCACGAAACTTGCCACCGCCTACATTCCGTGGCATAATCGCATTAAAACCATGTCTCATATACGTCTTCCTGCTTCACGTGTGTCATACGAACGCGTGGTTTTAAACGTCATCCAATTTCTACTTAATTATGGTATTTAATAAGATTTGTTTCAATTCTACTTTTCGTTTTTGGGCAATACCGATTAGCTAATTATTTTGAATTGGCATCAAAATTTAACTTAAAGATATATATTTCTAATAGCGGCTCAATATCTCACTATCTCACTCAAAATCTGCCCTTGTCACACATACACACCCACACACCCAATCACATAAACACACACTTATGCAATTGATTGTATTTTGTTACATTAAATAAACTAAATTTTAGTTTATTTTTATTTATACGTATTTTATGCTTATATGAAGACTCCTCGATAAGCAATTTAAGCTAAAATTATACGTAATAAACACATAATATTTTTTTATCTGCATGGAACTTCGCTAAAGGAATCATGGATCTGTTCAATTGTTTTATGGGTATTTCTAAGATGTTGTTAAATCTGTTTTACGTATCTATTTAATTCATATTCGGCTGAACTAATTTCGTGTTTCTTTGTTATTTCAGGTATGTTGAAAAACTCAAACACCATCAGTAGAAAATTTACGTTGGAATCAGTTCATATCTTTCTACTTTAGCTGTAAGTACCTTTGCGTAACTCTTTTCTTCAATATCTAAATGGAGGAAGGGACAGATATCTAGGTTGGGCGGATTGGATTTCACTGCGAATTGATCTTGTTTGCGAGCATCAATTACTGTGTGCTCACAGACTAGTAATTAAACAAGCTGTCTCTTGTGCCATTTATACTCCAGCAAGGTGGTCTCTTAAGGCATCTGACGCCCAACTCATATTTTAACTTACTGCTACTATATCTCTTCATTTCGCTTTATTAGCATAGCAACGTTCATAAATTTCTCATCCATTTAACATTAGCTATTTCAAGACGCCCCACAATTTATCGTTAATTCTCAGATGTGTTTTTTTCATATCTCACCCATTCCGTGACGAGAAAAATTACAATAATTCCTCGAATGTTTATGTGTTTACACTAACCTTGGCAACGAACGAGCAATTTAATGAATCGGAAAAATCTCGAGTTGTTTTGTGAAACATTACAGTTCCAGGAACATTATTTAAGTGAATTTCGTGTCCAGTGATATAAACATTTGCGCATGCGTGCGCGGGTGCGCCCGCGCCGCGCGCCGCCGCGTCTGCGCAACACCCTATATTTATCCTCTCAAGGGTTTCCTGCTCGAAATGTTTACTAATTTATATATATGTTAACCGTTTGTTTACGCACACACCACGTGGCGGGGCCAACGAACTTTCCCATGATATGTTTGTTTTTACTTTTGTGAAACGTGTTTTTAATTTTATAAACGGCAGTAAAATTATATAAAAATAACTTTGCTTTAATGATAACGCCACGGTCATTAACGGCTGTAATTTTTCCTTTATATATTTTGTTTATTTCAGTTATTTAATCTTGGTTTTCTCCTAAAGCACTTTGTAACGCCTTGCAAGTTTGTTGAAATAAACTATTTCTGTAATTGGATGTTTTAAATTGTATTCGGTTACAATTTATTCATTGCTATTAGTGTAGACTCGTCTCGATTTCCCAACAATGTTTTTGGAATGCATGTCGATGTAAGATGGTCGATTTATCAAATACCAATTGGACTTACTTCGGTCATATGAGCCAACCTACAATCTCTTATTAATTCAGCTAAATACATACCTCAAACTTAACCAACATTATAAAACTAAATGTGGTAATTACTATGCAGTTCAATCAGCGCTATATTCACCTAAAACGTATGCTTGGTATATTTAAAAAAGTGTTTAACCGTTAACTATACAGACTGTTCGGAAAACAGGAGAAAATTTGATGTGAATTAGGACATTTTGGCAGAACTGCGCTTAATTTGAAAGTGGGTACCTTCTGGTTTCTAAGTAGAAAGGCGTTACCTACTTCAAAATTGAGCACTATCAAGTTATAGAGCTATGTGCATCGCATAGCAAAACTAATCATTGTATAATTTAAAGCCCTGCCAAGGGACCGATGGCTCTGGTCCCCACGTACTACTTTCTATTTAATGGATATATCTAACCCGCCAAACCCGCTATCCTTGTCAGCTCGACCTCGATCGCACACGCTTTATATTGTGTATTCCGCGAATCCAATCAAAACGCTAATTATTTTACTAGCTAATTGCGTAGTTCACATATTTGCTTTTTACCTTTAAGAGAGTGAAACTTATGTGGATAGTTAACGTGGTTCTATTGAGAATGGATCTGCAATAAGGCTAATTGATTAAAAGAACTAAATTGCATATATTATAATGTTGTGACTGTAGTTCTTTAGTTGGTGGTTGACCGCTAAAGGGAAGGGAAGGGTCTTGAAGCAGAACGTCACTTACGCAAAACATTGATTTCGCAAAACGACATTTTCGCACATTGTCACTTTCACAAAACGTAATTTTCGCAGGATGTCAAAGTTTGTCAGACCTGCCTTCTTTCTTCTAAGTAAACGGCCCTAATCCTTTAATATTGCTTTATTATGTATTTATCAATTTACCAATAACACAAACAGAGCTAACAATTGCATCTTCATCTGCTTCTATCTTTTCATCCGTCCGTTCCGTTTCTTATTTACAAAAACGTGTCATTCACTATCAACTTGTCTTCGAATCATAACTTAAACCATTTATCTATTTCACGGTATCCACCTTTACACTTCTACCACCACATTACACCTTATACATGTCTATTGTAATACACCACAAATAACACACTTGCCTTAATGCCTCCTTCAATTAACCACACACTTTAACTTTACGAAAATAAAGTACATTTCAATTTAACTCCAATTATGCGGCAAATTCTGTGTCATTCATGGGGAGTTAAAACCATGATGAAATTTACAGAAGGGTTTTGCAACAATGATTGTTCTTTTGTTAACTATTGGTATGCAGGTTTCACTTTTGATTCATGAAATATGTGACCTGCTTACAATGGAAAATGATGTTCATTCATCGTTGATGTTTCGCCGTATGGAACAATGATAAAATGTTGATCATTTGAATGGGTTTGTAAATTCCAAGCTTATAATCAAAAACGTGGAAAAATAGAGCTGTGTAAACCTGAGAAGAATTTAGAAGTAGGAATAAGACATTGATTTATATGATTCTATCAAACTTTTCGTGTTCTGCATGCACAAGTTTATATTTTTCATTTCATATATGCAACATATGAATGCAAATCCTTTGTATATTATTCTAAATCCTATTAATACTAGGCTGCATAGTTGCATATGTAATAAATTCAGGACCTTAGCTGTCAATCATACGATCAATGTCATACTGGTACAGTCGGTCGGGTACACAAAGCGGACGTGGCTCACTAAATCCGTGGCGCACGCGCTGGATTGTGACGTTGCTGTCTTTGGCTTCTGTTGTGTAGTATAGTCGTTTTTTAGGTATTAGATGGAATTGTCAACCCTTGTGGAAGTTTGATTCTTTCCCGATTATTTTAAAGATAATTAGTAGAGGTAGGTAGTTGAGGGTTTAGTTTATTGATTCTATAGATAGTTTCAACTTTACATGTGACTTGTGCATTTAATTGCAATTGAAAATACTTTGATAAAAATAAATAATATAAATTAAACACTATTGTGTAATGAAAAACATTTTAAAGGTTTCAGTAATAAATTAAATTACAAATTGTACCACTGAATGTATAACAGACACCACAAATTCACATTCATCAAATCGTGTGCGTGTCTGAGAACTGGGTAGCATTAATCTTTAAAAATCCAAATTCTTAAACTATTTTTTTGTACCCTATCATAATTTTGTCACATTTAACCAAAAGGTTGACTGGTAAAAAAACCACCTAAAATAAATTCGTGGGTCACGCGCAGTATTGTGTCTCGGCATTCTTTAGATGCTGTTGTGTCTAAGCCAATTATATCAATTTGTAATTAGTGACAAGTTGAGATGTATGGGTGTGGCTTGTCACAGTTCAATCGTGTTCCTAATTTGTTAGTCACAGTTGCTTATTAATTAATTTTTCCTGATCGACAGTTCTGTCAGTAATTAAAATGTGGTTATCTACTTCCGACATCTGTTAAATAACTAGCGCTTTCACGACATGTTTGATTTGTGGACCTTTTTTAGAAAGGGATTTGAGAAAAACGATATCTATCCTTTAGATGTGTACTCTTAAAATAGATTTATTTGATTACATGTTACCAAACGTAAGAAATTAAGGATGAGTTTGTGAGATGACAACTAATATGAAAGTCCATAAGCCAAAAGAAGAAAATTATTTGGGATAAGTCCATGAACACGTGAAGGATATAAACATTGAGTTATTTCTTTCACTAATTCATCGTCTTTTAATAGTTGCTATAAGTAGACTAGTTTATTTGGAAATTCCACGTTTATTCACAATTTCACACCCCCTATGATTTTCAATACAATTCCTGTTATTTCGATTAGAGAATTAATTGGCTTTGAGACAGACTTAAGTCAGATGATATTATGAATAACTAACTAACCAACAAATTAGTGATAGAGCTGCAGAATAAAATAAACTTAAGACAAGTCATAAAAGTTTGAAGATAATTAAAAGTTATTACATTGTTTACGTAAAAGGCTAACGTGCTAGAAAGTAACAGTTGACAGTAAGGATACTTTCACACGTACTTTTTACTGCCTCTGTAATATTATGATTTTATAATGGACATTAGGAATGGTGTCTGTTTTTGGTATTTAATTGATAAAGGACTATACTTTAGGGTTTTGAACTTACCTATAAAGCTCTCCTAAAAACCCCGGGAAAGTTGGAAAGGAATGGAGAAACCGTTTGGCCAGCAGCGGGACAGAATAGTCCAGTCCAACCGGATGCAACGACCAGTATTTAACATGGAGTAACTGCCTGTCTGACATCCATATCCCAGTTTCTGGGGAGTACGAAATCCGTTGCTTAGACTATGTGTCGACATGATACGGAAAATATACTCTGGAGGCGTTAAGCCATTTTTTCAGCAAAACCATAATCTTAAGTGGTGATTTCATTCCTGCCACATCATTACCAACACAGATTTCTGAGAACGATAAAATACCAATGTTTTGTTTTACAGTTTTCCTGCTGCAGAAAACTAATATACTGAGGAATGTTGCATTTATTCGATATTTCACACTACATTTAGCGATTTGACTGCGACTTTTCACACCTCTAAGTACCTACTCTTTCTAATCAGTCGTGTACAATCAACCTTCCAGAACTGTACCAGTTGTGTGAAATAATCACTGGAAATTAGACCGTATTTAAAGATGTTAAGATGTTTTATCGTGTGTGGGTATGGTATGGTGATAAGGTAATGTGTGGTAGAGTGCTCGAAGTAGTTCGTGACTGTGTCTTCTTATTGTTGTTTGATACACATTGTCTTTACGTTCAGCGAGCTAATTTTAGATGAAAGAAGATATTATTGTTATAGTATATATCACAAGGATTTTCTTTTACCTACATATCTGTGGTACTCTGTATTCTATACTACTTATAATAATTAGTATAAACAGGTAAAATACGTTAGTATGTAAGAGGCAATCTCTGGGACGAATGGTCCGATTCTATAATATTTTTTATTCGTTTGGTGATTTAGGCTATTAAATAAATGCTACTCTAACTCTCGCTCTGCTCTATGCGTCTAACTATCGATTTTTCAGTGTTTTTTAGAATACAAATTCTACAGCGACGACAATGCCTATTACTTACTATTTTTAAATTTTTCTCATTCATCTCATGAAAATGTAGTTTTGGGTCAGTTTGAGTTACGTGAGTTGCTAACAAATAATAGCTAAAAGAACCTAGCATGAAGCATCTCTCCCTCCATAATAACAAAAAACAGGAACCTTATTACAAAATAAAATGTTAGAAATACTTTACGACAGTGTGTCCATCTTAAAAACATCGTGCTATACAAAAAAGCTTCGCAAAAAGCTAAGGGCACTTACCGAAAAACATCACCTCAATTGATTAACTTTTTTACCTTCACGTTTCTGTACTATAGTTAAGTGTAATAATTTGACACCGCCAGCATCTTTATGTGGAAGGATTAAGGTCGGTTTTCGTCATGCAAATGCTAGCACTCATATGATCGGTTGATAAATGATAGTGATAGATCGTCTTGGATCGGGGTGTCAATGACCTTAGTACAATGGTTTATTGGTACCTATAGATTAGTTATGTACTCGTGTTTTTCTTAATGTTATCTAATGTGATGAGTTTTGTGTAACGAGAATTTGAATGTTGGATTGGTCAGAATACTTCCATGGGATTTGGAGAAATTGATTTTAATTAGATAAATTAATTAGGTATTAATTAACAAGGTTAAGGCTTAGAGTAGGGTAATTTTATTTTTATTGCAAAAAACGTTTGTTGAAATACAAAATGCGAAATGGAAAGCAAAATTAATTAACAGTACACACAAAAACAAACCCACATTGCTAGCAAAACCATTAATAATATATCAAACTGTCAGTATTTCAGTTATTAAGTAAAACATTTTTGATTCTCCGTTTCATTTTTTCAACAATAGCGTGCAATTTGCGTTGCTCCTGCGCCAATGACATCATAGTTGTGTCATAGTCGCGTACGCAACGTTACACTATAATCTAAGGAAACAGTTTCAATATCTAAAATATCGGAAGTTAGACTCTAAACACTATTTAAGCTACCACTGTATCACAAAAATAAATCACTGAAAAATATTCGCGCTTCGGGAAAAATCATAGGTATGTCAGATAGTTTGTAAAAAACGACAGTATTTTTTTGTTTAAATATGTTTTTCACTAAATTGGAGACGAGTAAAGTGGTGCAGAGATATGCAAAATTCGACCTAACAATAGAGAAACAACAGTCCCAATGTGAAGTTCAATAAATGGGATCGGTCTATCCCTGTACATGTCCTCTCCGCACCACTTTAGTGGAAACCGGTCCTTAAGCCATAGTTTCAATATCGTTAAAATATCGGAAGTTAGACACTAAACACTGTAGTTTAAAACTACCGGGAGGCAGCTACCGCTCCTCTACGAAGAATAAAGTCACTTTGCAAAATATTTGCGCCTCGGTAAAAATGGTAATGTCAGACTGTTGTGTCTTTGTTGTGAATAAAATTGTAGCGTACGTGATTTTCATCTAAACTAGCCATTATGTTTTTATTGCCTTTTAAAGTTTAATCTAGTAGACGGTTTTATTTTGTTTTACTGGCCACCCATCATTGAAATAGCTCTGCCAAAAAACTGTTTTAAATCGGGAACTATATAGAATAGTAACTCTGTGACCTACGTGCCCTTGTGTTGCCATTTAACTTAATTTTCTAACCAGCCTGCTATGCACCAAAAGAGACCGACAATGTGGCAATATTATCAACAAGTTCTCATAAAGTACTTGTAGATTGTAGGAGGTGTGACTTGTTCAACGTTTATGTCGCAGTTATTTTTTTGCAATGTGAACTAAAAAGGAACCGCCTGACAGTTGGCTCGAGATTTTTTATTTCTATCCTTCACGTACACAGAATAGAACACTATATTGTTTAATGTCACTCGCTCCAGGGTCTTGAACTGTCCAACTAACTGCTCTTGCGCAACAACATTCTTTCAAACCTTTTGTTCAACATTAAACACGTGTTACAATTTTTATCGGCGCCCATTACATTCCAAATGGCCCACCGATTAGTGTTGTGTCAACTCAAGTACTCGGGTACTCGGTATCGATATAAAACGATCAGTAATTAATCGATACTAGTTAATAAACGGCGTCTAGAAGCAATTATGCGTGAGCTTTATACACGGTGTCATCGTAATTGGTCTGAATTAAGTTGTTTCTGTCATGGCGACGTGAGCAGTTACTCATATCGACTCCTCCCTCAAAAACCGGCTAATTGCAGTGCTCTATATTCAGTTAATAATAATTTCTTCATACAATAACGAACCGACAGATATTAAGCGCGAATTAGCTTCGTAACAACCACCTTACATAAGTCAAATTGAATTTTGGAGTTCATAAAGGTTAAACGCTTTGCCCAATTAAGTTTGTCAGATAGAAGTAGTCGGTTCCGACTATGAATTTATTGCTGCGAAATCAAACAGTCAATTTCCTTGTACCGATAGATATTTGTGATAATATTTATGAAGATAGTAATCTTGTAATGTCCAACGTTGTATTTATGCGCGGTTTATTCATGAGTCATACGCACCTTAGGTTTGTTATTTGGCAAAGAAAACTTTTCAGAGGGCGAAGTCGCTATTAACATTAGAATTTTATTGAGGACATTTGCAAATACATTTAAAGGACTAGAATAATTATATTTTCCAAGAAGTCGGATGAGTAGTGATGGAATGAGTTGTTGTCCTAATCTATGTGTAATATTTCGTCGATATCGAAATTCCACTGTTTCACATCTCGAACCTATAACGACGAATCGCGTTCAATTCATTGGTGCTTAATTATATGCACTGGAAAAAAAAAATTGTTTCACATACCTGGTCTACATGCCTACATGGGCACTTATAAAACGCCGACAAAAAGGTGCAAATATACGTAATCTTCTCAGTTTCTAAAGATGGGAACTGTTTTTGATTAAAGCCGTATCTTGAAGGCTATGAGCGGAAACTGGCGCACCGTATAGGGTAAAAGGCACAACCGACGCTTATCCGACCTACTTTCCAACATAGGCCAGCTTTAAGTCATAAACTTTCAACGGAAAATTAGCACACCTTTTTTGTGCTTTATAACCCTGCTTACGTATATTTCAACTTGACTTATTCCTGTTTTTTTCCTCTCTCTTTTTTTTTTTGCTGAGTAAAAGCCCTTTTAGCATTATTAGTTTTGTTTGTTTATTTACAGTACAATCTCACTAATCCGGCACTATTAAAAACCGGAGGGTGCCGGATTATTGGAATGTTCGGATTACTGGATTATACTGAAAAAATCATAGGTAATAAATAAAATAAAGCATTTCATAGAGAGAATAAATGTATATAATTAGTCATTTTTAACTATAAACTATTCTCACTTGAAAAAAACAAATACGTTAGCACGTCCACGTGATAAGTTTTGAGGTTAGACTGCTAGTCGACGACGCAGCGACCAAGCGCACAGGTATAGAGGGGTGAGGGAGGCGTGGGCGGAGGGTGCCGGATTATTGGACGTGCCGATCTATCGAAGTGCCGGATTAGTGAGATTGTACTGTATTTGATATAATGTTTAGATTTTTTTTGTTTTTAAAGCCAAATAGACACAATTTTCTTTTTCTCTTACTTCGATATGGGCCGCCATTTTGCAGTTTGTCTGAACCCGTTTCACTTAACGTATAAACAGGCATATATATTGAGAATCAAGTGTTGTGGATATCGTTAGTCTAATTGTGCCTAGTCATGATTCAATTACTGTGTTTGCTATTCTTCCCTTACTACTCTTAGATTGACTACGTCATACACGTAGGTGAATCAAAAGATTTCCTTTGTATAGAACAAACGCAGAAACGGGAATACCTCGTTTATTTGGTCATGTTCTGAAACATGCTCTTCGCTATAATATAGAATGTGGTTATTCTTTCTTGTTCTGACTGTAGTCAGAACTGTATGATGCATAATTATGTTAAAATTCATCATCAAAATCTGTCTTATCATTTGGGATTTTCAAATTATTTCTTTTTCCTACGTAGTTCTAATAATCATCACCAGAGTTATTCCCAAAAATGGTATAGCTTATATCTATAATTAATTAATTAGCTACTTACACTATTTTCGGAATTGTGTAAAGACCATATTATGACCCAATGGATGGAAGCGTTATACCCATTTACCGTACACTGGAAACCAACTAGCTTCTTTATCCCAGGTGTGGGTACCTGCAACACCATTTCACTACAAGCCTCACACTTGGCACAATGATCGTCCATCACCTGTCAACTCCCGCGCACTCGCTAGCCCTCGTCACTTACACCGACGCTGCGCACGCGTCGCGTCCTAACCGATTGATCGCGCAGATTAGCTTTCTATTATATCTATCTACCCGCTTACTGGAACTGCAACTACTGATCAATTATTGACTGAGTTTACCTCAATGTGTTGGTTTTTCTGTGACTGCTTTTAATGGTGGTGTTTTTTGAAGATAAGATGTTTTTACATCCTGTTTTTGGTTTCATTACATTAATGAGTGGTAGTTTTAAATTGATGTTTCAGTGATCGAAAAATAACTTGTTTAACTTTTACATTCATAAACTCACTCGCTTTCTTCGATAGGCAGACACCACAGAACGACACCTGCTACGATCATTACATACGCTTTTCGCATCGTCCACGTTTATACACCTATTATCATCATCAGCCTCTAATGTTCCTCCTGCAGGGACTCGGGCCTCCTCTCTAGGAGAGGGATGGGCTATAATCCACCACGCGGGTCTAGTGTGGGTTGGTAGATGTCAAATGTCTTGGATCTAAGACAGAGACAGAAATTCTAGGCAGCGGTAAAGATATAAATCACACGACGTAATGCGCCTGCCTGGTTTCGAACCACGAATTACTGTTCTTAAGTAGGGGCCATCACCACGGGGCCACCGCTGATCTTACACCTACAGGGTGTAAATTCAAAACACTTCAAACACTTTACGCAAAAATTTTTGCTTGACTTTTTTTTTTGGGGTCAAAAATCACATTTTACGGCAAAACACAATGTAACTCTTAAAACATTGTGCTAGTGGATACTTTGAATAGTACGGGTCATGGAGGTAATTTAAGAAAAGTTTTATCTTACAAAACTAGTATTTACAAAACCAGCTGTGAAAAATTTGGAACTTTGGCCTTCAATATCTTCGTAACTAAGGGGTTCACAGGTATGGTCTAGAACAAAAAAAGTATATTGTAAGTAGTGGTGCGGAGAACAAGTGCCCTTTGTTTGAGTTAACGTTTACTTTTACACCCTTTATACTTCGTTTGAAAATAAAACTGACATACGACATTCGGTTATCAACCATCAAAACTAAGTAATACATGTGCGTCACGTCTACTCTCCCTAACCACACATTCTGTGGTGGAAGACTTCGTTAATGTCACTGTCCACGGACATTTTACAATCAAGCATGTCGCAACATTGCAAAAACAATTATTATCTCACACAGTTTCTAGAGAAACCGTCTCCTCAATTCCACACACCTGGTTACGGCTGTCAGCCTATCCATCAATCAGGCTTGAAGTAAAGTTGCCAGCCACTGGATCGACTGGCAAGCCTGTCTCCACTAACTAAGGGATTTACACCTGAATTTAGACTTTATTTCAGTTATTATAAAACCTTATTTGACTTGAATGGGTTGGACATAATATATGGTATCGGGATTGACGAAAGAACAAATCAGTATCAGCACGTGTCCACGTGATGATAGTAGGTGCTCTAACCTTACTTAGGTGGTAATGTTGTACTTTATCAATGGTATTTGTTGTGAAGCTTCTATTTCGGACCAAAACGGTAGGTTTTAAAGTGAAATGCCATGTTTCACCGACGTTAGGAAGTAAATTATTTGGTTTCTATCGTATAATTGGTACAGTTTTGCGATCAGTTTTGGTTTTATCGACGCATTTCCCCTTAAAGACTACTCTCCGATCTCCAAGTTTCTAACCTAAAATAGGCAAACCTGTTCTAGGTTTTATTCTAGGCGAATCTACTTTGATTTTATCAGATGCGTATAGAAAAAAATCCATTTCTAGTCAATCTAGAGACTAACCTTAAAATTCTACTCAATAATCTAAATAAATACCCAAAGACCTCGATGCGGTATCGTACAAGGCGTTGCTGTCTATCCTCTCGCCAAAGCTAGCGTAATGAAGACATTAAGATTCTTACCCGTTTTGGGTGTTAACTTGTTCTTGTGCTAGTACAGTGTGATCATCATAAATATTCATTTAGTTATGTGCAACTGTTTTAACACTATTTATTCTTTTTTTTTACACTACAAATCAAGTGAAATTCAGAAGTGTTAAGTAAGATTGTCTTTATTTAACGTATCTAGTTTAATTAACACGCAGAGTTTGGCAATATCTCGTCCATGCAGGGGTGCAGACTTATATCTTCTGTGAAATCTAAATATAAATGGCTCTATTATAAGCCTAGCGTGTCAATGCAGGGCAAAGACCTCCCCTCTTACCATTTCTCTATAACTGACTATTTGGCCCCATCCTCTTGTTAGGAGACCAGCTTGTCACGCCTTCTTTTTGTCCTACAGCGTCGCGGGGTACTGTATTACTACCACTAAAGGTAAACTTGAAGACTAAATTAAATTAGGTTCGTAGTCTACATGTTACATCAACATGATTTTCTTTTTAGGATTTTGTCTAAACAATAAATTGTCTGAATTTCCGAATTGGACCAACCATGTCTTCTGCAATATTATCTGTTCTTTGATCAAAGTCCGTGGGCTTTCGCGACGCCATATGGTCTCTGGGTTTAACCTTACCATAGCACGTTACAATGTTATCTTATTCATTACGCTATTCCACGTACTTAGGGTACGTTATTTTTGTAGCTATGACGTTAATTTGAATAACAGTGACGTTATTTTTGGTGTAAAAACTCGTTACGTATTTTGCAACGTTGCTTAAATTAAAGCAGTTGTTAATGCAAGTGGATGTAATAATTACAAAAATGCATCTCCTCTCTCTTTTAATTGTGATTGCAATTTTAAGGAAGTGTTAATTCTAGTTTATTGTTATGTAAAGTTATTATGATTAGAATGTTTCAAGATACATACCTATATCAGTTTGATGAAAAAAGCCGAATGGTTTACTAATTAACGTGTAAGTGGTGATTCGGCGTGGTGGCTTTCGGAATGACGTATTGCACTCGTAGATTTGTTTTTATGAATTGTTCTTCTGACATTCAAAAGTGCCTATAAAGGTTTAATTGAAATAAATGCTTTGAGTTTGAGTTTGAGTTTGAATTACTCGTATTATAACATTCGTAATATTCGAACTTTTATAAGTTTTATTTCAACAAAAAAACATTTTGATCAAAAAGCTTTATCACGTCCCAGCTTCCTTTACTCATCTCGTAACATTTATCTAATTTAATAGCCACAAACAAATCGTAACACATCTGCATTTAAATAAATAAAAGATCCTCCTTTGAACTTGTAAAACTGTTCAGATTATGTCTTAAATAAAGGAAGCTGCGATCATATCGAATCATCATTTAATATATAACAGCTGACGAAGACACGGGCCGGATTTAAAAAAAGAAAAGTTACATAAATAATATTTTGGCGCCGTCTCGTTTCTTGTCCAGACAAAATTAACTAATGTTATGTAAGCAGAAATCCATACTAATTTATTAATGTGAAAGTGTCTTGTTTGTCTGTTTGTGTGTAACAGTTTTGCTGGTTAACTGATTTTTATGATATTTGTCATAGAGATAGCTTGCACCCCAAGGAAGGGCTAGGATTTTGTTTGAAAACCATTATCATCAGCCCTTATCCTAATTAATTTGGGTTCGCCCAAGCATGTCATCTTCTTTCATACTTCTATATTTATCGTCATCTCATCCATCAGACACCTCCTTTCTTACCAAATCATTTTTAACATAGTCCATTAATCGAAACGAAAACCAATAGAGACTTAGGAAAAAACATAAGACTCTTTTTTTGAGCAGTCGTGTAAAAAAAAGAATTCCACGCGTAAAAAGCCACGAGTAGAGCGCTTGTTTATGCTAAAGCAATTTTAACAAAAGAATGGTATTTTTTTTAATTATTGGCATCAAAGTCGTTTTCTTATATCGATTTTGGATCATAAGTTCATAACATACTCGTATTTTGTATTTGCATAAATGGCGTTTTAAAATGCATGGACACGACTATTTGCGATTTGTTATGATTATATTATGATATTAGGTACGTAACTTTTATAATAGGATTAGTTATTTTTATGCAGATTTATTTGCTGTATTTTATGTTTTGACAGATTAACGATCTGTTACTTTAAGTTAATGGGTAAATATTAACAAGTTTTATAGATTCTGGTTTGGTTCGTAGCTGTGTGTATTTCAAAAGTTATAATATGTTACATTATTATTTGTATAAGTAAAGTTTGAATATGTTACATTATTGTTTTGTTTAAGACCTTCCATAATTGTAAAAATTCCTCAGTTTTATTTTATGTGTGATTTTTTAATTAGTATTTAAAAGGCTTGAGTGTGAGGCGTCGGTTATAGCACTTCCGCCGGCACCGAACTGGTCTAAAAATTAAATGAATTAACATTTATTAAAACTTTGGCTTGCCTCAACCGGGCACAAAACCAAACTCAGTGGCTGCTAATGCGAAATCCCTGACAGAAAAACACAATAACACTTTGTTCAGCCCGCAAATCGAACCTAGAACCACATCTCAGAAGTCGCTCTTGCAACCACTAGACCAAGAGGCTGTCACTTAGTTATAGGAAACAGTAATTACTCTTGCAATATTAATTACAAGTTCTAGACCGGAATAAATCAACGCCAGCGACTACCTGGAGGCAAGCCAAGTCTTTGCTCGAAAAAAAAAACCTGTAACCTTGGAACTAATTCTCAACGTACGCCCCCTACATAATTTCACTAATTAAACACACGCTTTATTAATGACTTTTATGTTATAATTGCACCAGACGTTCTTGATCGCACGTGTATTTTGGCCTGCTGTATATCCTGTGTGATTTTATTCGTGTAATTTGCATGTTAACTAGGCTTAGGAGATCTTTATCAGCTAGAACATATCATAACATCACGCCTGTAATCCCCCAAGGGCTAGGAAGAGGTATACCTAATAGTACAACCAATAACAGTTTCAATTATGTTTAAATACAACTTCCGCGATAATATGAGTTAGATGAACTTATGGACAAAATCCTCATGAATAAATCAGGCTTTTTTGTTGTTGAATTCTGCCATTAAATGTGCAGTTACCAGTTCTGAAAGCTTCGTACAATTGAAGGCTGATCATAGCAGCTTCTACCGAGGTGCTAAAACGGGTCTGTGATTACTCATAGTGCGTACCACCTCTATTTAATTTCAACCCAAGAGTTGACCTTTACCAGTCAACTTAAGATAAACCAAAGTAACCATTGAATAAATAAAAAGACATGTGTTGGACAAAGAAATCATAACCGTTTTTTTTTTGGTGGGTGAAAAAATCATCGATTAACCCCGCCCGCTCTTGGGCAGAGGGAAAGGGAGTGTCAGTCTTCTACTGACTAAAAACCACCCATGTTCCTTCTTAGCCCTCTATGTCAAGGCCGCGGTATCTCTTACAAAATCATACCCTTTTTTTTGGCGGCTGGAAAATCTTCAATGAACCCCTCCCGCTCTTGGGCAGAGCGAAAGGGAGCGTCAGACTTCTATACTGACTAAAAACCACCCATGTTCCATGTTTCTAAGCCTAGAAATTTTATTTTTTTTATTTTGTTTATTTCTTAAGAAAACTTACAGCTAGGATACAGATAGTCGACAGATAGTGAAAGAAGACCAATTAAAAGTTTTCACAGACATTAAATCTTACCTTTACGGTCATAAAACTGGAACTAAAAAAATTATTAAGCTCAAAAACTACCGTTGCATGTTTCAATCTAGGTAATAAAACCAAAGCACTAGCGTCTAGACAGAAATATAACCCTTACAAAGCAAAAAAAGTAAACTTATCAGTCTCAAAGGTGGAGAGGCAACATGTAGCTTTCAGTCAAAATAAAAGCGTGATGAAAGAGTTTCATGCTTAAAGGCGGTTCATCCGCTTGCTTTACTGTCCTCGTTGTAGACCGTGACTTTGTGTGTTTTAATGAATACTTTATTTGTTATGGTTGTTTTAGTACAGTGGTACAAAAGAAAAGTGTTACTGCCGCACTCAGAGACCTTTAATGATTACTTAGGCCATCACTTAGTAATGGTTTTGACAGTTTTGTCTTACAAAAATATGTCAAACCTTTACTAAGTGAAAGCTTAAGTAATTATTAAATATGTCTGAGTCAGCAGTTAGAGTTTGTTCTACTGGTGATGTAAATGAAAAACTAGTAATTCTGTTGTAGAGCCGTATTTATGAATCTTTCATTTTCAATACGCGCTTTGGACGTGGAGTTGCGGGCACCAGCCCGTTATCACAATACAATACAGTTTTTAAGCGACTTCCAAAGTGTACCATAATAAGGTATTTAAGTCCCATCTTCCAACTAATATTGGTTTGAACATTCATCTCAGATGCTTACTTAAAGCACTCCGTATAGTAATCTGCGTCAAATTCTAATTCAGAACTAAAAACCAGAAATATCCTTATGATATTTTCCCAGTGTTATTACATCACCTTTATATCTCAACTCAACTCAAATCATTTATTTCAATTAAACCTTTATAGGCACTTTTGAATGTCAGAATAACAATTCATAAAAACAAAACTACGAGTGCAATACGTCATTCCGAAAGCCACCACGCCGAATCACACGCCGCCGAATGCTAGCAACAACGAGCACCGCGAGCACGAAAGCACGCAGCTCGCTCTATCATCTATTTCTTAACACAGAACCTGCCAACTCTGATGGTAACAAAACCCAAAGGTGAACGCCCTCATTGAGGTCTACATGATACAAATGTGAGTGACAGACTATCCGTCACCGTTTCATTACAGCACTAGCGATCTGTTTTATTAAACATACGGAGTGATTTATGAGAGGACTGATCCCGCTTACGAAGTTTTTTGTAAGGAGCAAACTTCTGCTCAGTATGTGGCCCTGGTACTTGGTACTAGCCTTAGATCTACGATTACTTAGATGTAAGCTTGACACAGGTCTCCTCTATGATATCTTCTACGTTTTATGAACCAATAGTGTTGAAGAACACACTTGTGGCATATGACGAGCCCTGACCTAAATCTTAGATCACTGGATTAGAAGATTGTTTATGCGAACATACAAAGTGCATCCATTAGTGAGTGAAAATGTCCGGAATCAGTCTGGCTGACAATCAGGAAACCTGTAGTGCCAAATTCTCCACATTTAAGCTCGCCACGCAATAGTGACATCATGAGACTCTCGCTGCTCCAGCAAGCCTTTTTTTCAAATTGATTAGTTTCGTGTAACTTTTAGTTTTTTTTTTATATCAACAGAAACATGTACCCAGATAAACACACTTACTATTCGATTTCAAATCAAAAAGATCATCATCTCATTCCAAAATCTAAATAAGTAAAAGGCATCTCCTAAGACTCACGTAGGTGCAACTCTTCACCTCTTAGTCACCCGTCAATAACACGTCAAATCAACACACCTGTATCCTTGAACCTCGAACTCCAAACAAAGGACACCACTCAGGCCCGTCCCATCTAAAATGAACAACACTCCTCGACACACTGCGACATTGACCGTAATGAAAGTTCATATTATTATTACCGATTGCGTAACACTGGGCTTTAGGCTGTGTTTACACCGAGTTGGTGAGACAGATTCCGATTGTAAAAAAGATTAGTCAAACTAATATACTAGTAGGTACAGTCAAATTGATTATATTACAATACTTTTGTGGCGGCTCTAGTTGCTTTTTGTTCAGACATTTTTATACTGAATGGCCAATACGTGGTGATCTATGTAAGATAAAAAAACTCTGAAATGTGATTGAAGAAACCTGAAAAGAAAAGTTGAAAATAATTCACAAAATCGACATCATCATCATAATTATCAACCCAGAATCACCCAGTGCTAGACGTGTTCTTTCTTCTGTGACACCTCTCGATTCTGCGCGTTTGTTAAAGGTGTTCCCGCGACTTTGACTAAATCGTCGACCAAGCTCGTCAAGCTTTAGGATCGGCATAATAATGTTGAAATGCAATTTTCGAGCGATTGCCACTTGTGAATTTGTAATGTAGGTACTCTGGTTGCTCACTGTTGGTGACGTATAGATAGGCGTTGTTGTGAATGCTGCCTTATATACGGCGGCGCCGCGGCGCGTGTACGGTGGCGGCAACGTATTACTTACTATTTTTACGATCAATCGTAATACCGAAAAATCGTCCGATTATTCCGGGATCCGACACAGTTTTCAGATTAGTACGTATTGGAGAAATCTTTAATTATTGAGTAATAATTTTAAACAACTGATTCTTCATTAAGAGGATGTTGAAAGCTAAGCTTTCACCACTTACTTTATTGTTATTTCTGTCTTCACTTGATAAAATTGCTAAACAACAATACAAACTTTGCAATAACGATGGCTATAAACTATCATTTCATCGTCATATTTTCTTCAATCGTTTCTCATAACTGGCACAAGTAACAATTGAAATAACTCATATCAGGTTACACGAGCCAAGATAAGGAAACTCATACGTCCCAAAATAAACGTAAATATCTCTTCAACGTGTGTGGGCTAAGACAATACATATTACAAGGAAACTTTATAAAGCCCAAATTAACGTCAGATATAAAACCCTATTTCTTTAACCAAAGCCCAAATGGACTATCAAAGTCATTGTGATCCGAATTAAGCGTAAAATAAAAATGAACACGCACAAGCATATATACATATAAATCAGTAGTATATATGTATGTACAGTCTATGTCCAGCATTACTTGACCCCTTTCCTCACACTACTTGCCCTCGTTTTCTTTATATAAGGGGTCAGGTAATGCTGGGCATGACTGTACATATAAATGTACTGCTGTAATGTATTGTTAGAAAAGCCACACCTGTCTTAATGTGCTCCTGAAGCTATTCCTTTGATAAAACACGAGTTACGAGCACGAGTACGAGTTTGGAGTGTTTTATTTGTCTGGAATATATGATTCACTAAATTATTTCAACTCGAATACTTGAATATGACGTGAGTATTATTCTAGTGAATGTAATACCTGAAAATTATTTTTGTTGCGTAATACAACTTGATAAAACAAGGGATTATAGACCGGGGTGCTGTGCAGACAGAACGTGAAACAACTTCTACAATGGGAATATGCTAAGTGTCCAAACAACTGGTCCTTTGAGGTCCAAATGAAAACCATTGACGCTTTTTTTAATGTGGCCAGGTACTGGGCTCAATCAATGTATGGCACCTGCAACTCCAAAATATTATTTCTAAAAATCCTTACCTTCTCTCCTTCCACTTTTCGCAATCTTGTGCCATTGTTGGCCAATCGTTCGAGAAAGAGTTCAGCTCATCCCTCGTTTTCCTTGTCATCTGGGACATAAAGATATAACCAATTCATCCTCTGCACTGTAATAAACTTTCCTTAAGCAGTCTTGTATCGCATAAAATACACATCTAATCTGCTCCAAAACTTTCATCCCAGCAATTCTTGCAAACCGGTACAATATCTCAGTCCTCAGTTAAACCAACAATGAGAATTAGTGTCACATCACTATCTGGAGTAGAGACGGATAATGACCGGTCCAAGTTATTTACTGACCACCGTACGAAGGGCACCACAAGTTTTGCTTTCTAAGCTCTAAATTACGAGCAAACTAGTTCATTCCACCGCGTGCCTGCGATCGCTTCTGTTCAGGAAATTGTATTTAATAAATAAAATTTTATTGTGTTTTATGTCTATGGCTTAAGACAGGTAATCTCACTTCGAAAGGCGTAAAGACTGTAGTTACGATGACAATAAAAATTTAAATGTTACTACCGCATTTAAATTCATTGGGGGAACAAATAATCTATCTTAAGAAATATAAATTACAGTCGTTTTTCATAATTTGAAAAATCGCTACTCGACTTCGACAATAGGCGTCACTTTTCAAAGGGCTCTATTCTCAAAAGCGTTCAATTCAAATCGTTCGAGATAAAGGTCGCAGGTGTCACGGTCCTTTACAGGAGAGTACTCGTCACTTTCTCCTGTCGTGCGACATTTGCGCAACGGATGGAGTGTCGCGTCGATTTATTGTCGCCCTAGATTCGTCGGTCGCGTAATGTCTTATTGGTGTCGGATTTTTCATCGCAAGTTAATTGCTGTCGTTTAAATTGCAATGCATCGTTTTTATTCCGACAGATAAGTGCATGAACAATAAGTCTTAACTGAGGTGTTGTAAAATGAACAAAGTACCTATGCACACACTTCTTGCTTAAACAATTTATATTTCCTGAGTAAACTTAATTGTGGCTGGTTAAGGTAATGGTTTAAGTACCCCTATTTACTTGTAGTTTAAGCAGAGCTCATAATAAAATGATAAAGCGGCCCATTCAACCGTTATTGTAACATAAATCAAGTATAACTACTAAAATAATGTACTAAATCTACGCTTCTCATAAACCGGAGTGCATGTGATTTAAACGCACACGCAATGCTAAACAGCTATAATGTCGATTAGTTTCGCACGATTCGGTACAGAACACTCGACTTTCATACATCAGACGTCGGCTATGCCATCCAGTCCTACATCATATTGCGACATAATGTATGTACGTATTGATGCTCACATTCGCCGCTTGCGCAGATGACTGGTGTAAGTGACAAGATTTGGCTTTTGCGATTGAAAGCGACGTGATTATCATATAACATATTGCATTGACTACATGGCTTACTTACATAGCTTTTAGAATGATAAAAATTGATGGTTATAGTAATAATGCCATAATAAAAAGCATTTCAAGAATAGACCTAAATGGCAGTCAACCCCAAATGTTCTCTATAAAGTACTCGCTATCATCGACTTAAAATGTCCGAAAAACATCCACACAAAGAGATTGTGTTCATCGCGACCTTTAAATCGTATTGACGTTTCTCCTTCACACTTACACCAACCGCCAAGCAGATCAACAGTAGCTGTTAAGTGGATAATATCAATTGCGTGGAGCCATTCCGCATTCCAACGCGCGGGCCATTTGACATTAATACGCACACATTTAATCATTAAGAATACAGTCCGACACTTAAAGCGGGAAATGATGGCGAACCTTCTTGGTGATATGAATGATGACATGATTGCTCCCGTGGGATGATGCATCCTGCGAAAGTAGGAAATTCAATGTTTTAGAGTTTAGAATGTTGTGTCGAAATGGGAACTCGTGTGAGCCAATGTTGAGAATAGACCTCTGTGGGTTTAATAGAAGGCAATTCAAGAATTCTATCAAAACAACCATCATCATTTAATTATTTATTTATCGAAAAACACTTAAGCTCACAGTTTGTCTCCAAAACGCTTAAAAGCTAACAATTATCATATTACAATGTCAAATTATCTTGTCAAATTCAGAATAATTCAGAAATAAAAATAAAATAAAAATTATAGGTATGTCAACTAGTGTTATAAAAAACAAGTAAATAAAATTAAACGGAAATTCTTAGTTTAGCAAGAAATAGTATACAATGCAATGTCCAAAAGGGCAGTAGATGATGTCAACATTAATACATACACTAGTTTTACATGTTATATGTTATACATTAATTACGAATACAGTCTTAATTAACATAAAATAAAAATGTACAAGACACACATGACATGAAACACACACACATGGACATGACATGACATGACATGGAACACTCATACTGACATAATATGTAAAAAACTAAGTAAGTCTGCTTATGCACTATTCCAACTTTCAAAAAAGGTTAATATTGAGACTTTGTTAGTAGCATACCACGGACTCGTAGCTTCTGTTTTACGGTACGGAATTATTTTCTGGGGACAGTCGGCTAATAGGGAAGTTGTATTTAGGATGCAGAAACGCTGTGTGAGGTCTATGTGTGGTCTAAAAACGACAGATAGCTGTATTCCATATTTCAAAAAACTAAAAATATTGACACTGCCAGCAATGTATAAAATGGAAACTGCATCGTTTGTAAAAAAAAACCCGCATTTATTTGTCAGCTTATCGGCAGTCAGAAGAAATCCATTGCGTACTCAATATTGTAACAAACTATGTCACGTTAAATGTAAAACAGCCTTAATGCGTAAAAGCCTTTTCGGAAACGCTCCTAAAATTTATAATAAAATACCCGATGCCATTAAAAACATGCCATTAATAAAATTCAAAAAGGCACTTAATAGTTTGCTTAGTGACAAATGTTACTACACACTGGAGGAATTTTTCAATGATGGCTCAATTTAATGCTGTTTTTAGAAAAAATACAACTTAAATGATGAATTAATTTGGAGTTAAAATTGATTATTAATATTGACATATTTTTGTTGTTTATTTATTTTTATTTTTTTGACATAACAATTATTCTGACTTAATTTTTTTATTTCTTGACATTTATGACTAAATAATTCATCTTTTAAATCTGACATCACACAATATTTTTTTTTTTTTTATATAATAATATGTACTTAATTGTTTTATTTTATCTCGAAAGTCTAATTATCCATGAAATCAACATCTTTTTTTTTAATTTTAATTCTTATTATTTGAGCTAGATGCACACCATATTTGTACGCCTCCTGGCATAACATAGCGCTCTGTACACCAAACTCAAGATCTGTATTTCTTTACCTATGTTAACAAATAAAAGTGATTTGATTTGATTTGATTTGATTTGAAGGTTAGGTAGAAATCAACGGTTTTTAAATGACAATCATGAATGACCAGATGCATCAAAGTGGACGAAGCAATCGTTTCTGGCGTTTCCCATAAAAAAAAACACGACTTTAAGCTTGCATGGATAGATACGAGTAGATCATCATGAGTTCTTGTTCATGTTCATTACAAACAAGTTTGTTTGTAATATCTACTTGAATAAAACGACGATTTTCCATTACATATTGAGACGGTTGGCGCGATCAAAATTGATAAATAATATCATGTTTGAAGTAACTAGCCAATTAGTGCCCAACAACCTCAAAACAGAAGTCAGTTGACGTCCACGCCCTAAAAGGGTGTTTAATAAATATACGAGTAAGTTAGTAGTGTCGGAAGGTAGTATTTTCCGAAGTGTATCTGATAAAGTACTTAAATGTCACCGTTGTGGTCGTAAACCAGGATTTAGGATAGCGAATTTACGACGGAAAGATTTTCCTACTAAGGCTGGTTCAGAGGTCGAGGTTGATTTAAAGTCATTGTGAGCAAAACTCTATTATTTTGTCATATTTTATATTATCTTAACTTAATTCTAAACCCTAACTTTCAACTTTCTTCATCCTTGTTAATTTTAAAGAAAAATATAGAGACGAATCCATAATTTTCGAATTCAGAACAATTACCGTAAATTAAATAAAAGTCAAAACAGTTTGACGTTTTCAACTCCGAAAAATAAATACGGCTTCTTAAAAACGAACATAATTAAATTCGGCCAGCATTAAGTTGCTGACAGCTAATCTTTTTTGAATTATGAATTAGAATCAAGCGAAAGTGTTCCAAGTTCCAACACAAGTAACATTACCTGCGCTAAAAAGCTAAATATGACTCATCTGACCTTGCAGTGGTTGAAAATAAAAACCGTAGTGTCTGTTACTCTAAGAAATTAGTTTTATTTATGTCATTTTTTATGACAGCTGACAGATAATGGTAACTGACATCAACACGGCTAGACGTCATTTCGTTGGCCTACATAGTAAATATTATAAAAATCTGAAAGTCTGTGCTAGTCAAACACGACTTGGGGAACCGTCGGACCGTGAAAATATTTTGCATGACTGACAAGGCTATGAAAGACTTCATTATGATAGTTTTCTGAAAGAAACATGTCTGTTTATCAACTGTAGTTCCGCTGGGGTTATTTCTGAATTTAATTTGGCTTTCTTGTGAAGCTGTGCGCAACTCGTCAGTACCAATTAGATAGTTTTTGAGATATCCCGTGACTGGTGAGGCAAGAGTTTTAGACATATTTGTTTAAGAAAAATGTGTTGTACAATTAATTTATATATTTATTAACACCCAGAAGTCACTAGTATGACAAAACAGTGACCTACTAATCTGTATTTGAAGGAAGACTTCTCAAAGTCTATGGTCGATTTTAACCAATAAAATAAACTACTGAGTAACTGCTCACTCACTGTACACTACTTGGCGCTGCCTGTCAAACAACAATGCATCGATATGTCAAACTTACTATATTTCTTTATAAGTTTTATAGTTCTGTGGTTTTCCGCCTGCACAGATAATTTTGTTGATGTGTAGATAGATAGTGTCATCATTGTTGTAAAATAAGACAATGATTGCTTTTGAACGTGGTTTTCAGTTTATACAATTTACTGTTTATCAGAGTAGAGGAAGACCAAAGAAACGATGTATGGACTGTGTGAAGGATGATATGACTACAAAAAAAAAAGGGGTGACTGCTGACATGGCCGACCACAAATAAATTGAGACAAGAGCAGGAGAATGATAAATCACTTTGAGTTTTCATGTATGTATAGTGATTACATATATTAGAGTTTATATGTAATCACTTTGAGTTTATATGTATGTATGTATGTTTATATGTATATCTCTGAACCGTTGCAAACGTTAAGTGGGTTCCCGTGTATTGTGGATGCATAACATTTGCATCTATTTGCTAACTAGGGTAACATTGCCGGTGCACTTAATGGTAAAGTTAGTGACCGACTTTGTCAATTTCGTGGTATTTTTGCTACTTAGTGTAGATGTGTTGAAGTATGACGTGATTTTTCCCAGAATTTTAGGTCGTTAGGTTGGGAATATTGATGATTTAGGCATATAAGTATTGTTTTGATGCATTTACGTAGAATTTGTGAAGGCCAAAGAAAAGATGGATGATTAGGGTATTTCACCAAAAAAAAATCTTATTAGTCCGTCTGTTAGATTATCGAAAAATATTGGAAACGTGTTTTTTGTTTTATCAAATTAATAAAAAAAATACGAAAATAAAACGTGTTCATGAGTGGGGGGGCTTTTGACGTCACTTTGTGGGTAAAAAGTACTAACCTTGTGACGACACACGTCACACGTACTAAACAGAATCATATTTTTTTTACTCAATCCGATCCCCTATTCTCTAACCGACTAAATAATAATGAAAACCAAGATATTACTTAAACCCAAAGGATTTATTTTAAATTAAGCAGTTTCATGTACTTTTAAATTGTCAATGGATGAATTAAAGCCACATCCCGTTCAAAGCCAGTGCACCGTTAGTTTCCGAAGCCTAAGTTTCTGTCAAAGATCCGAAATAGCCACCTATTTTGCATTGAACAAGTCCCTGTACCGTTTTGTTGTATCGCCCAAACATACCGAGACGTGTAGACCTACCTAAGGTCATCGGTCAATCCAGTAGGCCTTAACTCCTGATTCAAGAGAATGTATCGAACAGCAGTCAATTAATCGCCACGTAAGCGGTGGCGTAACTCCAATCAACAATTACCTATTTGCCAGAGGGCAATGGTACTGCGAATTGCCCTCTCGCGGGTTATACTAGCTTTTGCAAATACGCAACATGCTAGTTTCAGTGAGTTGTGATGATTAGAATGGATTTGGAAGTCGAATTATCGTATAATATAATATTATAACTTCAGACCTGTAATCCCCTAAGGACTAGGCTGAAGTGCATCTATATTTTTAATTCCTGATAGAAAAAACTAAATAAAACTTTGCCCGACCCAGAATACGAACTTAGGGCCTCATGCTCTGCAGGCACACGATGCCAGACCAAGGAGCGTGGTATTTCATGTTAACAACATTATTATCGTAATTTTGACTTACATGGGTTTATTTGGAATTCAATCACAAATGTAATTCATTAATTGTAAACTTGGTACGAGAAAAATATTTGTTCTAAATAAACTAATTATTTAATTTTCCTTGTTTCAGGTCAGTACCAATCAACTATGTCATCGAGTTGCCGTTCTTCGGCCACGTAAGGAAACAATTCATTAATAACAAATCATGTTGACTTCGACGAATCATATACGGGTACGTATTACTACGTATACGAGCAAACACGGTTTACTCGTATGAAAAGAATTTGTCAACAACGGAACCTTTTCTTGTTTCCTTTGATCAAGCAAATATTAAGTACTAGCTTCTGCCAGCGGCTTCGCCCGCGTGGAGTTCGATAATTGTCCCACGGGATCATACTACCGGGATAAGATGTATCCTATGTGTTAATCCAGGTTACAAACTATCTGTGTTCTAAATTTGTTTCACATCCATTTAGTAGTTTTTGCGTGAAAGAGTAGCAAACATCCATGCATACATCCTCACAAACTTTCGCATTATAATATTAGTAGGATATAGTTACGAAATAACTAAGAAAATTATGACCTGTAACTTTCATGGTCCAAACTCCAGCTCTTTGGTCCAATGACAGCACGTCATTAATCAAGACCTATTGACTTATAATGTTCCCACTGCTGGGAAACATGCCTCCACTCTTTAAGAGGGAGCAGGATGTAATGCACCACGCTGGCCCAGTGCAGTTAAGTAGCTGTAACTTAATTTTGTCTTCGAATGTTTGATTGTACGACACACCGGTTTCCTTAAGCTGTTTTCCTTCACAGTTAAACAGAAGACGTAGACGTAGTATATCCGTAACAATTGGCAAGCAAATGGTGGATATAGTTCTGTGACTCGGCCGGCGGGGTATTTCCAGAACTTTAACGACCACCGTATTGATTCCAAGTGGCTGCAGCGAATGAGTTCCGTTTCGCTTCGTTCGTATGTTCAGATTGAACTGAAATGCGGAAAGCGTTTGGCTTTCTTTAAATAGGTTAGTTTACATACCTGCCTATTTACCTTTGCTATATCGAATATAACACGAATTCCTTAAAGTCTTCCTCATCTTATTTCGTCAAGACTGTCTTTACTTTATCAAAATCAGCTTCCAATCTGACCTTACTGAAGAGAGAAACATCCACGGACATGTATATCAATATTTTTCATTGAGCAACTGTGTACTCCTTAAAAGTTGATTATCTTATTACAATTTCTGCCGCAATAAATAATAACACCCGCAATAAACCTATCGTAAAATTATCAATCACTCATGGCCGCGAAAAATAAGACATAAATCATTTAAGTAGAGTAAAAATATTTACCCACAGTTTTACACCACTAAATTACCTGGCAACACTCTGTCGTTGGTTTCAGGGTTCCACGTCAATCACTCTGAGGATTTAGACGTTTACCGAAGCTCTGGTTATTTACGATCACGCTAATATTATTTATGTGTGTCAACTCGTTCTATTTTCGAAATCGGCGCAGTGTTGCGCGGGCGCAGCAAACGCAGTCGCTTCCACCGGCCGAAGTCCCCCGACGAAGACACGACGCGTGATTCATTGCCGGGAAGTCGTAGGGTTGCTTTAACAAACACATAAAATAAAGGTTTGTACGAGAAATTGTCTGAAATCTGTCAGACGGATGACTTACAAATGTTTGACAAGGGACCTGGGTTGCTTTCATCTCGTTCTGTATAATTGTGTATCTCTTTTTTTCTTATATTTTCGAAGGCCACCTATATTCAGTTAGTTGAGACAGGTTTATCCGGTAAAGAATAGAATTTTGGTCTACTGAAACCCGCAAAATTGTAACTCAATTCTGACTTCATTAATATACTTGGGAAGAAGATCGATTCCTTGTAACTCTGGTCTCGAGACCATAATAGCCCCAGCTAGTCTATTATAATTACCAGAATAAAAATAATTTAAAGAGAACCCAAAAAGAGAGCAGAAGAGCATCCCACCCGCTTGCCAGCCCTCACCAATAAGCAAATACCTAAATCTTAACGAAGCAAGAAGTGGAGTCATGGCGGCAGTTTATCACACAAGCGAGCTATCTGCGGCTCCATCATGATCAGGAGTAGTGCCCAGCCGCCTAATTGATGCTGCATCATTTATAGTCCAAGACAATTTATAGATAGAGGTGCAAGGGCGGGCCGGCCTTAAAGGATAGTTTTAATGACTATAGATATGGCATCGTTTTATAATGATTCGATATCTTCGAAGGGGTTATTAATATCTGTTACTTTATAATGATATCTATAAAGATTAATGACAGGAGCTGTGCCTTTAACAGACAGCTTTAACGTTAGCGATAAGTCGCTGTTCGGTATATTAATTCTCAATTTCTCTATGATAGTATCGTTTTCAATTTCATATTCTGTGTCAATGCTTTTACTACGGGTTTATTATAACAAAGCTTTTTCATCATCATCAACAAACAATCCACTGCTAGGAACAAAACACCTTAATCGCACGCCACACGCTTCTCGTCCAGTTGTGACTAATTTCCCCGCGAAGAACGTCGCTCCACCAAGCCTGACGACGGCGACGTCTACCTGACGCCTTAGCGTTTTCATAAAGTTATCTAATATTACAGAACAAAAGAATCCCCCTTTTGAGAGAGAATTGTCCTCATTCTAGAGCTCTAGAATAGAAAGTATATCAACTGCCAAAAGATCATAAATCTCCATGATTGACAAGAGTGACGAAACTCCACCGGCACAGCTCGAAACACATAACTTCTTGAGACAATAATACACGATATATCTTAATCCCTTGATCTCGATATGGAGCAGATAATAAAGCAACTATGACAACAGCTGTCAGCCTGTAGTTTCTCCTGAGCTAATCCTTGCTTCATATTGTTTGAATGGCGTAACAAGGAAGTCAGTCTAACAGTGAATTCGTGAGGTTTTTGCAATAATTATGTCAGTGTCCCCTATTTTTTTTGTTGGTTATGTTGCAATGTTGTCTGTCTTCCTTATCTAAGTATTATTACATTTATGATCGTTTGCTTAATAGCTTTAATCCTTATTTAAATAATGCTCAAATGTGTTTTTAGGAACGTCCAATAAGACTTGACTGTTTTCATTTACTGTTGCATTGTTCATTTCTGTTTTATCAACCTTTTCGAGTTATTCATTATCTTCATTTCAAATTGATGAAGCTATTGATTCTAATGTTTCTTTTGGCACCACTGCCCTTGTATTGCAGACCATATTTCCCTACCCAATATTGATATTATGAACCACACTCAGCTGACAAAATTCCACTGCTTCCCGTGTGTCAGAATGTCTGTTTACTCGTAACAGAATGGCCGACAAGTTGACATAAAACGAACACCGAAACACACTGCAACTACATCGGAAACATGAGCACAACAATCACGCCCAGATTGATTGATTACATTTAATGTTTCCTCGAAGTTAACAAGCGATCACCAACACGCGAACACAACCCTACCTTTACCGACCAGCGTGCAGCGTGTACACAGCTGATGACTTCGTATGGTACTCGTGAGTAGCGTAGCTCGAACCATGCATGATGTGTGACTTACTAGGTGTCAAGATGTATACAATACACAAAACCTGTTTACCAGTGAGACATAAAACATTAAATAAGTGGTCCCCGTTATTGTCACACACGTTGCAGAAGCTAGGTTTACCAAGAGTATATCACCTAGCACGCAGCGTAGCTCTAAGCGCTCTGTGTAGTCAGCCTTAGATTTTTCGTAACGACTTCATCGCGTTCATTAGCTGGTGACAGCAGCATTGTCCTGTAATGAGCAGCAGTCACACCAAGTAAGCATTACCAGCCACACCGGCTACTATCGCGACAATGAACGAAAACGAAAGTTTACGATTAAACGCGGGTTTGCGAAGTTAACCGTGTTTGTTATTGCCGTATAATTGTACAACTGATGGAAGTTTAATCGGGCTGTCGGTAGTTTTCGTTGCGGTAATACGTGGTTCGCACAGACATAAACACAGAAGCACCTTAGTATTTCGTAGACTGCGTAGTAGATTATAATGGGGAAAGTGAACGGGCAAAGAGATTTTTAAATAAGCATTCAATCTTAGATGTGTTTTGACATCTAAAAGACTATCATTAGATACCAGACTTCCATGCTCATGATTACTTCGGAAACAACCAGTACTTATCTACAGATGAAAAGCTTTTAACTAACAAAATCACTAGCTTTAGAACAGAAACCTCCACTTTTAGGCCTTTGGGCGTACACACGAGCACAAAATTGTCATCCTTAAAAGTGTAGGTAATACCTACCACCTCACGCACCACAATTTAGTTTCTCGTCCGCAAACATCCCGTGGTACGCATGTATCGTGTGTACAGCCATTATACAAACTGCTCGGGCATTATGGATAATTTGCTCACGCCGTGAAATTGCGGTCTCGGCGCTGATTCGCTTGCGTCACGTGATACCACGGCCTAATGCAATTATCTGATGTGATGTTGATGTGCTTAAATGTATGTCCGGTGTAATTGAAGGGTTAGATGGCAGGTCGTGGTTTGTGCTGGTAACCTAGACGTTCTATTTGCGAATGTTGAGATTTCTGTAGGAGATTCAATTCAGATCGCGTTGAAAGTAAAGATTTTGTGAGGAGGAAAGTAATTAATTAGATGTAAATTCAAAGCTTTTTGTCTCAACAAATTATTATAATATTAAAGTTCCTTATTAGTTAAGCAATTCTGAGAATAATGAATAACTCTATCCATTTCAAGTAACATTATCCGAGTCTAATCAAAAATTTTAATGACTAAAAAGACACCTAATACCAATAACAGTGAGATTTAATCGTCCAATCAGGTGAGAGTAGAATGCGATCGGCCCACGTGATTGGATGAAATCGAAAGTTGGCCGTTGATTGCGGCAGATTATTGGTTTTTCAAGCGAGTAATATGCTGGTAATTACGTGGTGTGGCTGGCAAGGTAATGAGATGTTGGCGCGTCGATTAAGGGACGTTATTATAATGTTTTGTTGGTTTTTTGAACTTTAGATAGCGGTGGAATTAGAAACTGTCCAATGCAGCGTTTTTGTAGGTAAAAGTAGTACACAGTTCTAAGCCCTCATACTCAATAGCTAAAGTTCTTTATCATTGTGTAAGTGGAGTAGCTGAACTTTTCAGCATAGTGATTGGCATCATAGGATAGAGTGATTTGATTTCGCGAATTTCGGAATAGATTTATACTGTATCAGTAAGAGCAGAGTTTGATGCCTGTGTTCGTTTTCGGGTATGGATGGAGTAGACCCGTTTTTATTAAATTTTATTTAGGATTACCCATGAATGAAATAAATATACGGTGTGGAATTTTTCGTCCTCACCTGGAGGGAGAGTACTTGCTGGAGATAGCAAATTTTACTCAAAGAAAACATGCTTTTATTTTTTAAAGTAACAAAACTGCATTAAAAGATTTTCAAAAATTTGCTTGCCACACTCGAGAACTGAACTGGCTGAAATCCGAAAAAAATAACATCCTGTACATTTAATACCTGCCAGGCCAACAGCCATTTTCCCATGTTAATCAAGTCTTCAATTAAAAGCAGAACATCCTGGCTAATAAATCTTGGCCAGATCAAGTTGCAAACGAATTTACTTACCAAGAATTTACGAACATAGCAATTTATGTTCCGTAGCAAAGCTAGCACTAGATGTCTATGACTCTTTATCGTTCCACCCGCTAATCAATAACACGCAATGGCATAATCACTGAAACTTACGCGATTGATTTAACACTAGGAAATAAACAACATTTCAATGTCTAGGAAACATTTGGTTCCTTTAATTGGACCAGTGCTAATGAATTTTGAGGAGGTTACCGTCTTGTGGATTACGGCTTGTTTGTTGTGTAAGATGGAAAAGCAACAACAAATAAAATAAAAATAAAATATATCATAGCACAAATACTAAGCGATTCGATAGGGTGATGAAATACTTGACAGTCTACGTGGAAACTATAAAACAAATGACAATCAAAATGAATTCGAAAAGTTTTCAAATACTGCCATTTATCAAATTAAGAATCTGACAGACTCAAATGCTAGAGTCTTTGGTAAAACAAGAGACGATCGAAAGGGAACTGTAAAAAAAATAAAAAAATATTAAGGTTTACTTAGGGCCAAGCCAGTTATATTTGAAGATTTTAGACGTAAAGGTCAAATAATCAAACTTGGTTTCATAGCCTACTTGTGAAGCGAAGTAAGACATGAAAATGTCACGTCTCCTGCTTAACTAAATGGTAAAACGTGACATTTTGAGCAGACGGCTTTACGCGAAATATAATGAGAGACGCCATGAAAAATAAGTAGAACATTACGATTTACTACAGTGTTGTTTTAAATAAAGGTGATATAAACAAGCATTAAGATAAAGTTATTGGACATTACAGCAAGTAACTAAGTTATGCATTTGCCATGGAATGACTTCTGATAGCAATATGCACCAAGAAAAATGTGTAGCAAAATTGAAGGAAATATTTAACATAAATACTAACCATTATATATTATAAATGAAAATACAAAAACCAAACAGGCAAAACAGTTAGACATTGGCATTGAAATTAGCACGAAATTCCTCAAAAGTATGGAAACAGACAGCAATGTACCTACAATCACGTCCCGTCAATTAGCAAGCATACCTATACAATTTGACCGGCATTATATTACCGACAGCCAGCGTGTCGCCGACGCCCACCCATCTGTGTTCACTACCTTATAAGGCTTGGGTTAGTCCACAGCCTTCGTAATATCCATCGCTATATTGTTTATACCGACCTTCCTTAATTACTGGTACTTTCGAATGGACTCAAGCCTCAACCCGTCTCCGCTAATAGGGCCTGAGTGACCTCACGGTTTTGCCCTGATTTACTTTGATCGTTAATTGGCTGGTATTGGCTTTTAATATTGAAATTTCATTGAGGACTTTTCTTACGTAAGCGTTTAAATAAACTGTGGTGTGATGAATGAAATTGATTGTACTAATTAACTGTGCATTTATTTTATTGATGACTATTGTTTTTTTATTTATTTTTTTATTCGTGTGTGTTTGTATGTGAAGCAAGCATCTATCTGTACTTATTCGTGCCTTAATCAATTTCGTAGTGTTTAATTGCTTTATTACATTCCTGATGATAATATCTTTACGATTCATTGTCTTTTCCCGAAATCTGCGATGGTTGTGAAACCTACTCATTGTGTTAGACATGCATCAAATTACTTGCAGTGTCGTATGCCATAACTTTAGTGTCTCTTATGATCCAATTAACATTTTTAGTCTGAGAAAATAATGCAAGTCCTGCAACAGCGACACAATAGAAGCTTAAAACATGGTTATTGTTACTAAATACTTTGCGATTACAACAGAACGTCTTAGTAAATTAAAAGGGGCTGTAACACGCTGTGAGAATTGCTTTCGGCTTTGCAGTCGGTGTTCTATACTCGTCCACTTGCATTTAGTTACCTAGTAAGTATTTTTTTCTTTGATCCTTTCACTGTCTTTACCATTACTCATTGCTCTTAAATCTTCCTCCACTAAAGCCCTGAGTGGCTATAAACTATTTGTCCAATATACATTTTGCTGAAACTCTCGGTCTCGGTAATTCCTTTTGATTTATTGAACAGCGGAGACTTTAAGCAGATTTCATTGATATTTCTTATTAATCCTGTCTCGGCACATTCGGAGGTCTTGTTCTTATGCAAATTTGCTTTATGAATCAGCTACCCGTCCTACATTGACGTCGTCCATTCACTTTTCGTTTTTAAGCCCTTCAGTCGCAGTAAACAATTAGCCATAATAGCCATTAATGTTACTTTTAATAAAGTTATCAATGGAAGGAAGTGTATCGTGCAACTTGACAGTTACCTCATTTTTTACGATATTTAATTAATTAAATACGTCAGTAAAGTGTTTAATGTCCATTGGTTTTATCATGATACTGTTGACATCGACCACTTTCAAATTAGCGCCGCTACCGTATAAGGTAACATTTTAATATGAGTCAGTTTTTATGAAACTTATTTTTGTTTTTTGCCTTAGTACTTGCGTGGATTTTAAATAAGTCATTTAGTTTACCACTAAACTGCTTTGTTTGTATGCCACAGTAGTTTTCTAGATCGGTCATGAAATGTTTAAAATTAAGCAATTGCTTACGTTTTTATGGTAATCGGCTAATTAAGTAATTACAGCAAGTTAACCAGATTATGTTTTAATGTTACCTTTTTTGTCTTCTTGTATTTCACGGTGCGCTTATTTGCTTTTTATTATGAGGAGTTTTTTTACTGACTCGTTGGTCTAGTGCAACTGTTGAGCACAAGTTCTAGATTAGATACACAGGTTCGGCTGTATTATTGGGTCTTATCATCAAGATGATTGGATGGTTTATTTTCAGCGTTATAATTTTGCTGCGTTGCTTTATTTATGGAATTATTTTCCTTTACCAGACCTCCAAGGCTTAGTTCAATGAACGATTGAATGAAGCTATCATCATTCTTTACGTGTCTTTACGTATTTCGTTCATTACTGATTGATTTAATGGCATTCAAATGAATACCTAGATATTTAGTATGGTCATTTACCGATATAGACGTCTAGAATTACAAATATTGTCACCATCACCTTATAAGTCCATTAAGCATGCGTTGTAAATCGAAACTTTAATTCAGTGATGCATGGTTTATTTTCCTTTGAGCATTTTTATGTTTAAGTCCTTTTAAGAATTTGTAGTTAACTGAAATTATTTGTTGTCAGTAGTGGTTTGTGTCAGTTTCTATGTTTATATCATTGTTGTACTGTGTTATACTGACTTGTATATTCTCTAGTAAGTAATGTTTATTACTATTAAGTTTATAAAGATTGAAATTAGTTGTCTTTTTTTAAGTTTTTTTGTGAAGTAAATGTGAATAGTGACCATAGTTACGAAGAAGATACTTCAATAATAACCTTGAAGATGTTGTTTTTGTCAAGATCTGTTGTTGTGTTTGTTTTCATCTTTTACCTTTATGATCATCAAATAGTATGTAAGTAAGCTTTATACTATCAGACAAGTTTGTACCTTACTTATACTAAGCAATTCAGCATAATTATCTTAAGAAGCGTTTTTAGGATAATAGATTAGCCGGTCCCTGTTCCCACTGCAGGGCAAAAGCCTCCCCCATAATTCCACTTTTCTCTATGTTCGGTTTTCTCCGCCCAATTGGTCACAAACGCTTTTAAGTCCACTTCTAAAGTCGGCAAAAAAAACTAAGTGCATAATTTATGTGACAAACACCAAACCGCAACGCGTGGATCCACCACGCGTTGCGGTTTGGTGTTTGTCGGACCACTTACTCTCACTCACAGAGAACGCCAGTCATAAAAGTCTTACCCTTGTAAACAATTTAATTTGCTATTAAATCTCTATTAACAAGTTTTAGATTGATGAGATCCGGTGATTCTGCGAGGCATTTCTCTGTCGTTCTCCGTAATAGAGTTAACTTGACTAGTTTGACGTCGATCTGTCTCCGTCTGGCTTTACCGGCAACTTTTCTCCGACATTACTGTGTATAAGATACACATTACATAAATGTATAAATGTACTAAACTCGCTGTGTACACATCACGGGCACTAATATCTTTATATGTATAGACTTAGGTACATTCGAGAGTGATTATCTCGCGGAACAACTATTGTAGCTTTGTTTAAAATTACAATCAAGAGATTAGCTAGTATTTCGATCATTAAGACAGGATACAGCAACGGACAAACTCAAACTCTTGTTAATCTTTAAAATATAAAAGTAACAGCCAAGAACTGGCAAGGAAAAACAAGCTACGTAATTGTAATTTAATTGTAATTTTTCACAAAAATGTCTATTCTTAGCGAAGGACCGAAGTATAAAAACATTCTTACAAGAAAATTGATAATTATCTAAAAAGCCAATCTTATCTTAAAATTGATCTTGTCTGAAACATCTCGAGATCCTGGAATAGAGCTGGAAAATTTTCAGACGACCCGTTCCGAGGTTGGCAATTTGTGGCTTTGGCTTTACTAAATTATTATTAATGTCTAAATATAAACCTGGAATGTTTATTTTGTGCCTATTTTCTCGGGAAATGGCACTTGGTTGTTTTAATTCATTATCAAACGGGATTCAACATAATTTTCGGAAAATTATAATCATTAAATAAATCAATTCAAATTATAACCATTCAATAAATTTTACCCACATTTTTTACATTTGTTGACATAGCTGTCAGGTGTAATTTTAAACAACAGTCTGGTTGAGTCGCTTGAAGCCATATTGAGTTGAATTGCGAGTGGCCCTACCCAAAAACATTTTTTTCAACAATACCTGCATTTCACACTTTACTTTCAGATATTTCCTTAACGATTTTAAAGGAATTCCAATTTCGGTCAATAGTGAAAGTAAGCAAAGCGTTTATCTAAATAACCCAAAACTTACAAACATTTACTTTAATCTCCGCGAGACGAAGCTGAAGGTAAACCATCAAAGTAAAATCTACTGAAAAGTTTACGTAGAGCGAGGAAAGTGTTTCCGGTGGTCCCGTACTGTCTGTAACCAGCATTACATGACCCCACATCTCGTATCACTTGCCCTTTTCTTTAATATTCGAGGGTTCAGGTAAAGCTGGGTAGAGTCTATACGTACCGTTGCGACCACTGCGACTATTCTTGCGCGTCGCGTCGTTCGTGACTTCAGAACAGACTCGATTTGCGACTAAACCTTATCTCGACTTGCGAAACGACTTGAGACTCGATTTGTGATGTGACTTGTCGCGACTCATATGTCTAATGACACGATTCGCGACCCGAATTGCAACTTGCGACTTAACTTGTGACTCGACTTGTGACTCGTCTGTCCGGCGACACAATATGCTTCAAATGACACGCACGTGTCTAACTCATTTCTTTCGCTTACATACCTTCTTTAATTTGTCGGTTGCTCGTGTATCTCGTGCGCAAGCCATTACCCTTTACTGTAATAATATCGGAGTACCGGACATTCAGTAATATCGTAAATATTTACACCGCTCAATATTGTACGATAAGTTTTTATGATCGCGCTTAGGGATGTCGCGTTCGTAAAATTGAATTGCTTTGTAGAAAATGCTTGGGTTGCAGTCGTGTAGCAATTTATTTGCATTTACCATTTAAATTCGTGTAACGTTCATATCTATGCTACGGTTTTTTATTAAATTTTCACTGTTTCCTACGTACAGGGTTATTGACTGAACTTGACGTACTAGTAACCCTGTGTCCAGGGACCCAGTAGACATAACAAAAGAATCTCGATGTTTCCATTTTCAGGAAAAATGTTCATGGTTTACTTTGGTGTTGGTATAAATAAACCATCGATCGATACTTATACTGGCTGAGTAAAGTTGAGAGGCTTTTAACCAACTATCTAAGTCCCATAAAAAGTACTTAAACAACATCTGTTAATAGATACTTAGTGCTTACTTCCCATTAAAGCTCTATCCTGCCAACATAACACTCCCCACAGTTACATTATTTAACATAATTATCTAGTGTTTTACATAATTATTGCAAATTCATGTAGAAAGGGCTCTCTTCTGATCAAATCTAAACGATTTTATAGTTTTGCATAGTACTTTATGTTACTTTCACATCTACATCGTCATTTTATTATCCCTTTGATTATCTAATAGATAAGTGCATGAATATATTAAATAGTTCATGTAGAGGAGGTAAGTGTTTACATAAACATTGCCACCTCCCTTTAGACGGCTGTTCAATTTCAATAATTGACAAGTTTGAAATCAGTATAAAAATCAGTATAAAGAGTTCTAGTAAAATTTTATTTTGTTTGAAATGGGCAATGAACCATGGATTCTTATTTTCATGTAAATTTTGAACCACACGTGAATAACATAATATTAACCGAACCAAAAAAAAAACATTTGACACTGTCTTGCTTCCTAATTTAAGGTGATTTTCACCAATGCTGATAACTTTTTTTTTTAGTAGGGACCGTTTTCTATAGCAACAGTAGCAACGATGACACTGGCTTCTCTTGAACGGAGTTCAAAAGTATTGATCGCGGACAGTTTCTTGAGAAAAATAGCCCTTAGCTAGGTCAACTACAATAGGGGTCGGACTGAGTCAAAAAATATTATTTTAATTTGTCTGTCTGTTAGATTTTCGGAAAATATTGGATACATGTTTTTGGTTCACCAAATTAATAAAAATTGACGAAGATAAAACGCGTCAAAGATCACGAGTGGGGGGTTGAGACTACTTGTGACGTCATTTGTAGGTAAAAAATGTACCGACATGTGACGTTTTCGAGGAGTTCTCATTTTTTGTTTATGTGAAAAAAGAAAAAATATGTGTTCAATATTTTTTGGAAATCTATCTGACGGACTAATTAGTTTTTTTTGTCCGATCCCCTATTGTCACTCCAAACTTGACCATACAACTATAAACTTAGATATCAATTTTCCCTGAACTGTAAGCATAACCCTACCGAACCTGCAACAGGGTAATAGATAGTCTCCCATGTATCTATTGGCTCCCGTCTCTCTGTGATTAATGACATAGGTTATGGATATTGCTCGTGTGTCTACCAATATCGTAGGCTCAAAGGCTATGTGGCTCTTTGGCTCAGTGGCTCTTTCGTAAGAGGTCAGGGGTCGTGTTGTTAACATGGAAGTGAACTAATGGAAATTAGGAGCTGATTTATTTATTTATTTATTTAACTATTTATGTACACACAGTAGACAACACAGGAAAATTATAAAATATAACATTAGAGTACAAAGGTACTGCTTATTTCTCAAGAAATTTCTGCCAGCAGACCTGCAAAAGGAGAAATGAAAAAAGAAATGTAGACTATAGTGTGTGAGAAGCGGAAAAGAATTCTGTGATTATGTGTCGTACGTAACTAACTTAACCTATATAACAATATATACACATATAAGAAAATAATAATATATACGTATATTAATACACAAAGTTAATATATATAAACAAATAAAATATATACTTATGTACATAAAAATCACAATGGAGAGGAAAGGTAATATTCTTTCACTCTGGTTTTGAATAATGAGATAGTCTTAAGGTCCCGAATGCTAGGCGGAAGTGAGTTCCACAACCTTACAGCATGGACAGAGAAGGAATAGGAGTAATAGCTGGATTTGTGAGGAGGGGATTTAAGTATGGATCTAAGGTGAGATCTACACGGAGCGTCAGTGGAGCGGGCATAAGAAAAACGCTCGCGCAGGTAAGAAGGATAGGACGGGTTGTGTAGGATATTGAAGAGGAGACATAGGATCCTAGTGTTCCTGCGAAGACGGATTGGGAGCCACTTGAGTTCTTTGCGAAGGTGAGAAACGTGGTCATATTTACGGAGACCATAAATAAAGCGAATACATAAATTTTGCAACCGCTCAAGCTTATTTAATAGCTCCTCAGTAGCATCCAGGTAGCAGGCGTCGGCATAATCTATTATCGGCTGAATAAGCGTTTGAGCCAGATTAATTTTAGTCTTCAAAGGCAGGAGACTCTGAAGGGATTTCAGTGAATGAAAGGAGAAGTGTACCTTGCGACTGACCTCGTTGACCTGAGCTCGCCACGACATATTGGAGTCAATAGTTACACCCAGATCTTTGGCAGTATCTGTATAGTCGATGCGAACACCATCGAGGTACAAAGGCATCAAGGATGCAACAACAGCCGCACCACGAACATATCGGCTGCCTATAACCATGGCCTGAGATTTGGTTGGGTTAATCTGTAATCCAAATGACTTAGCCCAGGCACTAATACAAGCCAGGTCATGATTCACAGCAGCAATCGCGGAATCCGCATCAGCTACAGTGAAATGCCGGTAGAGCTGCAAGTCATCTGCATACAGGTGGAAATTGGAAGAGATAACACTGGTAACCATGTTAATAAAAATTGAAAAAAGAAGAGGAGAGAGAACGCTACCCTGAGGAACACCCTCGGTGAGGTTACACCAATCAGAGAAAGTATCATCAAGGCGAACACACTGAGAGCGTCCCCGAAGATATGAATTGAACCAGGCTAAAGCAGAAGAAGAGAAATTCAAAGATTTGAGGATACCAAGCAGAATGTCGAAATCCACTGAATTGAAGGCACTACTAAAGTCAAGAAGTACAAGAACGGTAAGTGACTTATTCTCCATTGCCCAGCGGATATCGTCAGTCACTTTCAATAGTGCAGTGACAGTACTATGACCTGAGCGGAAACCAGATTGGAAAGAGGATATTAAAGAGTTGGACGACAAGAAACATGTTAATTGTTTATGAACTAAATGCTCAAAAACTTTAGAAAGAAATGGAAGAATAGAAATAGGTCTAAAGTGGGATAGCGAAGATGGATTGTTAGTTTTAGGTAAGGGTATAATGTGAGCCTGCTTCCAAGCTAAAGGAAAAGAGGTAGAAGAAAAAGAATGATTAAAGATGTGAGTAAGAACCGGAAGTAAAGAGCGAAGGATAAGATTAACCATTCTAGAACACAGCTTATCGTTACCGACTGCAGAAGATGTAATCGCAAGAACAGATTTCTTAACATCATCCTCAGAAACATCGCTAAGGTTAAAAGGAATACATTGTGGCAACGGCAATCTGGAAAGGCTCTTCAGGGTAGCAGCTTTGACAGTTGAATCGAGAGAAAAGGGAAGGAAAGAGAAATGTTTATTGAGGTCGTTGAGGTTCACATCTTTGCATTGATTGGTAGGTGATTTGCCTATGCCTACAGTTTTGAGGAATTTCCAAACATCGGAAGAACTACGGTTGTTGAGTTGATCGTGGAAATAGCGTCTCTTGGCATCTTGACACAGACGACTGCAGCGATTGCGGAGCGATTTATAATAAGAGAGATTCAGCTCTGATGGTCTGCGCTTATAACGACTTTGAGCTTTATCCCTACGTGCCATAAGCTCTTTTATTTGTGTGGTAATCCAAGGAGCAGGGTTATGTCTCACTTTGACACGTCGGATAGGAGCATGTTGGTCAAACAAGTCGAGAACTTTTGAGTTGAAATCGCTTACCTTCTCTTCGATACTTTCCGCTGAGACCAGAGAGGACCAGTCGAGATTGTTGGCATCACGCTGCAAAGCCTCCAGGTCTATGCCTTTGTAGTTACGCAGATATAATAGCTGGGGCTTACGCTTAGGCACACGGATGCGATACGACAAATAAATGAGATCGTGGTAGGAGAAAGTAGCAGTGAGTTGACCATGATACTTAACATTATTAGGAGAAGAAACAATGATAAGGTCTAGAAAAGAAGGTGTACAATTAGGAAAATAGTGAGTAGGAGAGAGAGGCAATACTTGAAGATTAAAAGAAGACAATATGGAGAGGAGTTTGAGAGAGCGAGCGTCGTTTTTAATCAAGCAAGTATTAAAGTCACCCATCAAAATTACGTGCTCGTATAACGGACAAAGGTCATTGAGAGTGGAATCAAGAGAATCGAAGTAGTCAATATGTAGATTAGGACTATAAAGCACTGCAAGTAAAACTTTGGCATGATGAAAAGAAATTTCTAAAAACAAATATTCAGCCGATTCAGAATATCGTGAAGGAGATGAGCTGACCACCTTGTAGGGTAAATCAGCACGCAAGTATATAGCAACACCTCCTCCACCCTTACCAGTTCTATCATTGCGGATCAAAGCGAAGCCAGGGAGAGAAAATTGAGTAGAAAGGAGAGAAGGCTTCAAAAAAGATTCCGAAATTAATAGGGCGTCCAGGTGGGCACTGCTAAAGGATGCCAGAAGATCAGAATAGTGACCAGGAACACTCTGAGCATTAATGTGTGCTATATGTAGATTCTTAGGGTCATTGGAGAAAAGAGAAGAAATTTTATCGTGTAAAATAAGTGGTGAGGAACAGTCACTGTCCGCACTAACAAAACTATCAGAGGAAGAACACGAGAAGAAGCTGGCGTTAAGATCAACTATATCTTCCATTAAAATATATATAAATAAATATATGTCTAAATAATAAATAACAATATTCCTAAAATTAAGTTAAAATTAAATAAACAAAGTATGGGTTTCCCACTGAAAGAAAAACCACCCCAACTCGCTAGTGTATTGGCAGAAATTTTACACCATTTTTAAGTTACACTAAAATTAATCGTTACACTAAAGTTAAACGTTTATACGAGAAAATGAAGAAGACAAAATTACACAAAAATCGATTTCACAACGATCGAACTAAGTTCGAGTAGGACGTAAAACGAAACGTATTAAGTGACACATAAAATGAAAGTGACAGCTGTCAACAACTGACGTTTTGGCCGTAAACAAACAGACAGTCACGATATTCGACAACAATATTATACCCGGTATTAACAATTTATAAATAAAAATGAAAGGTTCGGCGGTAAAGAGAATAAAATAACTTGTTTAACCACCGGCACAAGAAACAAAATGATTGCATTAATGTAAATAGACTGCACAACGGTATCAACATGAGTTACTTGCGCAGACGCGTCTTTCTTGATCTCTTGCCAGGAGTAGCCGTGGACGTTGCGGTATTAGGTGACCCAAGTTCTTCGGACTGTATCAAATCCTCCGTGTCGGCTGCAGTGGACGGGAATTTGGCAATAAGATCGATAATTAAGATCGCTGATTTGATTACTGCTTTCTAATTTCTCGTAAGCTTTGCTTTGGAGGCAGTTTTATGGTCAAAGTCAGACGTAGTTGATAGTATTTACGATATTTCGTGATAAGATGAAAATAATTTGAATTAGAACTTGTTCGTTTTATTCTGTAGCATGAACACTTTTCACCCTTACGCTCTAAGTAGTAAGGTTGAAAATCGGTCGACCCTCAGTGAACCTCAAAAAACTTAGTTACTCTTGAGTCTCATATCGGGTGGAAAAAACTTCGAACGCAAGCCCTATAAATCCGGAAGAGTTGTCCTCAATCCGGTCAAGCGACAACAGCGCCCCCTTCTTAGTAATACGACACTAAAGGGCTTCTTGTTGCTCTTCGACACTCTTCCTCTTTATGAGGTTTTTTTTAAACTGTTACTTTGTAAATACTGGGTCAACTTTCTGTGGCCTATTTGTAAGCCATATATTTTTTTGTTTCGTATGCACTTAGTTGAGTTTCTTACTGAGCTTATGATTTAGAGCTAGGTACTTTAGGAGTGGTTCTGGATATGTGCTGGTATTATGGTAATAGGCTCGTTGTCCTAAAGTAAGGGGCTAAAACATTACTGACGAAATGTTGGTGAGCTAATGGGTACACTTCTGCCTACGCCTTTGGGGATTACAGGCGTGATGTTATGTTATGTTCAGAATGGTTATAAAAAGACAATTGAGGTTTGAATCGACAGCCGCGGGTTGTACACTAGTTATCGCGGCCTCGACATAGAGGGCTAAGAAGGAACATAGGTGGTTTTTTGTCAGTAGACGTCTGAGACTCCCTTTCGCTCTGCCTAAGAGCGGGAGGGGTTATTTGATGATTTTCCATCCGACAAAAAAAAAAAGGTTTGAATCGACAAAACAAACAAAAGTAAACTGCATTACAGTTTACTTTTACAAGTTTATTGCCATCCATTAAGTCACAAAAGGCACAATTAATTTCAGTAAGACTGCCTTTTAAATTAATATTGCATCTTAATTGCACCTCTTTGCAGCAGGCAATTAACCACCTTGGTAAATCCGGAAGACGTTACAAAAATCAGGTTCGGTCTGATGGTATACGATACTGGATAATCTGAGTAACTCAGTAACTTGACACGCAATGCACCGCGGGGCTTCTCACTGTGACTCATTAAGATACGTGCTTTTTACGTCAATAGTAGTTAATTTGTTGAAGCACTAAACTGGTAAATATTTAGTTTGATTATGTGTTTACGGAGTTAGGAGTTTCTTGCTTGTTTATTTCTGAATACCTTGATTGGTTTGACAGATCTTCTAAAACAGATACCTACCTATTTTATTTTGGGATACTAAGATGGTTGTACACGAAAATACTTAAATGTCTTCTTCTTAGGTTGCCCCAGAACTGAGTAACTAGTTTGGCGCCTTCAGTAGAGTCCATCAGTTAATAAAGAGTAAACAACATTATTACGTACGCCATCGTTTGTTTTATTTTTTTTTGTGATTGGCTTCTGGCATTTTAATCAAAGAGGTTGTCGACTGCTTAACCAGACTTTCCTTTGGGAACCTTGAATGTAAAGCCTCCAGCCAGGACAAACGTATTACAGGCGTGCCGCGTGATGTTATGTTCCAATATTAGACGATTCAAGAACATATCTCGCGTATAAACGTGTAGGCAGTCAATATTCAAGCTAGATTTACGTAAGAAATCCACAATATAATCAGTGTAAGGTAGGTTTCTCTGAGGATTTGCATCATTTTCACCTCGATTATCATAGACGAGTAGCTGGGTGGCTAGGTGGCATTAACGAGGTGTGGGTTGTCATCAATGAGCTTAACGAACTGTCTGGGTGAAGTGTACTGCGTATTTGAAGGGATTTACTTCGTTATGGGGTGATTTATGACTACTTATTGTTAGATTAACCTGACATGTTTTATAATTTTCTTTACGTGTAGGAAACCACTTTTTCTGATATATAGGTGGTAATATTGGTGCTTAAATATATATAAATGTCAGATCAACATCTCATAGCACCAGCTTTTTTTGTGGGTGTGAAATCATCAAATGACTCCTCCGTCCTCCCGCTCTGGGCAAAGCGTTATTGAGTGTCAGACTTCCACTGACTAACAACCACCCATGTTCCTTCTTAGCCTTTTGTGTCGAGGCCGCAGTATCTCATTCGAACAACTTGCCCAGCCTTCCAATCGTTTGTTAAACCTCGATCCCCTTTTACTTTGCCACGTGTCCCTTACAGAAACGTACCTAACAAAACCCTTTGTCCCTCCACAGCCCCAACCGTTACCGCAAGCGCCGCCGCCGCTGGCGCTGCCCGCTCCGACCTCTGCGCCCGCGACGACAGCTGCGCACGCGTCAGCACCGCGCACCATCGTCATCCAGCGACCCGACGCACGACACGGCTTCGGGTTCACCCTCAGACATCTTGTAGTGTATCCGCCGGATTCGTTACAGGTGGGTGTGAGTAACTTTTTCTGTTTTTTTTTTTAATATTTTTTTTCTTGCAGGTTTTTTAACTGGGTGTTTTGATGGTCTTATGTTAGAAACACGAGGTTGGGTTGGGTTGGGTTTGATTCCCAGATCGGACGAAGGTTATCTATTGGTTTTTTCCATCAGGAATTTTACAGTAACAGCTCCGTGTCAGAATTTATTCTCCGATTGCTGGCAATTAGCTATATAAAAAAAAAACTCTGACGATACGTACTGAAATATACGTGAACCTATTATAGTTACTTACACCTCAGTCTGAACCTTCTGGAAAACCTGGAGAAATAGATTGATAAAGAGATGAATTTGGCATCATAATAGAGGGGCAGTTTAATTTTGGAACACCAGAATTGCACGTGGAAAACAGTCATAGATACTCTTTTCTGTAAACAGAAAAGATAAGAACCATTCTTCAAGTGACAACTCAGACAGTCCTAAAGATAATGTTGGAAGTATTAGATACCTACTGTACTTATCAGCCATCAGTTTTATTGTGACCTCTGAACAAATATCAAGTCGAATTAGAAAGTACAACTATCTTACTCATTCACTAATAATTTTCCTAGCGTCAATTTCCGTCATTGTCGACATCAATAATAAATAAAGGCAAATAAAACAAAGGCAGAAATATTTATAATTCTAGTACACTGAAAATCTTCATCTGATTTAACGTTTTTGTTTTGTTTTCATAGCATTAAGTGTCCCACTGCTGGGCACCGGCAAATTTCCAGTTACTTTTCTGGACATCTTTAAAATTTCAAATCCGTCTTGTTAATACCGATGCCATCATTCTCCATCTAACCTATAACTATATACCTTCCAGGACTTATACGAAGATGCGCGCCACCTGGCGGTGGGCGCGGTGGGTGCCCCAATGGACACGATCTTCGTAAGGTCGGTGCGGCCCGGGGGCCCGGCAGCCGCGGCCGGACTGCGCGCCGGTGACCGGGTGCTTGCCGTTAACGGCGAGCCGGTTGCCTGTGGCCGGTCCCGGGCGCCGTACGCGAGAGTCGTGCAGTTGGCGCAACGGGAACCGAGGATCTTGAGGCTCACTGTCGTACCGAGGGACCACGATTTATTGCAAAGGGTGAGTAGGCTGTTATCATCATCATCGTCAGCAAGAAGACGTCCACTGTTGAACAAAGGTCTTCCCCATAGTACGCCATAACAAACGGCAACCTGCCGCTTGCATCTACCGGTTCTAAGGATGTTGTAGCTCCACCTGGTGGAAATTATGCCTGTCACTGGCGTCTTCAATTTCTCAGCGCCACTCAAGTTGTTACAAAAATTGTCTAAGTATCGACTGAAATAAATAAAATAACTAGAAATGCAAGTATTACGAGCAATTAGAAACACAGTTAAAAAGTAGTTACACTAAAATGAAGTCAACAAACGTCAGCAAATAATGGACAAGACAGTCAGCAAATAAAGCGTGTTTTAATCAAGGTTGCAACTTATTATGGTCATAACTAATAGTAATAGTATACAGTCAACTACAAATGAGTTTTCTATTATATTTACTGTACAATTTTACAAATTCTTTCTCTTTTCACAGTATTTCAGCGAAGCAGCATACAACCCCGAGACAAATCAGCGTCCGCTAGACATGCCGGCGCCGGTATCGGACCACGAGTCGCGGCTGTTCGACGCGTACCGGAAGCCTAGGGCTGCGCTTCCCGCCCCGCAGGCCCCGGCGCGGCACCAGGACCCGGAGTACGCCAGCGTGGCGTCTCTGGCGCCTTCCAGATATGACGCCAACCGTCTGCCTGGACCACCACACTATTTAATGCATGATGGGTAAGATTGTTAATGTGACTGGCATAGTTAATTGCGTCGCTTGTTTATTAACAGACTCTACCCTAAATAAATAAATAAAATCAACCCTTCACACATAAGTCAACCAAGCATTCTGTACATCAAACTAAGTACCCCTACGCAAAATTGTTTGCTGGGAAACGACTTTTTTTTGGGGGTCATAAATTTCATTTTACGGTAAAACTCAATGAGAACATTGTGATAGTGGATGCTTTGAATAGTAAAAGGGTCATGGAGGTAATTTAAGTAAAGTTATAACCTGAAAAACTAGTATAAAAAAAACATCTGTGCAAAATTTGGAACTTTGACCCCCAATATCTCCGTAACTAGGGAGAACTACTCCGTTCCCAGGTATGGTCTAGTACAAAAAAAAATATTGCAGTGGTGGGGAGAACAAGTGCCCTTCGTTTGCGTTAAGGGTACTTTTACACCCTTTATATGCAAAAAATCAAGATTAGCTTTATGAATGCTGTTCAATATTACAGTATCAGTTTAAAAACAAAATAAAGTCCTCAAATACTTTCTTCTTACCCACAGCAGACGGGAGTCAGACACATCGCTGCCATCATCGGCGACAGAAAGCAAAGACAGCCTCGGATCCTTCGACTCGAACTCAACCCTGACCGGGCGAGAGCTGGACGACTCGATAATCCTATCGCGAATACGAAAAAGCCTCGAGCAGAAGGAGGCGTTCCTCCGAAGACCGAGCCAGCCTACGGGCTGGGTCACCCCAGATGCCCCGCCCCCAATCAAGCAGAAAGAGTTCTATGCTAGGCCTCAGAAGCTACAGAAGCCGGCGTGGCCTCCGCCCGCAGCTTCCCCTCCCCTCGCAGCGTCACCACCTCCTCAGCCCCCGCCACAGAACCAGGAAAGAAAGGAAGAATGTTCAGCAAGTGTGGATAGCGGCACTTTCAGCGGCTATGGTGAAGTCAATGGAGCTCAAAACGATAAGAGTCGACAGAAGCAGGACAAGTGTCAGTTCGTGTCGACGCTGTCGAAGATACAGGAAACCGGGCCCAGCCTTCAGGGCACGAATGTGACGTTCAGCAATGGAGCGATGGAACTTAAGGATGATGCTAATCAAGATAACAAGTAAGTTGCTACTGTATGAAGTGTCTTAATTAGCAGAGATAGACTTCTGTAGGAGAAGTTCAGGGAGGTCGACGCCAGTACTTCTAACATAACCAATCTTTGTTTATTCCATTCAGATAGTAGATTGCCTTAAATGTTGAAAACATATTGGTTTTACAAATATGCTGATGAACTCTTTCCACCTACTGTCAGAAAAATCATGATACTCACTTTTCCAATACCAATTAATTTGGGTTCGATGCAGAAAGTCTTCTTCTTCTATTCTTCTCTACACCACTTTCTCTCTTCAGATACCTCCTTTCGTGGCATATAATCCTTCACACAGTTCCCCTACTCTTGTACCCATCCATTTTTAGGGCTCCGTACCCAAAGGGTAAAAACGGGACCCTATTACTAAGACTTCCCTGTCTGTCACCAGGCTGTATCTCAAGAACCGCGATAGCTAGACAGTTGAAATATCCACAAATTATGTATTTCTATTGTCGCTATAACAACAAACACTAAAATAAAATAAAATAAATATTTACAGGGGAGCTCCCATACAACAAACGCTAATTTTATTAACTCCTCCATGTGCGAGTCCGACTCGCACTTTGCCAGTTTTTATAAAACTACTTAGAACAATATTTACCTTCCTCTTTCCCCCTCTCTAGATACCCAGGAGCGGAACTGCAGCTAGTAACAGCCCGCACGCGCCAGCTGGAGGAAGCCCGCGGCGGCAGCTCGCGCCGCACGGAGGTGGCGCGCTCCGAGCTGGCGCGACTCAGCACCACGAGGTTGGAGCCCAGCGTGGCGCTCAGGAGGAAGGAGTTCGAGACCAGGACCGCCAGGAGAGAGGCGAGGTCCTTGGATGTGCAGCCTCAAGGTTAGTAGAGCCTTATAAGCTAAAGCTGTTTTGGAATGTCTTCGATTTGTTCTAAGAAGTCTGCCGCACATCATCGCATTCGTCTACAAAAACAGTTTAAAAAAAAAGATAAAAAAATCCGTTAGGGTTCCGTTTTTTGCCTTTCGGCTACGGAACCCTAAAAAAGATGTCTGCGGCAAAACTGCAATATCCGCAAGCTTGTTGTTTATTAGAAAAATTGAACACATTGCCAGTAAATGGTATGGCCGCTGGCAGATCATGTCAAAAATAATTATCGAAAAATCATAATGTTTTATTTATCAGTTTAGGTTATAATTAAATTACTTATTAGTGTATATACAAGGCATAGGGCTCATCAAAATGATGAAATAAAAAATATAAAATATATTTATTTGCTATTTTCCCCTCGAACAATAAGCGCAGATTTTTTAACAGTGATTGTCAATTGTTTTACCAATTGCTACGTCCGGTCTTATATGTACCTAGCTTTCAAGTAACCAAATATTTATGACGAACTAATCTATCTTCTATTGCAGAGTTGGATCACGAGTCATTGCTAGGCGGCAGCTTGTCGGGCAATCAGCTGATGATCACCGGCAGCAAACACTTACATTGCCCTCCACCTGACGGATATGTGCCCGGTACGTTATTTACCTATATTTATATCACTAGAGGACGTCACGCGGTTTCACCCGCGTAGTTCGCGTTCCCGTGGGAATACAGGCATAAAAAGTAGCCTATGTCACCCGGGGATAATGTAGCTTCCCAACGGTGAAAGAATTTTTCAAATCGGTCCAGTAGTTTCGGAACCTATTCGTTACAAACAAACAAATCTTTCCTCTTTATTATATTAGTGTAGATTAAAATGGAAGTTGTAAGTTTTAGTGTAGGGCTATCTCCGCAACTAATAAATAAATTAGAAAAATTCTTTTACTGGGAGTATGTTACAGCATTCGTAGTAGCTAAAGTCATTATATTTAAATCATGCATGTTAGCTGAATAGGGGATCGGACTGAGTGAAAAAACAATGATTCTAATTAGTCCGTCAGTTAGGTTATCGAAAAATATTGGATACGTGTTTTTTGTTTTATCAAATTAATCAAAATTGACGAAGATAAGATGTGGTTGTGACGTCATTTGTAGGTAAAAATGTACTATCATATGACGTTTTCGAAGAGTTCACGAGTTTTCGATGCACTGCATTGACTTCTTTTTTTGTTTATATGAAAAAAGAAAAAATACGTCTCCAATATTTTTTGGAAATCTATCTGACGGACTAATTAGTTTTTTTTTGTCCGATCCCCTATTATCACAATTTTTGCAAACCAAGTCGCGGGTGAAGTGTTAGTAGCTAGTACACACGTCTAAGGTCTTATTAAATATTGTCTGGGCTCCAAGTTTTATAATTATACGCATTGTCTCGCCAATTTCTGGTACAAAATAGTGTCAATATACCTAACTAAAGAGAATATGGTGCTTTTCATACTGGTCTTCCAGTATCAAGGTAATTAATTCCATGGGCTGCGGGATGTTGTAAGAGTATCGCGGCCATGACATATAGGGCTAAGAAGCAACATGGGTGGTTTTTAGTCAGTAGAAATCTGACATTGCCTTTCGCTCTGCCCAAGAGCGGGAGGGGTTATTTGATGATTTCCCAACACCCAAAAAAAAAGGTAATAAATTTGATTCAATTTTCAACAACAACAACATTCAACATCGTTCATCATACAACACATGTCATACAACACACACAACATGTCATGTCAACATGTCATTTCATTTTGATTCAACATTCTCATACACTCTCCTGAGTAATGGAAAATTGGGCCAAATGGCTAAGTTTTGTTTTTATTTTCCTTTATTAAAATACGTCAATCTCCTTTTCCACAGATGCAGAAAAGGTTCAAATGCGAACAAGGTCGAATAGTACCGGAAGTGATGGATTACCTATTAGAAGACATCATGCCACAGGTAAACTGTCATTCTTAGATATTATTATTATCACTAGAACACATGACATCACTAGTAGACAGGGTTTCACATCACTACACAATCACAGTAGCGCGTATGAGTTGGGGGAAGTTCGATAAATTATTGTTTTTAAGAGGTGATAAGAGATATTATAATCTCCCTACATCTTTTCAACCCTATTGAATTGGGTTTAGTGTTCATTATGCATTGACAAGTAAAAATAAGCTTTTATTTCTACCATAACTTCATAAATGTCTTATAACTCAAAAGTTATTGTTTAGTATTGTCCTCTCATTTCATTGACATTAAAATGACAATTAAGACCTCATATTTCAAACTACATACACACTCACTGTAGCCTCTAAGGCCGTCCTACACCTACAGAGTGCAACAATTACTAATCATTACATTAGAAAATATCACAATTTGAAAAGTAAATATGGTTTCTTTATGACAATTAAGTTAAATTAATTTGGTTTACGATTTTTCCGCTCATACAACGCATTATTTTTCCCACATAAAACATTACACATAAAATATCGTTAAACACAATACGATTCTAACTGCCGCACTCAGAGAGCTTTAATGATTACTTAACCCGTCCCTTAGTAACGATTTGACATACTTTTGTATGACAAAACTGTCAAAACCATTACTAAGTGATGGCTTAAGTAATCATTAAAGCTCTCTGAGTGCGCCAGTAAGTCTAGCTTTGGGCTTATTGGTTGGCGATGCTTATTCACAATACCATTTATTTGAATGCTTTACTATCTGAATCATCAAGTTTAAAACATGAAAGTACTTGATTCATTTGTAACTGTCCTTTTAAATCATTGATAAAAAATCTTTTGAACTCTTTATGATTTCTTTCTCTATAAACTTTGCTTATACTTTTCTGTGTCCACTAATTAATTTCTGGACCGAAAGATCAATGAAATCGGGACTAAGGACCGTACCACCATGTTTTATAGCTGTATTACTTTAGTGTTATTTTAGTTTGAGAAAGAGATAGAAATAATGACTAGCTCCATCTCCTTCTCACGCTGGACTAAAATTAAAATAATACTGCTAGGAGATGTGATACTAGAACCAGATTCGAATAGCCGTCGACCAATGAGAGGGCCACACATACACACGTACACAGCTTCGCACGCGTCTAATGGCACCGTTCCGCCCCTAAGATGGCAGTCACGCGAAGCGACGAATGGGCCTGAACAAGGAACAGATGGAGGCGATGAACCGGGTCTCTCTGGGTGGCGCGGGGCTGGCTGACGTCAGGGTGCGGCCGACGCAGCTGAGCCTGGCACCGCCGTCGTCGTCGGCCTCGGCCTCGGCCGCTACGTCGCCGTCGCCGACACCCAGCACGCCCGCCGACTCAGGTCCCGCGACGTCTCGTCCTCGGAATGCTCTCGTGTCCTCCCTAACCTGCCTGCCGAGTTATGTCGCGCTGCATGTGCAACTTAGTTACGTCACAGATTGTTATACAGATGCTTGGGGACTTATTACGGCCTGTTATATCAGTATTTATCATTCTCCTGCATCATTTATTATTGTTTTATTCATCTATTACTCGACATCTCACAACAGCCCCCTCTTTTATAGCCAAATCCATACAAACTTTCTGTCTTTCTTTTTACTGGTGTGAGTGAAAGGGATAATTACACATGACCATCTCTTTCTGACACTGAAGTGAGTGAGATAGAAATAATACTGCTATAAGAGGTAGTAGTTTAGTCCCAGCTCGGAAAAATGGCACGTCGAGTTATACATAAAAAAGTAGAGCGTTCGCTTTCACACATAAGAGTGAAATCTCTTTCTAAAGCTCGATGTTTCATTTTAACGTCGAAGTCCTTGAGGCCCAATATTCGTTACCTGGCACACCAATAAAAAAATAACTCACAAAATCCTATTGCATGTTGACGAATGTTGTGACCTTCAAAATCTGTATGCAACAAATCTGTGACTTCGTTGACGCCGTAACTCCGTATTATACTACGGACTTAAGACATCAACGCTGCAAAATGCCTGTTACTTTAATGCTAAAACGCGACGCGATTCAAAAACATTTGCTCTTTATTTCCTGCTCGTTTACTAACCGTTTGATATTCAACCCACGTTCATATTGTCTTAAGGTTGATAACGGATCAGGCTTCAAAGCAATGTCCTATCCCAAGGAGGTTGTTTTGAGACTAGGGAGGAGGCGATCAGGTCTTACCGTCCTACCTGTCTTCCTTTCTAAACGTTTTCAAGGAATGCCGTGTGCTTATAGGTGTGCTACTAATGCAGAACTAACCGTCGTACATTTGGTGTCTAATATACTAATGTTATTGGTACAAGTTACGTTCAGAATGTTTGCTTTACTAAGATCTCTCTTTGGACAGGTTTTGCCGATGATTTGGTGACACGAAGACAAAAGAAAGATGCTCAACTCGGTGGTCAGTATACCAATAGGCGATTAACTACCCTATTTGCATGTGCTTTAAGTGTATAATCCCACTTCTATTGCTCTTATTAATCACCTTACCTGATATTTGAACTGTATGACAAGACTAATAAGGTTTATTTCCCTTTTAAGCAGAAGAAGAACGCGCTATGCGAAGAGTTTCCTACTTGAAAGCCACTTGGGGTGATCGATTGCACCTCGATAGTGACGTGGAACCAGACAACGACCCACAAGGCCTTAGAGGGTATGTACCCTTACTTATTTACACTTTAGAAATAAGTTTAATTATAAAAATATACATAGAAATTCTCATTTGTTTTGTCACCTTACGCTTCTGTCTTTGAACAATATTTTTCTGATTTTTCTTTAAACAGATTTTTTATTAAGTGACAAATACAAGTGAAAACTGTTGTTTAATCGTTTTAGACTTATCCAGTAGATTTCTCAAGTAGTTAACTACCGTTTATACCTGTCCAGATAACATAATATTCGTATTTAGCACCAATTTTTAATATCACTGTGTCATATAGAAATGTTGTAGATAGACGATTGTAACTATAAATAATTGTCTGTAGTAAGTAACCATTATCATGTACCTAACATAGCGTGGGTTCAATTGGTAATATAAATTGTACTAACGGGGTATATGTGATTGGGTTTAAAACGCAGACAGCGAAAGTGGCGCCCCCCTCGGTTCACGGATGACATAACTCCGCTGCTGAGAATATTCGACCCGCAAGCCGTCCTCCCCACGCGGTACGTCGCCCTACACATAGATGGCGCTTTTTGCAATGTGTGCAATAATTACACGAATGCGATCATAGATAGCGCCTCTAGTAGCCGAATTAAAGAACTTGACTTTTCGATGTTTTAGTGTAAAGTATTAAATAAATTGCATTGCACTGCTTTGATCATTATTAAATATTGAAAAACTCCGGTAAGTACTGGAAATTACGAATAAACGACGTCATTCATTAACGTACCATATCCTGGGTACTGCGTACCTACCCACATTTTAAACAAATTCATTCGCAACCAATTTAAAAATTAACTATGTTTGGGGAGAGCTTTGTAAATATCGTATTCGGTGGAACATACGTTTATATTGTTAAAATATAATAACGGATATTTGCATGAAGATAGTTTTGTCAATATTTTGATGTGTGCATGTTTGATGTTAGACGCTCAATGTTAATCGTTTACTTACTGTATTATTTACTCGTATGTACGTAAAATTCAATGTCTGAATGTATATACGGCATGTTTGTGTTACTTATTCGTTAGAATAGGTATTTTATTGTATTTTTTAATTAAAAGTTCTTGTAAGTATTTTTAAGTTTTAGAGAAGTACCTAACGAAAAAGGTGAGATGTATGAATCCTAGAAATGTTTTTTTCTCAACAAATTTGTGTCCACGGACTTTCTTCCTCGTTGGTACGTTACTAGCTCCAACTTTTTGAATAACTAGACAACTCATTGACAATAATTATTTCCATTAATTTCTTTCAATTTAAAAGAAAAGAAAGCAATTTTATAGTTTTCTTATTCCTCAGTCCTTGAAGTGCCAAAATAAAACTAAAATTTGAACCTACTTATTTATTTTTAAGTAAAGGACTCTATTGAAGACTCTATTTTCATTTTGAAATCTTCACCCCTTGACTTCCGCGAGAACTGTTGTAATAGGGTAGTTATCAATAAAAAACTAATTAGTCCGTCAGATAGATTTCGAAAAAATATTGGACACGTAATTTTCTTTTTTCACGTAAACAAACAATGAAGACGATAAAACTCGTGTGACGTCATATTCTAAGACATCAGTGTGGCATTTTTTACCGGTCAATGACGTCACAAACCCCCCCCACTCCAATCTTTGACGCTTTCTATCTTCGTCAATTTTGATTGATTTGATAAAATAAAAAATACGTATCCAATATTTTTCGATAATCTAACAGCCGGTTTAATTAGAATCACATTTTGTTTAGTCAGTAAACATCTCTATAACATACATAAACTAACACCTTTTTTCCATGAGGGTAGGTAGAAAACCCATACCATATTGTTGTCACTAATTAATTTAAATTGTTATATAGCACTACGAAGAAGGGTGAGGAAGAGATAGCGGAGAATGCAGTAGAAGCTGTGGAAGGAGATGTGCAGGGCAATGTGCAGATCAAGATGGTGGTCAGCAATGGCAAGGTAGGAGACAATTATTAAATTACTTTCACATAATATCCCGAAGGATTAGGTATAGGTCCCGTCGGGGCTGCTGGATGTTGTAAGAGATACCGCGGCCTCTACATATAGGGCTAAGAAGGAACATGCGTGGTTTTTAGTTAGTAGAAGTCTGACACTCCCTATCGCTCTGCCCAAAAGCGGAAGGGGTTATTTGATGATTTTCCACCCACCAAAAAAAGGGTTAGGTATAGGTGGACCTAATAGTACAGTTACGAGCAATAATATAATATTATATACACTTGACCAAGTTCGTGAAACTCGTGGCTTAATAAGAACTGCCACTCGGGTCGATCTTTAGGTTAAGCTGCGCTTGCCTAGGTCAGTCTGTGGATGGGTGACCATCCGACATACCGAGTTTTCTCAGTGCCTCGGAAAGCACGTTAAGCTGTTGGTGCCGGCTGCCATATATAGATCTTTGGCAGTCGTTACAGGCAGTCAGTGATCTGAAATTCTGACATCCATTACCAAAGAGTATCGTATTACCTAGTATTAACTGGGTTGTGAAGGTCAGATAGGCAGTGGCTCCATGTAAAATCCTGGTACTCAGCTGCATCCGGTAAGAGTGGAAGCCGACCCCAACATAGTTGGGAAAAGGCTAGGGAGATGATGACTTGGTCAAGTTTAAACGCGAATTTTTGGTGAAATAACGATTGCAACTTTAAGTTATGAACTACTTTAAGGGTGGGCGCTTTGCCGCGGGTTGTACACTAGTTATCGCGACCTCGACATAGAGGGCTAAGAAGGAACATGGGTGGTTTGTAGTCAGTAGAAGTCTGACGCTCCCTTTCGCTCTGCCCAAGAGCGAGAGGGGTTATTCGATGATTTTCCACCCGCCAAAAAAAAACCCGCCAAAGGGTGGGCGCTTTGGGGACTGTCAATTTTAAATAAGTAAAGTAAATTTTGACGTTCGAAAAGTGCTGATTATCAGCCTAATTTAAATGACTTTTGATTATACGTAAAACTTTTTTTTTTGGGGGTGGGAAATCATCAAATAACCCCTTCCGCTCTTGGGCAGAGCGAAAGGGAGTGTCAGACTTCTACTGACTAAAAACCACCCATGTTCCTTCTTAGCAATATATGTCAAGGCCGCGGTATCTCTAACAACATCCCGCAGCCCCGACGGGATTATACGTAAAACTTGATTCAAAATGAGCATATCTCAATACTCCAACTTCGAAAGTGCTTTTCTGAAATTGGAATAGCATAATGGCTTTTTATTATCTCAGAAAATTAATAACTGGAAGTGATTAGCTAATGTGATAAGAAAGTGGTAAGGCCCTGGGTTCGATTCCCGGGTATGGCAAAATGTTATTGCTTTTATTATCGCACTACGACCACGGTAAATTTTTTTTCCCGGTCGTATTTAAAACGTGTTAAGGTTCGTTTTTCGTTAATATTATTTACGTACTTACGAAATGAAATGGTATTCAAAAAGTTAACCATGTTTTATAGAAAAACATTACCTACTTAGTTTTTATCTACACTAATATTGTAAAGAGGAAAGATTTGGTTGTTTGTTTGTAACGATTAGGCTCCGAAACTACTGGACTGATTTGAAAAATTCTTTCACCGTTGGGAAGCTACACTATCCCCGGGTGACATAGGCTACTATGTATTTATCTCTGTATTCCCATGGGAACGGGAACTACGCGGGTGAAACCGCGTGACGTCCGCTAGTGTTAAATATCTTTTAACCCCGTACTTTAGTTCAATAGTGTAGTTCCACATCCTTGTAATTTGTTATTAAAATCTTAGTGAAACCACAGAACTTCACTCTTACATACTCTTTTTGCCTCGATGAGTTAATTGCCTCCTTTGTTGTCCAGCGCGCGAGTGACAGATCCTGGAAGCAGGTGTGGGGTGTGCTACATGGAACCAAGCTGTACATGTACAGACATCATCCCAGTCAGGTATGTACTAGATCTAGTTTGTAACATCGTAGCTTTACTAGAGAACTATATAATAATAATAAATTGTATGTTTGTGTTTCTTCTTGTAATTTGCATCTAGGTTTTACAGCAAAATTTATATTATTACATTATAGTAGACTATAGTTATTTTACACTGTCGTTCCTAAACACCTTTTATTCTTAAGACAGATTTAGGTATTCTGCTAGTTTTAGTAGGGGACTGGACTGAATTATCAATTCGTCAAGTATTTTTTGCAGTTTGCATATCTAGGTTTCCGAGGAAAATCAATATCGAATAATATTTCAATTTAAGACTCCTACAAACTAAGATAAACTAAAGTTAAAATAAAGCTATCATTGGCCTAAAAACCGACACGGGGTAACGTCATTTACTACCAAAAGCTTCGACCCTTTTTACAGGAAAAATTCCACTACTTAGTCTTAACCTTCCGATTTAGGAGAAAACCTTGCTTTACATGTAAACCAATATGTAAAAAGCTTTGAAAGTCCTTGTATGGTGAGGCCAAATATCGGATGGAAGCTTTACGGGAAGGTTCTATTTGTACGTGACCTTGGCTCGCTGTATCAATGACGTATGGTTTCCTTGAGGTGTACCTTTTTGTTGGCCGAGAGTGTAGTCCGCACGTGTGGTTAGGGTTGGCGAAAGGCTTAAGAAAACTGTAAAGTGTGGTATATGCATTTGAATACATTTTTTTAATTTAAATAGGGATAATGATAAAAAAATTCGATAGTTATGGTGCTGATAGTACTTAATGAATACTTTATAACACCATAAATGCTTTAAAAGTTTAAATGTAGGAATTACGTTTTTCAGCAGATATCAATACTCATCAAAGTCTGCCAAGCAGCGCAGACATATGGTAATTTTCTTTAAAAAAAATGCAATTTTTTAAGTTTTTCTTCACGTTTGTTTGTTAGTCACAAAGCTAAATACTTCATAATTCCTTAGGTAATTATAACTTATCTACCTTCTAATTACAAAAATATACCCGATTGGTAAAATTGACCTTACATCGACAACCCTACAAAAGTCTACAGTGTAGTGCAAATATTTTGAACCAGTGAGGTAATGGAATATTGTTTTACTCGGAATGGGTTTTTGTTTTGTTATTGCCTACGACTATTGTTTGCATCGGCTACACAAATATTACTATGGAGATGGCGCTAAAATACCAGACTGTTTATAATACTTCGACAGGTTAATGTACAAAGCGACTAGGAATTTTTAACGTGATTGAGATTAAAATAGCTGTGAATATTTGTTTCCTGATCAAAGTTTGACTTGGCTAGTCATCTTGAATATTTACAAAATAAAAGCACAAATTCCAAAGTATTTTCCTCATTTTTGGACCATAGACTATCTGGGCGTCAATCAATTCAGTGCTCTCATTGGTTGTAGGACTAATATGGTCGGCCTACTATTGGCCACTTCAGCTTACTTCGTCGATAACTCTGGTTTCCTACACAGTCCAACCACTCGCATTTATAAATTGCAATTATTACCACTATTATAAATAAACCAAACGATACCCTAAGCCCAATTAAGTCAAACTAATCTTAATTACTAATTGAGATACCCGTATAAGTTACACATTATGAATTCTAGAGATGTGCTGGTTATCTTCAAGATAAACTATCGGCTTCCTGTCGCGAGCCATAAGCGCGTGCGCACCTGGCTTCATTGTTTAAACTTCGAACGACATTTTAGGGTTTGCAACGTCTTAATTATAGAGTATAGATTTGTTGACTTTTATTGTTGGGCTTAATTTGGAGGTGATGACGTCAAATTGATAAGTCTAATGGAACAGATAATTTATGAAAGAGATTTTATCTTTCTAAAGAAAAAAAAAATGTAAGTAGGTACTTATTTATTGTTCGCTTACCCTAGTGATTTGGCAGTCTTTAATAAATGAGGAACAATTTTCTGTTATTATTTTTATTATTTTTTCGTTCGAATATAGAAATCAACCACAACCCGACCACACCCACGCTGGGTATTAGCCTCCCTTTGCTTGATCCAAGCTCCACGCTAGAAAACCTGAAATAATATACAGTACTAGTACTAGGCGATATTTTATAATGTTATCTCTTCCACAATTCTAATTAAACTTCTTACTAAATTACTTAATTATGCGTCTAAGCAGCTGGCTATCCTCAAAATTCTGACCACCCCAAAAAAAACGATGTCGTGTACATTACAACACTAGTACATTTAAATCATCCAACCCTTTAACACGTTGGGTCAACCCACACCTTCTGAGGAGCTAGCCAAGCGTACAAGTAACGGCAACTTTACTGACCCACGTGATCAGAGGCGGAACTGCAGCTGTCACTGAATTAATGTGTAGCTTTCTTAATTATGGACATTATTGTAGTGGAAATACAGCTGTTTGTTGTGTTAACTGCTTTATTATTAGGTCAGTATGATGACTATATAAAACAATATCTAAATATAGATGATGCTCTTCAAAAAATATCGTTTAACATAAGAGATCATATATTTTGAGTGGGTGAGACGGTTGTCGTGAGGTAAGTTTTGAGTTTGAATGTGAATGGATAAGAGTAGAGGAAGATTATATAAAAAATGGTATATAGCATAGGAGGTGTCGCACAAGAAGACGAGTAACAGAGATGTATGGAAGAAGAAGACATTCAGCCGCATACAACAATGATGATGGTGAGACAGATAAAAGAAGAAGAATAACAATTAAATTATAGAGTACTTATTGGTACATTTTACGCTTTGTTAGAAGTGCTCTGCAACAACAAACATGCAGCACAAAACACTGTACGTAATCCGGAAGTCACAACTCACTTCACTTCAACTTAACAACTGTTTTCTTGTAATAAAAGGTGTCACACTCCCACCCACACACGCACACGCACTAAACGTCAAAACTCTAACAATATCAACTCTTCTTGCGCACTCCGAAGGTTCTTGCAAACGTCACTCACTAATAATAAATTTATAAAATGATATATTTTTGGTGCGAGATTCGTGGCCGTAAGTGTACATGTCACATGTAGACATGCAGAATTTATGGTCTGGTCTGGACATTAATTTTGATGTTAATCAGGTTTCTTAGATACAGCTGAAGTTGCCTTTATTCTTAATACACCTACTGCTGCTGAATATATTAATTTCGTTTGAACTCTAAAATAAATTGTCCCTGGAATGCGAATGATGTTAGACTCCTTGTTTTGTGCCTTCTTGGTGGAGCTTAAATATTGTTTATGGCTTCCTTGATATTTGCTGAGAGTGTGATTGTGGGGACAAAGACTGTCCACGCTTCAAGACAAATAAATGAGGGACAAAAGTAACTATAGCAATTTCCCGATGATATTGTTGATTAAAGCGGTGAAGGCAAACATTGTGAGACCACTGGCATGTCTTAAGAACGAAAAGATCGAAGGAATGTGATATCTACCAATCTACACTAGATCTGTGTGTTGGGTTCACTTCCATTCATAGAGAGGAGGCGTGTGTCATACACTGCCAGGCAGGAACATAATAAATTTTATGCTATTGTAGCCAAACTGTTTTTTTTTTCATTTTATTTAACCCTTATTGGGGGACAATAAGAGTTAAATAGAATTGAAAAAAAAAACAGTTTGGCTAGCTAAACTTGGCTTCCTAGGCAATGGCTTTGCCACACTACTTCCACTTTTTGTGATGGCTTGTTTCTTTTCGCCAATTCACGAGGAAGCCATGCAATGCATCTCGCCATCTTCTCTTCGGTCTGTAGCATCACCGACTACAGTCAGTTTTTAAGTTATTTCAAGTAACCAGTATATATTCCTGAAAAAACAGTTTTTCATCAAAAGGATTCCGTCGCGGCTGCCAATCGTTTCCCCGAACCATGTCCTACAATTTATTATTGACATTACCTACATGTACACATTTCTCGGTACAATAAACCGAAGAACATTGGTTTTATAATCCTTATTCAACCACTCTTAATAGCCTTTATTGTGTAGACATTAAAGGCTATTTTGTTTTACACACTTTCACGGAAGACATTCCGCAAATGATATGGATTTAGATATTCTGGGAAGTGTCGCCTCTATATTTCTACAGTTTATTAATAAGATATTATGACTACTGCGGAAATCCTATGTTCTGTTCTGTATAGAAGATTGATATTTTAATTATCTAAGTATCGTGTTATAGGATCAAGAAATAATCCCGCATTGGTATATTCTAATCTTGTTATGTTATTGAGTGTTGCCATCAGGAATATCTCAGTAGTAGGTCGTCCGTATTTGTGCCCGGTTGACAGCAATAGACTCGGCTCTTGGATTTAACCATAACTGGCAAAATGTGGTGTACAGTCCCGAGCAATAATATGTATACACTTGTCCAACTTCAAACGCGAATATACTTTATGATGAAATGGTTTCCAAAATATTAGTATCGTTACGTAACGTGAAAATGAAATCATTACAGTACAGTAGACGAAAATTGCTTCTAATGTTGGCTAAGTGTTTACTTATTGTTGCTGCTGACTGTACACCTTTGTCTAATCCTTCGGGAAATATAGCCGTGATGATATGTATGTGAATGATAACTTGAATGATAAAAACCTTCAGAAGCACGTTCTTCGTCAAAAACACCAGCTGATTCTTTTTTAAAACGGCCTTATTACGCTTATAATGTTATCAAGGTTTTTAATTAGCACCCTTATTATTCTAATTAACGTTATAAACGCAATTTTCATGTAATAGTTACCTACCCTAGTTAATTTTCGAGTAATTATGTAACTAATTTAGGTATAGTAAATCCTTGAACTAAACATGAAACTTTGTTGTTTACAAGATTATATGCCATAGTCACGTGAGAAACGTTTTAATGCAACGCAATTTAAAGTAGATTTTTATAGCAATGGTGCAGTTTAACCATAAAGTTGTGCGCTTTGGTAATCTTTGTACTACTTTTCCTATGTGTTGATGTCCATGATGGTCGACTTTCTAGTTAGGTACAATTTAAGATTGATTCTTGACAGGAATGTGTGTGGTAGGTACTACAATTAAAATAGGTAAAATAAATTTAAAAAAAAGAAAAAGACCACTTCAAAAAACTACTAAAAAAAAATTAAATTAACTTGGTTTCCGAAGTTGGAAAAAAAAACAATTAAACAAACAAAATCCAGAAACCTAAGTTGAACTTGGTAGTAGACCTTCCTCGTCCTCTATACACTATGCCACTATGTGAACGAATGTCCTTCTTTGTCCTATGGGCCGACATTCCGACAATGTCCCGCTCTACTTCGTTTCTCACAAATACCCTGATATATTACTCCCTATTTCTATTTTAATTCCGAACACGTAAAGGAGGAAATGTCAGTTGTTTTGACATCACGCGAAATCTCTCCTTGACCTAATATTGGCAAAAGAAAAAAATATAGGATCTATGGTAAGTTCACGTGGGGACCATAACAGTAGTTTGTATTGTACTGTGATAAATTGTAGGATGTTTTGACAATAATTAATTATTTCAAGTGGACTGAAAATAAAAAAGAATTGAAACCATGTGTGTTTGAAAAATGACTATGTACAATGTTCCAATTGCCAGCAAAAAGTGTGTTGGTACATTTTTTTGGCGAGCAATTTTTTTTAATTAAGTAAATATCGTCGATGATGGACGATGCCACACTAAAGGCATAATAATTGTTCTGATAATATGTTTCATCTAGCTTATTTTGTTAGTTAAACTTTTTAATAGTGTCAAACTAACCGACTGCATCGCTTTCTAGTTTATACATAGGTAGGTACAGAATTTATAGTCCTTTGCTATAACTTCCCTAGCCTACGTGACTATTTTCACGTCCAATAGCCGGCCCTAGAATATCATGAAAGATGACAGTAAAATAGCTAAAAATACTGAATTCGGGGACTGGGACTTCCCCGGCAGGCCCGACAGTAAAAATTCCATCTCTTCAAAAATAAATCTTCCTAGAAAACAGTAAAAAGTGCTACAAAACAGATAAATTATACTTCAATCTCTCGTAACGTTAGGGTTTAATATTATCTCATAAGTGCTTTTAGTGCCTACTGAAAAGCACTTAAGACTTAATATTATCTCATAAAAATGTGTTTGCTAACGCATCTTATAATCCTAAAATTATAAGATTACATTAACATCTAAGCTGAACAAACCTCATTAAAATGGCTACTACATGTCTGCAATAGTCAGAAAAAACAGATGAAGATAGCAGTGTAAAAACCAACGTATTCTCAATTTGTGGAAATACTAGCGGATATAATATGTACCTAATTTTCAAACCACCATAAAATATTAGGTACTTTGATGCACACTGAAATATTGAATCAGAGCATTTATTTCAAGTAACTCAGTTACAGGAACTTATGAATAAAATAAGCTGCTCTACAGTCTCAGTCTCAAGGCTCAATAACTTGGCTGCGGGATGTTGTAAGAGATACCGCGGCCTTGACATATACGGCTAAGAAGGAACATGGGTGGTTTTTAGTCAGTAGAAGTATGGCACTCCCTTTCGCTCTGCCCAAGAGCAGGAGAGGTTATTTGATGATTTTACACCCGCCAAAAAAGAAGGCACAATAACTATGAAAATAGGTAGGTACTACAGTTGCCAAAAGTGTAGATCTCAATGTTTCAAGGAACGGGCAAACACATAAGTTAGTACAAACTTTTTATGATGTTATAAGTTCACAAAGTAATTGACTTTAGTTATCGAACGGAAAAGGTGTGAAGGATACACACGTCTATAAACTCTATGGCTTAAAACAGTGGCTGATCAAAATAACCACCTTCCACTACACTTTAACAATTTATTGAACTCACATTAACACCGTCAAAGTATTTATTAAGCACACTTAACTTGCCGATACTAAATCAATGGAACAAAACAGTGATTAACATAATGCTGAGCGCAAAATGTACCAAATACATATTTATGAAGTAAGACCCAACGAAAACGTAAGAAGTTGCATACTTATGCAATCAGATCAATGTCGGACGGAAATCTTATTCTGGTAGGGGTTTATGGTGTACAAAAAGGCAAGATATTTATAAATAGACTAGAGGACCTGGCAGACGTCGTCACCTACCAGGTCCAATTGTGAATCTAAACCATTCTCTAATCTACTGGAACACACACAACAAATTTCATCCAAATCAGTCCAGCCGTTCAGGAGGAGATCAGTGACATACACACGTACAGTAGAATTATATATATATAAAGAAGATGTTGTAAAAGAAAAGCTATCACACTTTATCTAGAGGACCATTTTAATTGAAATTCAAAATAAGTAGGTATCAACATTTTCCGCAGCACACCGAAACGCAGGTAGATTTATTTTGACAACTTGTCTTGTATTGGAAAAGCAATGCTACATACAACTAACTAAGGCAGGTATTATATTGTACTAGAAAGGTTTTGTACTTATGTTTTCTTGGTAACTAAAGCAGTCGATTCTTCACTGTATCTGTAGCGGCAAAATCAAAAATGGTCAAATCTGTTAAGGGAAATTGTGTCTTGTTTTCAGAAATACCTACGTATTTCTGAAAACAAGACACAATTTCCCTTAACAGATTTACTGCCGCTATCAGAGACGTTTAATGATACTTTAGCCATCACTTAGTAAAGATTTTAACACTTTATGAAGGTTTTGTATGTCAAACCTTTAATAAGTGACGGCTTAAGTAATCATTTAATATCTCTTGACTACGGCAGTAACTGCAGTAGTCGGAGATATTTAATGATTACTTAAGCCGTCACTAAGTAGAGATTTAACACACTTTTGTATGACAAAAATGTCAAAACCTTTACTTAGTGATTGCCTAAGTAATCATTAAAGCTCTCTGAGTGCGACAGTAAGTGTTTTAACTTTAAAATATTCAAAAGTCCAACCAAACACCTAAAATATTGTCTGTTTAAATTACCCTACCACAGAATACGTCCTCCTATTTACAATAACGTATCGTTCCATAAATCGAGAAGGCTTGTTATCTCAGTGTTGCCACCCACACCTAGTATAGCCAGTGTTGCCCGTCTTGCCCTGGATAAATTCCCTCGCCTCGAGGAAGAATGCCAATGTGAAACAAGGGATACCAAGCTTGCTATGGCAGCCATTATTTACAAAAAATACTTTTAAATGTTCAACGCTTCCGTTTTGACAGGAAATTCGGTCGTGATGTAATATTCATATCACGCAAGTACCTACCATAAGTTGATCTTTGTGTCAAACATACATGATTGAATTATTATTATATTCGAGAAACCGCGTTATAGTTTCGTGAGAACTTTTCAAAGATTACAAATACCATGTTTGAAACTGTCATAAATCGTGCGCGAGTTTGGCCAACATCCCTGAAGAAAGTTCCATCAATTTCTATATTTCTAAAAATAGTTTCAAACTATTTATAACACTGACAAGGCACCTCAAGGTCAGGTACACTCACGTACACACCCTTAGGCATATTCTTAACACGTCAGGATTAATATATGAAAATTGCTATCGATATCCCCATATTTATTGCTATGTAATGGCGGACCCACACGTATTTTTCATTATGGTGATGTGATATTCGATTATAGACAGCTGACAGACTAGTTTAGGCTAGTTTTAACGAACATAGTATAAAGGATGAGCTGTGAGTAATTTAGGGTATAAATCCTTTTTCGCCTCGCAGGAGTGAGCATTACATTGCTGGTCGGGTGGCTATTTTTTCATGAGCTTTAGAACTGGCATGTCTATTTTCGTAGACATGCGTTCAGTAACTTTAATTTATAAATACTAGCGTTTTAAAACTCTTACTTTGTTACCTTACAAACTATAACCTATGCTGGAAGGTTGACGTAGGCCTGCGTCAACTTTTATATCTTACACTGAGGCAGAAAATAGCACGGCATTTTTTTCGAGTTTTTCTCTGTATTCAAAGAAGCTTTGACTTCTATTATAGCCACTTCTTTATAAACAAAGGACAGATCCTCAAACATAAGCTAAAATAATGGAATGGACATCTAAACTTAGTCGTAGCTACACGTAATGGATTGCACACACGCAATCTATGATCGATAGGACGCGTTTCGCGGTCCTGCGCCCGCGCATCCGATTACACGATAAACGACCCACAAGACGATGAATTATAAGTGACTGCGTAATTGAACACCTTTGATATTTGATGGATTGAGCTTCTGTTTTTCGCGGTTAACTTAAACACTTCTTTGTGTAAGTAGGTTAGGAACTACATAAAAAAAATGTGCTTTTTTATAATAAAAAAAAACGTGTTCAAGAAAATAACAAAGGTCTTTATTCAACGAATTATGAGACATCAGAACAGGAAGTTAATAAAACATTAATTCAGCACTGTAAAATTACGGTGTAAGCACAATAATTGCCCATTGTCTTCCAACTCTCATTTCTCAAATTCCGAGCTTGTAATCTTAAACTTTAATGCTTTAAACATATCACTACTTAAGAAAACAAGATATATTTCATAGCATTGTTTTATTTTATTGTTTAAACGGAAGAGGATGTTCAGTGGGTGTTTGAAATTAGACATGAATGCGTTCAATCATGATCTTCTTGGATATTCTTAAAAAGGCGCTGGGTGCGCGGGCGCCGAATGAATGGCATCAGGTCATTGCTGGGCAGGTGTAAACCCTATTGTTTCATGCCAGGGTTACCGTTTATTGTTTCTTGTTATTATGTACATGCTAAAGGTAATATGTTAAATATATGCAATCGTGATGGGTTAGAAGTTCTTCGAGGCATTAAACATAGTAGGAAATATGAGTATGTATCGTAATAATAAAATTTACGATATGAATTAAATGCTTGCGCTTGAGCATGAAAATTTTATTTGAGAAACGTGGACGTTGAAAGCTATTTTTGTGGAGGTGCAGTCTGGAATTCTATACCTTAGTTTTATAAAAAGTTACATAAACGCTTTGTATTGGTATCCTTGATAGAGCCTAAATATTCCCATATTGAACTCGCTCAATCTGAAGTAGACAATTTTTGTTTTGGTGTATTTTTGAAGTTATATACTACAAATATATAAAATTACGGTATCTTGTTAGCAGCCAGCCCTGCCTGCCCACAGACACCAATGTCAGCCCATCAGGTGCAAGGAATTTTGGCGTAGGTATTCGACCTCACCAGAAATAAACATCTTTTGTTATAATTGCACGCCATTGTCCCAATGAAATGCACAAATAAACACGTTCAAAATAAACCGTAATTGAGGTACTTGAGATTTACAAATGGCGGATTTTAAAATAGAAATACTGCAGACTGTATCTTTGTGGTATGACATAATGTATGGTCGCGAACAACGGTGCTTTAAATATTAATACAATAATATAAACGTCTTATTTCTGTATGAAGAGAGTTCTTGGAAAATGGAGAATACTGGCAGGGTAGAGAAAAGGGTATTTGAATTTCGAGCCTGTTGTCTTAATATGATTTTCTTTTGCGTATTATTACTGCGGTCATGTGCAGCATTTTCGCCATGGAGGTTGATTTAACGAATTGGAGACCTCCATTTCACGCACGTTGGTTATTTGAAGCATTCTTGCCATGGATCGAATTCGAGATATCCATATGAGATTTGCTGTTTAGACGATGAACACAACGATACTTACTTATTTCAAGCTTTGTTGAAAAGGTGTCCCGTTTTCAAAACTTTTGCTCACCTCTTCGACTTGAATGAATATTTGCAGGGATTTTTGCCACATAAGTCAATTATGTCAATACCAAGTTGTGCTAGTCAGATGATGATGATTTTTGCCTCATTAGGTACCTACATATTTTAATTATAACTACGCCTAGTATCTAAGGCACTTGCAGTAGTGTGTAAGTGTCCAATGCTTGTCGGGCCCCGAGTCAAGTGCTCCTAGCGGGACGAGTACATAGTTATTTATAAACATACTCGACCTTCGCCAAGCGCCACAACACACTTTATTCATTTGTCGCTTCATTTGTTGTTGTAACGCATGAATAATGCTCTTAAAGACGATCGTAGGCGTCATTCATTCCTCTGTCGACAGACTCTGACAACCCCTTAGAGGACGTTGAACCCTGAAATGAAACAAGTGAAAAGCAAAAGTCAACTAGGATCTTTTAGTGACAGCAAACATCAGAGACTCAGGACACAGGTGCTCCAAACTCGGTCTATTTGTGTTTATTCTCGTATTTCGACACATCAAGGACATTGACCTTTAGGGTTCGCGGAACTATGTAAAACCTACGTCGTAAGATTTCACTTTCTAACCACGTTCGGTTCACTGAACAGCAAGCAAGTTTAATAAACAATACCAGTATTAATTTCGCCGTATCGATAATTGTCGAATTAAGCGTAATCAGCTGTAAGTCGTGTGGACAGCTTGCTGACGTGTATTGGCCATATTTCAGCCTCAGTCGGTGTTGCTCAATTAGCTGTCGTTGGTCAAATTGCTTTATTTACATGCGCGTGTGAGGTTCGCCTCCTGATCCAAGACGCCGCCGCGGCTGTTCCGACTTCCTGGCAGGCCAATTATAAGAATAAACAATAATCACTTCCTTCGTTGAGACAGGTCGTTAAGTCCTGTTGTCGGCGGCGAGAGCTTAATTTGAGGGCACGTTGTCTCGAATTTGCGTAATCGAACTACGTGTGTGGCGACAGAGCGGCTCCTTAATGGGTGAGGACAGAGCCTGCAGCGCATGTACTGCCCAAATACAACCGCGCGGCCATCACAGGGTAATCGACACTTCTATCAAAAACCACACTTCTTTTAAATTAACAAGCTCTGAAAATAATTGGAATTTAATTGTGTCCCTCTCCTTATAGCGATGAGCGGGTTAATAGTGGGCTGTTAAACAATAGGCTCACGGGTTGCAAGAAGCGTCGGCGTAGAACACGATTGCGCTTTAAAAATACTTGAAATGCCTCAGTTGCGGCACAAGGACCGTTTATAGTGATAAGGCCGACGTGTTATATCTTTGTGTAATAAGTTGGGCAAGTGGAATGCGTCCGATGGGCTGCACTTTAGTCATTTGTACGCAATTTATTATATACTAAGTACCGAGTTTTCAGCCTTTAGTAATAAAGGTATTAAGTTGTAGACTCTCAATGAACTACAGTCACAGTTGCCAGCCCATCAAGTTACCACAAACTGTCGAATTTCTCCAAATGATTTTAATCCATAAAATGTTGAAAGTTACGTTTAAAATCGAATGTCAGTTTGTGGTAATTTGACGCGCTGGCGACTGACTGTACATGCTGATGGACAATCCACCTGACTCAATATATTTTACGATGGATTTTGTCACTGCATGTTATTACGCCTTTTACTGCTTTTACCTTATTGATATTCCAATAAAATAGTCCATAAAGAGTTGGCAAATAGGGAGTGTCTTTGCCATTTTAGGTCATAATGAAAAATCGTCCTCATTTTTCCATGAGCGTGAAGGTTGCCAATTTGTAAGCGCTAACCACATGTTTAAATCACTCGACCCTTCAAGTTGAAAGGGCAGGAAATGTACCGCCAAATATCTGACAAACAGTAATAAATCCTGCATCCCTTATCCGAAGACAACATAAAAGCTTTCGAGCTTTCGGAAGTTTGCAGACAGTTGACCTATTTCTAAACTTGGGCTTTATTTTACATCTTAATTCGGAGTTGACATTTCCATTTTCATTTCAGTGTGTTTAGGCTAAATCGAAATAGAAGTTATATTGGCACAGGATTGACCTAGATCTGAATTTGACGGGGGCAGAATTATTAACGTGTCGAGATTTGATTACTCAATTTCAAAGGGCTTTCTTAACAAGAATTTCTAGAAGGTCGATATCTAATTTTACTGATATTTTGTTGACTCAAAGGCGACCCGTCGATTGCATCACGAATGAACTTGACCCATACATATTACATAAGAGTTCACCTCAAAACAATGAAAACACGCGACTGAATGCCAATGTTGGGTCGTCAGCTCCCGAACAAAATGACCGCGTCAACGCCCAGCGATAAATAACGCGGGAATAGAAAATAATTACGAAACTACGAAAGCTATTTGGGTTGTACTAATCTCCAGGGTTTGTCCTAGAAACGTTCAATATATCAGAGGATCCGAGTGATCGCTTAATCTACCAAAATTGGGTTCGCGAACATCGAAATCATCTGGGAAACCTCAGTTTCTCTCGTCCTACATATCTTCCAAATTTATTTTGTAACGTGAAGTACGTACTAGGACATAGATCAGGTACTTATGTTACTTTTCTTGACCTACCTATTTTTAGATGTCTCCTTTGTTGAGTTTGAAAAGGCTCGTGTGAGCTTTGTAGAGTAATGCTCGACGAAATGTGTTTTTATTTTGATCGTCATAAATAATCTTATTTTAGACGTGTTTATTTTGGAGTGACGATAGAAACCGAGGCATATAAGGATGTAGAGAAACACGATTTGTAGGTAGGCAGAAAATATCTAAGCTGCATGAAAAATTTTGAATGTAGGTAAACGCCGCGCGCCGAGGACTAAATACTTGTAATTTCGTGTGCAATTATAAAAATACTTTTTTAATCAGTCAATTTCTACTGTGGCCCAGAAATTAGAGAAAAACATAAATTAATTTAGCTGCTGTTCCCACGCGAGCTGTAACAGTCATCTAGGTAAATGGGTGACATAATGGTGCGCGTCAATTTGTTGTAAACGACGTGCGCAGTATCGCAAGCGCAACCTTAATAACAACACTACTGTTACACCGACACATGGTACATCACTAACCTCCGAGTCACTCGAGCTTCACGGATTTCCACCATTTTAAACCGTACTTAGGCAAATCATAGACTACGGAATAGAAACTTCTTCGAAAGCAAATAATAGAGTAGCGGTAAGAATAATATTATATCAGCCTGTGGTAAGCAAGGCGATTTCGACACAAAACGTAAATAATCTCTAGCACTTGTATTTCCTTCACAACGCGCCTTCGGAAGCCTAAGCAAATACTTAACGCCGACAGACATTTGGCAAACGGAACGCATCAAAATGGCGCTCGTATTTCACTTCACTCATTACCTAAGTAGACTGAAATTAAGCACCCCATAAATAAATCAGGCCTTCAGCTATCCCATTAACGATATTATCGACTTTACTGTTTACGTAATAAAGCTCGTTTTATAAGTGCGTAATTGTGAGGAACATAATACGTAAACAGTCAATGTGACTGGCCTACATACGTTTAACTATTAATCGGTCAATTAGATCTGTATCGATTATCGATAAGTCATCCGTGGTTAGATTCGGTAAACAATAATAGCGAAAGTATTCGAGTTATTTGGCAGTGGCGGTGTTTACTGCCTACCTTAGGTCTGTATTTTGGATTCCAAGGAATTGGGAACAGGAAAATTACTTTAGACGTATCTTTGACTATGGATTGGTTCCTGTATTGTTATTATTCCACACACCATTATCGATATACAAACAAAGCTTTCAAGTATGAATTTGGATATCTATAAGAGTAGAGGAAGATCAAAGAAACGATGGATGGACTGTGTGAAGGATGATATGCCAAGAAGGTAAGGGGGTAAGAAAGAAAGAATGAAAAAATTTTTTTTTATTTGTCGCAGAAACAAGAACATACAAGGAGACACAAAGAGAGAGAAAAAACAATAAAACGCTTAACAAACAGTATCTACACTAATATTATAAAGAGGAAAGATTTGTTTGTTTGTAACGAATAGGCTCCGAAACTACTGGACCGATTTGAAAAATTCTTTCACCGTTGGGAAGCTACACTATCCCCGGGCGACATAGGCTACTTTTTATCCCTGTATTTCCACGGGAACGGGAACTACGCGGGTGAAACCGCGTGACGTCCGCTAGTAAGAAATAAAATAAGCATGGGTAAGTGGTGACGAACAATAGACAAATATGGAAATAAAAGTCATGCTGCGCCGACCCCAAATAAATTGGTATATGCGCAGCAGAAAAATAACGAAACAAACAAACTAGGTTACTTGAACGTAGACTTTTCAGAAAACTCCGTCAAATATTAATGTCAACGAAAAAATCGGGATTTCCGCATATCTTCCGGTATTCATGAACTCCATTCATAAATTGGTTTTTCATGTAACATCTTTATCATGTAATGGACGTGTTAAATTAAAATAAATTGCATGGAACGGTATCTGGGTGCTTTGTATCGTAAATCGTTTTTAGATGTGTAGAAATATAGTTTAAGTATAATATGAACGACAGGAACAGCCGTAGTGTTTGGCGGGAACATTTTGCATAATGTCTGTTGTTACACAAACTATTGCAATTGGTACAGTACTGTAACGTTTTTCAACGGAATTTTCGCTAGTAATGTGTAATTTTATTTTAGTATGACACGATTATTTAAAAGTTTCTTGGTAATCCTGAAAATCTGAATACTATTAAGTAATTGTTTCTCTATTTTTGTTTTTTCTGTGTTTTATTTACAGTTAGACCGGTTTTTGCTTTCTGTTTTTGCATTAAATAATGATACATCTAATTTTGATTTAAGTACCAAAAGTAGTAGGTAAGTTTAGTATCATAATAACATACATAATGGCTTATTTACTTGGCAAACATAAACAATTATTTATAGAAATAGAAAAAGCTTTGAAGCTTTCAAATCTGTCGTATATTTTGCTCAATTAAAGTTGCATTTAATTTTATTTATTTATTTAATTGATACAATGCCCAACACCTTACTTGGTTAAAACAGTTCATCATGCTTAAAGTAACTTGAGTCAGCACAAAAATCAGGTCATTCTCTCCCTTAACCAAGAAAGAACCGAGGAAAGGCGTTAAAAAAATACAAAAATATGTTTTCCTCACATTCCGACCCAATGAGTAATCATTACCCAATAAGAAGACAGCTAAAACCACGCAATAATTGTTTTTTACACGACGTATGTTGACCTGTATTTAGGCCACGAATGCCACAACAGTTTGACATTCATTAAGATCCCCTCGATCTCTTACCAGACCACGGCACACTTCTGTCAACAGACCATTTATCTCGCACTTTCTCTGGAACATCCAATGATTAAAAAAAAACAAAAGATTATTCAATTTTGAGAGAGATTAACTATTATCTAAGTGTCGCTTTGTTTACTAAACGTAAAAGACGACACGAGGGATGAAATCGATTCGAAAAACTGCGAGATTTTGTTTTTTTTTTACTTTTTGCTCCAAAAATTTGCAAGTAACATTCAGTATTAATAAAACAACAATTTAAGCTCACTCGCAGCTCTTTTAACCTTATAGGGACCAGCAGGGCTATTGCGTATCTTTTTAAATGTCAATGTTTAGTTTGGTACATTTTTTACTAGAAAGTGACGTCACCAGCCCTCACTCACGATCTTTGACACGTCTTAATTTCGTCACTTTGTATTAATTCGATAAAACAAAAAACACATATCCAATATTTTTCGATAATCTAACAGACTGAATAAACATATCATATAGTTTAAGGGCCGGTTTTTCAATTAACTTTTACCCGATAAATAAATGTGATGTTCTGACAGATTGTCTATACAAAAACTGTCAGTCAACGACTCTATTATATTGGTCTAGTTAAAACAATTGTTTTTTTTTTCGTATGAGTCAGATATTTTTTAAGTGTTAAATTAAAGCTCGGGTGATTCATTTTTTTGCGCAGTTACAGGATCGGTTTCATTTGTGTGATGAATCATGCCGGGATCCTTGCAGGGAAATAAAAGTAAACAAACGTGAAATGTTTTTAATTTATTTCATTTTCGACGTCAATTTAGTGACTTAGGACAAAATAAGGCGAAAAGTTATTGTGCCCCCAAAGGAACTTTTGGGGGGATTAATCATCAAATAACCCCTCCCGCTCTTGGGCAAAGCGGAAAGGAGTGTCAGACTTCTACTGACTAAAAACTACCCATGTTCCTTCTTAGCCCTTGTGACGCGGCCGCGGTATCTCTTTCGTACAACCCGCAGCCCCGCCGGGAACCACCAATGAGCCTCTGACTTGGTTTAGGAAGCGGGTAATGCAGGACACTGACTGTATAATTTCTAGTAGGTACTGGCTAGGGGTGTAGAGTGTAGATGCCAATTAGTAACCGACAATAGTCCCGGCCAACCCACTACAAAAATCAAAAAATTAAAACAGTAACTGAAAGTTACAAATGGTTATTTAACGTTAAATAAATTGCACGTTTAAAATACTAAGTATTCAGGAATCGATGTTTAGTAGGTTACGTTCAAAATACGTATCTATCGTTTTCTAGCATATGACTCAATCTTCACACTTACGTATATCGATCGTCATAACAATTCCTGAAATTCCCCACGTGTCCCGAGCTTGTCAAGTTTTGGTGTCACCTCATTTACAAGTCTTGGCTAATCGTTCACCAACCAAAGGAGGCGTGGTGACCAAACAAGAAAGACAATTTGAGTATAACATTTAGACTTCGGGTACAAGTCATTCGCTACAGGTAGTCACTAGTCACCCAAAGGGCAATGTAGAGAGCTATGGTCGGAGTTTCCTTGCGTGATCGAATCAGAAATGAGGAAATCCGCATGAGAACCAAGGTTACCGACATAGCCCGAAGAATTGCCAAACTTAAGTGGCAGTGGGCAGGGCACATTGCTCGCAGAACGGATGGCCGGAAAGTTCTGGAGTGGCGACCGCGAACCGGAAGACGTTGTTTCTTGATGACCTGGTGAAGGTTGCAGGGACCCGCTGGATGCGAGACGCACGGGACTGGTCAATGTGGCGACACATAGGGGAGGCCTATGTCCAGCAGTGGACGTCTTTCGGCTGAAATGATGATGATGATGATGATGAGCCACTAGTCCGATAGTCTGATAACCAGTCTTACCAATAGGGTATTTCACCAAAAAAATAATCAGTCGGTTAGCTATAATATTATCGAAAACATTGGATATGTGTTGTTTTGTTTATCAAATTAATAAAAAATTACGAAAATAAAACGTGTCCAAGATCATGATTGGGGGCTTTTGACGTCACTTTGTGGGTAAAAAAGTACTAACCTTGTGACGTCACACGAGTTGACGTGACTTTTCGAAGCACTTCATCTTTTGTTAAGAGAAAAACGAAAAAAAACGTGTCCATTATTTTTTGAAAATCTATCTGACGGACTTATTCGATTTTTGTGGTGAAATACTCTATTGTGGGGCTTAGATAGGCAGTCGCCACATGTAAAATACTGGTATCCAGCTGGATCCAGTAAGACTGGAAGCCGACCGCAACGTAGTTGGGAAAAGTTTAGGCATATCATTAAGACAGTTAAATCGTTTCTCTGGGACTTCGTCGAGCTTCATTGTCTCGACGCTTTTCTTGTGGCCGCCACTGTTGATTCTGGCTTACAGAAGTTACAGTGGTTTGGGAATAGTGTGGCGGGCTTGTACCATAAAAAAAAAAATATGATTAAAAGTTCGAGTACATTCGAAAAAATAGACACGTAGTTACTCCCAAAAGATCTAGGTCAAACTATGAATAAGATAAAAGGTAATCATGGCAAATTTTTTGTATTGGATTTCACTAGGAACCCTTTGAAAAGTGGCACTAGTAGCCGAATCTTTGGCATACTCGACCTATGTAGGACGCTGCCCAAACATCCCTCGTGTTTGGACCTCGTTTGATGTTTCGCGTAGGTCAAAAAAATAGGGCCGTAGTTAAAGCAAATTGATTTTGGTAGGCGATTCAGACAGCCGTTAATAAATCTGAGTATTTTCTTTGGAAGGTCACCTTTAATTAATAACTTATAAGCAGTGATAGCTTAGTAGTATGACGGTCGGACTCCCAAATCATAGGTCTCAAGTTTAAAACCAAGACACGCACTTCTGAGTGTTCAAATTCATGTGCGTATTGTATAATTATCATTAGAATCGGCGAAGGAAGACCTCGTGAGGAAACCCCCTCCTTGAAAGATTTGGCACGGGTTGTAAAGCCAAGTCAGAGGCCCAAAAAAACTCTCAGATCAGGCGCTAACCACACCAGAGTGTAGAAAATCGGTAAGTTGTAAGAGTATTTTGTCTTTACAGAAAGTTTTTGTGTCTGACTTGTGTTTTGAGTCTGTTTAGAATCCCGTCGGGGCTGCGGGTTGTTCGAAAGAGATACTGCGGCCTCGACATAAAGGGCTAAGAAGGAACATGGGTGGTTTTCGGTCAGTAGAAGTCTGACACTCCCTTCCGCTCTGCCCCAAAATAAAAAGAGTCTGTTTAGAATAGAAAGACATCTGTTTGTATACTTATTTAAAATTTTCAGAATCTTTTCGCAACAATTAGAGGATAGTTTGCCGAGAATTCAGGAAACATAATTAGTTCAGTAGTTGTTGACGAAAAACAATTGTACCGGACGGAAATCAAAAGAAACTAATTAATTCTTGTTGATTTAGCTTTAGTTTCTCATCTCAATGAAAGTTTAGAATAACACTCACATCCTTTAAACAATACAATGCAAATAATCTTAGTCTAGTTATTTTAACAAAATGCCGAAAAAAACATTTGATTTAAATCATGAATCACTTGACCTATTAAGCGAGGATTAGTCCCAAGTTAAAAATAGTTGTATTGTGTTAATGATTTTCTATGAAATGTATCTTAAACCGCAACGTTACACATTTTTACGCGATTCTTATACAGTTGCCCCATATCATCTGTTACTCAGTGGGTTACCGCAAAACCGTAAAATTTGAGTTTTTGCGTAAGTTTCTGAAATGTCTATAACACAATTTACGAGTTAGCATCTAGAATTCCCGTTAAAATATTGTGCTAGTTAACCATTGTATTATGTGGTTAGCGGTTACCTATAAATACAAATTTTGTTACATTATTTGTTTGTGACGATTACATTTTGAGGTAATCTTCTAAACATACAAAAACAACTCTGTTTTAAAAGTAAATTAACTCTTTATTAATACCCAATTACTAATGTTGTAAATTTTATATACCTACCCAATAATCCTCATTTTCATAGCGCAATCTATTAGCCCTTATTAGTAAGTTAATTTGACACTACTTAAATGTTTTTTTCTCAGTAACACTTTAAGATGTAAAACTATGTTAGAGTGATTATAAAACTACTAAACCAATTAAATATAACTACTGGCCTAGTTTATGAACATTCAACCACTCCGTCAACTTAATATAATAAGACTTACAAAAAAAAAGAAATAGCTTCTTAAAATAAAACACCTTTTTTGTACATGTACAGGTACCCCTTTCTCTTGGCACTCCAATTTAATTACTTACTCCATTTATTTCTGCTAAAGTAATAAGACAAATAAGGGTTCTATTTCTAAATTTAGAACGTTTCCGAAACAAATTAGTAACATAATATTGTAACTGTGTTAGGTTTATGTTGACCGGAACAGTTCCGATGTCAATATTTGTCTATGGAACACGTCATAGGGGTCTAATGGCGGTTTTGAACAAGGTTTATTGATTTTTTGAAAGCTTTTGGGGATAATTACGGTCGTAGGGTATGGGGTAGTAATATATTTCAAGACTTTTATTTAATTGCCAAATTTCTTAAATACATCAAGTCAATCTATTGTCTTCTAGTTCTTGAGTTAAACCAAGCCGAAACCAAATTTTTAAGATGTCTTCTGTCGAGTACCTACCTAAAACTTCCCCCAAGTTGCGCCCCACACAATCCTTGACATTTTGCCAACAGTCTACCCCAGTTTCTTCAAAGGTTACTCTTCAGCCCTTTGTATTAAAACCGGGAACACCTATCTTTAATCACAAAGAACATTCTAGACATTGTAAATTTGCAAAACACCTACAAAAACTTCAATAAATCTATTCGTGACTTAATCACCATAATAAATAATGAAATGGCCATCAATCGACGCCATCATAAGGAACTCCCACAGCTGGGCATAAATGAAAAGTGTGGCTATTTTCGAGCCAGCGCGGCGGTATATCGACCGGCACTTGTGCTAATCAAGCTGTGACATTGAAACAGACACCGTTGCCTACTTTGCATAAAATGGAGGGAAAATCAAATGTCATTCTCAAAAGTCATTTATTTCAATCAAGCCATTTGGCACTAATTGTTTTGTTTGTATGATAAGCGGAGTAAAATAAAAGACAAATAAAGAAAATTAGGAGCTGAAATTCTTTGGAAATGAAACACCGATAGATGAGTTGTGACTAAAGTTAAAAGGTTTAGGTACAACTTGAAGTTCGTGATATTACCGTCACATTACTATCTAAAGTACCTAATAGATTAGCTATAGTTTATCAATAGCGTTGTAACTCCAGACCGTCTTGTCTTGAAAATGTCTAACCCCCGAAACTTTCTTCAACAATTTCGGTATTCCTTGAAGCTTCAAACTCTGGTTTATAAAACCAGTGTGATATAACAGTACGAACATAACTTGAAAAGTAATAAACAGTCCTACCTATTAACGCAGAAACTAATATCCCTACTAAAATGTCAAGGGCGACGAGAATGTCGTCCGCCGACAAAGCGTGAAAGCCGTCGTGAATAGTCGTGATACAGTCGTGGGTCACGCAAGAAATAATTGATTTTCTTTTGCACAAAACATTTTATTGTTATTAAAAGGTCGTCTTTATTGAGTTCTCGGATTTTGATCTAATTTCGAAAACACTCAAACTTTTTAGTTAAAAAAAAAGAGTGGTGGCTATCTTGTCGTTTTGAAAAAAAAAACTATTGAAATGCTGAAAGAACCATGCGTTCTTTTGGAGCTTGAATGCCATTATCAGTCGATGTTGGTAAAAATCATTATGTGAGAATTGTCTTAGAAAAATGTATAAAAATACACAAGATGTCCTCGCTAACTCTGATGAAGTTTGCAGCTTTTTACAAAGATTTTCCTTTTTTTTTTACTTTTTAAAAAGTCCTAGGCATAATATTTTCCTCAATTTGTAATCAATTATTGCCACGTCATCTAAGAATTTATACAAGTGCCTATTATTTTAGTGTCATTATTGCCGTGCATAGACCAATTACAATAACATAATATTCAAAACGCATAGTGATGGGCCTTGACGATTTTTGCCTATGACCAATATTATGACCGCAGCATTTTTATATCTTTTTTATTCGGGACTTATGTCGTAAGGACAAATCATTTTATTGTGAGTCAGCCATAACATACAATTATATCAAAGCTGACTCAATTTACTCTAAAAAAGCTTAGCACGGAGATGATTCATGATTTTATAATCTTTAAAGTAAAAATTGGCTCGATCGTGACAAAGTGGCCCAACCTTTGTCCACAACAATAGCTACTTACATGTAGCTGACATTAAAGATCCCAGAAAAGCGGTTTTTTAGAAAAGTTGACACTAAGGAAGTTCCTCAGAAATAAATTCAGTAAAGACACAGGAAGGAAAAATGACTTTACAAGATAATTAACTTGTAAAAACCTGAGGATGGCCAAACTTGGACAGCTGTCTTCTAGTTTCTACAAGATTTCTCAGAAAAGTAGTAACTCTCAGATTCTGACTCCGGGACCTAGTCAAGTATGGGAAAATAACTAATTTGGAAGTTACCCAGATAATGGACCATGTTTGGTAGCAACATGCCAAAACGTCTTCCATTTTTAATAAAGCATCAAAATAGCTGGGCCATTCTATAAATAACTGAGCCAGCCTCGTTCCAAATTAACCTTGTTACCTGTCTGTATCCAGGGGCTGCAAACATTTTGCGCGGGTTTGGAAATTGAATGGACCTCTTGTTGGCAGCCAAGTTTTTTTTATTATTTACTTAGCAACCGGTAAATAGATTTACCGGTATTCTTCGGTATTTTTGTTCGGGAAGTTTTCGATGGGACATTCGCTTGTTGATGGTACTATTTTTAGATTATAACAGAGTTATTTTCTCTGTGGTAACACTGTTAACTAACTGGCAACATCTTGTAAAGCTCAGTACAATCCTTGCCAAGAGCTAAGAACATTCTACAGCAGAAACAAAAGACAACTGTAGATAATAGTCGCACACAATAGGGGTGTGTTATGACGTCAGAGCAGGGGTGGTTTGCGACAAGGGGTGGGGGGTGTCGAGGTGTACCTTTGTAAGTGCGCTTACCACGTGTTCTAGTAAAAGAACAAATAAGCTCATATCTGAGTGATTGGATTGTTACATCAGACTTGACACTTGATATGCATTAAGGGATGATATTCACTTAAGTCAGGCTATATTTACTCAGTCTATTAGAAATTATTAACTGAGCTTATTTAAAGAAACAGACACTAAAGGTTAAGAGGTAGATTTACAAAGTCCTCGTTTTTTTAAACTAGGTACTGCCCGCGGCTTTGCCCGCGTGGACTTTGGTAATTCGGTCCCATGGTATCTTACCATGATGATGAATGATGAATGGTATCTACCATACCGAGATGTACCATGTACCAATCCAGGTTATATTTTTATCTGTGTACCAATTTTCATCCATATCTGGTCAGTACATTTTGCGTGAAAGAGTAACAAACATCCAGAATCAATCCCCACAAACTTGTGCTTTTATAATATTAATAGTAGGAATCATAATTTCTCGCAGATAGAACGGAACATTTCGTTTCCGATTCGCTTAGTCTTTCAACTGCAAAAAAGGTATCACAAATTGATTAGAATTTTAAAATATCAACATTTTAGTATTTTATGTGGATGTTACGCCATATCTTCAGATAGCCTAAAATATTGAAAATAATATTTTTTTCCGTGTTTTACCGTTAGCTATGATGAATACCATCTGCTTTTTGAATTTAGAATTTGAAGCCGCAGAAAGTCTCGGTAGTTTTTTGACAAATTCATTTGCATTACCGTTTGTGAAACGAAATTGAATTTCATTTGCTTTTTTTAAGCTTTTTATCCCGTGACACAGATTTTTAAAAGGTTTTTACTAATTTATTCTCCTGTATAATTTTAATTATCTTCCTTTTACATAAAAAAGCTGATACCTAACGTATGATGAAAATCCGCTTATACTGGTTTTGAATAGCTTGACTGGTAATCGTGCGTAGTACTGCTTCGTCACATAAAACAAGATCACGTCCTCGACCTTTGGGGATTCCAAAGAACAAAAGGATAGACGTGTTCCTAAACTACACCCATATTTCTCCAGTGATGAGCCTATTTCCATCAAGTAGCGCTAAAATTTTTAGTGCCACGCCTACATCGGCACCTTAATCCATGCAAAGGTAGTCTTCTAATATCGCATTTAACTAAAAGACTGCCCAGCCCACTGTGTCACCTCCTGTAAAAAGTATTTTTTTGATACCTGTAATTTGTATGATGTTCACAAAAAAAAAACCTAGGTATATAGAATGTAGTGAGAACAACGTTGAGTAAGGCTTAAGAGTAGAGGAAGACCAAAAAAACAATGGAGGGACTGTGTGAAAGATGATATTGCTAAAAAAGAGATGGCTACTGAAATTACGAATAATAGAGAATCCAGAGAATAGCCGACCCCAAATAGATTGGTATACCAAAGCGCAGGAGAATTATGATGATTATGATAACGAAATTTGAACTTTATTACAAAGAACAATCACCAAACATGCCCCAATCACCTGATAGCAGACATCAATAAACACATACCTCCATACATTGCTGTAATTTTCAGCGTGCGCCTAAAAATAACGTCGCGTCGAAATAGCGCGTCTCATTTATTAATAGAAGGCATTGTTTAGAAAGTCGTCAGCGCCTTACACGGTCCCTCGTGTCTGCGTAATGCATAATTAATTGATAATTAGCTTTATATACGTACCTAGCTATTACCTAAGGTGGAGACTGAGCGTAGTACATTGGTGAACTGGGAGGTCTTTATTCGTGTGCTTGCAAACCAATCGATGAACTAGGGACTTTATTCGTGTGTTTTGCGACAAAATAAGATTTTCGTTAACTTGTAGACAGAAAGATCGCTCCTAAAATTTAATAAACAGTCAACTCTCAACCTGTACACGGTCAATTTTACACCTAAACGTCTACAAAGTTACATCTAAAAGTCGCGTCAACAGGCGTCAACAGGCAAACAGGCGTCAATTTGATTACATGCTATATAAAGAGCTTTTATCGCCAAAATATGATTACGACAGCTCCTGGCTGACGTCACCGATTTCACGATATATAACGACATTCGTTTACATAAAAGGAATACGTAACAATTAATTTACCTTTGTTTTAATTGTTCTTTCGATTTCGAGTCTTTGCGTCATCGTTTTATGGTGTTGTTTCCTAGTAACAGTTTTATTTTCTTGGTTGGTTTCTAGACTTTAGTTAGAGTTTTCTGGTAAAAATATTTCTTTCGACAGGTAATGCGCAAAAACCCCAGAATTCCTAAAAATACAATTTCTTGGGAATCACAAAGTACATCAATAAATTACCTAAAACATTTTATTGCATACTATAAATATTACTAAGTCTACAAATTATGTCTCACGTTTTCTTTACATTCTGATATTAAAGGAAAAGTGTTTTTCCAAGAAGCTTTTACTGGAACCTAATACCTACTTAATTCGTTAAAAATTGCACTAAAAAAAAATATTTTACCCATAAATCTACGACACTAAAACCATGAAATTTATTGTTTTAGTATCTCTTGCCAAGTCCCTGCGTAGATTTTTTCTAGTCTCCTAGAATCAAAAACACCTTATTGTGAGCAGATATAATTTTGCGACAAAAAAGTTATTTTGAACAGGCCGTGTGCAAGCCGGGTTTTTCATTAGACAAAATGTCAAAATCCCCCCCTCCCTTCTCCTTTCCTCCCTTGCTTTTTACATAAGTAACATAGTAGACAGTCGCAGTCGCATGCCACCTTGATAATGGCAACTAGCAGCTGACTTCTGTATCAATGAGAACGCCATGAAGGAGCATGAAGTATCAGTGGCATGCGACTTCGGCTGTCTTCTATGTTAATGTTACTTATTATTAAGTTATTAACTAAAATTAATTTAAGGTGTATTTTCTTGTTTTCTTCTTTTAAGACCGCGTTTTAATTAGTCTGTGATATTTTGACATTTTATAATCGGGTTTTATTTTGTCTTTTAAACTTATGTTTTTTATTGGTAATTAAATAAAATATGTAAAGAAATTTCTTACTTCCCAACTACGTAATCCGAAAAAGTAATATTTTCAGAATAAAGACTCCAATGTTCTGGTTCTATTTCTTATGAATTGAGAAATATTGTCAATATTCACGAAAGTCTTTGGTACTTCGTTTCCAATACACTAGATACTTTGTCATCGGAACAATCAATTTGATGTTTTATCGACAAGGGTCTAATGCTGGGATCATTGACCTGCTAGCACACAACTAGTTGGCAGGGTTGCTACCCTTGTAAAGTTACTGGAGATGAAGTTATTTTAGTATTAAACAAAGTATCAAATATAATTTTATAAAGGCTTAATAGCTTATGAAGGAAATGTAGCCAAGCAAAGCCTGAGAGAAAGCTTTAATCCGTATTAGTATATTGTTTTTTAATAGTTGATAACACATTAGATAAGATGTCCAAAATGGGCTACAGTTGTAGCAGTCCTGTCGTAACATCATGTTACATGTAACCTCAACACGCGTGATTATCTAAGCAATCCTTGGTTTTATCGCCCCATTGACCAACGTTAGAGGTCCAATAATAACTACGTGTTGGGTAGATTGCGAGTGTGGTGCCCCAACACAGAATATGCCACACCTCCTCTAACACAACAAACTACAGGCTCCAGGACTTGAAGCAAACGACAGTGCTGTCCTGTTCTACTTCGTTGCTACTTACTAACTGGCCGTACAAACTCTCGATTATAGAAGAAGAACTACACATTAACGGCAAGGGGTGAAAGTTTTCTAGAATAGAAAAACTAATGATACAACGAACTGAAAATTGTCTGCAAAAACACCTTCACATTTCATACGATTGTTAAAATATCCGAATAGAAATCGTGAGACGCTGCGGCACAGCTACAAGTTTTTCTACTTTTCTTGTTGTTTGCACCCCTAGTAATCGATAGTTGTTTAGCAAATTCACGCCATTTAAGATATATTTCTATAGGCTTTGTTAGTTCAGGACCATCGAGCCTTCGTATCAGCGGCTTTTATATTGTTAAATGTTGCCTATTTTAGAGCAACGACCTCACTGTGGGTTCAATAGACTTTAGTGTAATAATTTAATGTTGAATACGTTTTTGTTCAACAACTCCTGGCAAGTCAGCTTAACTTCAAAATGTTGGTAACTTTATTGATGGCATTTGGGGTAACCAACTTGGTTTTTGTATGAAATGTGATTAACGCTGGATTTCTCTCTGTTTACTTACCGAGGGCTTGATGAGCATAAAACAATGGTGAAGCACCTACATAGACGATTAAGGATATCCGTCTATGTAATTTACTATCCTCTGATAGACCTTTACCAAACGAGGATAGTTCATGCCTCGAAGAAATTTGCTAAGTAATCAATACGGTTAACATACAAGGGACTGACGACCCAAGATGCGTCATTATTTAAACTCAATGGGAAGTAAAGAAATCTATATGTAGCCGAGGTCAAGCGGAAAACAGTACTAATACGTAATCTGAATTACATATTAACTACGAGTGCTACGACCCATGAATGCAATGGGGTAGAAAATAAAAAAAAACAAGGGTCTGGATTTGTGCCCGATTTATGGTAATAGGCTCGTCCCGTTTCATGGGACTTAAACATAACAGGCGAATAGGGTATAACACCAAAAAAATCTAATTAGTCCGTCTGTTAGATTATCGAAAAATATTGGTTACGTGTTTCTTGTTTTATTAAATTAATAAAAATTTACGAAAATAAAACGTATCAAAAATCATGAGTGGGGGTCTTTTGACGTCACTTTGTGGGTAAAAAAGTAATAACCTTGTCACACGACTTGACACGACTTTTCGACGTACTGTATCGTCTTCATCTTTTGATTACGTGAAGAAAGAAAAAATACGTGTACTTACATTATTTTTTGGAAATCTATCTGACGGACTAATTTTTTTGTTGAAATAAGTACCCTATTGTGGGTGTGCTTTAGGAACACTTGTCCTTCGTTCTTTGGAGTATTGGAGGACTTGATATATTAGGTACATCTCTGCCTTACCCTTGGGGTTTTACAGACGTAATTTTAATGTTATGTTTTGTTCCCACTGCTTTGACGCAACCTTTGTAAGAGGGAGTGGGTCATTCATCACCATCTTTGTCCAGTGCGGACCAAACGATGTCATGATTTATTTTCTGTAACCAATAATTTGCTCATAATATACACAAAAACAATTTTACCATCCCAGTTCACTGGAATCACAAAAACGCAATAAAATGACGTTCTGAAATATTCGCTACATGCTAAGTTTACTACAGAATAGAATTATTCCAAGTATTTTGTATAATGTTGTAGTGAATGACGAAAAACAGCAGGAAAAACGATGGAAATCTCAGGTTTTTCACACGATCTTTCTTTCAACGGTAAATGACATCTAAAATGTTGAACAGCATACTATTTAGAATAATGATTACCTATTTTCGGATTTTCCAATGACACTTTTCTTGGTATACATTCTCAAGCAAGTTTCAGCCATCTTGAAAGGATTCTTACCAAGGGCTGCGAGTTGTTGTAAGAGATACCGCGGCCTCGACATAAAGGGCTAAGAAGGAACATGGGTGGTTTTTAGTCAGTAGAAGTCTGACACTCCCTTTCGCTGTGTCCAAAAGCGGGAGGGGTTAATTGATGATTCCCCCGCCCCAAATAGGATCCTTACCAACAAAAGCCTGCGTACGGAAATGACACACTCTAAAGATATCATGACATAAATCCCTGCAAAGCCTATTCAACTGTGTTGCCATACAACCTCGGACGAAGAAATGTTAATTTTTCATAGAAACTTTACATTTCATATTTTTTCTCCCTTTTGCTAAGAGTTGAAGTTTCCTTTAAGTTCTACAAAACTTTCGTTTACTAAGTTATTTAGTGGTTTTAAAAAACTTTATGATTAATAAAAAATTTAATTACTTACATAAGTCGATATTTTCAGATTATTTATTCAGATATTTTTTTTTGTTTTTTTTTGTTGAAATTAAATGTTACTGTTACTTAAAACACATTAAGATGCTTTTCATCAATATCATTGTAAATAATTGATCTGTCTGTTTTTGAATAATGTGCCTTCAGACAGCTTCTTTTGTGCGGTTCTTGCACCAAAGATGGTGTGTTATTGTTTACATTTAAACTGATATACATCGCTAATGTGTATAAAAATAACGATTAAGCGATTAATATAAAGGAGCAAAAACTAAAACCGTGAATTAATGGTATCAAAATCTCATTTCATGTTTAGCCATCCATCGTAAAGAGTTCCTACAGGCTACATATATTTTGCTAAGACACAATTTATGCTACCTATAGAAAATTATTTAACCACTAACAATGTAGTAGTTGTTAGGTAATAGAGTAATATGTAATCATTCCCTAAACACTACTTCTAAACACAAATGTAATCTACAAGTAAATCACTATCAATTTATTTATTCTACCTTTTTTTTTGGTTTGTTGGTTTGTGGGAAATCATCAAATAACCCCTCCCGCTCTTGGGCAGAGTGAAAGGGAGTGTCAGACTTCTACTGACTAAAAACCACCCATGTTCCTTCTTAGCCGCGGTATCTCTTACAACATCCCGCAGCCCCGACGGGCATTTATTATACCTTCAACTTATCATGCAATATCTGAGGCAAATCAACCAAACATTTAATTTTGCAGTATTCATCCATTGCTTTATTAGAATTAAGAATATCTTAATTGCATCCACGTATCGGGATGTGTTCTCGACTGACGGCAATAGGCTGGTACCCTAATGATGAAATGCCCCCTGGATACCTATCCACGGTGCACACGGTACATCGCGCGTGTGGTTGGTCAAACTATTACAATTACTAATTACACGCGCGATGTACCGTGTGCAACGTGTAATCGCGCAGGCAAGACTGTAGTGAAACCTGTGCGTGTGGTACTCCCATAATATTAGCGTTTGTATCTATTACCCAATCTGCTTGTAATTAGTAAAGACACAACCACGAAACAAGTTAGAGAAGGTAGATAATGATCTACAGACCACCGGAACAGCTTCAAGGATAATCCAAAAAGAACATGGTCATCATAACAGCTATATTTTTTAAACCACGCCATCCATTGCACATTCTAGCCAAAAGCACTTAGAAAAGTTAAAAATAAACCACGCAATGTATACCAAACAACAGTTGGACTCGTGTAGGAAAGTAAAACAGTCAAGGCTATTTGAGTTGTTTCCTAAAGTGTTTACGTAATTTCCACGTTTTGAAATGGTGTTAATTTTAATAATACAAGATTAATTTCACAACGTACGGTTGTTAGGTAAGTAAACATTAATTTAATGTCATAAAGCCTAATCGTTTTTAAAATTCATTTGATTAAGTACCTACTTGATATTTCTCTAACTGCCGCATTCGGAGAGCTTTAATGATTACTTAAGCCATCACTTAGTAAAGGTTTTGACAGTTTTGTCATACAAAAGTATGTCAAATCTTTACTAAGTGAAGGCTTAAGTAATCATTAAATATCTCTGAGTACCGCAGTAAGTAACATAAATACAATTCGAATCGATATGATTCGATATGACCGTCTCATCTTCATCTGCCTAGACTTTTCCAATTATGTTGGGGTCGGCTTTCAGTCTAACGGAATGCAGCTGAATACCAGCATTTTACATGGAGCAACTGCCTATCTGACCTCCACAAGCCAGTTAATACTGGGTTAAACGATACCTTTTGGTTAGACTATTGGTCAGTTTTTCAGGCTACTGACTCCACTCTGTCATTATCATCATTTCAGCCAAAAGACGTCCACTGCTAGACATAGGCCTCCCTGTAAAGATTGCCAAAGAATAGATCTTTAGCAGTCGAGAATAACGGCCTAATAAACGTGTTTTCCGAAGCACGGAGGAAACTCGGTATAATATGTGGTAACCCATCCAAGATTGGTCTAATCTAAGCAAGCACGGCTTAAATTAAATATCTACCCGAATGGCAGTTAAACGGACTAAGAAACAAACATGAATGTAACAGTAATTAATTCGTGTAAAAAAATCAAATAAACCTATTACCAATGAAAAAGTCTGAACTTCATAAAAAAGCAGATCACAGGTTCCTTTCTAGACTACAATATCGTAAAAGAGAAATGTAGCATCATAAAAAAACCCATTTGATAAGATAACTCCTTTATAAAAACTTAAAAGCCATGTATTACATGAAACGGGAATTTACTACTAAGAAGTATGTCAAATATTTAAATCTTCACGTGATTACAAGAGTTCGTATATGTCTCATTGAACGTTTAAATATAATTTATGTGAAAATAGACCTATTTAGTTGGCAGCCAATGTTTTTAGTTTTATTAGGGACATAAAATAGCGTAATACTTATTGTTTGGGGCCTCGAGTTGGCCTGTTATACAAGAGGTTATATGAGACTACTGGGTATATTATTATAGTTCTCTAGTTTTTACTGTGGTTTTGTTTGCATGTTTACTTTTTTAACGAAATCAACATTTTCTTATCCTTTAGTATATCCCCAATACCCATAGTGATGCAGTAACATGATAATATTGTAAAACAAAACCATTTTAGAAGAGTGAACATGGAATTTCTTGTCGGTTCTTCCAAACGACTAACTCGAGCTGTGCACTTTTTACCCGACTACTGCGAAGACCAAAAGGAGGGCTATTTCGGAAGTTTTATAAGTGCCCTAGTAGGCCAATGTGAAACAAAATATTTTGATTTAGTATGATTATATCTTTCCCATTTGCCGTATTGGACATTTACAGACATTCTTCACAGTCTTTAAGCTTACTAAAACACTGTTAGCACTTTTCTCCGCTTTTAAACTCGACACTCTGTTGTTGTGATACGATGCAACATTTCATCGGAATTCATTGAATCAACTGAAAATAGAACGACAAGTGTTAGCAAGGCCAACATTCACATTAACTACGAAAACATTGATTGGCAACTAGCAGATTTATTAAGAAAACTACGTACAAAAATATCACAGTTTCATTTTGCATAAGTGTACAAACATACAGTAAGGAACTAAATAACTCTGACGGGGAACCATGTAACTCGGTTTACGGAACACAACCGTAAAACTCGCGTAACAGGCGCAAAAATACGGTAAAACGTTAAAATATCGTTAAAACGAACTGTTGACCCGTTTTCGTGTTTTGTTTACGTTTTTTTCCGCTTTATATACTTACTCGATGTAGTAATGAAGAGATCCGCGAGAGATCAGACTTTTGGCTATTATGGAGCGAAATTGATCGAAATTTTACGGTCTTTCCAAAGCCGCTAAGTAATTGGGGAAATTAAAAAGCTGAGAATATACTTCTTTTACAACTTTTGAATCGTAATGTTTTATTTAATTTTATTCCAATCGCCGGAAATTAACCTATTTTGTGCGACCCACGCTCTTATTATTGTTCACTTTTACTCACGTGGGTTGCTGGCGCACTTTCTTTTGTTTTTTATCATCATGGAAATATTACGCAATGTTGATGAACGGAAAAAGCCTCCATTACGAGTATTGATTTCCTGGCCTTTCGTAGGATTTTTTCCCTACAATTGGCAAACAGTTGGAACAACTTGTGAACCGCGGATGTATGTTGTGACAAGACCATTCTTGTATACACCCGCAGCACACCCCCATTTATCCATATAAATTCCATTTATATTCATTTATCCATATAAATGGGGGTGTGCTGCGGGTGTATACCTCAGCTTAACCCCTCAGCGAATATATGCCTTATGTATGGTATAAGTTATCACTTCTCCAACATGTCTACGTACTATAAAACATGAAGGCAGTAGTTTGGAGCGAAATTCCTCTGCACGTGCTCCTGATGATATTAACTGATAAAAGTAACATTAGTGCTTCAATAGCAACGATGTTGAACCCGCGATCGGAAAGGTCAGGAATGGCGCGGAGTGGCTATTGTGAGAGACGCACTGGCTTATGCAACAAGAGGGTTTATCAAATCTGATGGGGAATAAACTACCTCGTTCTTTCTGCATTTATCCCAATGTATTAGGGGTCCACTTTTTCTTAACTTTTGTTTTAGTCGTCATCTCTTTCAGCTATCTCATAGTTTCTTTGGTATTTTAATTATAAATCCATAAACACATACAATAGGGATGTTTACTGACTAAAAAAATGTGATTCTAATTAGTCCGTCTTTTAGATTTTTGGAAAATATTGGATACGTAGGTATTTTTTGTTTCATCAAGTCAATAAAAATTTACGAAGATAAAACGCGTCAAAGATTTGACGACTGGTAAAAACTGCCATACTAATGTCTTAGAATATGACGTAACAGAATTTTTAAAGCACTATAGGTGAAAAAAGAAAAAATACGTGTCCAATATTTCTTGTGAATCTATCTGACATGATATATTAAAATTCTATATATGTTGTCCGCCCTCAAAAATGACAACATAAAATTAAGCCAATTGGCCACATCGCGCTTAGTTACGCACCAACCTCTCGCGCGATGCTACGTTTGTTCTTAATTTAAATCGTGTGTGCAAACCTGCGCGAAACATAAAGACAACAGGCATCCCGCTGTACGGTGTCATATTTTCATTCCCTTTCTTTACGCGTAAAAGTAGTTATATAATATTTTCGCCGTGAAGCGCCGCCATGTTAGACGTGTCTATATTATAATACGCCATTGGACTGATTAGTTTTTTTTGTTAACTACCCTTTAATAGACCCAAGTTAACAAAAGTAGCCATACAATATAATTGGAGTCATTTTTGATCGTTTGGGTAGCATAAAATAAATTAGGTTTGTAGAAAGAGTACATATAAGTATAGGTACTCTTTACATTTTGCATTTTCTGTAATAAATGCATCCATCTTGAAAATATTCTTTCATTAACAAAATGTACGATCATGCTAATCATCTTTCATACTCAAATAAAGCATTGTGTAATAGTTATTATTTTTTCATATTTACGCGTAAATTGTTTGCGTCCTATCAATCACACAAAAATAATATTTACGAGTATCCTCGTATATCATCAAGCTTCCAAAAGAAATCGACCTTCACAGTCGTAAAAACGCGACAACATTTTGTAAATAAACAAACAAAAACCAAACTTTTCTTCCGTCTCATAAAAGGAAATGCTCTGACAATGATTTTTCACAAACACATCACAATGGCATATTAAAAACAATTTTATTTTGCCATTGTTTTAAAAGTAAAGCTGTAACAATAATCTCACCGTTTTTAAAGCTACGTACAGACACCAGCGTATCGAGCTTCTACAATCTGTCTAATCTATTTAATGGATTTTCGACTTTATTGCTAAAGCATTAGGTTCAAGATTAATTGGGAATATTTTCCGTTTTGGGTAGCTTTATTTGCAGCCGTCTGTATACAAGATCATACTCAATGAATCCCACGTATTTATGAGTACAGTTTCAGCGTAAACCCGCTTAAATTATCGCACGCATACACTCATGTTTTTACGACGCGTTAAAAACATAATATCTTTAATATTGTGCCAACTACTTAATATATCATAGAGGTAACTACTAAACGTATCGTGTAACCTCTGCCTTACATCATTACGGCGTCCTAATTTAGATTAGGCCTAATTTACTTTTAGAATGTTTAAGTAAAGAAATGTTATTTTAGGATACTTGGAATCGGTGACCGCTTCGTTAGTTTAGTGATTGTAATCGCTACAGCCGAGCATGAGGTTCAGAATTCGATCCCCAGGGTGCTTACTCTGGAATATAATTCCGATAGATCGATATTGGTCAAACGTCAGTTGCATGAGTTAAACATCAGTGATTGTCTGACAATTCCAATGTCGTTCTATCGGAATTATATTCGAGAGTAAGCACGCAAGTCGGGCGAAGTGTCATTTTACTTTTGCATTAGGAATTTCTAAGAAGCAGCGATGGGGTATGGGTTTGTGCCCGGTTGATAGCAATAAGCTCACTCCCTATTGGTCCTATTAGATAAATAGGACTTAACAGAACTGAAAAAATGTGGGTGTACTATTAGGTATTCCTTTGCCTAATATTTTAATTGAAAATTGTCATATATGTAGGACTTTAATTACCACTGATTGTCGTTTAGAAACGAAAATTATGCTCAATTTATTTTTCATTTTGAATAGAAACATTTTGTTACAATTTCTTTTCATGTTTGATGTGAACGTTTCATATATTTCGTAACCTACATTATCTACTTTAATCTTTCAACGCTTATAATTTTATGAAAAATATCAGTTTGAACTGTCTCATAAATCGACTCCAAACGACTTCTACCTTCTACCTTCGACTATTGTAACAGACTTTGAACATGACTTACAAACATTCTCTATATTTTGTAATATTTTTATTATTTCTTATGACCTACAACGTTAACCAGGTCTTTGAACCACGGTTAATAATATTTTAAACACTTATTATTATTTTATTGTGTTTTAAATAAAACTAAAAACTCTAGAACATAGTAAGTAGCAACAAGAGAATAGAAAAATTGAGAGAATAAAATGGATAGCATTAATTTGCATTTAGAACTCCGTAGGATTCAATCTCGTTTTAATCTCCTCAGTCCTCAGCCTGTATAAGAAAAAAAAATTTTTTTGATCTCAGGACGGATTTAGATCAACTTTTACTTACCTACTTGTTCCAGTTAACGAAAAACTGGCTCCAAAACTCCAAAGTAAGTAACCCAAGATTTCATGTCTTATTAAGTGTTCAGTAAACCGCACATAAGGTAAGAGAAAAAGGTGTTCCAACACTTCAAAGGAAACTTGAAATAAAGCACCTATTATTGAAGCTCCAATTCACCTCACATACCTAGGGTAACACCCTTAAGATATTCCTAGTAACCATGTAACATGGGTAATACGACGAATTTCTATATTTGTATGAAGATAACACATGGGTGTATCAATCCAGTTTCATCATCGAACGGAGGAAGCTTGTGTCATTGGGAACAGTCATTGTTTACCCCAACTGCATTTGCTGTTTCCAAATCTTGGAAATCTCTAGTGAGTTGTGGAAGGGCTAATGTGTTTTCATAATTTGCAATTCCTAGACTCCATTTAGGAAGAGAAACTCCACATTGAACCGGATAAATTAGTTTTTGTTCCAAATATTTTGAGCCAGGGAAATGAATACCTACTGTTCTTGACGTCCCAAGGTCGGAAAGTACCCCGAACCCTGACATCTCAAGGCTTTCACCCAAAAATACATTTATTAGCGGCTCCGAATACAAATTACACACATAAATGGAAGATCAAAGTGTAAACATTAGAAGATCAAAGATAAACGCGATTAAAGGGATAAATAAATGATTTTATTGTAAGTTTCAACTTTCGACATGATACAGAGGGCATGTTTCAGTGCATTTCATATTCCGATGACAGTTCCAATTTCGTGAAAGCACACAGTGTGAACATCTACACGTCGGCGATGTTCGGGCACTCTGACATAACTCGGCCGTGTATTTTGCAACACGCTCTATAAATAATCTCGCTATTCGACCATCCAAAATAAACAGTGTTTATTTTATGTTGCGTCGTTATAATTATAGTGCGGTGTCTTTAACCGCTAATGAGAGCTTACTGTCTTACACGTAATACGAATATTTTCTAAGAATGTTTGGTCTCTGCTGCCGGTGCCCCATATCTCAACCACGCGATCTTTTTAAATTAAGCGTCGCGATAAATCAAGGACGTCGTGAGCATTTTTCATGGAAAAATATAGCGTCTTTTTAAAGTAATGAAAATACGAAGAAAGGTAAGGAAACGGCGGCCTACTAACACCAATATCAAATATGGACGAAACAAAGATATTGCTTATTTGGAACGTGGAGTGTTTAGATGAGTGTGTGGGTACTACAGCTGAACGATTCCTGTTTACTTCGTATCCATCTTTCTTCGCCCCACGCGTAATATCGACGTGGCCGCCTGCTCTTATTTTAAATGAGACTTTTTATGTCGAATTTGGCCTAAATACTTACGTGTCAGTACGTTCCTACCTTCGTTTTTTTGTGACAACAATACCAAAGCGACGCGTAAATGAGACATTTCCTGTTCAAAAGGAGATGAAAGCTTTTATATTTTTCAACGTCTCGATGCAGTTAACATGATAAAGTAAAAGTTTACTGAATGATTCAGACAGCAGTTATATCAGGAGACAAAAAATCTTTAGCTTTTCTTTAAATCGTTTCGGCTAAGTCCGCTCTGTCCTCATTGGTGGTATTTACAACTATTTGTCGCATCTACCACCACAGGTGGTGGTTGCGTTTGTTTCAGTCATATTTGCTTCTACATGCTCATTACCTTATTGAAACAATTTTTGTCCATACAACTTGGTTGACCATTCTGTTCCAAAACCTATTTTGTAAATCGTTGTTGGAGTATTTCTTTTGTTGAGATGAAGTCGAGCAATAAGTGGTAATTTCTTTAAATGAGATTAAAAAGACATGATTACCTTCAACCCATTTAATTTTCTGATAATAAAGACCATGAATACGCTAAAATGTATTAATTCCAGAATCGCGGAAACTGTGAATTTATGGTTCCTCGAACGTATTATATATCGCGGTTTACTACACCGTTCAGCTTCTGATAAACTATAAACCTACATCTGATACCTTTCACGATATAAGGGAAACTAATAAAACAATTCTTTCAGCAACACATGATATCATGTGAAATCTTTCATAATGTTTATTTGAAATCATTCCATCATTTTTATTTGTGGTAACTGCGGTAAGGTTTAAAAAATACTAAAACCTGTTTTATTTGGGACGTGTTATTTTATACTATCAAAGGAATTCGATTTAAACCTAAAATCCGGCTCGAAGGACCAAAACAAAAAACGATTTTGGACATGTACCAAAAAAGTAACCAGTCTTCCGTGGAACTCTAGTCATATTTTACGTATAAATAAAAAGTTGTAAGACATTAAATTATAGATACAAGTTTGGCTGATGATGTCCTAAATAGCCGCCTTAGCGATGAGAAAGATCGACAAGAACAAAACAACTGTAGAAAAGAAATAAATGAATGATGATGATCTTTTCCGTCAATGGCAATTTATCTTTAAATATATTTGGTCCAAAATTCATTGTAACTACCTAACAAACAGCTTAAATCAATCCTGTTAAAGTCTTCACAGCAAACGAGTCTCCCAATTTATAAGTGAAATATTAAGAGGACGACAAAGGCCAAAACTTAGACATAGAGACAGACTTAATATTAGGTAGGTAACAGTTCCATTAATACAACATTAGCAAAAGGGTTAAAGTAAAACCTACGCAATCTGCTCTTTATTCAGCGTCGATTATCTTTACAGGCTCAAGTTTAAGGGTCACCCTTTTGCCCTATATCGTCAATCGTTTCGTATTAAATCTCAGAATAATGTACTGTAAAGTCTTTACGAATGAATTTTTATAAGGGTAACTAAAAATAGAATATTATGGAGACGCTATTTGCTTTTAAATGGGTACAAGTCCAAGGAATCATGTTGCTACCCAAAAGTATTTTAACAATAATATTGTAAAAATACTTTAATATATGTTGCTTCCTGGAATTTCCATTACAGAAAACTAAGTCTCCAAAAGACTATGTCACGAAACGGAAGCCAAAAACCACATTTTGAATGTGTGTAAAATATCGGATTTCGGGAACAACAACATGGATTTCGAAGCAATTTCTTAAATTGCTAATCTGGGGCCAATATAGACGACATGCAGGAGCCAAGTTAAACATTTAATTTTGTAAAAACAATACACCGAAATATCGCTTTCATAAATTGAAAACGTACGCCTGCCATATAAGACGAGATCTTTCTTTGAGTAAAAAAAATAAAAATGTTTTCTTTAAAAAGCTACCCAAAACTGTAAAAATTTCCCAATCAACCTTAAACCTAATGCTTTAGCGATGAAGTAGAAAATCTATTAAAGAAATTTGACAGCCTGTAGGTTCATGTGTTGGCGCCTAAACCTATGTGGTGTAAACTTAACCTCTATAAATGACAAGATGATGATGTCAGAATAAGTTAGATTATGTAGGATAAAGTTTTTTCTTACATAAAAGTCATAATAAATTAACTCATTAACATTTTAAAACTAGCGTTTTATCAAGAAAATTCTACCTTTACTGAAGGTTTTCCGCATTAATTTGCAGACAACATTATTTCTTTTCCCTGCACTAGAAAAAGAGAAAACAGTTCTATGTTACTGACATTATTTTTCCACTTGTCTTCCGCAATACGCAACGCATTGTAAACTGCCGTCTCCAACAAATATTTTGCACCAGAATTAAATCTTTCGTGTCAATGACGTCACAAAATGTTCAGAATTTTTATTGTTTTTTGCAAAAGTGTGTTAACCTTTAAAAAACAATATAACGGGATACGGTAATTTATGAAATGAATCTGAAAGATTGATGAATGAAAACTCAATAATACGAGGATAAATCTTTCAGCAAAGTTTTATTCATAACATAAGCTGAAAAAAGTATCATGTCATTCATTACAATATTCAGAGTTTTCTTTTGTATTTTTTGTGTAAATATTTACGATATTAATTTCTCCATCTTTAATTTGTTTAGTTTTGTTAGTACTTAAGTTAAAGAGACCAATCGTAGCCTAAATATAATATTAATCAAACTTGTCAGTCTCATTTTAGGCCTCAAGTTCTTCAAGTGAGGGATTAATTTTGAAACTAGCTAGACGTCTGTCTTTCAGGGCTAATGAATTAGTTGAACGAGAATCCAATAGTGACCTAAATATCGAACTTAGACTAAATACTTGTAAGTTACTAGGTACTAAAATCTCGAACAGTTTAAGGGCTGGTATCGATATACAAGAATTTATTGGCACCTGAATGACTTTGCAAACATTGGAACACATTGTATTTAAAAAAACAAAGATAGCATTGTGAGATTTGATTTTTAAACCGTACCTACAGATCCTTTTTTCATTTAAAAAAATCATGTCTCTCTTATTCTATTATCCTTTTATCTTACAGAAACAAAACTGCCTTTGATTCACCGAAATTAAGTGATAAATAAAATAGTGCCAAGTCCTTTTAACGCGAACAGACCAGGAAGACTATTTGTGTCCTCTGTTTTATTCAGTTTGAGCAAAGAGCTTCTGCCGAATCGGCCTTTATGACTGCGCTCACGAACTGGATGTGTCGTACACATACTAAAGAAATTAATGTCAGAAGTATCGTAAAAACAAAATCGTGGTCTGTGCAAAGGCTTGTCGAATTTGGGATGCATAAGTGATATGGTGCAGGATACGCGGTCCTTTACAGATTTATAAATATGCAAATCTAAGTGTGGGAAAGGTACAGGTTTTGCAGTTAGAAATGCAAAGTAAATGTAAGATTGTGTTTAATATTATAATTAACACAAGCGGACGTCACGCGATTTCACCCGCGTAGTTCCCGTTCCCGTGGGAATACAGGGATAAAAGTAGCCTATGTTACTCAGGGTGAATGTAGCTTTCTAATGGTGAAATCGGCGCAGTAGTTTTTGAGTTTAATCGTTACAAACATACACACACACACACAAATACAAATCTTTCCTCTTTATAACACGGGTATTATAGTGTAGATAACATAACAGGAAGCATAGGCAGAAGTGTTTCTAAAGTAAACCGTCATATCGTCAGTTATATTTAAGTCCCATGCAAAAGGGAGCGAGCCTATTGCCATCAACCGGGCATAAATAAAATAAATACTAATAAGCAAATGTTGTATCGTTTTGATATACAGTTGTTTCGTTTTAACTTAGACACCATACGAATCGTTCTTATTTCTCCTAAAATGTTTTCTAGATTCGTTATCAACATTTTCGCTCCCTCCTTTAAACCATGTGAACTTCTGGTCTACCTCGACGGTGTACATAATAAAGTTACCCTTTTCGGGTTTATTGCGCCGCGCGCCGTCCGTGTAGCGAGGCGCGACTGTCTTTTGTCTTAGTGTATGCCGACACTGGGAAGAAAGAATCGGGACACGGTAGTGCACATAAAATGCTATCCGTCTGGCTACTTTGTTGCTTTCATGATGTATTGTAGTTCAATTTGAGCCTCAGACCAAGTAAAAAGTATAGACGGAACTCTGCGAACAGCAAAGTGAGGCCGGTCAAAGTACGCCTCGCCGTGTACATACACAAAACACGCACACACGTACAACATAAACTACGCCCTTTTTATTTGGTCTGAGACGTGTGTGCGTGTATGCGAGGCGTAGTTTGACCGGCCTTACTTTGCTGTTCGCAGAGTTCCGTCTATACTTTTTATTTGGTCCGAGATTTGAGCATTATGTATGCCTAAGTGGCGGCACACCTTCCTCGACCTTCGATAAGTTCGAAACTTCAAAGTTATAATATCCTTGAGATAAAAAAGTCTCTAATTATTATTTTATTTTCAAGTATTGTCAATTATTTTTAACGATGTTCTTACCTAGACATGAGTTGCTATGGCCGACCTGTCTTTAAATATACTTGTTTGTTCACTACAGGATCTGATGGACGCTACCGAAGCGCCAAACTAGTAGCTCAGTATTGGGCCGCAACACTTTAGAATGCCGAATCTACACGTTACGAAGACAAAACCTAGTGTCCCAACCCCAACCCAAAATTCAAAGTGTAGGGCAACATTTAAAAAAAAAACGCTGAGCGCACTCTTGGCTCTTGGCCACACTTGAAATGTGTTTAATAGTTCTTCAAAAATAGAGACATGATCTTATTTGGATCAATAAGATCATATCTCTATAACTTTGCGAAACACACAAAACCCCGTAAAATCACAGGTGCGTGTCTTGTCAGACCAATACCAATGGATTACTGTTCTTTGTAACGGTCCTTGGGTGGTCAATGATCACCACAAGACTTCTACGGTTCATAATGATGATGACGATGAATAATAGTCAAGAGTATTGACAGGCAACTAGTCATATGCTTAACTCACTACTGTTCTGCCCATGTTTTGCCCAGCATAGGAACAATTAGTACTTTGATATTCATAGGTACTTTTACGACACAATGTGCTTACATACGTCACAATTAAGTCAATACGTAAATATTTAGATAGATGTTGTGCATGGTACAATACATGTCATATGTAGTGTCACCTAATGTAATCTAGCATAGTGGACCGATGACCTGGTGAAGTTGCGGGGACCCGCTGGATGCGAGACGCACGGGTCCGGTCAATGTGGCGACAGCTGGGGGAGGCCTATGTGCAGTAACTGTAGACGTCTTTTGGCTGAAATGATGATGATAATAGTGGACACAACCGCGAGTGTTAAGCATGAGGTCTTGGGTGCGGTTTTCAGTTCTTACAAAGTATCATTGGGTTTTCGATTAGAATTTTTTCAATAGCAACCACGGAGTCTAGATTCGTGCCCTGTGCCGTGTTACCAACAAAAGGCTTGCTCCTTGTAACATTTAACTTAAACATAATTGGCATACTTCAAACCCTTCGTGTAATACGAAGTTATGTTATGTTATATTTCAAACTCAAAAACAGCCTGAACACCAAGCTTTGGGTATCATTTACCTAACAGTGGCATAAGTTACCTAAGTATTAAAGACATAGATCTATTTTTTACGTACACACGAACCTATTTAGCCATGTGAACGTGTAAAGCCACAGTCCCGCATTTAGCCCACGCTTCCTGCATATCTATCGGAGCCGCAGATCTTCGACACTCGCGTTACAACTAATAGTTACATACATTACACAAACACTCGCGTATTCGGAAGTTGTTTATTGTAAGATTTATACTCTGTTTAAACTGAAAATAATTTAGATGTTGAGGTATGATCGTGGTGGAGAATTTCTTGTTAGATCATCGATTTAGACTTAAACTCGGTTATTTTATTAACACGCCGGTGGTTTAGTCCGATGGGACTTCCCTTTCACTCTTACAACTGTTTTAACTCCTTTAGGATGTACATTTCCAATAACCCTCCGTTCAAAAGCTTCTTCTTTAGGTCAGCGTTATTTGATAACGTGAATAAATTAATCTTTATTCGGTAGGTTAATGTATCTTTGAATACAACGTAATGAATCATATAGCTGGAATACCGTAAGAACGGGTATCGTATTACCCAGTTATTGAGTTGTGGAGGTCAGATAGGCAGCTGCTCCATGTAAAACACTGGTATTCAACTGCATCCTTTAACACCGGCAGCCGACCCCAATATAGATCGGAAAAGGCTAGGCAAACTATGATATTGTGATACCAAAAAAAAATATTGTAATATGATAAAATTATAAATAAACAAAGGATTTTTTATGGTTCCCGATAGACCACGGGTTCTCTTTCTCTAAATCAATCTAATATCCATCGACACAAACAACTCCGAGGCTTCAATAATATTGATACAAATCCCAACAAAAACGTAAACAAAAACCCGTGCGACCGGAATGACGATCCAATTAAAAATACGTCATAATTACGTATTTCTTCCTTTACGTCACAAACATCATCATCATACTTTTCAAAGATAAAAGGGAGAGTAGACCACAAGAGGTTTCAAGAAGTCTTGGAATTCGTTACCGTATCTCTTATTTAATTAGTCGGGGCTTCGTTTGTAATTCCTGTATTTTCTAGAAATAAACAATAGCGTGATAATGCTGTATTTTTTACTGGAGCTGTGTCATCAAATTCAGCAAATCAAATCAAAATCATTTATTTCAAGTAGGCCAGTTACCCAGTTACAGGCTCTTTTGAATAGTCGAACAAATACTAAATTTTAATAAACTAAGCTACAGTCCCACTCACAAGGCATAATAACTGTCAGTGTACTGTAGTTGCCGATTCCAAAGCGTTGGTCTCATGAGAAGAATGGCATAGAAACTTCATGGACACTTGCATCTCATTGCTTCAAAGTATTACGAAGATTTTCAAAATATCCATACAACACACATACATAAACTCTGTTTTCCTTAAGCGTAGGCATGCAGTGACTGTAAAAAGCGCAGTGTCTGCTATGATCCTTTTTTTTTCGGGGGTCGGGAATCATCAAACTACCGCTCCCACTCTCGGGCAGAGCGAAAGGGAGTGTCAGACTTCTACTGACTAAAAACCACCCATGTTCCTTCTTAGCCCCTGTGCCGAGGCTGCGGTATCTCTTTCGACCAACCCACAGCCCCGACGGGATCTGCTATGATCCTTACATACTCCTTTGTTAGGTCCAAGGTTGCATGAACTACGCATATGGCACCTGCCTTTCTTAAAAACATCACCATTGATTAATAGGTATATCTTTCTAATTATAAAATAAATAAAATTAAATAAAAATATTTTTATTTTTATTTAATTTTATTCTATTAATATTTTTATTTAGCCTTTTATTCCATGCAATTACAAAATAATTTTACAATATTGGATTTTAAATCACAAGCTTGTATTGATTATTATCAATTCAGTTATAAATTATGTACCTACCTAATAGAATAAATTGCAGTAATCACATACATCGTTAATTCATAATATAGATAGATTATTATTATTTTTAAGATTAATCAATATTCACTATTATTTATTTAAATTATTATTTTATTTCTTAATTATTATTATTACTTATTCAACTTATTATTTTTAATTTTTACGTGCAAGGACCCCTCTCAGGTGAAGGCCTCCTCCAAAGATTTCCATTTATCTGTCTCTGGCGACATAAATCCAGTGCGGTCCAGCGACTTTACTAATGTCGTCCTCCCAGCGCGCGTACGGTCGACCGACGCGCCGCTTGCCTTGTGGACCTTCCCATGTAGTTACTTTCAATGTCCATCTCTTATCTTTGAGCCTAGTATATCTTTCTCATTAAAATATCATAATCTTCTTGCCCTTGTTCTATTATTGTGGTCGGCGCAACATGTTTCCTTCTTCCAGTAAACCCTGTCAGACGTCATTCACTCCTTTCTTTTTAAAAATACTTAACCCAAAATTCCATACTACACATTTTACTTAAGAAAGCAGCATCACCATTAATATATGTTCCGGTGTAGACAAAAACTGTATTGTTTACCGCCTAACCTATATGTTTGAGAGAAATAATTGCGCACGCGCACCGCTCCAGTGAGCTTCTGTTACATGTGTTACGAGTTGTTAGATCAGATCTGAGAGTCGTTAGCTACCGAGAAATGTGGACGTGAAGTGGGGCGCGACGGTCGCTTGTCGCTTGAACCCTGGCGGCCATAGACTCTGGCGGTTATAGACGCTGGCTGCCATAGACAACGACCATAGACGTAGGACAACGGCCCTGGCGTGTTTAGACGTCTTCGTTTCTGAGTTCGCTATGTTTTTTTAGGATTGTTTGTCACGAAAATGAAAAATACTACATTGAACTTTTATATTTCTCTAATCTAGTTCACCCACTGAGAAGTTAAGGTAATTTTTCCACGGGAACGTACGGCTGAGATAAAAATATGGTCTAGGTCATGGATTTTCCGTGATACCGATCTGTTTTCACCCGAATCCATTCAGCCGTTAAAGCGTGTAAAAGCTAACAGACAGACATTCAGATTGAGCTACTTTAACATTTGCAATGTTCGTATTCATAAACTAAAGCAGCTTATTTCAAAGCTAGGAAAAAAGTTTGTGATTTTTTAAACTCGAATCAGCATTCCAATCATCTAGCTCGGTTTGATCAAACTAGCCGCGTATAGAACTAAAATATATCATAGATATTAGACCAAAGCAGTCATTACTCAAAATAGTAACATTCCGCTAATGACCATCGCCTACACTACAGAACCCGTTTACTTAATTGGCTCCTACGATTTGAACTAACATCCGCCATTCCAGTGCAGCTGTGAACTTCTTTCAACCTAAAATGCTCTAAAAACGTCTAAAATGAATATCTGATCATAATTTTCTTAGGAAAATTGCCAAAGAAATAATGCATTTGGAGTCGCTCAGTTCGAATCTGAGGTTAGGTACATCTGTATGCCCTAATTGGCAAATGTACTAAAGAATCGTCACAGAAACTCCTACGCATTGTGGGAGAAGAATTTCCGACAATGTTGTAACAAGCACTTATCGGAAAAAGAAATGAACTTTTGTAACTGATATTTAGTGCCATTTGAGTCATATGCCAAGTAGTCTAGTTATGTGCCAGATCGCTCGTCAAGTCATAAGTCTCGAGTTCGACCCCAAAACACGCACCTCTGATTTTCAAATTTACGTGTGTATTGTATAATTATCACATATATCAATGAAAATAACATGAAGCCTGAGAGATATTTCTCAACGACATGTAAATCCAAGTCAGCGACCTTTAGACGGTCGCCAGGTTAGCCACTAACCACACCAAAAAATAGGAGTTTCCGGTAGCAATTTTTCCGCAAAAATTTTTTTCGCTGTAAAATTTGATCCGCTAATGCTTATATCTGAAGCATCAAACGGGAAAATAAATATGTAATCCATGACTTTATCAGTCAAGGTCTCTCCATATACATAGTTTCTTTTTCGATTTTAGCTAACGACTAAAACATGAGATCCTTGTAGATTTTTTGTATCTATGCCGTCAAACTTTGCTTACCAAAGAGTATCTTATATCAATCTAATCAAATCTAGCCACAAGTCCACAACCTCAACTCATATCTGGGGGCACGGCAGTGCCCCCGCCAAGTCGAGCAATAAAGCGGCACGGCCGTACTATCCTTTTCTCGAACCAGTTCAGGCCGTTTTCGACCTCCTATAACTTCGTTGTGAATTTAAATTACATCTTAAATGGAAAACGTGACGTTTATTTATATCTGAAACTATATTTTTAAATTCTGAAATATAATATATTTTTAAATTCTGAAATATAATATATTTCAGGATTCAAAAATATAGACGTATATTAACTATTCTTTAGGTTCATGAGGCTATTATTTCGGGTTGAAACTGAAAACGTCTTAGGAAAAATATGATATTCGGATTGAGATAGAAATGCCGAATATAGTTCAATATGACCCGTTTGGCCCTTTTGCTTAAATTCGTTTTAATCAGTTAATTTTAAATGCATTTTATTTATCTGAAATTAAATCAATACTTCGCATGCAATAATTAATTGAATAATTTGAAATTGATACAGTTTTGAATGGAATTTGTTTATCGCGTAATTGGTCAGTTCACTACCAACTTGACTGATTAATTAAAGTATTAACAAAGGTATCAAACCTCAGTAATCTGATTGCAATATTCAATAGCCCAATCTCGTTGGTTGAAGGACTTTTAAATTATTTAACTTTGCTTGTGTATTTTAAACAATCTAATATTCGTGTTTATTATGTTACAGGTATGTTCAAAAAGCTGTTTCATAAATGATATAGAGAAGTCGTGACGTATGTATGCAACTTTTATCTATAAACAATAATAGTGTAGTTGACAAAAAAAAACTATTTAGTCCGTCAGATAGATTTCCAAAAACGTCAAGACGTCACATTTTTACCACAAAGTGACGTCACAAGCCCTAACTCCTAATCTTTGACACCTTTTATTTTCGTCCATTTTCTATTAATTTGATTAAACAAAAAACACGTATCCAATATTTTTCGATAATCTAACAGACAGACTAAACAGAATCTATGGAACAAATTCCACAACCTGGAAAGAATGACGTACCTAAAAAATAATACGAACAGCCAGTATCACAGCTTGCATAAGTCACAAAATCCGACATTGACGCAAAAGTTGACGTAATTAGGCGATCCCCCGCCGCGTCTAATATAACAGACACCACTGGCCACATTTTACGTCAACTATTACCGTTACCTGTCCTCTTTCGTCACTCCTTCGGTCTTCCCTACAAATACTAGTCTATTTATAGCCAAGTCTACGTAAGCCAGTGATTTACAGCTTTGATGGCGACCTTGCGATAATTACTGGCAACCACTAGTTAAAGTTTACGGAAATTATTATTTTTAGCCGCGAAAAGCGGAACCGTTTGAATAAACTAAGCGGAGTTTATATTTAAACTGCAGGCTCTTATGCGTTTTTAATTTGGTAACACGTGTTTAATTGGTTTGGGGAATGTAGGGTAGTGGAAATTAATTTTTGCTAAGTTTTTGAGATGGTCGAAGCTCGCTGCGAGAGAAAGCTTCGTAGCAAAGGCAGCCATTAGTCTCGTATATTTTTAGAATTATGGTCTAAAAATTCATGTAATAGGTTCTTACGTTAACCCACGGGTTTGTCCGACATGAACGTTTCTAGTTCATAGTATATCCGCGTGCCTTCCAACTAAATCCTTTCGTCCATAAAGACGTGAAAAGGTAACAGACAGAGTTACCTTACTTTTAGTTTCGCATTTATAACATTTTAATAAACGAATAGTGTATGACCAGATTTATGAATGTCGACAAGGCAAAAGGATTTCTGTGAGACATGATGTTTACGTATTTCTATTAATTTATTAGGTGTGGGGATAATCAAACTTCACTCTTTAGGTTAACTTTCAATATGAACTTTTAATTTAACCTTTATATTGTATTGAGAAGTAATGTGACTAGTTCCTAGCACACGAACGGGACGAATGAATTACTGAACGGAGGCCAGGCGCGTACGCATGAATAGGTTCTTTGTCTCAGAAATATAAACAGATTAATATTTGCTGCTAAGTAATTTCTTAGAAACTCAACACGCCCCCTCAAAAATTAATCGGTAGTTATACAAACAAAAATCGATATAAATCGACTACCTAACTAAATCACATTAACTTCCAAATACTTGCTGGGGAATTACAATTTGGTCCAACATTCGTTCGAGGGTTGAGGAAAACCCAGTAAAACCTTCAACCAGACCAATTCAAATCAAAATCAATACTTAAGTTAAATATAACTGACTTAAGTTCTAAAGTCAACAAAAATATGTACTTCAGTTGTACTCATTAAGTTATGTACACACTATATCATATTATATAATTATAATGTATGTACACTATACACTTATTTACACTATCGCTGTACTCCCATTTGAGATCTTAGCTTTTGGAAAGTGATTGCAGGTAGAGCTTTTGTCAATGCATCGGCCAACTGTTCACCTGTGGGAATATAATTTAATGTTATTACATTTTTCTCAACTTGTTCCCGAGAAAAGTGATATTTTATGTCAATATGTTTTGACCGTTTATGACATGTTGGGTTATTGGCTATACTTATACAGCCATTATTGTCTTCATAAATGACAATTGGTACAGTGATCAGTATATTTATACTGGCCGCTAGAGACTTAAGCCACAATGCTTCTCTAACTGCCTCAAACAATGCCATATACTCGGCTTCAGTTGAAGAAGCCGCGACTGACGATTGTTTTCGTGTATTCCAGGAAATTGTGCACTGATTAAAAAGTTTAAACAAGTACCCAGTTGTACTCTTTCTATCATGTGTATCATTGCCACCCCAATCTGAGTCTACGTACCCACACAAAATATCATTGTATTTACACCTCTTATAAACCAATTTTAGATTAGTTGTGCCTTTTAAGTACCTTAGTACCCGTTTAAGACATTGCCATAACTCTTTATTATTTTTGTGTGTGTACCTACTCAGGATGTTTACACTGACGCTTAAATCGGGCCTAGTACAAAGCATAATATACATAAGGCATCCTATGACGTTTCGACAGGGTGCGTCATATTTCTCCTCAGAGTTCAATGCGTCATAATTTAACTTATTTTCTAAGGGGGTCGACACAGGTTTACACTCGTGCATATTAAACTTAGTTAAGACTGTTTTGATGTATGCACTTTGATCCAACAGCATTTGATCACTTTCTCTAGTGATTTTTATGCCTAGAAACAGTTTTATTTCATTTAAATCGGTCATTTCGAATTTGCTCATTAAATATGTTTTGAAATTAGTCATCGTATTAAAGTCATTACATACTACTACTAAATCATCAACGTAAAGCACTACGTATATATTTTTACATATATTCCCTCTATCTAGTATGTATATACATCTGTCAACTGATGAATTCTGAAATCCTTTTTCTTTTAAAGCGTGTTCGAATACTTCGAACCAACATCTAGCCGCTTGTTTAAGCCCATATAACGCCTTTTTTAATTTACAAACATAACCTTCTTTACATGATATACCTTCAGGAACCCTTAAATAGATTTCCTCTTTTAATTTACCATTAAGGAAGGCAGTTTTAACGTCCAAATGATGAATTAATAAATTAAACTGATTTGCAAAGCTAATAATGAATCTAAAACTGGCTATTCTCGCAACAGGTGCAAATGTTTCGTTGTAGTCTGTCAGATACTCTTGACTAAAACCTCGCGCAACTAAACGGGCCTTATATCGTTGAGGATATCCAAATTCATCATTTTTGACAGTAAAAATCCATTTACAATCTACGATGTTTTTGTTTGGCGGTCGTGGTACTAAAGTCCACGTTTCGTTTTTATGTAATGAATTAATTTCCTCCCTAATTGCGCTTTCCCATTTATATCTATCATTTCTATATTTAATTTCTGCAAATGATTTTGGTAAACTGTATAAAACAGACTGAGCGCACATCAAATAGTCTTTGTGATCAATTTCATTATAAGACACAGGGGTTTTGTCTTTAATCCTGTCACTCCTCCTTAATCCAGTATTTTTGTTTGTACTTTCAATAGAACTACTCATTGAATTATCAAAACGTACCTTGCTTAGCGTATCATGGTTCGATTTGCGAATTTTAGCAGGATTTTCATCTTGCCCACTAGATTTTAAACTATCTAGTTTCTTTTCAACATGGTCTGACCCACTAGATTTTAAACTATCTAGTTTCTTTTCAACATGGTCTGACCCACTAGATTTTAAACTATCTAGTTTCATTTCAACATGGTCTAACCCACTAGATTTTAAACTATCTAGTTTCATTTCAACATGGTCCGACCTACTAGATTTTGAACTATCTAGTTTTATTCCATGGTCACGAGACTTTTTTGTTGACACTGATTTAGAAGACACAATGTCCTTATCAGTTTTGTCATGAGAACTTCCAATATTCTCTTCAGGCTTCCAAGAAGGCCTGGACCTCAAAAAGGCAGTTTCGTCCACGATAACATCTCTGACCACTACAAACTTTTCGCAATCTGGCTTCCAAACTTTATAACCATTTGGTTCATAGCCCACCAGAATACCTTTCCATGATTTATCATCAAATTTAGCTTTGGTCGTTTTGTTATGCACATAAACAGTTGATCCAAAAATCTTTAAAAATTTTACTTCAGGTTTCTTATCGTGCCACATCTCATATGGTGTTTTTAAAAGTTTGAGAGCTTTAGTCGGTGTTAAATTTATTAAGTAAACAGCAGTCAAAACTGCTTGACCCCAAAAAACTTTATCTAATCGTGCACCACTTAAGATTGAACGAGCTTTCTCAGTAATGGTTCTCACCATCCTTTCAGAGACACCATTTTGCTGTGGAGTTCTAGGAACTGTTAAATGGTATGAAATACCCTTTTCAGCACAGTAGTTCTTCATTTCGGCGGATAAATACTCACCACCGTTATCGCAAAACAAGTTAGCTACCTTTAAATTAAATTTAGCTTCACTTTTTGCAACAAAGTCTTTAAACGCTGCATATACGTCTGATTTGTATGTTATCAGATACGTAACGCAATAATGAGTATACTGGTCAACAAACATTACGAAATAGTTTTTATTTTCAACGGTCGTTGGAGTGATAGGACCACAGACATCAGAACTGACAGCAAATAGAGGTCGATTTATGTGACTTTTGTCCTTGGTGTGATTAAACGGAAGTCGGCTTTGCTTTCCATTAAATGCAAGCTTCACACAATTCGTCATCCGGTACTACAGTGCTTAATTCACTTACGTCTTTAAACAACTCGTGCCGTTTTATTTCTATAAATTTGTTTTTACTCAAGTGACCGAGGCGCTGATGCCATAATTTATAATTATTTTTGTCACTAATGTATGCTTGGGAAACAAGACGACACACGTTTACAGACACTACAAAATCTACAGCAATTAGATTATTAAAAGACATACCTTTCATTACTGTTTTACCATTTTTGCATATCCTTGCACCGTCAGTACTGAATATGACAGTGTAGCCAGCTCGCTGCATTTTAGATACCGACAGCAAATTGTACGGTACTTCAGGGCAGTACAGAACACCATCCAAACATCCCTGGACACCCATGTTGCTAGTAACCTGCAGGGTACCTCTTTTCGTAGCTGAAATAAATTCGCCATTTTTAGCAACTGACATTTTAAGTGGTGTATCTAAAACAACAAAGTTAGTAAACAAGTCTTCTCTATTGATGATGTGATTCGAGGCGCCGGAATCCAGAATAAAAGTAACTTTGTTATCATCGTCTTGCGTTTCATGTTCGCCGGTCATGAAAGCAAGTCCTGAGAACTCATTCGATGCCGACTGTTTATTTTGGCTTATCTTGACTGACTGTAGTGTTCTTAGTCGGTCATTGTTATTATTGCCCTTTTGCTGATTCCTTTGTTTTAAATGGTAACAATCATTCCTTTTATGTCCTTTACGCCCACAGTGATGACATTTTACGAACTTAGCGTTCTCTTTCCTGCGTTTTATATATTTATTTGACTGTTTGTTATCAAATTTTCTTTTCTTCGACTTGTCATTGTTTTGCATTTCTATTTGCAACACTTTTTCGCTCATTTCGCCTGACTCATTTTTCAACTTCACTTCATGGTCCAATAGCCGTGTTTTAACGAAAGCTAATGTTATATTATCTTCCGATAACGTCTCGATCGCTGTAATGACTCCGTCATAAGATGAGGGTAAACTTAGTAGTAAATGAGCCACTTTATCGGTTTCTTCTAACTTCGCACCAGCAGCAAGTAGTTCAGTGATGAGATCATTGAACGTTGTAAAATGTTGTATGAGCGACACTTCACTTTTTAATTTCAACGACAACAACTTTTTTCTTAGTGCCAACTGCGTCGCGATACTCTTACGTTCGTACAACGTATCTAAATTTTTTTAAATATATTTTGCCGAAACATCTTCTTTAGCGAAACCAAGATAAGAATCGGAAAGATATTCTATGATCACACTTTTGGCAATTTTATTGTTTTTCTCCCAATTTTCGTTGCCAGGTACTGGGTCTTCGTCGATAATGTTTATCACATTTATTTCACTTAGCAACGCACGAATACGAAACTTCCATACACTGTACTTCTCACCGTCGAATGGCTTGATATTTCTTTTAACCTTGAAATAGTCCATTTTTTTATTTTTTTTTTTATTTATTGTTCAACGGCAGATTTTCAAAACTATTGTTCAACACAGTGAATATTTCACTCGCGCACACCTGGGCCCATAACCTATTAATTTATTAGGTGTGGGGATAATCAAACTTCACTCTTTAGGTTAACTTTCAATATGAACTTTTAATTTAACCTTTATATTGTATTGAGAAGTAATGTGACTAGTTCCTAGCACACGAACGGGACGAATGAATTACTGAACGGAGGCCAGGCGCGTACGCATGAATAGGTTCTTTGTCTCAGAAATATAAACAGATTAATATTTGCTGCTAAGTAATTTCTTAGAAACTCAACAATTTCATGTATGTAATAGTATAAATTGAAGAAGAAGAATTGATAAACTTATTTAGTGAAATATTATTAAATAACTTACATAAATCGTGTCGTAACATTACTAAAATTTATCTACACAAACGACATTTTTAACCACTCTGTTACACGAATTTATCGCCGTCATCATTTCTCAAATCCCTTAATTATATAGTTTTTTGTACAAAAAGATGCTGTTTTGAATAAATATCGGTGGTTTGTCAATAAATGTCGTACTAAGCGGTTTAAAATTGACCATTAGTGTCGTATCTCATGAAATAAATTCAATTTGTTATGTAGAATGCTGGTTTTCACTAAGAGACACCTGTGTATACGAATGCCCAAATACAAGCACTCTGTAGGATTTTCGACGTTCGGTTCAGCGTCCAGATTTGAAATTCCAATAATACAACAATATTCAAGCATTCACAGTTATTGATCTACCTAGTAGGTCTATTGGTGATCATGGAGTCCTGGGGTCAATTCCCGGGTCAGGCAAAGGGATATTGAGTTTTTCCATCAGAAATTTCTCCGTAGCAGCCCCGGAGTCTGGACTTGTGCCCAGTTAACGGCAAAAACTCACCACCTATTATATTATAACGGGACAGATGAGACCACAGATATAGATAAACCTAGATAACACAAGAGCAACACTTCGCGTCCCTAGCTTACGTACAAAAATCGTAAGTGGCCACTTTCGCGGTCAGTCTGCATCGGTGTACAGCGCTAGTCGGACGTCGGCGCTGTTACAAAAGGCGGGGGTCGGGGCGAAGGGGACGCCGTGCGAATCGGTTTGATTTTCCTATTTTCCATCACTTAATAATGCTAGTGACGTCATAATATGTAGTCAAAAAATGGCACGCTTGTTTTTCATACTGATCTTGGTACTTGTGTTGTCTATCGAAATGTGGGTGTAATATTAGGTACCTGTGCCTAGCCCTTCGGAGATTCCAGGCGTGATGTTTATGTTTTAATTGTTATTGAGTAAGTTTTCCAAAGTTCGAACTAAACATTTTCTAAACAGATGACGAAAACGGTTCCCTAATCACGCTTCTACCTAATTGTTTGTATAAATTAACCACAAAAAACCCAAGTGTATTTCAATAATATTTTTCATACGAAAGTATCTATCCGTTTGAACTTTTCTGGGAACGTTTACGTTAACATTTTATACAGTTTTTTTCCTTTATCGGCGGAGTAGATTTATTAAGTTTTTATTAGTTTACGATCATAAAATCAAATATGGTGTTTATAATTTTAATATCCACATTATTTTTGGTCGAGTTTAAGAGCTTTGTTTTTCACATTTTTCTTTTTACACATTCGACGTTTGGCATGTTTTTTGTCTCTGCCCTTCATAAATCAACTTAAAACATAATGTACGGAAGCAATAAAAGTAGTTAAATAACTTTCAGCTGCCAAACTATTATAACACAATTCTTTATGTTCCGTTTAAAGAATAATTGAGATGCTCCATCTCCTCCATTAAGCTTTTCCAAGAAGACAAGAAGACAAATATCTTTCTATCTAAACGGACTAAAATCCATTAGTTGCTTGATATATCTGTTTTATAATTAATCAAACGCTTAAAATAAAACAAAGAAACGCGTGCTTTTGGTATTTATGCTCTTCAAGTTATTTATAAGACCTCTGAAATAGGGTTTCCATGTCTTTCATAATTTTCGAATGGATAAATCAATCAGTTCGCGTTTCATTTTCGCGTATTTGTAAACTACTAACGGCGCATTTTCTGAGTTTAATGTTTAGTCTAGTTGTTTTTATCTGTAAGTAGTATGCCTCTATCGGTTATTTTAAACGAAACATGTTCACATGGTAACAGAAAACGTAAGGTTAAAAGTAGTATATTTTGTTTGTTTGATTTTCACTCTGTTCCAATAGGGGATCTGACTGGGTCAAAAAAATATGATTCTAATTAGTCGGTCAGTTAGATTATCGAAAAATATTGGATACGTGTTTTTTGTTTTATCAAATTAATAAAAATTGACGAAGATAAGACGCGTCAAAGATCATGAGTCCCCACTCATGATCTTTGACGCGTCTTAGGTGTTGGTGAACAGTGTACTACCATGTGATGTTTTCGAGGAATTCACGAGTTTTCGAAGCATTGTATCGTCTTTATTTTTGTTTATGTGAAAAAAGAAAAAATACGTGTCCAACATTTTTTGAAAATCTATCTGACGGACTAATTGTTATTTTTTTGTCCGATCCCCTATTGTAGGTCTAAAGTCCATATAAGCTTTTACCTGTGTTCATTAAAAATACATATAAGACCGAACATTATTATGATAACATAGACTCTCTTTGTATAAAATGCATAAAAGAGACTACACCAACTGTCGCTATCTATCCAGTTTCCGACGAAAACACGCGCAAGTTTCACAGCTTCCTGTAGATAAGTAAAACTTTCTGTGGCACTCTTACCCACGCATACACAAGAATAAACAACAACATTCATTTATTTTCAGGTAACTTTAATCTATAGATATACCTTACAGACTAACATAAATATGATTACTACATAAATTATAAAAGAAAGTCCTCTGCCGCGTCTGTCTGTTTGTTCGCGATAAACTCATAAACTGCTGAAACGATTTTCAAGCTGTTTTCACCAAAGCATAGAGTGTTTCTCGAGGATGGTCATCATCTACATTTTCTTACACTTAAACAATGGGTAAACTTTATTTTCCCGACTGATTTCTGGTCAAAACAAATACTTAATTAAATAACAATGAGAATCATTGACGCGTAGAAGACTGACATCATTCATAATTGTCAGGTTAATCATTTTCTGTATGAATAACTTCTATAGCGTCCCGTCAAAACACACATATCTACTCGTGGGTACGTATTGCAATATCTAAATTAAAAGAACTAACGTAAAATAAGAAAAGTTGTTCATCATCATCATCAGCCTATAATGTTCCCACTGCAGGGACTTAGGCCTCCTCTCTAGGAGAGGGATGGGCTATGATCTACCTCACGGGCCCAGTGTGGATTGGCAGATGTCATATGTCTTCGAATTTTTGGTTCTAAGACGTTTCCTCACGATGTTTTCCTTCCGATGAAGGTGTTAGTATATAATTTACACGCGGATGAATTCGCGGGTGAAGTGCTAGTAAAATATAAAAATAAATAAAACCTATTCCTATACTTAAGAACCCATGGTGACCCTACTCGGTGTCGTTCGCCTGATTTACCGTTCGCCACCGTGTGGTCACAGTAACGCACATTTAGAGTTACGACCATAGTCTACAATAAATTGTGGTCAACAAAGAAATGCAGCCAGCTATTACAGAGGACACCGCACTTCAGCGCTATTTCTGAAATGTCAAACTAGACCGAGGTCGAAATGTTACTATTCTCTGTGCTTTAGTTCTAGAATAAAACCCTATTTTTAAGTGCAGTGTCTTAAAGTTTTAGTGTGGAAGACTAGGTTTGGCATGCGACGTTGTCTACGTGGAGGTCGGGAATGATCCCACATGCACGCACTACCGAGATAAAAAAATATTCTATATCTACGTCTAGAAGATAGTACGTCTTTATCCCAAACATCAAATACTGTACTTACAACAATAGGGAAGTTTACTGATTGAAAAAATATGATTCTAATTAGTCCGTCTGTTAGATTATCGAAAAATATTGGATACGTATTTTTGTTTTAACAAATCAATATAATTGACGAAGATAAAACGCTTCAAAGATTTGAGTTTTCATTTCTTAGCGGTTAGTGACGTCACAACCCACCGTTGTGACGTCACTAACCGCAACCGAAAAAAGAAAATTGTGTCCTATATTCTTTGGAAATTTATCTGACGTACTAATTAGATTTCTTTTGTTAATAAATTACCCTATTAACACGTAAACCAGTTACAGACCGAAAGAGTATCTTTTGCATTTATAAAGCTAGTTTAAGTGTATTTTCACACATTCCGGGTACCCAGCGTTAACATCCCGGTTGTAAGTGATCCCTGGGATGATTCAAAGCTTTCATACTATAGATAGAGCAACGGTATCATGTGATAAGACGCTAAATGTTCTTGATTCCTCGAGCCATGTTGTCACTAAGTAAATGTCACAACGAAGGACAAGGATAACAACTACATATTATATACTTGAAGGATAACAATATGACCTTTCTACCTTTCTTATAGCACTATGTAACATCGCACTTACAATTTTGAAACCTAACACGTGTGCAATGAATACAAAATTGAACGTTGCAATCTGCGCTTATATACGAGGATGCTCCAGACTGCAAACATTTCATTGAACACATTAGTTATATATACACAAATCATATTATATTTTAGTAAAATAGCTAGTTTTACATACTACTGTTTACGAAGCGTTAACCAGATCAAGGTGAAGTTATACATATCTGCAATTCGGATTTACGGCCATTGTTTCCGTGAAAAATAATAGTTTTAGTATGCATAATAATCCTAAGGCGTAGAACTGAATGATAAAAATTTACGCAATTTGAAGTAGGCGAACTAAGGATATCTTAATTAGACATTCTTGATGGTACTTAAGAAGATAATTATATTTCCTTATGGCACTTTTAGGCAAGGATCAAATATAAGGGCTATTTTCAGTACCCGAAAACAAATAACTCTGCACATAATAATACTGTTTTTAGGGATACCTCAAAAGGAAGAAACGGAACCCTTATAGCATCACTCGTGTGTCTGTCTGTCGACCATTCCCCCCCCCTTATCTCCAAAACTACTGAGCCTAAAATTGTGAAAAAAATACAGAAATTTGTTCAACACTAAAATAACATTCGACTTGCACTTGGGCTTATCTTGACTTCGAGCAGACCTGATGAACAGCGATGAATAAGATTTAGGATAGAACGAGCGTTAATGCCTGTTCACTCTTGCGTTGAAAGCAGAAGGTGTTTTTTTAAACCGGAGGAAAATTGCGAATTTTAAGAGCTCGTAGAATAAAACTTGATTAGTTTTATGGTCCACACGGGAGGTCTTTTGGGGGGGGGGGTGATGATATGTCATCAAATAATCCACTCTGGGGAGAGTGATAGGGAGTGTCAGACTTCTACTGACTAAAAACCACCCATGCTTCTTCTTCCACGAACGCGCCGTCAACACGGCCTGTCGTCGTCATAAGACTGACGGACGAAGAGCTAGCCCATTACTCACCGTCCACAGGCCCGCATATATGCTGGCCGGAAGTCATGACGTGGCCAACGGGAGTTCCCGCGTATATGATTTTACACCTTGTATGCACCTGCACGGTAACCTTTAACCTGCAACGCTAAAAAACTAGGACAAATGTTCCCCACAAGTTCCACGTGTAGAAAACAATTAACTTTTAAAATACCAGCCAATAAGATTGGTTATTGGTGGCGGAGTTTTATAAGCACTCAATCACTTCCTACTTTCTCGCGCTACTCATGAGAAAAATAAATGTATTTCATTTAAGACTCGCTTTCCTTATAGTTCAGGTAACTTTTACTTTCTTTTGATCTGAAAGAAACAGTTTTCCTCTATATACGGAACAACCTTTTACAAATATACGGGAACTTTGTTGCAGAAATATACTTCTTTTACCTACGTTTTAAGATGGCTTCTATTGTTGTGTACACGAGGTGCGGCTGAAAGGGAACGTTAATACAAATATATACATACTAGCTGTTGCCAGCGGCTTCACCCGCTACAACTCGAAAATTATCCCACGGGAACAACTATCCTATGTGTTAATCCAGGTACCAACTATCTGTGTACCAAATTTTATCTAAACCCGTTCAGTAGTTTTTGCGTGAAGAAGTAACAAACATACACACTCACACACTCTCGCCTTTATAATATTAGTGTGATTCCTAGGTACTTGGATTATTCTATTGAGATTTACATTTCGAATTACAATGTGGTTACTTTCCAGCACCCACGATCAGGGCCGACCTTTAGCATAATATAAATGTAATGTAATCTATTTACATTACAACCTTCGAAGGCTCCACCTTAAGTGAAGCACTTACGTTTCTGTAACACAACGATAGCACCTCAACCATAAAGCAGAAATATCTGAGATACTTTAGAGGTTATCAGAATGAATGTCATTGAAAATATCCGAGTGATTCCATGTCTGAGTGACGTCTTAGAGCAGTTAGAGCAGAAAAAAATAGCCATTTGGAAATGGCTATTTTTTTCAGGCATCGACGCTCATTGGTTATTAGTTTTACATCTTACTTAAAACTAAATAACTATCATGCAGGAACACTAAAATGAAGATCACAATATTCACAATCGTAGGTTGGTTTAATATTAAGACGCGTTGAGGCCAACATGTAGCATGATAAACCTCCGAATTCTACTTATCACTATGATTTATAAGGTGATGAAAATCTCAAGTGAAAATTACAACTAACTTGTGAACACATACACACTTTTTTCTCATGAAGGACTAACTTTTGGAGGGCATTGTAATTGTCACAATCATTGTAACGACAACCAGTAGCTTGCAAGTACCAATAGGGGATAGGACTGAGTCAAAAAAATATGATTCTAATTAGTCCGTCAGTTAGATTATCGAAAAATATTGGATACGTGTTTTTTGTTTTATCAAATTAATAAAAATTGACGAAGATAAGACGCGTCAAAGATGGGTAGTGGGGGGTTGTGACGTCATTTGCAGGTGAAAAATGTAGTAACAGTAGTTTTTGTCCGATCCCTTATTGTAAGTAAAGTTTAATATCTTAACATCAAAGTGATTGCCATTTGACGTCATCCACCCGATACATTTCTATAGCCTCTTATTTGAGCTCTCTTTATGGCCTTAGTAACTCAACTCGGCTAATACCATCTTGAAGTATATAGGTGACCTGCTTTCGGTGAGAGGACATTAAGAGGGCTATTCAGGTTTCAGACTGGCAGTAGGGCTTTGTTTTCCACGTGTAAAGATAAGGCAGAATTGATTTTTCTATTTTTTTTTCTACTTTGTTCACATAGGAAAAAATAATGTATCTTGGATTCTGTTGAGCCTACATGAATAGATGAGTGCCCATGGATACTTTAACCTGTTTTTCTTTATACACGTCAAAACCGCTCCCATTTCAACGTTATGTTTGAATATTTGAGAATCCAAAACCTATTAGTTACCTCCCCCTTTTTTAATTTTTTTTTGCGGGTGGAAAATTATCGAATAACCCCTCCCGCTCTTGGGCAGAGCGAAAGGGAGTGTCAGACTTCTACTGACTAAAAACCAACCATGTTCCTTCTTAGCCCTCTATGTCGAGGCCGCGATAACTAGTATACAACCCGCGGCCCCGACGGGAGTTACCTCCCCTAAGGTTGAAACAGCAACTCCATCCTGCTATGTTTGCCAACACTGTTTAATTACGTCTATATTTTTCAACGCAGCGTCCGATGAAGGCACCTGTGACCTTTTCCAGTCATTTCCGGACTGCAATAACAATTATCTCAACCCACGCTGTTTCTCGATCAGTCCTGTATAATAAGAAATAGTACAGAAAGAAGGTTTCATCTGTAAGCAGTTCTATTTGTACACAGGAAAGTCCTTGACACCCCCATAAGGAAAGTACTGACCTACATATATCCTGACCTCTTCATAAAGCTGCGGAAGGCAGCGAGTGACTTTAGTCTGTAACATTGAACAGATAAAAACGTCTTTCGAATGATTAATGCTGGTATTATCCTACGCAGATCTGATGTTGCGAGGATTAGGCCCACGTCTGCATTCAGTCATGGATAGAATCTATCATCAGGTATCTTCGAGGCATGTTAAGGTTGAATGGATTTAGCTGGTGTGTCCTTCGGGTTGCGTGTTCGAATGTTATGTTTAGTGTGCAATCGATCACTCCTAAGTAGTTCCATAGACAGTAGACCTTTATTATGAAGATTAACCTTTAAAAGACTTCCAATACACGCTAAGTTAAACCTTGAGCCTTCTTTTATCACCCGATTTTTTTCACATTATATTTTCGAGTAGAACATCACAGAAATATTTACATTCAACATCCTTCACCGGTAAAATTGCAAATATAAAAAAAGAGATTTATCTTCAAGAATGTGATTTACGCGTCTGCTAACAGTTATCAGTTAGAAATTCACACAAAGCTCTAATTAAAAAATGTTCTTCATAAATCTATTGAGTGTACAGAAACCGCAATATGGGCCAAGGTGGTCTTGTCATTAATTTTGATTCGCCTTGTGATTGTTTTATAGGCATCTCTTGTGTTTTCTTACCCTCGGAGCAGCCGTAAGGAGCACATCAGTTTCTTAAAAGTTCTCGGTAATAACAAAAGCATTTTTGTGTAAATATCTCACGAATATGATTGGTTCTGTCATGTCAAATAGTGCGTGGGTGCTGACTGATGTCTGGTGGTTACCACGCGACCTTCCTGTTCTTACAAGGTTTATAATTATTAGAAGTATATTTTTATGACACCGTGTTTCGTTTTTAGCTATTAAAATGAGGTAACCTTCGTTCTGATCTTATAGATTGTTGTTATTTTTGTATCAGGGACGGTTATTACGTTTTTCCGGCTCATCTAGATAAGTCAAGATCCTTCCGATAGGCCGTATCAGTCTTACAGTGTTTCATAAGCGAATTCTTTGTAAGTACACTAGCTGAAGGTTTTTACAGAGCGTGGCGAATTTCGAAAGGCTCGGCTTTATTTAATCGAATAAATTAGAGGTGCTCAGTCTAACGTTAATTAATTGGTCTGCTCTACCGTATTTCCCACGTGGAATTTTCCAAGGAGATAACAAACAAGTACAGTATACAGTGATTTTGTTAACATAGTGTCAGATTTCTAATAAAATTAAAAACAGGCAGTCAGATAGATTATGATGATTTTTAGGGTTCCGTACCTCAAAAGGTAAAAACGGAACCCTTATAGGATCACTTTGTTGTCCGTCTGTCTGTCTGTCTGTCTGTCTGTCTGTCAAGACCTTTTTTCTCAGGAACGCGTGGAGGTATCAAGCTGAAATTCATATCAAATACTCAAGTCTATGGTCTCTTGGAGCTGTGAAAAAATCAAACTTCTAAGTCAACGCGATCAAAAGATACTCCCGTTTATGCCGCAAATTTTCGACACTCGCAAGGGAATCAAAACCTACAGGGTACTTCCCGTGAACTCAGAATCTTGAAATTTGGTACGAAGCAACGTCTTATAACACAGATAAAGGAAAAATTGCGAAAAGCATAAATTTTTAGTTACATCATATAATAAAAATATTTTTAAGTTGAAATTTTCACTGAATGTGTCTCTCTGTTGCTGCTATAACAAAAAAAAAATAAAAAGCGACTCCCCCTACTACGATGGTACGGAACCCTTCATGTGCGAGTAGGACTCGCACTTGGCCGGTTTTTGTTTATGTACCAACTAACTTTAGTTTACGGCTTCACATGCTTGGAGGTCGAAAATGATCTAACGTGAAACTCTGATAACAAAGGTCATGATCCACATGAGTTTATGGCCTACGTTAGAACGATTAAATCCAAACTCGTTCAGCCGTTGAGGTGTAAAAAAAGTTCCATTAGATGTAACACGGAAAACTGTTACCCGGAATAATAGGTACTTCGAAAGTATATAAATCCAAGCTTCAGAATCCAAAATGTAACAAAGTATTTTATATGATGACAGGTTTCACCTTAGAGAACGTAGCTAGAGATATAGTCGAAACTTTACATGCATAGGTAGCTCACGCTACTTGGATGAAATCCCAGTTGCATTTTGATTTATATGACGGATAGTAAACAAGAATCTTTTTACATGCCCTGATTTCATATTTACCTGTGCTTACACTTTACACGTACTAAATCATATTTAAGTACTTGTATAACTTTTAGTCAGGACGAGAACTGAAGATTGAAATACCAAAAACAATTTCTCAATTCCTCAGCAGGGCTATTGCGTATCTTTTAAATGACAGTGGCTATCATATAGTGTCAATCAATTAACTGTCAAATGGTTCCATTTTCTACTAAACCATAACCAATTTGACAGTTAATCCATGGACAATATGATAGCCACTGACATTTAAAAGATACGCAATTGCCTTGCTGGACATTCTTCGAACACAAATTTCCATGTGTCCTTTTTAGGAAGATAGCGCCTTTTAATAATTTTGAAATATCGAACATCGCTGATGACGTCACTTTCATTTACAAAAACACTCATCCTTGTTCGTAAAGGGACTGCATTCGTGCGTCATGCAAAGATGATGAGATCTTTAACTAAGTTACTCTAAAATTACAGATCTAGAACAGAGCTGCACTAAAAGGCGGCGATTAGTCTGACAACAATTAAGAATGCGCCTACGTTCAAACATAATGCAATTTAATGGGACATAATGTTTGCTGCGAACTCATTTAAAACACATTACCTACGTAATTTTATTCGCACTCGTAAAACCTGAATGTCACAAGCGATAAAACACACTCACTTAAAACGAGAGATTTTTGCTTTTACTTGAGGAAATTATAAGTGTTTTAATATCAAATCAACGTAACAATCATTAGCTATGAAACTTATAATAATGGGTGTAATAATAATCTAAACGAAGCTGAAATGCACTTTTTCCGTCATTACGATAATTTTCTTGTTCTTAAATATACCTGATTATTTTCTATTTACGGAGATATTGAGACAAGCCTGCAACACTATTCCCAAACCACTGTAACTCCTGTTAGCCAGAATCAACAGTAGCGCCGAGACAATAAAGCTCGATGAAGTCTCAGAGAAACGATTACATAGATATTGAGAGTCAAAGTTCCTACTTTTACTCAATTAAATACATCCTTGAACTACATACTATTCAGCACAATGTTTTCAGTGCTCAACATTGAGTCCTACAGTACAAAAAAAATTCAAAATCCAGCCCATAATTTTACGTCGACTTACTTAATTTGTTACTACAGAATTCTTGGTTGTTGGCTTCATGAAGAAAATTCTTTTAATTACAAACAACACATACCAACTTTTTTTTCAAATTCCTAAACAATGGTCGGCAACGTGTGATGAACAAAAAACCATATAATACCTAATATTGTAACTTATTTACCTCCAAAACAAAAGACCGTTACCTTCATTCGACTAATCGTAATTCTGACCTTCCTTCACCCCCGGGGTATGGCGTGTCGGCTAATTTCCTGACCGAGACCACAACCCCTCCGTAGTAAATATGATAGTAAGCTAAAATGTCAAACGTCCACGTTGATAATTCAGCATCAGGGCCGGATGTTGAGGCGATTTCCCGTACACGAGAGCCTACTGTAGATAAGAAATGCAGATCCAATTCACTTCAGTTATATATCTACATAGGTCTAAGTTACGCATATGTTTATTCATCAGGGATTTATCATGGATGGTGAGTGTTATTTTACTGCTTATGAGAAAATAATTTATTTTTATGCACAATATTCTCTACGCCTTCTCATTGTGTTATTAATTTGTTATTAGAAGCACATTTTTTGTACTAATGAATCTGTGGTTACAACTTACAACAATAGAATCAAAGACAATGCCTTTATTTGGCGTGCAGAGAAAAAGTAATAAGTTTTCCACGTCTTGCACGCGTGGTTCTCAGTTCATGGTCCATATTATAACAAATGATCCATCACAGATTGATGCTTTCAATCAATCTGTCAGCTGGTAAAGTACTGTAAACTATGGAACGAAGATTACTAAAGATAGTATCATAACAAACGCCAATTGTAACTTTCGTCGGTTTGTAAATCAAAATATTACATATTTATGTCGGAAACTAGGTAATTTCTGTTTGCAATAAAACTAATTGAAGCTTACAAAGCTGTGTCAGCGTCACCCAACCACAAATAACGAATAGAACTTAAAAATAAACGTAACTTATTCGACTGCTTTAATTTTAGATTTACTATATCCGAATAGTAAATCTAAAATAGCATAACAGCTTCCTGCGAAACTTAAGAATGTCAATGATACAAAAAACTCCCTTACATTCCAAGAAAGCGAGAGAAGTTTTCAGAAAATCGGCAAAGATAACTTTGTTTCTTTCATTTATGATTTCCTGACGACACTTTTCTCTAGAATTCATCACACGGCGACAGCCAGAACGACACTAATACGATTCCTGTAAAAAAATATGTTCTAATTGGACGTTTGGGCGGTTTAGGCGGGCGGGCGGGGCGGCTTTCCGCAGATAGGAGAAAAACCGGAGCGGTTGCCATTCGTTCGGCTGCCGGCAAAGCGGTCGCACGCGCTCTCACGGACGGCGTCCCGTACGCCTATTCACATGTGAATTTGTGTAAAGTGAACAGTAAAATAAATAAACAATTAATAAGTGCAAATGAACAATATTGAACTCTAGTACTGTGGTTATAAAGTGTACGATGACATTAGACAGGGGTGACAGTTTCGTTAACAAGATACAGCCGGCTTCTTCGGTGTCTTGTCTCTCTCAGTGTCAAAACATTTTCGGGAAGAGGCTGAAGCGCTGGGGCTCCACGGGATCGTGGGTAAGCAGAGCTCGAGGAATTTCCTACGTTTTTTTTATAGCTACATTCCTTTCAACTCTCTTATTCGATTGTTAATAGATAAAAATCATTGTTTAAAATCTGGCATTCCTTGTTAGGACTGTCGTATGTTTATATTAGAATACTCGATCGTTTTGAAAACTTGAATGTATATTAATTATCTAAGTATCATATCCTTAAAAAAAAACAACGTTTTCATTTCAAAAAGAAATCAAAATGGTCTATCTATATTGACTTTAAGTGATAATTATTCTTAATAATTTATTGTTGACTTGGTTTTGCCCGCGGCTTTGTTCAAATGTATTAATATGATACGCGGGGATAATGTAGCTTTCCGTTAATAAAAAAATAATTTTCGGAATCGGAATCAGAAGTTCCGAAGTCCTACATACATAATAATAATAGAATAATAGTTTTCTCCTAATTTATCCATCTTTGTACTCTGGCATTAAGTCCGCCTATGTACCAATTTGTGCATGAAGTTGAAATAAATACAAAACAACAAACAACATTTTACCACATACATTTAATATTATAGTAAATGTTAATTAGAATCAAGCAATATCTAAATCTGGTCGTTAATTTTTATAATCATTATGTTATAATTACTTTTCAATACTTATTTCTCCGTCACGAAGCATGTGATTGTTGTTTACTGCTAAAGTTGGCAAAGTTTTTGTTATTATTCATTCTTAAATACAACTTGAATTTTGCAACAATTTATAAAGTATTTTGCAAACAAGCTCCTAACTCAATATCACACAAAATCACACATAAGTACCTGTTTAAGTTAAAAATGGTTCACAGACTAGAAAAATTCCAAGTCTATTTTAACCGACATCAAAAGAAAGAAGGTTATCAATTAGTCAGTTTTTTAACTTTAAGACATTAAAAAATAAAACCTTAAAAAACGATTGCATTTTCTTAATTTCCGTCTTAAATCTAATGAGTCAATAAGGTCTTAAGGAAGTTAAAATCATCTTTGCTGTCCTAAATCCATATCTATAGAATTAGTAACATGTTACATCATCATTACCTTAATGAAATAAACAAAACATTTTATACAACAAAGAAATGTCTGTATACTAAGTACTATCACATCTCGCGTATTACATGCTTGATTTGGCACTTACACAATAATAACCTACTTATGTATACAATCACCTCGAATATCTATGAATAGACTATAATTAAGTAAATACATACATACTTCCACTACAGATAAAACACGGAAGTTATTCTGTCCGTTTGTTACCTTTTTACGCCTTAATGGCTGAACTGATTGCGATTGATTTTGAAACACTGGAAGACTATGGGTTTAATCATAGGATGCTTTTCATCCCGGTAGTAAAGTGGAATAAATTTCTACCTCTACACAGACGTACCCGAGAATAAAAGCTAGTTAATAAATACAATATGCATGATTACCGGTGAATTACATAACAAATTGACGGTTTTCTTTTATCTATCGCGTGTTAAAATGACGGATTACGAAACGGTAATTTAAAATTATGTAAAAACCGTTAAAAGAGTGATTGTTTGATATGTCTATCGAAGTTAGCGAGTACTTTGAAGTTTTTTTGCAAGGATTTAACAGGAATGTTTCGACATCTGGCGCTTGTCGCCAAGGCAAGCTTACATCATGGATCATATGTTCGGTTTTTTGTATCTAACGGGTCTAAAACGGGAATGAAATCATCTGTACTAAAGTGATGTAGTCGCCTTTGCACATACTATCTTTGAACTTCATGTTTTGAGAAAAAAATTGATCAAACGCACAGGAAAGACTACGTTTTCCTGCGTCTTTGAGTTTTTTTCCCTATCTCCGACAAATCAATATTTTTAAATCAGTTTTGCAAACAATTAGAAATCCCATTCCTTTTTCTACAAAAAAATAGCTAAAAGACAGACCTAATTCCGTAAAAAAACCAACAAATACACCCTGTTTTTTCGCGGGTGGAATATCATCAAATAACCTCTCCCGCTCTTGGGCAGAGCGAAAGGAGTGCCAGACTTCTACTGACTAAAAAACCACCCATGTTCCTTCTTAGCCCTTTATGTCGAGGCCGCGGTATCTCTTACAACATCCCCCAGCCCTGACGGGAACAAATACACACTTACACTGTCCTTCAAAACAGTATCACGCGAAAGCTTCGTGTTCGAACAGTATCGGCAAACGAACATAATTGTATGACGGATGAAGCCATGTTACTCCAACCCAAATTGAGGGGTGGCGTGACCGTCACGTGACGGGTAAGTGACGGTCACGGGATGACCAGTGACTACGTCATTTCCGACGAAGCCTGCGGAATTGCTACGAGGTTAGATTGGACTGGACACTGCTATATCAGATAACCGCGGGCCTGGATTGGATTTGACAGGGCCGTATTATGTAGTAGTATATAGTACGTACGGATAGGGGATGAATTTAGGGTGTCTTATAGTTTTGAGGTCTTTGAGAACCATAGTTTCAAATACATTTTTTTCTTTACTAATAGAAGCGTATTACTGCAATTTTATAAGACTTGACTAAGTTAATCAAGTTATCCTAGCACTAGCACAATAGCTTTACTTAATACTTAGGTAATATAGTCCTACTTACCTAGTAAAACCTAGTAGTAGCACTGATCCTTTAGATATACTTAATATATAAATTATCAGTAATAATAGGTATTTGTGTACATTTAAGACAACACCACGCCTGAAAATCACGAGCTTTCAGAGTGTAAACTAACATTTGTTACTTATAGGTTTTACTATTTCGCCATTTATCAGCTCAGGTTTTGTCGATAGTTAGGACATTCACTTTGAAGTCCGAAGTAAAATTTAGATTCAGATTATATCAAAGTTATTGGCATAATTATAATATGAAAGTGGGGTTTTCTCAAAAAATATTAATTTATCAAAATATGATTCAGATGTGAGCTTCCCAAGAATGTGAATTCTATAATCTCACAAAGGGAGACATTTCCTCTCTAGCATTGATTTCCATTTGCTAGACTTTTGGAAACGTCCAAAGATACAAGATAGGCCGACTGGCAAACCCTATTTAGTCTTGGGTAGCAACAGATGTAGGTATCTCTTGGCATTTCTTCGTGACTTGCTCTGCTCAGTCACTTGGAAAACTTTATGAATATTCTCTTATATTATGGCTTTATAACTTGAGTTTATTGAAATTCTAAGGCTGTGGATCTGAGTGAAATGTTCTACTGATTTATACACACTCCACCTGCTTACCTTAATTATACATAACATCACCCCTGTGTTCCCCGAAGGGTTAGGCAGAAGTGTACCCATTAGAACATCCGCATTACGAAAGTTTGTTTAAAACAAATCTAGCAGGGTGCCTATTGACATCAACCAACCAAGCCCAAATCCAATACCACGCTTCTAAACAACATTTTCCTTAAGAAAAATATCGCATCCCTGAATTATTTACCTATTTATCTGTACCCACAACGGCTTGAACACAAAACACGTTGATAAATGAGATTCTAATAACACATTCAACTGCCCACGATACAAACAATTCATTATGTAACGCTAATAGCAAAATTACTCGTTTTTCAATATTTACTTTGCAATTACTGTTATTCCGAAGAGTGATTACTGTCAGTACTGCAAACGATTACCGTAATGACTTGGGACTCGTAAAAACAGTTTTTTTTTAATCTGTCATAACTGTTTGTGATGTGGTGGAGTTAACTGTTTGAGAAATGCATTGGTTTTTGAGTGTGGTTTGTCAGAAATTTAAACAAATTGTAAAACGATGGGTAAGTCTTTTCCATTGTTTTGTTTAATTCTAATTAATTTATTATTGTCTATGCCTTGTTGGTCTGAGTCGTTCGAATTACCTTTAATAGCATAACCGAATTCAGTGGAAAGCTCTAGGGGAGGCCTATGCTAGGAAGCAAGACAATCTTATGGGCCTACCACACGCTCAAGCTTTTTTTTTTTTTTTTTGGTGGGTGTAAAATCATCGAATAACCCCTCCCGCTCTTGGGCAGAGCGAAAGGGAGTGTCAGACTTCTACTGACTAAAAACCACCCATGTTCCTTCTTCGCCCTCTATGTCGAGGCCGCGATAACCAGAGGACTACCCGCGGCCCAACCACACGCTCAAGCTTCAGCACAGTTATTCCTGCGCGATTACACAGTGCACACAGTACATCGTGCGTATGGTTGATAGTGGTAATACAGTTTTACCAACCACATGCGCGATGTACCGTGTGCACCGTGTAATCGCGCAGGCAAGACTGTGGGGAAGCCTGTGCGTGTGGTAGGCCTATTAAATTACCAGTGTCAAATTGATTGTAAAAAATGAAACATGATATATATGAATGATGTACATGAATAAAAAAATGAAAAATGAAATCTCTGATAAATGTGAGAACATGCCACACCTTCTCTTATGCCCGTCGCGCGTCGTGCCCAACTTATTGCACGTTCCAAGACTTAAACGAGGCAAACGAAAGAGCTGTCCAGGTTGATATGTACTGGTCGGACAAAATTTGAGTTGTCGAATCGAAAGAAGAAGAAGAAACTAAATAATGTAAGATTAAAACCAAAAAATAAATAGACAATTGTTACTGCCGCGAATCCCATTTTATTTAACATACGACTTGACAGTGACCGGGAAATTGCAAAAAAACTTAAGGAAATTCGAATTACGCGGCCTACCTCGTCACCTTAAGAAACAGGCATGATGTAATGTTATAACAATATTCCCGTGTTATGTAAAACCTGTAAGTAATCACAACACCGTTTATAACACCAATTTATAACATAACAGCTTCCGATTACGCGGAACTTCAGCGCTACAGACTGTCTGATCATAAATCTCGTACCTACCTCGTAGCGTTACTACAACAACTATTAGTTGCCAAATTGTATTCCTGAACGTATACAACGGGCAGACATGTTTTTGTTAGTGTAGTGTACTCGTAATTATTGAGGAAGCTTCTAGTTTGAAACAGAGCTTGTGTTTTGTACTCTATGTCGCTGGGATAAGGGCAAGAATTATGAGTCTCTTACAAAGAGTCTTACCATGGGGTATGAAGGACTATATTTGGATTGTGAAGGTTAGATTTAAAATACTGGTATTCAACTGCATCCGAGTATACTGGAAGCAGACCTCAACGTAATTGGGATAAGGCTAGAAGGAAGATCAAGGTTGATATCTTTGACCTTGTAAAGGTCATGATTTTCAGCCAACCATCCATACCGTTTGCCCTTAAATAAATCTAAGCTTTCAGACTTCTATCTTAAGAATTAATAAACACGAAGTCAGCCATTTTGCGTGTTCGAAGTTCGAAATATAAAAATAATAAACGGGTTGATAGAGGCTAACGCTCTCTCCATGGACTCGGGTCCCAAGTGACCGGGTCCGAGCCGGGACCTTGTTGCGTTTAAACTGGTCCGGATGCGCGGGCAGGACTGGTTTCGCGTCCGCCGTCAACTGGTCACACTTTACGTAATTTCGCGGACGTAATTTCATTATCACTAATGTGAATGTCATACTCTCTCCCTATATTTTATGTTAGAAAGTAGATAAGTACAACCCACAGTCTCAAATCAATTTGTTGAATATAATAATGGTCTCAAGGCCCGCGAAACTTGTTTTCGGAATTCGTATAACTTTGCATAACATTTTCATAGGCCGGAGAAACAGAAATGATTGAGGGTATCGGATAAATCTAGATCTAAAAATATATAACGTAATATCTCAGTATGAAGGATTTCATTCAGACTTCAGACAGAATAATGTATTTCAAATAACGATATTTGTACAAACGCCTCAGTTTCCTTCGGACATAAATACGTCAGACTAATTAATATGGCGAACACATTTTCATGTAAATCACAGACGACATTTAGAGCCCAGAACAATGCGTAGAGATATATGTTTGGCGTTAGTTTACGTAACGTCTACTAATAGTGACATGAACACAAAGCCGTTGTTCCACAGGAGTATGCTATACGACGCTATTCTAATGCTGTTTAGTTCTTTCGACACTTGAATGACATTGACAGAAGAGCGCTGTTAGTAAACATTCGTGAAATTGTCTATGGTTTTTTGAAAAATCAAGATGGCGGTTTTAGTTCCATTTCGCATTATTATGCGATAAGGTCATAGACACAGTATCTGCTAATAAACTGCATAGCTAGGATACTGGCAGCTGTGGGCAGTGTCCCACGCCGAAGGTCTGTTTTGAATTTAGAATCCTTATTCCATTTGAATTTCGTACCATTCCGCTCTCGTGCTTTTCATTCATAGTTAGTTTACCATTGACAGGAGCCCCAGCGGCAATCGAGAACAAAACTCACTTTTATTTAACCAAATGGGCTGAATACAAAGGGATTGTACAAAATCTCGCTATATTATATCGTGTCGCATTTACTGTACCTACACATGTGACGATAGTACAAGTTATTTATTTTTACACACATCGAACCAGTAAATAATGAGCCTAACATGTTATAAATAAAATATTTCTCCCACGCAACATGGAGCAACGTGTCAAGGTTCACGCTTTATATATGTTCACAGCGTGTAATTTAGTAATTCCGCTCTTAACGCATCTATTTGATTGACATTTCATTAATGTTCTTTCGCAGTTATTAACCTCCCTACAACAAAAAAGGATAGTGTCATAAGGGGCGTATTTTCATTAATTAAAAATAAATCTCTCTAAAAATTAGGTGAATCTGTAATTTGAATGATACACAAAATATATGATAATGATATAAACAATAAACGCAGGTTAGTCTTTATAGCTAGAGGATAAAATCAGGTGAAAGGACTTTACTGGAAAAATGTTTTCGTTTAATATCGAATTGGCCGTTGTTGAAATGGAACACGAATTGCGGAGAAAGTTTGTTGGTATAATTCCTCTAACAATTTTCAAGTGCATCCAAACAAACAATGGCGGTCTTATTATCAAATATTCAATAATAAATAACAATTCCCCAGCCAAACACTTGCCTTTGTATTATGCAGAAAAGTGAAAGCTCATAATAATATCAAAACAATAGAGTCCCCATATAAATTTCACTTGCACAAGTACTTGTTGCAAGTTTTCTCGGAACAATAATGTTCTTGATTGTTGGCATTGTGTGCAGTAATGTTAGGTTAACTGATGTACGGCCATTTCTTTGTTTTACGTCAAATATATCAATTTTAGCCAGTCGGTAAACTCGAGGATTTATTACAAACCCGTTCCGCATTGAAGGAGAAATTCTTTAAAACAAATGTTGTAGTAAATCTCGTAATAACATACGAAGAAATTTTACAGATGTAGTAGAACTAAAAGGTAAAAGCAATACTTAGTTTTAAATGCAAACATAACATCACGCCTGTAAACCCGTAACGGTTAGGCAGAGGTGTACAATGTGTACATAAGTACACCCTCATTTCGGTAGTTATTTTTAAGTTCCTTGTAATAAAGGGCCACAGGACCACAAGGGGTACTGTGAAATGCCTGATAGAAAAACCTAATAACACTTTGGCCGGCCCGAGAATCGAACACAGGACCCCACGCCACAGATTCCCACGCTCAGCATTTGCGCTTACGTACACTAGACCAATGAAGCACCCGAAACAATTTTACAAATGTTTTAGTAAAATTAATAGGTAAAAGGATTACTTAGTTTTATAGAACAAGCTTAATCGATAGACACCTATAAACTAAAGTGACATACTCGTACTAAGTATAACATTGAACTAACTTCAAAGTAAAGGAAAGTCAATGATGACCACAACAGATAAAGACGAACAATCTTAGCTTCACATAAATCAGTGTAAACAGCTGAATGCGCAGACGTCGATAATATGCAAATATCGAGTTTACTTTCTACGATAAAGCCGTTTGATTTACGACAAAAAAGGACTTATCGCTCTTTGCATTTGTAGTTCGGACGATACATTTCGTTGGACACCTGGATAAGAAATGAGAATCTTTGGATATATTGTTTGCCTATTTGAGATTATACAATGTTTGTACTGTAGAGTAAATCTTGCAAGGAATATTGACAGTTAATTTACCCTCCAAAAAAAAAGGACAAATGACATAATGTCATCAAATGACTCTTGCTCTGCAGGGCTATTGCGTATCTTTTAAATGACAGTGGCTAACCTATAGTGCCTATCAATTACTGTCAAATGGTTCCATTTTGTACTAAACCATAACCAATTTGACAGTTAATCCATAGACAATATGATAGCCACTGTCATTTAAAAGATACGCAATAGCCCTGCAGGCCATAGCGTTAGGGACTTCTACTGACTAAAAACCACCCATGTTCCTTCTTAGCCCTTCGTGTCGAGGCCGCGGTATTTTTTTAGAACAATCCGCAGCCCCGACGGAATATTACCTTTTTTTTTTTTTTTTTTGGTGGGTGTAAAATCATCGAATAACCCCTCCCGCTCTTGGGCAGAGCGAAAGGGAGTGTCAGACTTCTACTGACTAAAAACCACCCATGTTCCTTCTTCGCCCTCTATGTCGAGGCCGCGATAACCAGAGGACTACCCGCAGCCCCGACAGGCACGGAATATTACCTTAGTTGGAATTTAATTAGAGACGGTGCAGTATGTCTTCTTCATCCTTGCCATCTAAGTTACTGTTACTGTTAGCCTGTGTCATCCCACTGTTACACAAAGACCTCCCATGACTTCTAAATCTTTCGATCCACGATCAATGTGGTCATCTAAGTATTCATTTTAATTATTTCTAGCCATAAGTCTTTCTTTCCTTTTGAAAATAGCAAAATAGCGATGGGTGGCTATTTTTTTGCTTTACCTTATTGTAAAATCATCTTGTAAGTCTCCAAACCAATATTCATTATAATTAATTTCAAATAGCTTCTTACTACACAAAAATTTACTTCCAATCACAAACACAAGAAACCACACAAAAGTTTCTCAAATCAAACGCGTCGTTAACTAATTGAAAATGACACTTTAATCTGACATTGAAAGTCAAATCATCAATCAAGAAAATAACAATTTCGATAACCATCACTCACATTTCACTGCCACCCATCACTTGCGTGACCTTAAAATTTCTATTGTTCAAGTTCAGTGAGGAAATTCTTAACATTGAACGCAGGTTGAGATAAATGAGAGTGCGATGTTACTCCATACTGTTTTAACTTAACATCTGCTTATCCTTTTCAACTATACTATTGAATGCAGCTAAATACTAACATTTACCATGGAACGCTGCCTATCTGGCCTACACCCAGTTCCTGGGTTCCTGGGTAACTTCTTGTGACAGAGTTTTTATGCCGTCCATGGACCCCTTTTTTTTGGGGGTGGGATATCATCAAATAACCCCTCCCGCTCTTGGGCAGAGCGAAAGGGAGTGTCAGACTTCTACTGACTAAAAAACACCCATGTTCCTTCTTAGCCCTATATGTCAAGGCCGCGGTATCTCTTACAGCATTTTTCGAAGCCTATTCGTTACAAACAAACAAACAAATCTTTCCTCTTTATAATATTAGTGTAGATTATCTCGTATAAGATAAATTCTATACACCTATAATTTAGCCACAAAACCCTCAGTTTTATCTCACACATGTGATCTGTATTGTCATCACTCTATGCACCTGTGTTAAACACTGCAGACTTGGAGTCCTGCCCACCCCACATGCCAGCGACTACAAACATCATTTGACAATTCCTATTTATAGCCAACCCGTCTGTGATGTTTGCAGTCGTGTGTGCCGGGATCGGACCAGGTGTCCCCTGTGACCCCTATCCGTGATGTTTGCCTTCAGCGAGACGGAACGGTTATGTAAATGGCTTGTTAAGGACTGGAAGCACAGATTACCTGGAAGGTGGGGTTTCATTACGTGGGGTTAGGTAATATGACGTCATATTGAAGACGTCATTTCTAAGATGTTATGGTATCGGGACTGCGGGATGTTGTAAGAGATACCGCGGCCTTGACATATAGGGCTAAGAAGGAACATGGGTGGTTTTTAATCAGTAGAAGGTGTTATAGGATTTTTTTTTTTCTGGGACAAGCCCGCCACACTATTCCCAAACCACTGTAACTCCTGTAAGCGAGAATCAACAGTGGCGACCACAAGAAAAACGCCGAGACAATGGAGCCCGTCGAAGTCCCAGAGAAACGATTTAACTGTCTTGGATCCCGCAACGAAATTAATCAGAAAAGAATAGCGGAGGACTAGGAATGGTATAGGATATATCTACAGTTTGTCTGGTTTAATGAGAACATACTAAAATGGAGTAGAATAGTTGTACAGACGCCATACATCAAGATAGAAGCTACCCGAAACTGACAAATTTTATTTTAGTCATACCTTGCGATTAAAATGAAAATGTATAAAAGAAATTCCATAGATTATAGTAACTTGTTCTGCTGGCATCAATACTTGCTCGGAAATATTGATAAAATATCAGTTTATCCCCACATTTTAATCGCAAAGGAGTTGTTGCTGTTGAAATCAGCTGATTTTTTACATTTTTGGTACCTTAGTTAAAGATGTCAACTTTCAAATGCGAGTAACTCTTTTGTTAACTCAAGTAGCCAAGCCCTTTTATTTTAAAATCCCACGCCAGATAAGTTAGTTAAACTTAACGATAATTTAGAAAGCAATTAAAATTACATTAACGGCGCCGATAGTAATTACGACATCTAAATAAAGATACCAATTATCTTGACATCAAAAGTAACTCATGGTGCAAAAAGAAAGTGCAACTAATACAGTTTTAATCAGAAAGTGAAATACAGATTGATTTAATCAAGATTTCGTTAAATCTCGATAATAAATTAACAATAAAATTAAACAAGCTAAGTTAGACATATTTATTTTCGTGTAGGAAAACGTAAAGCCATGTAATTTCCTGCAAATAAAGGTTTAGTAACAAATACCGTCCGGTACAGTGCGCAGGAGTCGCGTGCGCAATGTTACGTCCGTTTCTTCATTCTTCTGCTATCTGTACTCAGAATCGGGAGATTTTATCTTTGATGTCGAAATTATGAGTCAAAGTGATGTTTTAGAACCTGCCAAGTTATTATGTAGATACATTGCTAATACTTGAACATCTAGTTCAGGAGTGCATCATATTGTTTTACGTTTAGGAAACTGTATGTTTATTATAGTACATACATTGGGAAATTATAACAACCGGAAAAGTACATATCGTAGACAGCAACTCCATCCGTAGCCCCTTTAGAAACCATGCAAGTGACATACAAATACATATGCTTAAAAATGTATGGAACAAGAACATGCTGCGCCGACACCAAAATAAAATTGAATAAGGGCAGAGGACTTGAGAGGTAACAAATAACTTAAAATTGAACAGGCTCAGTTAAAGAAAAAACCAAGTATGGCAACACTAAGGACTTATCACGTAATGATTTCTAAACTAATTTGATCAATTTATTTAGCAAAGAATCACTTGATTAGCCTACTAGCGAACTGTCCTACTGCCTACGGGTCTGACCGACTTTTACGCATTATAGGAGAAATTTAAGCAATTCGTTTACTTGACAATGGATGAAATCAAGGTGAAAACCAATCCTAATTATACAGTATTAATTGTACTTTCTTTTTCGAACTTAATCCACACTTTGCCTGTGGGCAGATCAGAAGATTAAACTGGTATCTTTAAAATTGTGTTTTTATATAAAATAACATAACACAAAGAAAGTAAAATTGATTGATTGTATGTACAACTTTACAAGAAAGCGAGAATGCCAATTGGACAAAAATGACCATCACGTATCTTCTGATTCCAAATGGATTACTAAAGAATACGCTACTAAACTTTAGTAACTAAAGTTTAAATATAAACTGAAGTACAGAAACGCCTTTTCAACCACCCCGGCAACTAAACAAAGCCACTACACCCTTTAGAAAACCCATAAATAAACCCCATTTTCCCATGCATATATTTGACATAATCAATATGTTTATTTGACTTACACAGTGTCTGTTCAACCGCGTAGTGCCTATTCAATACGTATGTCCGCGATTTCTAACGTTTGCGGTTTCGCCTACATACAGTACTAAGTAACATAAGAGGCTTTTCACACGAACGCTAGTAGCCGCTACTGGAGACTTCTGTTGATCTCATTTATTTAAGTGGTTGTGTTGATATTGGGTTTATGTCGTACTTGACTTCAATACACTAGAAGCTGTGGTCTGGTTGAAGTTGATGCTAAATAGATATTTGATTACATACTTAGATATTACACAACTCGCAAATTAGGACGTCTATCCATGTGTCCCTTTGCCTATATGTACATACAATGTCATAACATGATGTACTTTGTTATTACAACCTTCTGGCCATACCATGCAGTGTATCCAAGAAAGGCGTGCAAATGAAAAGCCAGTTACGCAAGAGTCCGTGCGGTGTAGTCCCCCTATTATCACGGCCCAGTTGTCGCTCGCATGTCGCAAGTCCGTGTGTGGCGACCCTAATATTTATTGGAGGCATACATTTATGCAAAAAATTTTCTTCGCCATGCTGTAGTTACTTCAAGTAATGCAATTGCGAAAGCAGGGCATAGGCCTGAAAAAAATACTAATGGATCAGTTCTATGAGAAAACGTAATAAAATCAATGCTTCGTAAATATTATCATAGCTACAGAATAGAATCACAATAATTGTTTAATCTGTGCCACTTAACCTCAAACAACCTTTGTATTTCGAAGAAAAAATCATCTATAAGCTTTAATCAATCGCAAATCTCAGAAACCCATTTGTATGCTAATTTTCCGTTTTGACAACAGAAAAAATATTCTAACTAATCTTTTATTACTTTTGTTAAGGTCGATGACCTTTGAGGAATTTATTGAAGCGAATAATCTACAAAGAAGCATAAGCTTAATACGTGAAGGGAAGCTTATGCTTCTTTGTAGATTATTCGCTGATACATTTGTATTACAAGTTAAAGAGATAATTTTATATACTTCCCTTCACGTATTATATTATTTATAGATTAGTCTGTTATTATTTGTGGTGAGAGAAATACAGCTTTCGATCTTCATATCAGATGTTAAGCTCTGGCTTATTATGTATCCAAATAATTTATATAGGTAAGTATAGAAAATGCTTCAAAATGGGTACTCATATTTAGCGTTAACATACAACCGTTGACAGGAAAAGGAAACTATTCATGCGTTTGTAACAAGAGATTCTTTTACAGCAAAAGATATTTTATAATGAAAGACCACTCCTCTCTAATTCAATTCCTTTACGCAAAACCTTTCCATTTCCTCTTCAAAGGGCTTAAATGGAAAGTAATGCATCTTAATTTTTACCCTATAATAATATCAAACTGTGAATAGAACCCCCTTAATGAATTCTCTTCATAAAACCTACTTATTCAATTTCTCCGCTCAAAAAATCGCGTTTAACGCCAAACGTTTTGTAAAGCCTTCTTTAGAGGTCATTGTACCTTTTTAGAATATGGAAATGGATGTCAAGCTTTATTAATATTTATGTCTGAGGTTAAAGGTTGCGGGTCAATTGTTTTTCTGTGATCAAAGATTTTTAAAGATTAATTCTTATATTTTTTAAAGATCACAGTGCAATGTTAGACTCATCGGCCATCTGCCAACCAACAAGTAACTGGATGCAGCTTTCAAACCCCATCACCCAAATAGCATTGGGTAACCCCCCTTGTAAAATCTTACCAAGTGGTCAGACTTTCTACAAATTGACAGCCGGGTTTGATCTTAGTAGGTATGTCGTGGGTGGCCAGGAACAAAAACCCGAGCATCTGCAAACAATGTTAGACTATTAGGGCAAATTTAAATCACACTGAACGCGATCGGAACTTAATCGCGTTCACGAGCTGTCAGTGTTATTGTTATAAGCAATATTGGCTCCGATAGCGATTAGTTTTGTAAACTTTGCCTTTAGACTTCTTCATACTTAAACTTAAGTAACTATATAGTATTTTTTTCTATAAACGTTCCATATTACACAGTTTCTCAGTACATAATATCCTTCCTCTTCGACACTGGGGTATAGAAATAACCGCCATTACTTCCTGTCCCGCCATATACATGATAGAATGATAATAACAGCTATACACAGATGATAATCAACGTAACGAATCGTAAATAACGCGTTGGTGCAATCTACGATTTCATCGGAAAAGAAACTATTCTTAATTTACGATGAAGACAATATATTTTACCGAGTATCTGTTCTAAAGCTTTTTAACTTTTAAATTATTCACAGATTTGAACTGTATAAATGGAAATAGTGAGAGTAACAACACGTTTTGGTTGATAAAAATACTGACAATGTAATTCAAATCATTTGCCTAGCTTTAACCAAACTCTATAACTAATACCAGTATTTTACATGGAGTGACGACCCATGTGACCTCCACTACCCAGTAAGTACTGGGTACGATACGATATCCCTCGGTAAGACTGACTGACTGACAATACAACTATTGCATAAAAAACAATGATATTTAACTTCCTATTCAGCAGAAAACAAAGCACAATCGATCAACAAATTCTCACAGCCCACCTTGAACCTATCGACAACCAATTGATTTATTATTATTCATCTTACAAAAGGAGAGGTTGGGAAGGCTCTATGGCCTCGCAGCTATAAAGGAGAGGCCACATGTCTAGGCTCGTAATGGGTACCAGATGACAGCTGATAACTCCTGTCAGGATAGCATGACACGTGTCAATAATGGTACCTGTATTGTAACGCAACCGGTCTGCACCTTGAGTTCCCAAGATTTGCCGAGAGCCTTAACCAGCGCCGTGACGTCATACGTTACCTGTTGCTGATACTTCAATGCAATGTCAGCGAGGACATCTCGTTACGGTGCGTGCCCTTTGCTCTATATTTTATTTACGATTAAATATACGAATGAGTAATCAATGATGCAAGCTTTGAGTCTTCCGAAAGGATTTTAATACTGTACTTCCTTTTAGGGAGAAAGACGAATATTAATACGCCCTTCCGATTACATACACTTATGAATCAAGTTTCCTCCAACGCAACAAGTTTTCGTCGGCCAACTATTCGTCTTCAACAATGCCACAAGATCGCCGCCCATAACCGAACATAGCGTTGCCTTGCGCACGCGCAATTCTTTTATTAATTATAGTGGTCAATTCAGTGAGGATATGACGCCATGACGTCGGTGTCCGAGCGTGACCCACCTGCGAAATGAGGCGCACACGCACGCTCGGAATTCAATTCATCCTTGAAACGTTTGTGGTACGAACTGTATTGTTATTTGCTGGCTCGTGCCATCGAAATACCCTGGGCCTCCATAATGTCTCAGATTAAATATGTACATCTTAAGCAGGGAACTCGCCGTTTAAATAAATTGGCTTGGTCTCGTTCTTTTTGTTTCGGATGTGATATTCTAAAATACCTTAATGTCTGGAGACGAAAATAAGATATACGATTAGGATAACTGGTTGTTAAGTCGCTTCCGTTACGACAGATAATGTCAAAGCTCAGGATAGCACATAAACATTGTTGTATTAGCAATATTAACATCACTTTGAAGCACGTCCTGCAATAATACATAAGAGTTTTGCGATCGAAGGTAACACTGCGGTCGTGGACGCCATAACAATTGACATTAGGACGTTTTTTAACTTCATAAACAGCACATCATTCCTCAAACCTAAAAAGGAAAATAATAAAAGAGAACCAGCGTCTACAACAAAAAAAGTTTCATTTTCCGAACACGGAAAATTCCTATTTTATTCCTTCCTTAATTAGTGGTAGTCTAATGCTAACAAACCATCAATTTCAACGTCTGCTTTATGGTACCATCGACCTGCGTTATGTCATGCGTGACATTTGAAACGGTCTGCGCAGGCGGCGCGATTGATTTCATAACTACCATCAACCATAGTTTGTATTTGTATGCCCACTGACGTTTTGCCAACACAACGATGATGGTGTCGAATCGCAAATCAATTTTGAACTGTTTACCATCACACTTGCAATGGCAACCGATCCGGTACTTTAACTTGTCGGTTTTATTAATCAACCGTTAAAAATCTGTATCGATTATTTAATAATATGTTTCGGAATTTGTAAATGAGCGGATGAGATTTCTTAAATTGGGGGAGAACAGTTTATTGTAATTTTATCCGTCCGCAGATTGTTATTTTATCGTAATAATAAAACTGCTCAAATTATACAAATGATTTGAATAAATCACCTACTTCTTTTGTCGAAATATTTTGAGGTTTCTCTTGTAATAATAAATGTTTAGTACGAGGAAAATATTTATTGAATAGGAAAGATTCCGTAACCTTGAGAAAACAATAAGTAAGTAATCAATATTCATATTTTGGGAATACCAATTTAAATTCCTATTTTCATATACCTACGGATACCTATAATCACGACTCGTTAAATATTAATAATTCACGTTTATAATTGGTATTTTTTTCATGGAGGCTCTAAATCTAATAAGGAAGTAGCACTACTCAATAATTATTAGATGCTGTCAGAACTACTATCGATATTTTTTGTAACAAAAACAATAATCTCAAGGCGAAACTAAGAAGCAAATAAACGAAAAAAGGAAAACTAAATGTTCTTCTTGAAAGATATGAACAGACTAATAGAATTGGAGTACTCAAGAACGTTGAGCAAGTCTCTTGATCTTACTCCGAATTTATTTACTTTACGCGAACAAACGTCAAAGAAAAAATCTCGAAGCTTTTACGTCCGATCTTTATGGCGGTCGGTATGTTCATATTTGGTCTGCAGAGGGTCTTAAAACGAGTTATTAGTTAAGTATAATTACGTAAAGTTCATTGGTTATTCACTGACATGGGCAACGCAACAGACTGACATTAAAGCATGTCCGTGGAATCACGGCCATTCTGACCAACGAAAACCTTTCACGTGCTTTTTGCGAAGTCCAAAGCATTATCTGGTAGTGTTTTTGTTTTGAGAAACGTTGTGTGTGGTAACCAATGCTTTTATAACATTCACAAGATCTCGAAGCAAAGTAAATATACCAATGATTCGAGCGAAAACTATACTACTATCTCTCTATCGTACAATAAAGTTTTATTCGAATTCGATTCTCTGAAACGCAACATGAAAATTTATATCGAGTAGTCAACTACCGCTACATTATAAATGAATCAGTAGAATATTTTTACATCATAAATAACGATACAGGCTCGCAGTAAGTGCGTATTGTATTGCTAGGTAGAAAGCCAGTCTGTCAGTTGTTTCCAGCTGATGATTCATATGATACTCAATACTTATAACATCGTACGTGAGTTACGACACCGACTAGTCGAATTTAAAAACTGTTTCGCAACCTCAGCCCTTGTAAACTAAATGTCAGTCACATCAAATTAACACTTTACACGCTTTTTATATCAGCCATCTCTTTGGCAGCTTTCAGTATTTCGTAATTCATTAAATAGTTCAGTGATTTCGAAAACTGCTGCGGAGCTTTATGCCCTGTTGCCTTTGCCATTGACCCAAAAGCTTTGATATATTTTCTGTTTTAATATTTTCAGATTTTAGGGGACAGGATTATGGCTTTTTTGTGGAGCAAGGGCGTGGGTTATTTTATAATATAATTACAGATCTGAGATTTTATAATATTATTTAATAAGCTCTATAAAATGTTACCATAACATATCGTAAAATTTTGTTAGTAGAGCGGTAACTATCACAAATAAGTCTATGACGTAGATAAGTGTATGAAGTAGCTGATTTACAATTCGAGCCTATACAGTTACAAATAAATGTCTATTTCTGTTTACTGTGCGGTTCGCCGACCGTCCGTCACTCGTCAGTCATCCGTGTGTAACACCAAACTGCGTATGATTTATTTCATAGTAACCGAGTCCGTCGTCGGTCGAAGTAACTAACGTTTCCGACGTACATACCTGACCATCAGGCTCGTAAGATTGCTGTAACATTGTACAGCGTCCGTCTGTCTGTCAGTCATGATCGTGCGCCTGCGCTTCCAAGAACGGATGCCTCGCTCCTGCGCTCCAGGACGTCCACTCATTACGTACTATTAGACCTCTGCGTGCCTCGGATTGTGCTATAAATGGTCAGTTAATTGCACTGCTTTACGGCTAACAGTGTTTATAGTATGTTCAGGACTCCAGGTGTTTCTTTGTCCTCAACCGACTGTGAGAGTTTAAGAAAATACATTTTTGTTTTCTCTGCAATATCGTCAATACTGACGGCTTTCAGCTGCTTTATTTCATATCCGCCCATAAGATTAAATATTGATCAATAGTACGTATTAATAATCAAGAAGCCACACTTTTAATAAAACTCGTCCTATGCTTCGTTTACTACTCGCGCCAGTAGACCATTAAATCGTCAACACGAATGTGTATGCTCAAGTGCATAGCGTGAACCGTTACGGCGGGGAAAGCTTTTCATCATGTGGACACGTCCCAGTAATTGATATGTTCCATATCTGTCATGTGATGGTAGTGGTACACTTAGTGAGGAGTGTACACACTTCTTTATTAAAGAATATCAATTACTTTTAATTACGGAACATAAACCGAAATACTGAAGAAAGTCATCTTTAAACGGCTATAACCAATCAGGTTGATCTGCTGACCGGTTTGTCAAAATATCACAAAAAGGGCCACTCGGTAAAACCGCAAAACATTAATATTCATTACTTAGAAAAATTTGGGCATTTTACACACGTAAAAGTAAAAACTACTGCCCTTTGTAAAATCATCGTCAAATTGAAAGACGTCATTAAATTTAGTAATCCTTGGGTTTTTACGATATGAATACTAGTTTAATACTGTCAAAATCCCGAACACATTTCTATTAATCTCAAATCTTATCCTTGTTTCTTACGCACTACTTCACGTATTATGTCCAACAGGAAAATACGACTTCTTAGTATAAATCTTTCTTGGCTTCCTTTTGTAGCAGGTTGACATATGGTGACATGGAACAAGAAAATCTTGAGCCATTTCAAAGTCACCACTATCCTCATCTTTTAAGCAGAAGTTGTCACTTCATTTAAACTAAATAAAAATCATCTTTATTTCATTTCTTTCATTTAATTGCTTTGCCAAATGTAAGTCCCCCATTTCTCTGATGCTAGCTCTACATGCTTTCGGCACAAAATGTCTTTAACCATTTTTTTATTATTATAAGCCCATATTGTCCCACTGCAGGACAAAGGCCTCCCTTCCCTCCTTCCACTTTTTGCAATCTAGTATGGTTGTAGGCCAATCCTTTGTAAAAAAGTCAACCATTTAATTATCATCATCATTATTTATTCCTTCGTGGAACTAAAAGTTCTCACATAATTGACTTTTATTGCTTAATACGAAAACTTTCCTTAAGTGTAAACAGTGCATTTATTATGAAAACTACGCATGCATCTCAATTGCCGAAGCAAGTGCGGACAAAGAGCCACACCACATGGCGGCTGTGGCAGACCGAGTGTCTGCTTTCCGAGAAACGAGCCGATCACATACGAACATACAACATGATAAATGTGAAGCACTTACAAACTGCTCATTAGTTACAAAATACAAATACAAATGCACATAATTTTTAACGCTCTCTCTCAAAACTAATCGAGTTTTTATCGAGTCTCTCCAATTTGACATTTTAGATTTCAATGTCGATTTTAAACCAAACATTTCTATGAATAGAACCACTGTCTAACAGCGAGATTAATCTTTTCCTGAACAAATTAACTTCTTAACAATTTCGTTAAAGAAATTGGTCTGCTATTGTTACAAATAATCTAGCAGGAAGTCTCTAAAACGTTTGTTTATCGCATCGGAAGTCGTTCCAAGAATATTTTGTTATTTTCAAACCTAATAAATATCGTGAATTTAAACTACTGTTTTTTTTAAAAACATCGAAGACAATTTAACCTTACAAGAAAGTAGACAAAGATCTAATTGATTGAAAGCAGAATAGGGGAATTAGGAACCCGAAGCACGTGGCATTTGAATTGATTTCTAAATCAAATGCGTTACATTGTGTATTTCAATGGCAGAATATCGCAATAGTGCATCTCAGTAGGCTCTCGGTCTTCGCTGTCAATCGATTATCCTGCGATCGGTCAGATGCGCGCACGCACGCCGCGCCGCGGCCGTCCGTCCGCGACGCACGCTGCCGGGTCAACGACCTTGCACGCGACGTGGAAATATATTGAAATACTGGAAATGATTGCGAAAATTTGCATTTGTCCATATAAGAAATAATTATGACTGTCAGTCTGGCTATGCAATTGCGCCGTCAATGCTGCCGTAGGCCGTACCACGTGCTTGTGACGAATGTATATTTTGGAAATACTGTGAAAAAATCGTTAATTACTTATTTGTGTCACGAGCTGATAACTGATGGTCATTAGTTTAGAAATTACTAGGTTTTTACCGGAAAATCGTTTTTCTTGGCTACTAAAAGCTTGTTACAGTTTGCTTACATACAAAAAAAAGTGTTAGTGTTTTACACAAATACACAGCGAAGAAAAACCTTTGGTCATTGCCAGACTGCGAAACTCTCAATACAAAATATGAATCACAAATTCGCGCTGACTTGAGTAATACCAGTAATACTAATCACTGTTAAGTAACAGTGTTAATGCTCACTCTCCATTACATCAGTCAAGTAACCTTATGATCTTGCTCAATTGCCTTACTCATCAGAACTTTCTCGGCTAGACAATGTCACCCACGTGGCTCGTGGCTCATCTAGTACTGCAGCCTTCCGCATCTGTGCCCCATTCAATGAACGAGTGGGTGACGAGCACGCCAACTATTATTGTTTACTTTCTATCGCTAAGTATAAGTATAACCACTACTATGTTGGGCACAGTTTAAGCTAAAGACCGTCCTGAGCGTCAGTTATGATTAAGTCATGAACTCCTCTAAAAATTAACATGATTCATAGTGTAATATTTCGTAAAGAATTGATGAAAATAACTGTGATTCAAGGAGTTAATGGGGGTTGTAGGACGTAGGTAGCTACGCCTTTGACTTGCCAATACATTTAGAGATGAAACAAATTATTTTTACATGACTAATTGACTTTAAAAAGTAACTAACTAATCCGTCTATTGGCCAATCCCTGCCCACATTTGCCAGAAGTCACTCAATGTCTCAGCCATCATTTATAACATGTATCTACTAATTTTCACTTGTAAATGAGGCATCAGGACGATCGACAGAAAGTTATATACCTACTCTGATTAATAGTAGAAGTCAGTCACTGTCAAATATTTAAGTTAAAACCTTCAAATATAACGACTTTTCCTTTCGAACTACGGACATTTGTTTCACCATTGTGTCGGTCAACGACACATAACATTCATGAACTCGTTTTAATTAATTTTAAGTATGAAGTGTAAACTTCCTACGCCTAATTATTTTCGCTGTAAACTCTTTAAACTTCCCTACTGAAGTTTATATGACCTAATCAACATAATCGGACAGAATGAAAGCTCGTTTCACAAATATAGTGGTATCTGCGAATCCAGATTATGTAAACAAATATTACATCCAAATTAACTAGAATGTAAGATATAAAGATACCCCAATATTGAGAAAAGTAGAGCGTATCATGAAAACCGTGGAAACACCAAAATATTTACTTGAACGAAACGTTTTTATTAACCTCAACGTTTTTACTAAGAAAGTATGATCTGCTAGCATAGAGAAAAGTAAACAAGATTTTCTTTTTTAACATCTTTTTCTCGACTGCAGTATACAAAGAAATACATAATGGAGTATCCAGTTTAGGCGAATTTAGTTGACATGAATTATATAAAATCAAAAAGCTCATACCTACCTACTCTAAGAAAGGCAAGTTAAGACAAAGTAGGTAATAGAAAAATAAATAAATAGCAGACACATAAATTGCTGTAAAATTTACTTTTAATAGCGTTTTCTCTCATAGTTTTATAATTTCTTGTATTGACAGACAAGCAGACAACTTGATAGTACTTATGTAATAAATAAAGATAATTATTATTTCTGGTATCATGAAACGACGATTCATCTTCTATCATTTTATTGTAACCTATATGAAAAGATATTTTACATTAAACTTTCTCGCTCCTAAGGGACTTAAACACGAAAACGATGAAATGTGAGTGCTCTGCCTAAACCTCCGGGGATTACAGTCGTCATGTTATGTAATTTGTTTTCTCGATTCAAGATGGTGCACTTAACAGACTAATTTACTCCACAAATAAACTCCACACAAAATGAATCTCATTTTCAAGTGTTTCAATTCTGCGCATCCCCACTCGTATTTAATACCGCACATAACAAATTTACTCTCGTTACACTACAATACAGTATTCAGAAGGAAATTAATGAAGTTATAAAAGTAGCCGATCAGTTCCGAACCATCGGGAGTCGATGGAGCGAGACCAAGCTTCGCCCGGCTGCCTTTTGAGGTCGAAACACACCGTAAACAAAACAAAACGTCTTCGGAACAGACTTATCACACTTGTCAGTTTATAAATCGAACGTTGACTTATGTTTGAAGATGTGAAAAGGTGAATCGACGCGTAAGAGCTTAGACAGTGCGTACACCAGAGGCAAAACAGCTTTGTTTTTTTGTGGTGTATAAATAACAGTTAGTACTTTTTTTATATAGATCTCTTTGTTTGAAGTTCTAAATACAAACTGTTACAATGAGTCGATACAATCTAACCAGCAGGGCTATTGCGTATCTTTCAAATGACAGTGGCTAACCTATAGTGCCTATCAATTACTGCCAAATGGTTCCATTTTGTACTAAACCATAACCTATTTGACAGTTAATCCATAGACAATTTGATAGCCACTGCCATTTAAAAGATACGCAATAGCCCTGCTGGTTAGACCTAAAGCTTTAGGTTTAGTTTGCATCACATTATGTATAATTTAATTATTTGACATAATTTTGTGTTTTTGCGAGTGTGTACGCTGACATTTTCCCCAAAGTCAAAACTCAGGTCAGCACCCCAACTAAGTATACCCGGCATTTCAGTAGAACATGGCTTCCAGCTGCGCGTACACTTTGTAGCAAGATTGGTCATGGTGACCAATCTTACCAAAGAAAGTTAAAAGTTGAGACTTGCTGACACGTGCGAACGGTCTCTTAACCCTAGAGAGATAACCTACGTCGCAGAGGCGCCTGCGCGGGAAACATATTGCTATAGCTTTTTATCCCACGCGTGTATTTGTTTGTCCTTCTGAACCAACTCAGTCGTCGGTTAGCCCTTTCAAGGGATAGCTGTTTCCATGCTGTAAATTCTATAGTTTTGTCTAAATGACGAATCTGTGCGCTCGCGAGGCGTATGGTTATCTTTTGTGAAACTTTTAAGAATTGATTAATTTGCACTGGTAGTTATGTTGAAATTATTTTTTTTGATGACAGATATTTTTTTTATACTTATTATTTTGTAGTCAAACAGCCTGTAAGAAAAATCTAAATTTTTATAAGATGATTATAAATGTTTTTGTTCCTGAAGCATAAGGCTGTTGATTTTTGTTAGAGGTCTACTCTAAAATAATTTAAAACTAAATATTTTAAATTATTTTAAATAAACACATAAAGACAAAAATGTATTTAAAATGTATACTTTATAGTATTATCTTGTAACAGAATATCATAAATTATAAATATTAATATTTATTAAATCATTTAAAAACACGTATTATAAAAAGTTGCGCCTCTGAAGCGTATGGTTATATTTAACGTCTGCCGCGGTATGGTTATCTTTCTAGGGTTAACGTAGGTGCCAACAAGTATGATGACTCCTTAACTTGTCATGCAATAACTTTTACAATTAAGATAAGATTAAGAAGAGGAAAAATTAGCAGATGTGTCAATCATGATTAAGTATACTTCCGTACAAACATTGTTTGTTTTGGTTCCGTATACGTTTGTTAGGAGGTATGAATCTGCTTGCGGAATGAGGGTAAAAGCTTCTCTGAGCTTCGCAATTAATTTCAAGACATCTTTAAGTTATTTATGAAATGCATCCGTTACAGCTTATTTAGAGCAAATGTTCATACAAATCTTTAGAATTTGGTATTAAAGTCTACATCACCTAAACTCGACTTCACGAAACCTTTCAAACATTCTTTGTATAAAACTAAGTAACCCTACGCAAACAATATTGCTGGGCTTGTTTTTAAAATCGGTCACCTAACTAAATCTATGCCATGCAAGTAGATCTCCCCAATCGGCTAGTAGAAATGAGTACCTAGTAATCATACTGAATCCATGCAGTTCTTATGTTATGTGTGTGGTGCTTATGGCGAGCCTCCTTTAAAAGGTACTTATTACAAAACTTACATCATTTATGGTTTTTAAATACCCACTAATATTATCACCACGCCCATTCAGATTCAAATCAAATGAGGTTCTAATGTAATGTCATCTTACATCACTGTATCTGTTGCGTACAAAAAAACACAAAGTAGTGTTATGTAATGTTAACCAATTGTTATTAAAACGGTTATTTGCAAGTAGGCTATCGGTTATCATTACCTATATTAAGACTATGATAGTTGTAGCCCGTGGCTTCGTCTGCAATTCTTATTTGATTATCTTTCTAGAGTTCTTTGATTATACACTGTTATTGTCCTGTGTTTTTTTAATTATCTTGTCTAACTGCGGTACTCAGAGATATTTAATGATTACTTAAGCCGTAACTTACTATAGGTTTGACATACTTTTGTATGACAAAACTGTCAAAACCCTTACTAAGTGATGGCCTAAGTAATCATTATAACTCTCTGAGTGCGGCAGTAAGACACGATTACCAAAGTTTTTAAAGCTTGTTTCTTCATCATTTTATATTTTGCGCCCTACAAAGGGAAGAATATAACAATTAGACTTAGTTAAGTTTTCATATGAGCCTCGTTGGCGAAAACGGGGCTGCTGAGCTTGAGGTCCTAATTTCGATTCAGAAGTCGGGCCGTTTTATTGAGTTATTCCATCAGTATTATCTCAGCCGTCTATTACTTTATGGTACTACACCTCTGCCTAACACTTATGGCATTGCAAGCGTTATGTGACATTTAGTTTTGCTTGCGTAGAAATACCTAAAATATGTATTGGAAACAGGCCTACGTGATACCAACCGATATAAAATATCTCTACATTATTTCGTATCGGAAAGTAAATAAGCAATCTAAAAGGTTTCGAGAAACGAACATAATATACAAACGTACGGCAGACGTGTGAATTATGTTTAGTAAATATCTCGCAGCGTTTTGAAGATACCGCTCTCCGCTATCACAGACGACTGAACTTTCAACTTTGCAAATTATTTTTGGCTCATTTGTTTAGGCCGACTAATATTTACCTCCTTCGCACATACTATTAAGCTTATATGAAGTAAAACTCATTTACTCTCATGTAATATAATGACTCGCTATGAATATGAATGAATATTAACTTTAATCTGCATCTCAGGGTTGTCAAGATGCATCCAGCTTGCAATATCTTACGTAATATCATAAAACGCATCTAATCACCACGTAGGCCGCATATCCGCTCCATTTTCATCAAACAATGATATAAATAGAGTAAAATAGGTTATAAAACATGAATGCATGAAACTGCCTGACCCAAATACGTGAATGACGTCAAAGTGACGTAAGGTAACGTAAGCTGGATCGGGATCAACCCATTGACTGACGGGTTCTGGTTACTATTATACTTTCTACACGATAAATACACAAATCCGCACATTACACCGCACATCATAATACAGGATGCGATTAAGTAGAAAGTTACAAAACGCGTTTACTGGGCGAATATCGGGTTTTGAAAGTAATGTGAAATAAAATTGTTTACTAGCATGCGAACGAATTTAGAAAATTCTTGAAAAGTTTCAGAAAAAAGAACAGCGTGTGATAGAAATCAAAAATCACAAAGGTAATATTATCGATGCTTTTTATCTCTTCCTTACCGTCACTTTGGTCGTAAAATTTAATAAAATACTAACAATCAAAAGCTCTTGTTTCTAGCGTTTACATAATACTAAATTAATTGCAATAAGTCGTATATCTGCCACAATCTCTCGTTCGAAATGGCCCTCTTAAAACTTCAGCCAACGTCTGGCCGTCGGCGTTACGTAAGAGTGACTCATTATTACCAAATATCGATCTACACTACTGCACGCACTATAAATCTTTCAAGACGCCGCGTTGAATCATCCAGCCAAGCTATTGTTTATTCGACACTTAGTCACGATAAGTAGATTTGATCGACGCTGTTAGACCACGCAAAACACAAATCAGCACACAGAAGTTACGTGAAAAGACACGCAAATATTACGGAAACTGTCATGTCAAACTTATTTACTGAAAGCATTATTATGTATCGTGTGAATGGGTCATTTGATTCGACATCGCTCATAGAAGTTACTAGACATCGAACGTCAGTACGGACGTCAATCGAAATCACTCCGGGATTCCTATTTCGCACTACGTCCAAAATAAAAAAGTTTAATTGCAAAGTAACATGCATATCGGAGCAATGACTTACCCTGAAAAGTTTGTAACTTTTAAGACACGGTTCATTGACGAAAGTAGGGCATTTACTTCACCGGTTTCAGCAGACCAATCTTTCACTTTGACACAATGCTAACAGAAAGCGAGAAAACTCCGCGTAAAGAGTTCAATGACAAATCGAGGAAAATGGCTGAAGGGTTGTCACAGGACATGGATAAAAGTGAGTTAATTAATAAGTTGCGGATTGATATACATCCTGTAAGATTCTTAATATTAATGGTTCCTCAGAATTCGGGGAACTTTACCGGCATACATCCGACGGGAAAGGTGATGAAAGAACTCCCAAGTTCAACCGTTGCTAAGAGAGAGAGAGAATTTTGACAGCCCTGTATATTAGTTCTAAGCGCAAAGGAAAAGTATGACAAATCACGCTGATTACCTTGAGTTCGCGGCTCCGAAGAAATTACCAGTGACACGGTCATTGACGAGCAGTCGATTATAATTCACTTTGCAAATTGATGTAGCCGGATCTTAGCTCATGCTTGACACAGCTAGAAATACCTATATTCGTTGAAGATACCTAATGACTTGGCAGATATTTACTAAATCGCTGGTCGTTCGAAAGCTTCGAGTAACGTTGCAGTGTAAAAGAAAATCTTTAAACTCATATGCATAATATAATCATGTCATCACGACAAAACTTGAAGAACTATAAAACATTATTCGTGTACGCTAGTTAAAACATCAAATAAATTGGAATTTTACTTTTGAAATTACTCCAAATGACAAAACAGTTACCCAAATAGAAGTCTGAGAGCGACAGCAATAATTCGAAGAAACCACAGCCGTATTGTGGTGAATGGGTCATCCGGAAAAAATCACCAGTTTCCGCACCGTGAAAAAGCCATTTTGGCAGACGGCGCGGAGTCTGCGCGGGAGCACTTTCTCTGCGCAGACGCAGCTCGGTGGAGCGCCGGCAGAGTCCTTCAGACAAGCGCGCGCGCCGCCCGCCCCTCACTGCTGCACATTTCCGGAAATTAATTCGATTTTCACATTGTTGTTATATCGCCGGTATCGATTCGGTCGAGTACTCGGTTCAGATGACTGATATAATACAACATTTGTATGAATGTTCGATATCGAATTATCGACGGCTACGAATTGGTGTCATTTATCTGTGAGATATTTCGGAAGTTCGCGAATGACGTTAGGGGTAATGCCCTCGTGCTGGATTCACGTGTTTGCTGGAAGGGTATTGTTTTGTTGAGTGTGTCGGATAAGTGCATAGTGTTTGGTGCCGGTGGTGGCGTGCCAAGCGGTGACAATGACCACCACGCCTCGCCCTCACCTGTGACGTTCATGGACTGTCGCCAAGTCATGACACTCTGGTACACCGATATATTGGTGAGCATGCATTCACTGTTTCCCGATGTTATTTCAAGTGCTGCATTTATTTTTAAGACTTAGTATCTAAAATTCTAGTGATGTTTACAAAACTCTGTTCTCTCTGGATTGTGAATAGCTTAAGGCTGAGGTGAAAAGATTAACCAGGCAGCAATGCTGATGACTGAATCAATGAGCTAGAGATTTAATAGAGAGTAAACGTGTACATATTTGAAGCGACAAAAAAAAAAGATAATAGACCAATAAAAAACCATAAGAAAGTAAGAGTTAATCAAGGTTCAAAAGCTCATAAACATAATAGTGAATACAGACACTGTCGAAGTATCGTCTCCACATTTGATCTCTAATAGTGTAAGCATCGTTTACCTACATTTTTAATTCGACGACGCGAAGGCGTCGCAGACACAACACGCCTCGCAATTACGATTATTGGAAGGTATAGGCAATTGACCTACAAGTAAAGTGATATGCTATTACCGATAGAGGTGCCGCCGAGCCTGCATCTATCGGGTCAATTACTCGATAGTTCCGACATTCTTCGCTGTACAAGTACTTTCTATATAATCACCGCGCTCGCCCTCGCAAACGGGACTAGTGAACGAGCTTCCTCATTAACTCCCCTGTTAATTGTTTATTAGCATCTCGGTGTATTGCATGCTCGTTCGTTACGTCACCGTACGACCGTAGGACCGTACCACTTCTGACAAGCCGTTGAGGCGTTGACCCACTAATTGCGTTTGATGTGAATGGGTTACAATCGCTAAACGTTGTCGTCGCGTCCAACAGACGATCATGATTTTTTACTTCTCTGTTACATATGCGGAAATCGGTTAATGTAGGTCAGTCTCCATAAATCATCGATTCTTATCGTGGACAGAACGTTTTCAAGACTTTTTGAAGCACGATCGTTTTCTCGTATAAACCGAAATTGAGTATAATAGCATTCGATCACGATAAGCTAAATGGCTCTACTGTAAAATAAATGAATTTTCATTTATGTAAATGGAGAGTCGTGCTCATTTTTCGAGACGCTTCTCCAAGTTAATGTCATTTGTTGTTTTGGTTAAAGGTTAATAGGTTGGATGTCAGAAATAAATTATTCGCACATGTTTTTCCGTGAAATGTGATTACTAACATTGGTTAAAACCATCTGTTTTCGATTTAAGTTGGCCGGAACGTGCACGTATCTGCTATAATTAATCATGAAACTCAAACATCGCGTCATTAAACATGTAGAGTGAAATACAGCATCGTGAAAGACGCTTAGCATTGTAAGGCCAGCATTACGACTCATTTAAGATTTCAATCTAAATACGGTTAAGTAGATGGTAATCTATGGCGCGGCGTGACAAGGGCCTTGAGTCGCGTGCCGTGACAATGTGGCACGCATCCGCGGAAGACGCGACCGGGCCTTACTTTCGATTTCCTCTGAGTAACGAGCCACTGCCGCGGGCGAGTTAACCACGAGTAAACAAACACTTCTTTACAAAACTATTCACTAACAAAATATAGGCAACTCGAGAGAAATATTCCGTCGTGTTCACCTCACGACCTACTTTTCTGTCGTCAATCTCTTGAACCGTTACTAAACTGAAGTTTTTAAACTTTTTCCGCCAATCAATCGTCGTGATTAGCTTTTGGCATGCGCATTAATTACTCATCTATTTTAAAGCAGCCTAAAATATCGATTAGCGAAAACTTAGTGTTGTCTCAAACGTTATTTATGACTTTTTTGAATGCCTCAGAATCCTGGGTTTGTTGAATATTGTCTTGAAGATTTATCGCCCTTAGTGGTAAACAAATCGATTTGGCAGATGGATTCAGAACCGTAAAAAACGAGCTATTATTTCGGTGATGGTGCGTTTTTTCCGGCAGATTGGCGCCAGTGAGAAACGCGTGCGCCGAAGCATTACATCGGAATGTTTAGAAGGGTCACTCCTTTTTTTTATGGGGGTTGTAATAAGTCATCAAATATGGCGAGGATAAGTGCGGATAAAAGCCCAGTTAAACTAAATTAAATTAAATCATCTAAAAACCCCTCCCGCTCTTGGGTAGAGCGAAAGGGAGTGTCAGACTTCTACTGACTAAAAACCACCCATGTGCCGCAACCGAAACACACACCGCAACCCGCAACAAACCGCAGCCCCAGAAGGGTCACTCCTAAGAACAAAGTAATGAATGATGTAATCCTGACGAGCAAGCTTTTCTGGATATCCTTTACAATCGTTTCTTTGGTAAACACCACAAGCAATAACCTACAACAATTAAGCTTAACTGTTGTCTATCTAAACTTATTAACGTTTAAGCCTTCTGCAGCTTCTCAATCTATGTGACCGTCATCTCGGTTGCCGCCGTCACTTTGCAATAAAGCTAACACTCGTCTGATTCACGACTATTCTTTCTGAAATACTATAATTAGAGGAGGGGTGAAAGCTAGACATGACGCCTTTATTTTAGTTCCGTGACTTGTGTCGCCTCACGATTTGACTGCAACTAGTTTTTAAGAATGTGTAGTGATTACAATAATTTTATAAACCGTTCGATTACACGGTACTTCCTTGACTTAATAGATGGCCATGAAAAAGTTGACTATCAATAATTTCGAGCTTTCATTTTTGTCGGTAACAATCTTTTATTACGAGATGCGATTCATCGTGTCGTACGTCATAATAGCCTGTCTGCCTGTCTCCTTCCTCCGTGCTAGTATGGCCTGAAGCCAAGACATTGAAACACATAAAACATTAATGTATAAACTGGTAACTAATCTATTGTTACTCCTAATCGTTAACGTCATAGCTGCACGTTATTGCTACGGTTCACCACTGATAATGTAAACTGTTTAAAAGAAAAGCTATTTCTCAATTATTTACAAAACATTCATGTCTTTAGGTACGTCTTGTACTGTTTTGTTATGGGATCCCAGCACCTGAAGACTGCATGACATGTCACATGTGCTTTTAAAAGACAACGGTCTTTGTTCAATTTAGATAATGTATAATAAAGATATGGAACCATATCTTCCGAAACTGAGGAATTGGTCCTCAATCAGGTTCAGCATACCGGACACTGACAGGCACTTCAGTGAATTATCCGAAGCAGTTCACACTGCGGATCCGCCTCCGCAATTGGTCCGTACCGATATAACCAGACCTAATTCCGCTACATATCTTGAGGTCCTCTCCTAGTACAGCTAGAAAATACTAGAAATTACTGCCATGCTTCCATTTCAAAACCGAAGTCTAACCATCTCCTTTCTTCTCCCACAGAGCCCCGGCGCAGTTAGCGGCGGAGGCACGGAGGCGCAGCCCGGCTCCAGGGATGCCCTGGACGTGCGCTACTCCCTGGCAGCACTAGCTGATGACTACACCAAGAGGAAACACGTGGTCAGGGTCACCACGGCTGCCGGCGCTGAACTGCTACTACAGGTATGTTGATGCCGAAGATATTATGACATACCTGTCCACAAGAAGTTACTGAGTAATGATAAAAGACTCCAGAAGTGTAACTCCATGTTGTTGTGTCTTAGGATAGTTTGGGTTGCCATTTTCGAAAGCCACTCTCAAAATAAATATAATAATATTTTATTAATATTTTATTTCACATAAGTCTACATGGGCATATAGAAAACGTCGACAAGTGCACGGTTCGGGATGGTCTTTATCTATGGAGAAGAACCGGCAAGAAATTGCATGGTACTCTATGTCTTTTCGATCATAAATCTATAATTTCGTCATGGCAGCTTGTCAAAAACAATCGAGCACATATGCGTCGCGGGAATATTTACTAGTGAAAGAAGTTAAATGGGTAAATTTGCATTTTGTTTTTAATGTACCAGTCGTCTATCTATTGAAAACAAGTCTATTTCAAACGTTCATTAACCTTATCTGCCACTTACGAACCATTCGAAAATAAAAATATCTACAACAATGAGTTTTGTTACATTTTCTAACCAATCCAAAACATACACGGGGGCATTCTGCCAGAACACGTAATTTTGGCATATTCTTGAATACTAGAATGTTTCTTTTATAATTAGCAGCAACGACGTATGGTATTGTTACAATCTCGCGGAAAACTTCCTCTTGATTCAGATGTGGATTATGTTCATTCAGACTGTTGCGTCGATTTGTTAATATGGTAAGCTCGGTAAATATTCCATCTAAAATATGATTATATCGAAGAAATATCATATCTTTCTTTTTTAATAACCTTACTTCTTCTTGTCTGACTTTAATTCTGTGCGACCAGCATGCACCTGATCACATCTATATATTTTATCAATATATCATATTCTTAATTGTCCCCCAGGCCGAAGGTGCAGCAGATGCCCAGCGGTGGCTAGCAGCCCTACGTCGCCACTCAGCGGAGCCTCCCCCGGCCGAGCCTGCGCAGCCACAGCCACAGCAACAGACACAGGCAGCACCGGCGCCCGCGCCGCTACCTGCGCCCGACTCCTCCTCGCCGCTCCCGCCGCAACGCAGCAAGAAGATCGGCAGGAATAGGTCTCCTACTGGTGGGTGATCGCTTGAATTACTTCTAGGAACTGGGGCCAAAAAAAAATTCAGGATAGAGATATATGTGATCTTCGGTTCAGCTATTTTTAGGTTTGCGGATTGCTAGTTAGACATAACTGAATTTTCTTGTTCGTGAAGTAAGATCGATAAGATCAGGCGTTAGTATTTCGGGTGCAAGCTAACTTAAGCCTTATTTTTTACGGTACGAGAGGTTAAAGAACACAAACGGAAAAGTATACTTCTAGACTAGTTGATTAGATCGTGGTCTGTTTCACTCCTCCCCTGGTGAAGTAAATCTTCCAGGATTTTTACAAAGCCAATGATAGACCTTTAAATAAGAAGGTTCCAGTAAAGCAGAGAAATCGTCACGTGAAGCAGAAATAAAGAACAGATTACTAATAACCATATTCCACCTACAGGCCCACCGACACCAACCCTCCCCTCGTCTCCCAAGAACAAGACGTGGAAGGGTCGCATGGCGAAGCAACTCCGGCGCATGCACGGCGGTGCGGCGGCGGCGGCGGCGCCCAGCTCGGGCTGGCTGGGGGCTGCGCTGGAGCGCTGTCCGCACGACCCGGAGCACCCGCTCGTGCCTAAGGCTGTGACCTTACCTGCACATGCTGTGGAGGTAAGAACTTGAAGATATGGTTCGATCTTGAAGGTCAACCAGTCACAAGACTAGCAGAAAGATTGCGTTAGCAGTTTGGCTGAAGTCTCACAAAAGCGGACCTTTATTAAAGTATTTCAAGCAATTACATTATCATTATTTCATTAGACAGGTACACAACGCAAACTGATTATTTGGGGTTGTTGTTAAGCTCTAAAATTTTACTGAAGAGCCCTTTTGGCATTATTATTTTTTTGCAAAACTTTAGTTTTGTATAATATTTATATTTTTGCCGAATAAACACAATTTTATTTCTTTCTTTCTTTGATATATGTCAAGATACGAACTTGCACCAATACTCAAGTGCCCAAGGAATATTTCAATCAGAAGTATTAACAATAAGTCCAGCTTTACCACATGCCATCACTCATCTATGAATCTCTTCCAGGCCTACGGTCTCCGCACAGTGGGCGTGTACCGTGTACCCGGTAACGCGGCCGGCGTTGCAGCCCTAGCCGCAGCCCTAGACCGCGGGGAGCCCCCACCCACCAACGACGCACGCTGGGCTGATGTCCACGTGGCCTCCTCGCTACTGAAGGCGTACCTTAGAAGGCTGCCTGACCCGCTACTCACGGCTGATCTGTATCCTGCATTTATTGGTAAGTGTTATTGGCGACGTGGTATAGAGAAGGTCAAATTAGGAGAAATTTGATATTAACAGCGGAGTCTTGTTTTGCACGTCTACAAGAGATAAATTTAAAAAAAAAAAAAAAATTACACATCAAGGGGTCTGCAGGACCTGGAGCGGGTTTTTCGAAAAAGATACCGCGCCGTGGACTCGACACAAAGGGCTAGGGTGTGGGTGGTTTTTATTCAGTAGTCTGACACTCCCTACCGCTGCCCAGGTTTAATTGATGATTTCCCACCATCCAAACAAAAAAGTGTCTGTAAGAACCCTCCAGACAGAGGTCCTCAAACTTGAACCCCAGACGATCTCATAAAAGGCTTTCGCGAATTACCCGTATTAAGTAGATACTGCAATGACATGAGGGGGGGTTTTCATAAAGCGAAGTTGTTTTCTAAATCCAACAAAACCTGGCTAAAACTAATTTGTAACTAATGCTGGCTCTCTCATTACAAAGAAGTCCATTCTAAACGCGCAGGAGTGGAAACACCCAGTGTTGCCATTATGCAGAACGGTGAACACTTCTGGGATGCCATTAATATGTAGTTGCGTATCGTGACATCCGTGTTTAATAAACAAAGTCAGTGCTTGACTGTTAAACAAAACTGTCACCTGCAGTCAATAAACGTTTTATTAAATTCACTTTCTTAATTATAATTTGAATATTGCTTTTAATTTACTAAGGTAACCACAAAACGATGCTTGTTTTCACTTGGTTGGTAATAAAACAACATCATAGCCTGGTCACAAAAAAAAATTGGTATATTCTGTGATCATTTTGACCGAACTATAGTTAGTTGGTGCGCTTATGATTCACCTACTCTTAGCATATACTTATAAATGGCCACAGAGTAACAGTAACATTGAAAATTGAGAATTTTAGGACCATAGATAAACCTAAGTTATAAATCAAACAAAATAAATGAACTGCCTTCAACAGGTGTTTTTAGAAAAGATAATTTTTATCGATAAAACAAATTCTCCAAAAAAAGATTTTATCGAAGTACCCACTAAACTCATCATATTTTCTTCCTTCAGCTGCTGATCGGTCACCAGAAAGAGCGCGGGAACTCCGCCGCCTGGTCCGCGCGCTACCAGACGCGCATTACGAAACACTCAAGTACCTGATCCAACATTTGCGGCGAGTGGTCGCACATTCCGCCTACAACAAAATGGAGGCCAGAAACTTGGCCATCGTGTTTGGCCCAACGTTGGTCCGAGCGGCCAGCGACGACATGTTGGCTATGGTCAATGATATGTCCAGTCAGTGTCGAATCATCGAGTCTTTCCTCACACATGTAAGTAGACCCATATATTCAGATACTTTTTTAATGGATTTCACTTGTTTGAAACACCAATATTTTTTTCTCTTCTTCTTTTAGAATAAATAAAATCTTTAAACCCATAATAAAAACATTAAATTATCTTACGGATTGTCAAAAACTGCCGTGCTCATTGGCTCGCTGTAATATCAGCTAATTAAAACTCTAATTATAAAAGTAACCTGCAAGACCTACCATAGTAACACCCTGTTTTTATATTTTTTATGGTAACACCTCGTTGAAAAAGGGTTACCCTTCCATTAACAGACTGTGACGATTTTGACACGAAAAGTTTAGGAAATCAAATATCATATTCTTTATGCGGATTATTTTTTGCCGTTTACAGTACGATTGGTATTTTGAGGAAGAAGAGGGCGACCCTCCAATGGACCCTCCCACCAGTGCAGAGGAACTCTCCCCTGCGCCAGCGCCCTCTAGAGACCTACTCATACACAACGTTAAGAAGATTGAAGGTAACTATCAACACACGCAGGAAACACTTTTAAACTGTGACAGAAATGTTGATGTGATTTTATAAATGTTGTATGCACCAATTTTTTCTTAAATCTATATTTTTCAATTTCATAATTATTGCAACTATATTAAACGCCAAGACTCATGGGACTTAACAGTCGTGGTCATAAAACGTGCGAGCGGGATGGTGGAATTCGTGTCATCTCGCTCCTACGATTCATGACCGCAACTACCACGAACATTGGCGTATACTATAGTCCAAACACTTGGGCCGAGATCTATAAACATTGCTTGGTATGTGCTTTGGTTAGAACAACTTCCCGTCTCGCTCATATAATTGAAGTATGACAGGGACAGGAACACGCTAAGTAACATTTATCGACTTCGGCTTTAAAGTAACCTCTTTCTACCTATCTGTCGCACCAACATTACCCAAGCCATTATCCCGTGTTAGCAACTAATAATACCATTAAAAGTAGCCTTCCATATTCCAGGCAAGGACGTGTCGACACGCGACATCGTGTCGTCCATCATATCGGCCGCCAACCGCAAGATCCAACGCAAGCCGCGCTCCAAGCCCGACAAGAAGTCGGACGACAAGCGGTCGGACGTCTCCCCCGGCGCCTCCCCCCCCAGCTCCCCGCTGACGTCACCGCCGCACCATCTCACCACCTCGCTGGCTGACTACGACGGACTCAACCACAAGTACAGCAGGACGCAGGATGGAAATAAGTAAGCGCTCTCATAAATATGTTTAAGTAACTCTTATGCCAATGGATTTTAAAGATTGTAAAGGACCTTGTACTGAGAATAGTATCATTTTATACAATACATACTACTGTTTACAGAAGAATACATGTTGTACAGAAAAACTTACCCGGTTTTATTTTTTCAGAATTGAACTGGAGTCAATGCAAGCGCTGGGTCGCGGTCGTCAGGAACTCTCGCGGCATACACACGCGCTCACCAACTTCTCCATAGATGGTGAGTTTATACCACTAACATAATATATTTCTGATTATTTCCCTGGAGTATGAATAAGACAATCTTTAAGACAGATTCTCTGTTATTAATGGCGTATTACGCGTTAGCTTGTCATATCTATACTCAATAAATGCCTCAGTTAAGGAATTGGGAATGTAATGATATAATACTTTTTATTTATATTCGTGTACAATAAAGGTGTCGATATTTGCCCCACTAGGTGTCCAGTACTGACGTCAGAGAGTAGACACACCAATCCCTTTCTTTTGTCCACACTATAAGGTAGAGGAATGTGAGCGTGCGTGTTGCAATGTGTGTGCGCGCCGGCTACGATAACACTCGGTACTACTTGTTAGCATCTGTCGGTGCGAGGTCGAACGTTGTACTTACTGCTGCATCATAACCTGTGTCATTGTCCCACCTGTCTGTTAGTGCAACGTTGTTCCAGTCACGACGTCAGATGTAAACAACTACAGTACCAAACTAACGCTTCCAGTCAGCGGCTGTTGACAGCACGGCTTTAATATGCTCGTGCATTAGTATAGCGATAGGCCGGCGTGACCATCACCCCATCACCACTGTACATACCGACATCACTCATCCATCATCAGCTCATGGTCAGTTAACGACGCAGCCACCCTAACACGCTTCCGTCTGTGCCTAACACACCTCACCCGCATCGAACGCGCACTAATCTGTAACATGTTGTCGCAGGAACCGGTGACTTGGTGTCGTCCCTGACCAGCACGTTCGACCAGAAACTGCGCACCCTCAACAACTCGTCGCCGCTCGACGACGGCAGCATCCCGTACGCGGACGAGTGCGACGAAGGCAAGTCTACCGCCAGCTCGCCGTCCGACGGCGCCAGCGAGCGCGACGAGCGACTGTCGCCCGCGGCGCGCGCGCACGAACTGAAGGCCGCCTGGCTCGCGCGCGACCATCGACACTCCTCCTCCTCCAGCGACGAGCCCGAGCGCGCCTGGCCGCGCCGACATCCGCGCGACGACACCCGGGACGACCCCGACGACTCCGAGAAGGAAAACTGTCCGCGACAGGACGAGACGGACGCGCCCGCGCCCACACCCACGAGTGAAGCCACCAGCCCGCGCGACAACAAGCGCAACAGTGCTGCCCTGGACTCGGTCCCGCCAGCCACGCGCTCCACGGACGACGACGGTGCCAAACTGGCGCGCTCCGAGTCGCTCACCCGCTCGGCCGAGCGCGGCGCGCGAGTGCTGCGCTCGGAGTCACTGAACTGCCGCGCCGAGCGACCCGCCCGCTCGGACTCGCTGGGCGGCGGCAGCGCCAGCAAGGGCCGCGAGCTGCCGGGCGTGCGGCGACGCGAGCAGCAGGCGTGGCGCTCCACGAAGCTGAAGCGCAAGAACGGCATGCCGGAGCGCGGCATCAAGCGGCGCCACACGGTGGGCGGCACCAAGGACTTCGACAAGGACGGCTGGTCGGCGCGACACACGCGCACGTCGTCGCCCGACCTGTCGTCGGACTGCGCGCCGGCCCGAGTCGGGCGGCCGCTGGCCCCAGTGTGGCCCCAGCCGCTGGTCCCGCCGCCGCGCCCGCCGCTGGAGTCGCACGTGTGACGTCACACGCGCTCTGTCTAGCGCGCTGACAGACTGGACACTACGCCACCCGCGATGTACCGAGCGGTCGCGACCGAACCTATGAACGACTATGATAGTACACGTCTCCTTAGTTTACGACTTCCCGGTGCCTATCAGTTCGAGTGGTGCTGACTTGATATAGTTTTCTTTTGTGCTGACGCAGAACGAACCTTCTTATGAATTAGTTTGAATTATAGCAAAACGAATATAGTATTCTACTATTCTAAATCGTCTAACAGAAGTCTGATTTACATTTACCCATTACCACGTCGATACTAACAGTTCGAAACTTCATTTCGAGAGAGGCTATTATTTGATTCGATTCAATTGACTGAATAGATTAGGTCACAAATATCTATCTATTAATATTGTATAATACTACGAATGATATAATACTCAGATTCGTTTACTTCATAAAGCATGTTCAGAATTTAAAATTCTATGCATATATATTACAATATTAAACAATTTTGTTATCTGCAATAACTGAGGCGTAGGTTATAGTTCTATATTATATTTATAAATAAATATAAACAAAACAAAAGTGATTCAAATATAAAAAGAATTCGGTAGTGCAATACTTATAAAAGCGTGGACTAGATGGAAACAATCGGTAAAACATGAATGAAATCTGCTAGTGAAAGACCTTAGCTCACTAAATAATGCCAAAGAATGATATGAAACTGACGTAGTAACAGAGCGCATGCGCAGAGCGTATCAGAGTGAAGGAACGAATCGGTGAACGGAATGCAAGGATTAAGATGTTGTCGCCCTACGACACAATGACCATATCAAGGAAACAGTGACACACTTTCCAATATGAAAATATATGTAGGTACTGAAACAGTACCGCGGCCGAGAGCCTTCCACACATCTACATTATTTGTTTGTAGTGTGACTCCCTTTGTAGATGAACTACTACTATTTACGGAGTTGCTGTGGAACTATATGACGTTGAAGAGTGCAAAACAAATGCATAATACATAATATTAGTGCTACTAGGTGTAGTTAGAGCAGACAATGAAACTTTATTAGCTATGTGCCCGCGGGCTTAATATGTAATCTATGATAAGTGATTGGATGTACCACTGGTACACGACATTCTGACCACGCTACTGTAACACCACTTAGTTTTAAGTCATATACATAAGGATTATTAAATTGTAGACTCTTCGCGAGTTTCGTAATAGTGTAATAATTGAAAGGAATTATGAAGAAATGCATACATCACCTACTTGCCTTTGCAATAGATTTAGCTGATTCGAATTTTATGCACAACTCTCAATTATAATATTATAGATAACTTCTACGAATTAAAGTTACCTTGTGTCACCTTTTGACGACAAAACTATGTGAGTAGGTACGAGTCGACGAAGATTCATTAGATTATAATATTGTCATAATTTTGTAGATTGTAAACGCTTTTATTTCAACTACAATATATGAATGAGGTGTTTAAATTGTAAATAATGAATGCAATACCTATTATTATGTAATAATGTTAAATATATTCACTTGAATGGTAACAATAGTTGTATGTACGTGTAGCCTCAACGGCCAAGCAAACTGCGCGACTAACAGACCAACACTACATTACAGTGATAATAATAAAAGTGATCCCTCTTAGCTTTGTAAAAATTGTACATTTCTTTTATGATTAATTTATATTAAATTTGTTATCGTAGCTTTGTTGAATGCAATTATTTTTTATTGTTTTGTTTATCAAAGAAGTATTTTAGGCTAAATTCAATTGTTATTTATTTGTGAGAGATGTAAAACGTGATTCGGCACAATTTCATTTTGGAAAAAAGAAATGTCATTATTCTTGTAAATATTTTCGTCGGCAAAATGATGTTTTAGAATTTCGTTCTTTAACTTTTTAAAATTTTATACCATCTTTTACGTTAAGACGATCTCAAGTTTGTTGAATGTTTGCAAAGCGTTCCTTTTAAAGTTTTATTTGTAAATATATCGTTTAATGTAGGAACAGTGAATTTACTAATTTTACTGAATCATATTGTATGTAGCCGGTAGATGGCAGTAGTGAGCCGTTTCACAATAAAAGACATGTTTTAGCCGATCGGCCATGGCGGCATGCCAGTGTCTGCTTGCAACACATTTGTATTCAAATAATCTATTCATGTTCTTCGTGTAATCAGCTATGAAATTCAAATAAACACCTTTAAAGACATTTGCAAATATGGATGAATCCACATTTTCAATATTTGTCATTGTGTATATTTTGGAGCAATGAAAATAAAATATTGAAACAATTTAAACCTGTTTTTGTTTTCTATCCTAAGGTCCTATTAACAATGTATAGTTTATACTATACTAGAACCATACGAAATAAGAAAAAGTAATAGTATTCCAATATTTCTTAAACAACTGTCAAACAAAAATCGCTTTTACCGTTTCAGTATAGCATTAAGTATACCATTAACAGATGAATAGTTTACTGCGGAAAATAGTAGAAAAAAAAAAGAAAAAGAAGGACAGCACACCACCGGTATTGAGGAAACAATCATCATCGGCCTAGCATTTTTCCAACTATGCTGAGGTCGGCTTCCAGTCTAACTATCCGGTTATGTATTTTACAGCTGAAAACAGTACTTTAATTGGAGCGACTGCGACTGCCTATCTGAACCAGGGTTGTTGCGAACATCAGTATCAGCATCCGCTAAGCTTCAGCATCATTTTCTACATCAGCATCAGCATCCGCATTGATCGATGCTGATTATTAATACTGAAGTTCGAGTCGTGACATGACCGCAGAGGAGGCGGGGCTTATATCACGTGTAATTTTTGCTTGCGAGTTCAAAATTGACTCGAGAATTTCTGTCACCCCCCCGCCAGCGAGTGTTCCTAGCGATCAGTTATTCAGTAGTGCTGGAATAATTTACAAACCTTCTAGTACTTGAAGTCGAAAAAGCTGCATAATACTTATACAGAGTTGATAAGAGAGAGGGGCATTAAATTACACTACGTATACTATATATACGTGTTTAGTATTTAATTCGATACGGTACAAAAATAAAAAGCACCAAAAATGAGGACAGCAACAACAGGTAAGCTATTTAGCTTACAAATCAGAGTTAAACGCAAACACCCTTTATAAATAAATTTAACTGGCCTTAGATACCTAGGTAACAAATTGGCAACGTCGCACACGCGCGTCTCGTCTTTTTTGGTACAGAGCTTGAAAATGGTACGTAGTTTATGCAGTTTAAAGGAAAGCCTCTCTGTCGCATCAACTTTGTATATACAAGTACAACTTGCCTTTGATTAAATTCCAATATTATTTAAACGAAAGATAGTAGGTTATGTACTAGGTAGTCTAGGTATTACTAAACAGTTGTGTTTCATTATATTTTTATTAAATTTCCCAAAATTATTGAAACTATCTTTTATTTGAGCACCAAGGAAAAATATACCTACAACTATTACATGTATATTTACAATGGTAACTACTTTTCTCCTGTTTTTTTTTTAAAGAAAATAATTAAAATCAGTCTCAGCATCCGCTGATGTGAAAAAATATGAATCAGCAACAACCCTGATCTGCGAGTCTAAAATGGCCGCTTTATCAGAATCCACGCAGAATCTTAGTATGATCAGTCACGTTAAAAATTTATAGATAGAGACATAAAGTCCATTTTAAGTGTTTGAAATTTTTAACATCATAAATTTTATTTTATGATGTTAAAATTGAATTATTACGATTCTGCTAAAGCTGCCATTTTAGACACCCTGAACTCCAAAACCCATTAAGTACTAAGTAATATGTAATACCCCGTGATAAAACTGACTGCCAGATTTTTGGACTACTGACTAGCAGTAAAGACTGTCAAAGATCTATAATTTTTTTTATTGGCACAGTTGGCGCAGTGGCTCAAGCAGTTGACTGCCGCGCATCGTGTCGCGGGTTCGATCCCCGCACGGAATACATATTTGTATGGCCTACATATAGTTGTTTCGGGTCTGGGTATTTGTGTATGTGAGTTTAAATGTCTGTGAACGCACCCACGATACAGGAGAAATACAAAGTGCGGGGCAATGTTTAAAAAATATATATATTTTGATCTACCTATGTGGGGAAAGTTTTTTATTGCATGTGAGGTAGAATTCACAATACTAGCGAAGTAGGTGGCGGAAGAGAAGACCTCTCGTCCCAGCCACCGCGGGAGACGCTCCGGGCGTCGCCGTCGGGGGCCACGTGATGGCTTCTGGCCGTAGGCGCGGGCCTGTGGGCGGTGAGTAATGGGCTAGCTCGCCGTGGCACCGCGGCCCTTAAAGAAAAAAAAAAAGACAAAGTGCAAGAAGGAACATGGGTGGTTTTTAGTCAGTAGAAGTCTGACACTCCCTTCCGTTTCGCCCAGTGCGGGTGATGATTTCTCAAGCAAAAAAAGACGACCGTCAAACACGCAGTCTTTTTAGATGTATTTTTCTTAATTTAGCAACAACAACCTTTGATGTTTTCGAATTTTAGAATGTCTGTGGACTGTGGTGTTAGAGGGCCTGTGCTGTGTAATTTAATATTATGTAGGGGTTAAAATAAGGAATCAATAGTAGATTATACACCAAGGGGAGTAAGGCACAGATTACTAATCGAGTGTGCGAGTTTAGTAATCTGTACTTACCCTCGATTGATCTAAACTGCTTTATATTACACTTAAGCACAAAGAAAAGACAAAATAGCAAATAAAGCATTTGGCATCTGTTATTATGTCGGGTGAAGTTGTTGTTAATAAATTGCTATCATTGTCACTGGAATCACTCATTTTAACTTGTGATTTACAAACTTTAAACTTTACAAAAAAAATTGTTTCTACAAAATACGTCAACCAACAATAAGTATTTTTTTTTCTTTGAATTGCAGAGCGTCAAACAGTTTTCGCGCCAAAAGACGTTAAGCCGCGTCCCCACTAGAGCCGGCTAGACGCGGCTTTAGAGAAGGTAAGAACGCCCTGTTTCGCAGGTTCCAACTTACGCGCGTGTTAAAGCGAGATAATGTTATAAATCTCTCGCTCTATCGCATAGAGGTTTGAAGTTTGCCGGCCTTATCGGAATGTATGCTACCTGCTTTAAAAGTTCTAGTGGCCAGTACTTTTTATGGTAAAATTAAGTCGTTTGATTGCCAACGTCACCAAGACTTAAAAAAAAAACGCGTTAGTAATGAACGCATTACTACCCTGATTTTCAGGGCAGTAATGAAATTCCATACAATATAACTGCCTAGATTTTTGAGAACGTTTAATGAACAGCTTTCAAGCCTATTAGTGGGGTAGTATTGGTACACTTACCAAGCAAGTGTAGTATAAATAAATAAACGAAATGCATTTTTGTGACATTTTATTAATATGTATTACATCCATTTAATCATAACATCAATACATAACTTTTTGTTACATGGAATTAAAAATATAATAATTTAAACATTCTATCGGAAAATCAGAAGTTAACTTGTACCTATCTAAATGTATTTTGAGTTTTCAATGTTTTTCTTTGACAAAAATAGTCTAAATAATGTAACAAATTCGTTAATTGAATCCAATAAATTAATATGATAATTTTGTCAACATATGAACTGATTTAATACATATAAAACGTGTCTTAACGCTACTCAATACTCGACCCTCTTTACTTTACAGAATCACACACTTTGAACTTTTCAGTCATGTCAATCTACGTAACTAATAGATTAAATACTTAACAGTGACAACTACATCCGGTGCGGCCGGAGGTCGGTAAGATCGCATAAAGTGGATGCTCCAGGGTAGCCCGCGAAATTCGAAGTTTCTTACGGTTTTTGCAATCATATTATTTCATCAAATAGGCTTAAGAACTAAGAGAGTTGTATTGGTGATTTTAATCAATAATACTCAGTAAATTCACATTTGTTACATACGACTGGTCACTGACTGGCAAATTGCATAAAACGTAAGAAAATTTGAATTTCGCGGGCTACGTTGTCGCATTCACCGTAAAACATCAATATTATTTGAACTATAGACATCAATGAACCTCAAAACTACGTACAGTGAGTGCTCTCGATATACCCATCGAGAGATTGCAATTCAGGTGAACGTAAAACTTTATCCGTTATTCGATTAGATCGCTGCATCACGCTTTCTCCCGGTAGGTATCGAGAACCGAGTCTTAATATAGTGGAGTTTCCAAAACGACTATTGAGTATTTATTCAATGGTTATATATTCCCCTTACAGTGGATAAAATAGACAACAAAGCTTCTACAGTACAGACAAAATTGGCAATTTTTTATTTATTATTTTTATTTTAATTCCAGACACGATCGCAAGCAGTTTTTTGGTGAAAGTTTTATATGAATAGGTGTAAACGTAAATGCGAAATATAAGCATAAGCATTCAAGGGCCGACAATGCAGGGATATCTAATTTAATTATAAAAATATATCATTAGAACAAAAAAAATAGCACTCTAATATTTTTGGTAGGCGAACCAAACTCACCCTAGTAATAATTGTACTGATAAACGTTAATATTAACTAAAAAAATAAATATAAGAGATCGTTTAAATTTTGAGTCTTTTCCTAATGCCCGTATTTTTTTCATACGCGTTTATATTCTACCTACTTGACGAGGAGACACGAATCCCTCAAAAAAACCTAGGGGCACACTCAAATATCATAAGGAGTATATCGTGCCAAATTAAATGTAATAAAAACATTTCTAAGGCGGAGGTGCGAGCTCACGTCCGCGGGGAGCGGGGGAGACGCGACCGCGAATCATTTCACAATTATTTCATCTCAAACTCAAGATCATGTGTATTTGACAGACTCTTCAGTAGTAGCAAACTAACATCAACCTTATCATAGCGACATAAAGATCAATTTACAGAGATAAAATAAGTGTGAAACTTGTGTACGAGGAGCGCGGCCCGGCCACTGGCACGTGACACGCGGGGGGACAGCCAAGTGGGAGAAGCAAATCTAGGGTTAATGTGCTAATATCTCCTTTTCGTTGTTGCTGTAAGTGGTATAGGCGGTTATTGCTCTATATTTTCTTACGAGTCCAAACGACCAACTTTGTATCTTTTAATGAATCGATTGTTTTAAAAAAAATATATAGGTCGTCAATATAATAACCGCAGTCGTTACCTAAAGCTCGAAGCTCACTAATAAGCACTGAACCGGATAGACATCACCTCACCTCATGTTTACTAGCTGATACCAACTGGACTACCAAGTGTCCGAATCCGCTGTTCATGACCGCTTAGCGTTTAAAACTGAACTTTGAGCTTTATGGTAAGGATCAGAAGATCGTTATTTCCGTGGCGGCTGTGTAAGTGCACATTATCGCTGTATTTGCTTAGTGTGGTGTCTAGTGGTGGTACTCGCGACGGTAGCGGGGGTGGCGGCGGGCGCGGGCGGGGCGCGGTCAGTCCGCGTGCGGGGGCGCGGGCGGGGCGGGGGGCGGCGCCCGGGGCGCGGGGGGCGGGGCCGGGCTCCACGGCTGCCCGGGGGGCGTGGCCGGACGCGCTTCCAGAGCTTCGCCCGCCGAGCTGTTGCCCTCGATAGCCAGGCTGTTCAGGAGCATGTCGAACAGCGTATCCTGGAATTTAATGTTACCAATTAGATTCTGCTTGGTGTAAAAGAGTAGAAGGAAGAGAATTTAAACTAAGTCACTACTTATTCTATGTACTACTACAATAAGTATACAGTGTGTTAGATTAAACGAGGGACATATTGAAACCCGCAATAGGGGATGCTTACATAATACTAATAAAAATGTAAAAAAAAAACACTAATAAATAGCAGACAGAACCATACCAAACATTTCGGAAAATTCTCACCACCCTTGCGTTTATCACAGTGATCCGCGCACAATTTCTATGATAAACGCAAGGGTGGCGAGACATTTAGGTTTAGGTATAATTTATTTACCCTTCATATTTTAAAACTGGCGTAGGACAATGACGAAACAGAAACGTCTAATAAAGTAAGATCTGGAGAGCGTACGGCATGGGACAATTATGTCACAAATAAAGGTTATCGTTTTTTTTACATATTTGGGACGAGAATCGAATACTGAATACTGAATACGGTGGGTATTCAGTATTCAGTATTCGATTCTCCTTCAATATGTCCCTCGTTTTACCTAACATCCTGTATAATTCAGAAAAAAAAATGTGAATTTCATGCAAACGGTATGTGATATTCTATGTATTTCAATACTACTAAAACATTACCGAAAACAAATAAACAACCAAAATAATTGCTGATTACTATTTTTTAATCGTTATTATTAAAACACTCAAATAAAAAGAGGGGATTCGGTACAAGAGTGAAAATTCTATACAAAAAAACTCTTCTCCAATTTAATGGAAATTGTGAGAAAATACAAATATTTTATATGACGGTGTGGTTGTTTTAATTGAGTTCCATAATACCAATATGTTATAAGTATTGGTAGGTTGAAACTAGACAATCATTTGATAATAATAAAACTAGAATTAATTTACTATATTATTATAATAAAAAAATATATAAATAATATGTAAAAAATTTAATAAACGAAACTAGAACCAGACATTTATTTATTTATTTATTTATTTATTTATTCAACTTTATGCACAAGCAAAAAACTGTACAAAGGCGGACCTAATGCCTTGGGCATTTAATAATAATAGTTGTGTGAGTGAGTGCAAAGTGGGAGCGTGTGAAGGTTTGTGTGTCTGGGTGTGTGTGGGAAGGGTGAAAAAAAAGAGGTATGGACAAAAAACAAATCAACATTACATTAAGCTGAACATCGTTATTTACGTTGTAATCGAGAGCAGCTTCCACGTCGTCCGCGTCGCTGACGGAGGACACGGAGGGCCAGTAGTCGTGCAGCGCCAGCGAGCCCACGGGCGACCCGGCGCCGCGCTCCGGCGTGCCGGCCGGGGTGCCCGCGAAGCTTAGCCCCAGGCACGCTGCAATGTGGACGCTCAAATATTATTGTTATTACTGAATACGGGGTATTTACCATGTTTAATTTTAGTTTCAAGTTCCCGATATGACCATGATCACGGATAAACTGAAGTCATTGCGGGTGTATGTTTATGAACCGACAAAACGGTCTACCCTTTTTCTTCTACGTTGTTGGCGTTTGGTACCACTACCATTGTCACTCACTAAGTACACGATTCTGTTTCCGACATCACTGTGTTCACTTGCGGATTTTTTCGGCACTTTTAAGTTATTACACAGTTGAACCAATGGATTCCAGGCTCTCGACAGTTGAAACCCATCCTCCCGGTTAAAGTTCTTATGTATGGTAATTTCAATGGCCTCTCTAACCAGACGAGGTATACGAGTGTAAATTAACCCTTCACACATACGTCAACCAAACATTCTGTACATCAAACTAAGTACCCCTACGCAAATTTTTTTGCTGGGAAACGACTTTTTTTTGGGGTCATAAATCTCATTTTACGGTAAAACTCAATGTAGCACTCTTACAACATTGTGCTAGTGGATGCTTTGAATAGTAACAAGGGTCATGGAGGTAATTTAAGTAAAGTTATAACCTGAAAAACTAGTATTTACAAAAAACAACCGTGCAAAGTTTGGAACTTTGACCCCCAATATTTCCGTAACTTTGCGTTAAGGGTACTTTTACACCCTTTATAGTGGCGTTCTGTCGAGATGACCTGAGAGTTATGCAACATGTTTTGTTACCGTCAACTCTCGTTGGTACAGTGCTGGTGGTGGCTTTGGGTTATTCCATCAGGAATGTGCCAATACCAGCCTTGGAATCTAGATTTGTGCCTGGTTGATGCCAATAGGCTCGCTCCCTATTACATTGGCTAAATGTGAGTGTAATAATGGGTAAACCTAACCATTCGAGGATCACAGGCGTGGTTGTGTGTTATGTTCTATTAGCTTCTAATATAACTATGTAAAAATCTTAGAAGTTAAATTGACCCGCTTCTCTGTTTTCGATTGGGCTGTAATTTCGCATACATGTTTGGTTTGGATGACAATGCATTTAGGCCGGCAGGAACCAGTTTCTTAGGTGTCTGCAGCCCTAGCTCCATACTCACATGTGGCGGGATGCCTGTTGTCCGGCCGATGCCGCAGCTGTCCGGGCGACAGTGGCGGCTGGCGACGCGGGCGTGCGGCCGGCGAGGTGGCTGCACGCGTACGAGACCGTCCGCCTGTGGGACTGCCCGCACTGCCCGCGCCGCTGCTCCAGTGACGCTTGTTGCCGGCTAGAAATAACATGTATCTATTTATGAATGGACAAACAACGCGATGGCAATCAGGCTGGTCAAAAATCCTGGCTTTACTAATAAAATCATACCGAATCTGCGGGTCAGCACAAACATCTGCCGACCGTGACCCGTCCTGGCGTTTGCAGCGTTACAGACCGCTACTCCGTTAACTCGCGAGACAACTTGGATCCCCCTTTTTTTGTTTTTTTTTTGGTGCAAGGAAATCATCAAATGACTCCTCGCTCCTCGCTCTGGGCTAACGGAAGGAAGTGTCAGACTTCTACTGACTAAAAACCACTCATGTTCATTCTTAGCCCTTTGTATCCGGGGCCGCGGTATATCTTACGAACAATCCGCAGCTCAAGCAGGCGTCAACCCTTGCGGGCCCCTGCAATGTTACTGACATCTCTTTGAGGCGCGCGTGGAACAAGTTTCACACTCTTCCTCCGTCTTTAGGAAACCATTAAGCGGTCGATACCGGCTGTCATTTATATAATTATAATTATTTATTTATTTGTCAGAAAACAACGTTCCATATTGGTTAGTAACAATTGAAAACTTATAAACTACGAATACGTTAGTAGGCTCAAACAACACAAAATCAATATTACAAAATTAAATTGAATTGTAAAATTAAATTATATTATATATTTATAGATCTCTGTCGGTAGCCAGAGCCAGAAAATCTGAATACCAATCTTGCCAAGGAGTCTCGTGATAAAAACCACCCATGTTAGCCTTATATATCGAGGCCGCGGTAACTTGTGAACAACCCGCAGTCTTGAGGGCCCTCCCATGTTGCTGACATCTCTTTCAGGCGCGCGTGGAACACGAAAGCGCCGTCGACACGGCCTGTCGTCGTCATAAGACGGAAGGACGGTGAGCTACACCACACAACACAGCCACAGGCCCGCGTCTACGGTGGCCGGAAGCCATCACGTGGCCCCCGACGCCTGGAGCGCCTCCCGCGGGACTAGACGCCTTCATCGCGAATCCACGCCGCTTTTTGGCTGCGGGTATAGTCTCGCGTAAATCTATTATTCTTTCTCGCTATCACCTAGATCTTTGATTTGTATCCTTCCTTATTCTCAATCTTCTCTATTCTCGCTATAACTTCATCTTCATCTCTGTAAACCTTTGCTTGCGCTTAACTCAATACAAACCCTTGTATAAACATTGCCAAGTATTATTCCGCAACCCGCAATCATCCAAACATTTTATAAAATAAATTGCAATAAAAATTACTAGTGTAGAATTTTATAGATTTCTGCGTGTATACCACATAGCTAGTTCGACTGTACTATTCTGCATTTGTTTGTATTTTCTTATACCATATAAACCATCACTAACTGCCGTACTAAGAGAGCTTTTATGATTACTTAGGCCATCACTTAGTAAAGGTTTTGACAGTTTTATCATACAAAAAAGTATGTCAAATCTTTACTAAGTGACGGCTTAAGCAATCATTAAATATCTCTGAGTACCGCAGTTATATAGTTAGAAAATGTCAACTTACTGTGTCTAGAATGTTTAGGCGTCAGTCCATTCATCCGCATCAGGTTGAGGAGCAGCATATCGGTGTGCGCGGCCGTGGAGAGCTGCGGGTCCAGCTCGTGCCTGTGCGGCGCGGCCGGCGTGACGTCATCGCGCGCGGCCACGGCACACACCAGGCGACGCAACATGTCGGCGCCTGCGTCTGCGCACTCGCGACCCGACATTATGTCGTGCTCACCTAAGTAAGGACATGTATTACTAATTATGATAAGCTTTTGATGAAAATCCAGCATCAGACACACCTACAAAACTACTTACTTTAAAATACTCACTCTTCTCCGTTCCCGTTCCCACCGAATGGCTCGGATTTTTTATCACGTTTAAAACAGAGTTTTGAATCATTGTAATAAGTTTTATTTTTACATGATACTTCTTTTGTTCTGTAATTTGTTATTTTTTTCTTGAGCGTAGTATGTATGTGTCCATGTAAAAATAAATCTTATTACAATGATGCAATTCAAAACTGTGTTTTAAACGTGATGAAAATCTGCTGTCCTCTCCGAGCCGATCGGTAAGAACGAACCCTTGAGGTGCTTCTAAACGGGTATACTTTTTTGGCAATGTGTGGCTGTACTATTGGCAAGTATTGCTCGGCCATCTCGAAAATAATGTTGGTTACACGTGAAAATACAAGGACATACCAAAATGTGTGACTATATGGCCCGGCCATTACTGCAGTCTAGCCGGTAACGTTAATGGCCATTGTATAAGGGATCGGACTGACTCAAAAACATATGATTCTGTTTAGTCCATCAGTTAGATTATTGAAAAAAAATAGATACATGTTTTTGTTTTATCAAATTAATAAAAATTGAAGAAGATAAAACGCGTCAAAGATTATGAGTGGCGGCTTGTGTCGTCACTTGTAGGTAAAAAATGTACTATTATTTGCCGTCACACGAGTTTTCGAAGCACTGTATTGTCTTAATTTTTTGTTTAAGTGAAAAAAGAAAAAAATGTGTTCCGTATTTTTTGAAAATCTATCTGACGGACTAATTATATTTTTTTTGTCCGATCCCCTATTGCATAAAAATATTGCCCGTTTAGAAGCACCTTTAGCCAAACGAGAAGCGAATTCGTAGCTTCTGCTATTATTTAAATCTTACTTCAGTGTAACAAAAAGTAGGAGCTACACATCGTTACTATAGTAGGAGGGGAGCCTATTGATGTAATGTTTCAACCTTTAGCTGCGGGATAGAGTCTATATAATAAAAAAATAAAAAAAAACAATGATATGGAAATACACAAGCGTTTCAGATCTTGATATTTTTCACGCTCCAACATTTTATTTTATTTATTTATTTATTTATTCATTAACACATACATTTGTTTTAACAGGTAAGACCCAAGCTAACAAAAGTAGTCATAAATTGTTAAAAGTCCATTCCCAAGCAGCGGGTCTGTACACAATATATTAAGTGTCACCCTCTGGAATTCCGCCAAAGAACAAGAAAATATGTCCAAACGCCGAGACACACTATTCAGTGTTCGCATTGCTCGAATCACTGGTGCGAACTTTAATAAGTTATAACATGTCTCTAATCACTACATAGTATAACACAAAGTCGCTTTCTGTCCCTATAATTATGCTATGTATGCTTAAATCTTTAAAACTACGCAACGGATTTTGATGCGGTTTTTTTTAATAGATATAGTGATTTAATAGATATAGTGATAGGGATGAAGTAATTCAGATGATCGTTTTTTTTTACTAATCTGACGGGTTCCTCTGTGCGTACCCTATCATTAAGGGCTCACAAACTGGTAAGGTACCTATCAATATTTAAAGTATTCTCCCTGATAATAATCTGCCGCGCTCGAGTAAATTCCAAAATCCCTTCTACGTCTCTCCTAGAACTATGTTAAGTGGCGGTTGGCACCTTAAATGGGAAAATGAACAAATGTTTGAAGCTGTGTCTGATGCCGGCTTCATAGCCCGGACCCCACTCGATCACACCGCACCGCGCCCTTAGGCAGTTTGGCATACTAAGCAAGAGCTTTAACACGCATACCGTCAGTAATTCGCGTCACAAATAATAAAGTCGATGCCGCATTCTACAGTTTTTGTCGCTACGCATTTGACGAGTAAACATTTTTCATTTTAGTGGTCTTGGGCTGTGTGTGTATCCTAATTAATTCCGCAATGGCCGTATCGCCAGCGGTGGGCGCGGTGGGTCTCGGTGTGATCAAGTGAGGTTCAACCCAATACTGACGCTACTTACTGCGGCCGAGGTGCGGTTTCTTGTTACAATCAAAAACATGACGGCGGTTCATCCTTTATTATTGTTTATATATTAATTAAATCCGCGGCGGCCATATACGCTCTTACTCATAACAGTGACAAAAGCTATACCGACGACGTCTTGAAAATTGTGTACTTGAGGAATTTTCGGGAGAGGACAGGTAGGGTGCGGCATCGGCGCATCGGCTACGTGGTGGGCGGGGCGGGAGGCGACAGGGCGGGGCGCGCGTAGGGCGCGGGGCGGGGCGTGCGGCGGGCGCGGGGCGGGGGGCGGGGCGTGCGGCGGGCGCGGGGCGGGGCCAGGCGCCACTCGCAGCCCGACGAGCCCGACGTGCCCTCTGCCCCAGGAGCAGGGTTAGCAAGCGGGAGGGCCGGGGGGGAGGTGCCGCCCGGGGGCCAAGACACGACCCTACCGGGGCCAACATAACTACTCACAGGTCAGTGCTCGGCAGACATTATGTTAATATTGTTTGTTTACAGACATGCCACACGATGCGTTGTCGTTACGTTGCTGCATCGTTCTACATATCAATCAGTGTGACATTGCATATTAAAGGTTTTTTAATCGCAGAGCGTACCTACTCATTGCGTTGCATAGCTCGAATAATGATAATACTACTCAATACGTTGAAATTATACGATTACGACAACGCAACGCAACGCACCGGGCAACGCTTCACTTTCATTCTACTTTCTCAAATATAAGAAAGTATTATCATTCAACAAACATAATATCACGTAAAAGGTTTTTATTATAAAGTAGATAGTTACCTGACATAGTTTCGTCATCTACGTCATTCTCTTCGTTAGAATTCTCGTCCACGTGACTTGGATTATTTTCATCGGCAAACACTTCTAGTTCGCTGAACATCAAGTCCTGAAGAAACATATTTTAAATTTATTCTCAACATTTGCGCAGTTTTCTGAATCGTATTGTTCTACATCTATCTTCCATACAAATAAAAAGACAAGCCCTGACTGATTCATCAACGCCCAAATCCTATATTGTTTTTTGGTACGTGGAAGATCATCAAAAAACCCTTCCCGCTCTTCGGCATAGTGAAAGGGAGTGTCAGACTTCTACTAACTAAAAACCACCCATGTTCCTTCTTAGCCCTTTATGTAGAGACCGCGGTATCTCTTACAACAACCAACAGCCCCGGGGGGAGACCCCCTTGACCCTTGGACCTAGAAAGCTGAAACCATTTAGATTTTATCATGTAGGCTAAGAATAAGGAGGAAGTTTTCGAAATTCAACTCCATGTTTGTATAGAAAATCATATGCAAGTGGGCGAAGCCGCGGGCAAAACTTAGTTTGTTATAAGAGTAATAAATACCTTATAAAAAGGTTTAAAATGACTAACTAAACTACTGAATATTTCGTATTGACATATTGACATTGACATTTGCAACGTTCCGCTCAGCGCCAAAAGATAAAATTCATCAGCTCAGATATATAAGCAATGCATAGCAACTCACGCCAGTATCACTGCTGGTCTCGGACGCGGCATGCAGCGGGTGCTGCGGCGCGGGCTCGGGCTCCAACTTGGCGCCGCCGTTCAGCTCGGGAGACGAGATGGACGAACACAGCACCACGTTCGCTACCGTAGCGTTGTTTGTTTCCGTTACTGGACTGCTTGCTACTGCTAGGGGATAGACACTTGGGTAAGGAATGGATTAGAATAGAATTTATTTATTTTCAGGTAACAAAGACCCACAGATAAATAACTTTTTTTTAGCGGTGGGAAATCATCAAATGACTGTCCTGGTCTGGGCAGACCGGTAGGAAGTGTCAGACTTCTACTGACTAAAAACCACCGATGTTCCTTCTTAGCCCTTGTGCCGAGGCCGTGATATCTCTTACAACAACCCGCAACCCCGACGGGTGTCGGCCCTTGCGGGCGGGGACGATAGGTTCTCTCCCTCTCACGTTCCGCCACCTCCTTCGCCAGCATCACTGCTTCGCAGAAGGAGGCGACGGCGTCCCATTCCTCCTCGCCCCGGACCATGGCTTGCACCAGGGCCGGGCGCGAGAGGTCGCCGCCGCCGATCGCCGCTACGAGAACACGGCGGGGCTCCGCCCAAGCGGGGCCTTCACGGCGTGCTCCACCGTACGTTAACTAGACCCTCAATTCGATTTATGTGTAATGGACATAGAGCTATAAGTGCAGATTCACAATTACCGGTGAGAGTGGACTCCTTGGCAGGCACGTGATGCTTGTCAGGTCGGGGCTCGCTCGCGCGCTTGTTGGCGAGCTTGCTGGGCACGCGGCTGGGCGCGTTGGCCGCGCTCAGCAGCGTGTGCAGGCTCACCAGCGCCATGTTGTCCGTACCCGATACGTGCAGCGAGTTCGCAGACCTATAGGAAAAAAGACAACGTTTGAGAGCACGACCGAAGTCTTAATGTTGGTGGTCCAGGGTAATAATACAACCCTATCAGTTCATAAAAGTTCCTTGAGTGACTATATGATGAAAAAGGCATTCAAGATAGATATATCGACTACGAAGGTTGTATTGGTGATTTTAATCATCATTACTCAGTAAAGTCACATTTGTTACGGTCACGAATCCTATTTTATAAAATTTTATTTAACATACAATCTGACAATGATCGGCAAATTGCAAAAGAAACGCATAGTCGCATTACCTTAAGCTGGATTCATAAGAGGCGCGGGTGCGACAGCGGCGGTTGCGAAATAAACATAAGGCGAGCGCCCAGTCCTACTGGCTTGAGAGTTATTCCTTTCGTTGCATTCAATCGTTGCGATTTGCAGTCATGCTGCTCGCAGCGAATGACCCAATAGCGCGGCTGGCGAGGTTTCAACCAAATGTCGGTTTTTTATTCATGCATTGGAAATGTTTGCCCTGTCTGCGCAGTCCATGGAGTTAACCTACGTTACGTACCGTGACGTAGAGGGCAGGTTGTAGCCGGCCTCCAGCGCATGGGCCACAGGCTGGGCTGGCGGCGCGCGGCGCTCCAGCGGCGGGTAGTCGCCGTAGCCGAAGGCGCCGGCCGCGGCACTGGACACGTCGTTGTTGCGCGACTCGTCCGCGAACATTCCCGTGTTCAGGAGCGCACCAGCGTAGTTGCTGTGGCCTGAGCACAGGTATAACGTCAAAATATGACCCAGATTTAGGGTAGGAATACCGAAGCAGAGATGAGAAGAGAGATGTGTTTAAAGCCACCAATAGTTGAGAGAATTTCGTTATTTACACTCCTGCAGGGCTATTGCGTATCTTTTAAATGACAGTGGCTATCATATAAAGATTTTAAATAAATAAAAACAAAACAAAGTTCCACAAACCTGGACTGGTAAGTCGCTGGCCACTCATGACATTATGCGGCGCGCTGAACCTCCACTGGTTGCCGAGGACGATGGAGTCGCTGAGACTGTTTCCATCGACGGGGTTGTTCTGCGAAGGGTTGTCCGCGTCTTTGGAGCCAGCGTTGGATTGTGAAGTGTTCGAGCCGTTTTGTGCGCGCGTCGCCGCGATCGAGTTGCGAGACATCTCTAGGGAAAGACGCTGTGGGCAGAGGGTGATTTCATTAGAAATTAACATTAAAATATTTCAAGAAGGTACAGATATTTTTTTGTTGGAGTCTGGAATTGTGCCCGGTTGCTGATATATAATAGCCTTGCCTCCAACATACATGGGCATGGGTCACATGGGCCTTGAACATAGCTGGTGAAATAAGGGTATGTGTACTAATACACCTCTGCTAACCCTTCAGTGATGTTGTGATGTGATTTCCCGGACTACCAACAATTAAGCCTGTTTAACCTAAAGCTGCCGTCGCACAATGCGGCAACAGATGCCCATTACAAGCTTATGTAGTAAGGTATAAAGACAGGGAAACCGATTTTAATACTAATATTAACATGATATAAGAAAAACTATTTTTTTATCAGCGGCTAATTTTTTGTCAGACGAAATTACGAACGCAGTGTAGCTAAGCTGTGTCGGCGGCGCGTTCGTGTTCCACGCGCGCCTCAAAGAGATGTCAGCAACATGGGAGGGGCTCGCAAGGGGAGACGCCCGTCGGGGCTCAGGGTTGTTCACTAGTTACCGCGGCCTCGACTTATAGGGCTAAGAAGGAACATGGGTGGTTTTAGTCAGTACACTACCTTTCGCTCTACCCAACAGCGGGAGGGGTTATCCCTTACACGTTTGTAAGTAATTCAAGGCTAAGAAATTGATTTGAATTAGTTATATTTATTGATGATAGCCTAATTAAACATAAAAGTGATAGCAGAAAATGAAACTATAAATATTTTTGTGTTTTTGGGATGGGGACAAATATGTCCCTATATGCGTAAAGGTAATCATTTTTTTATGTATGGCAAAAAATCTGATATTGATAATAAAACTCAATTCAATATATAAAAAATAAGTTATTTATTATACAATATTTATTAAATTAAAAAATATTATCTTTAATGGTATGTAATAAAACAATTACGATCGGAAGTGTAACACAAATGTACATTACATGTACTGCAAGTGTTATTCGTCCGATTTTCAATGCGAAGTTTTGCACATTGTAGGTACACATCTTTTTCGGCTGTTCGTTTTGACCATGACATGTGAAGGTACTCCCCTTTTTTGTGTGAGAGAAATTCGCTTTTTCGTCATGTAAAAAAAAGTAAAAGTTTTGTCACAGTAAAACACCGACCATTTTGTTCAGCATAACGTAAGGATTCAGGTATAACAATGTTATCAATCAATTTATCGGAATCAGAAACTGCATTGAATATATTTATAGGAGTCAGTTCCATATCAGGCGTGTTATCTAAAATATTTACTTCAGCAAAGTTGTACGCTGGGTCTTCAGAAAAATCACGTGGCGAGTATGAATTTTTTCGCCAATTGAATGTAGGGACAAAAATGCTAGAATCTGGATTTTTAACAAAATTTTCTTCTATAGGCGCGAAGCTGGGTTCTATTTCAACAGTCGACATACCCGCATCCATATCCTGCGCTATAAAAGCTTGATCCTCTTCATCAAGCCGTAGGCCATCCTCGTCGTCACTGCTGTCAGCCATCAGAACTTCAAAAATATCATCTTCCTGCAGCGAAAACTCTCTGTATCTGTTCTACAACAAAATATACAATGATTAGAATATAAAAAAATGAAAGTTACAACAAAGCAAAAAATATCATTAGTTATAGCAATATGTCTCCGTTCATGCATACAGGGACACCCGCGTCCCATATCATTTTTCGCAGACTATGCATTACTCCTACAAATAAAACATAAAATTTGTAATAAAACAATAATTGTACTTACCAACGAATATATTTCTTTGAAGAAAAACAGACGAAATTGATTTTTATAAAATAAAAAACAATTTTTAAAAGTTTGTCGCAATAGTAAATAATTTTCACATTTCGCGCCGGAATTTTTATGACAGATCACTTTTTTTTTTGTGTCGCCAGTGCACAAACATCAAAACATACTTTAAATGGTAAAATAAAAAATCGAAAAGAGGTTCAACTTACCTAATTTATCTGTAAATTGCAAAAAATGTGTGGGGACAAATGTGTCCCAAATGCGTGAAAGGGTTATTTGATGATTTTCCACCCGCCACAAAAATAAAAGTGTAGCTAAGCTATGTCACTACAACACTGATTTCCGCGATGATGCTAGCTCAAGAGCTAGCATCATTCTCCTACCCTTTTCCCAATTCATTTGTGGTAGGCGCAACATGTCTTATTCTTCCACACTTCTCTATTTCTCGTCATGTCAGCAGTCACCTCCTTTCTAGCCATATCATACTTCACACAGTCCATCCATCGTTTCTTTGGTCTTCCTCTACTCATAAAGCATATTCATGCTCAACATTTTCAAAAACTTACCTCTTTGAGATCATTAATCTGCAGTACATGTTGGTTCTGCATCGTGATGAGCTGGTTGATATACCATTGCTGGTCGCGGCAACGTTGGTAGAACGTCGGCGGACGAACTTGGAATCTTTTAAGTGGAAACAGATACAAATATATTAGAGAAATATTGGAGCATTTGTACTGAGGTAGGTAGGTGTTTAATGTTGATATGATTGATCAAAATATCGAGTGACTTAAAATTTTCAAGTTGACTTCCACAAGATGAACAAATCAGTAGCAAGGAACTTGCGTAGGATACCTGCTTCATGGTCAACGAACGGAGTGACTGGCTATAAACAATCTTTATTTTCACCCAGTAAAAGTTCAATAGACGTGGGTCCGTATACGTACGAGATTGCTGACTGTTCACAAATGGCATGTTTATGCCAGCACTGCGAATAGAGAGTTTTCTCTCCTACAGTTAGTGCTACAAACTAACCGAACAAAGAACAACTGCTAGTTGTTAGTTCTACACAGCATTCTAAAGTTTTCCCACAGCGCCATTGGGTTGAGGACTAAAATATGAATATTGTATTTGTAGATGAAAATTGTGTCTGATCAAAAACGCCTTCTTTAAAATCATCATATTCCTGTTTTTGTTCCATTCTATTTGGGGTGGGCACAACACATTTACTTTGTTAGAAAAATAATAATGTTTTAAAATTATATTATTGGTTAAAAATCCACACATACCGTAGTATAAGAGTATCGGTCTCCGGGTCCAGATACCCCTCACTAGCCAGCAGGTCTAGCCTGAAGAAGCGGTTGTAACCCCAGCACTCGCCCACCTCGAAGTCAGACGCGAACTCCCTGACTATGTTCTTCGAGGGGTCCCGAGACACCTGGTGCAGCATCTCCACACGGTATTCATATCTGGGACACATTGGGTGTACAGGTTCTGCTCAGGGGAATGTGGAAAGATTTTTGAATGTGTGAATAAGAGTGATTTTGCATTGGCAGTCCAGTGTAGGCGTTGATAGTAAGTTGCGTAGACATAGCTAAGAGTTCAAAGAACACTTAAGCTGGAAAAATGCAAATGCCTAAAGAGAATACACCCTTAGTAATCGATGTAAAAGTGTTAAGATTCCCATTCCCAAGCACATAATAAATAAATAGTTGTATTATAATTAAATTGTCTTATTTTTTATAGGAAAAAAACGTAAAGTATTTTATTGAGTCTACACTTTAAATTAACGGAAATTAGTTGATTCAGTTTACCAGCTGTGCAAACACTGGACTTGTTTTGGACCTAACATAATTAAAAATCAAGGTACTACTTCTTTTCTCAATTGTTTACTTACATATATTCTGCTGCGTCTTCTTTAAATTGTTGAATTTATATCTAAAAGTTTTAAGCAATTCTAACAACAGATAGGACAGATTTACCAACAAATAAAGCGACATAGGAGATCTGAAATATTACTAACGAAAACGAATGTTGGATTTGAAGTCCTAGTTTTAGTACTACAACTTATTAATATAATTACTATAATTACTAAGTATACTTTACAGGATAATTATACGGATTTATACGGATGGTATACGAATTTTGAGAGGAACTAGTACAAACGCGATTCCAAAAACACTTGTCGCAAAAGGCTTTCAGACACAGTATTTGAAGATCAATTACGAGACATTTTTGATAACAAAGTTAATAAAAATTAAAGATCTTGATAGACTATAATAGCATTGCATTTATTATTAAACTAATTTGAATCATCATTGTATTATAAACAATCTTTTAAAGACGGAGCAAGGCAAGTGGGCCTAAATCTTGAGAAAATTCGTTACATTTAAATTCCTGCTTGTCATTGCTGGATCTAGTAGTCTCTGACCTCGAAGATATCCTGCATCCGCGACAAATATTTCTTGAAGACAGTGTCTATACTCGAGTTTACTTAGTCGCCAATGGATGAATTGAGATACAATGAAAAGCTTGCATTCCACAGATTGATATAAAGAGAGAAAGAGTTTTAAATTGATAAGTGATTATTTGACACCATCTGACTGAAATACGATGCGTTCTCATGGAAATTTGTGTTTGAATTATCTCAGATTGAAGACTGACAGCAATTAATTATTGTATCGAAGAGTTATGTTCGATAGTCACTATCGACAGAGTATGTCAATTTACCACTTATCGGAACAGAGCATTTGAAGTGAGCACACAGAAGAGAAATAAGACACGAATTATATTAAAAACAGTGGCGTGGACGTGACGTATTTATTTATTTATATATAATACTGAGACGGACTTAATATGCCATAGGCATTTAAAGTTAAACATATCATTATATATTAATATAAGAAACACAGAGAAGAGGCAATAAAAGTTTTCCCAGAGAATTGACCCTTGAGCCACCCGTAAAAGGAGCAAACCTTTTTCGGTAAGGTCATTAACAGCCGACTAAAATAGGCTAATTTATGCGCATATTGAAAAGGTTGAACGAGCCGTTTAAGTTTTAGTGATATGTTATGATTGGTTGACAAAAAAAGGTTTAGGACCCCTGAGTGTTTTCCTTCCTAGTTAGTCTAGTTTGGGCGCTGACGCCGTGTAAAGCGGCATAATTTTATCATTAACTAAGTCGCTTTAGACCCTGTTGGGCCGGTTGCCACCAAAGAGGAGAAGAAACATGCAGAAATTAGTCCAATTGTGGCGTCTCCGCTTCACTCGGCCCGATTCCGCTTTCATGAAAACCAGGCTTTAATGCGTCTACGCTCCGAAGGTGCCAAAATGTTGCTATACACTAAGGCGGTGGCATGCAGTGCAGCAAAACTCCGGCGCATGCATAGTATCAAGAAACCTTAAACAGTACCTCAGTGAGATATGAAAACTATCTTATCAAACCACAGCCCGTCTTACCCACTCTTCAATATAAACCGTGCCTCAAATACCAACAAGCTAGCACATCGAGCTACATCTAATGAGGGACTCCCACATCCCGCAGCCCGCACTTACCGCTTGCCTACTCTTAACTTAGCAGTGCTTGCAATAACGAAACACTAAGTTATTCCACTATCACTTCATTACAGGGTATAAAGTTATCAGCAGTGGTCAGAATAGGTGGAGATTGATTTTTGGTCAATAATGCGAGAAGTATCTGTCGACAATGGAAATCAACATGCCTCCGCGATTCTGGTGTTCAAAGACTCTCATATAGTTTTAGGGTTCTATTTACTAACACAAATGATGGTATTGTTATCATATGTATGTTGGTCTGTGAGGTATATCTATGTGCCAAAGTTGACTGAAAATAAATATATGTTATGTTAATATCATTCTAGTCATCGGAGTTAGGGCTCGTTTACGGAGACGCGGGGCGTCGCGCGGCGCGTGCAGAAGGCTCGTCGCGTGCTATTTTATTTATTTACTGAGGAGGCGGGTCCACCGCAACAAACGCTGAATTTTAAACTAACGAGCGAAAAATCGCTTCTCGTAAAATCAACGTTTGAAATCGATAGCGTTTTCATACATCGCCATGTGATTAAATTAAAAACGCACAACGCGCCGCGCCACGCCCCGCGTCTCCGTAAATCAGGCCTTAGGTTGTTCAACTGGTCAGCAATCTACCGTATTGTGATAAGAGTCTTTTCTATTCATCTTACGACACCTGTATGGAATTTTGAATAACAAATTTAGAACTTCAAAAGTGTCAATTATATGGACATATCCATGATGCAAGTACCAAAAATCAATCTGCCTAGTCCGACCCCTGGTTATCAAGGGTTGGGGTGTGCAATTAAATCAAGTGTTCAGGTTACTGTTTCACCACTTGTGAGCTAGGATGTGCCAACGTTTTGTGTTCTACTAGATTTCTTAATTACGAAATAAAAAGGGATTCAGTGACTGCATCATGTGCAATCAAAAACTACTACATAAGGGTAATTATTATGTTAAATTTGTTGTGTGTAGTGAATTATCTGCATATTTTAAGAGATTTAATTTGGTAATAATGTGGTGAAACAGACCGACTAAAAGTACAAAGAGAAATCACAATTCGGATATTTTTGGGGTTTACATAACAAAAATTGTATGCAACTTACTTTGAAGTCTCGGGTAAACCCGCGCTGAGTTCGAGGAAGACGGAGAGATAGTTGCCTCTCACGACTCCATTGCCGTCAGGGTAAACCTTCAGGCGCCAGCAGAGCCCGTTGACATGTAGCGGTGCTGAGTACACAGGCGCAGCCGCGTGTTGCAGCTGAGTGAAGTTTGTGAGGGGAAACGTGCTGCTGTCGTAGCTCGGGACGATTTCACTAAGGGAGGAAAGGTTGTATGGACTTTAATACATTGTATAGAAAGGACATTATAACATATTATAAGCTTTTACTATCGATTGAGTGACACAGTCCTGAAAATGACAGTTTTAGCAATTTCATTTCCTAGGCTTTAAAAATGTCAATGAAAAATGCTATTGTTAAAAGTTTTTTGACCTATCTGATAATACAGCCTCTTTAAAAAAAAATCTTCAGTTTTTTTTGAGGTTGGGAAACCATCACATTATGACTCAGAGACTCTGAGAGTGTCAGACTTCTACTGATTAAAAACCACCTATGTTCTTTCTTAACCCTTTATGTCGAGGCCGCGGTATCTAGCACTTTTTACCTCATCTCAAGAATACACCCCATATTACTCCGATCTGTCAAAGAATGAATCTTTGGAATTCTTGTTTTAAATGTGTATACGTCATACTTTTTCGTCAGCTGATTCAAACAAAGGTCTATCAATGCACTTTTGTTGACATTCATAGGTGTCATTGTAGTAGCGAAAACATTTGCCTATCTGTTGTATTACATACTCTGAGCAGTCGAAATATTACTTACATACAATTTAATCTTCTAAAACACGTTGATCGTGATAATGCATATATCATACTCCTACGCCATACCTTGGTCAACATTTTTAGCGGTCAGTGACGGCACCGACCCCCACTCAAATCTTTGACGCGTTTTATCTTCGTCAATTTTTATTGATTTGATAAAACAAAAAATACGTATCCAATACTTTTTGATAATCTAACAGACGGACTAATTAGAATCAATTTTTAATTAGACTATTTTTTTTAAGTCAGTAAACATCCCTATTAGATGTTTTATCAACTACCGTATTGTGACGAAATGTAAGTGTGCTGTAGTACCTACCTACCTAGGTACACCTCTGCCTAACTCTTCGGGAACAGCAGGCGTGATGTTATGTTGTGATACAAAAATGCACTTGCCTATGGAAATCGGCCGGTACGGGCGCAGTCACGAAACTTGCCATCGGTTTCTTACGAACTTGATGAATCATCTTCGAGAGCTCACCACTCTTGGTTATCAATTCAGACCTGTCAACATAACGATTTTTTATAAAAACCTGTAAGATAAACTACATTATTACTTGAATATTTTATAAGACACATTAATTATGGGCCATCCATACATTACGACATGCACAGCTTTTGAGCATGTGGCTACGAGAAGAAATAAAACAAACAAAAATCTTCAAAATTAGCTTCTTTTCTAATTAAAAATATTTGTTGTATTTTTTATTTTCGTTTTGTTTGTACATGTGACGTCACGAAGCTTGCGACGTAACCAGCCAGATGTCACTCACTGTTGACCCCAGGCACCAGACCTCAACGTCACACTTTATTGAACCCTGACTATCCCCCCCCCTCTAAGCGTGTGAGTGAAGTAATTTATGGATGGCTCCTTATTATTTATTGTTACTGTATTATTCGTGTTGGTTTCGGATTTCCCTCAGGATCCTTATTCGCAGGCCATAAAACGACCTCGCCCGGTAATGAGATCAAGATTAAAAACAAACAACAAACTATTTGTTTCCGGAAACACGTCGAGGGAAAACGAAACCGACATGTAGGAAAAACCGTAAACAATAAAAGACATTATTACAGACAAACATGCATGATTGAATGAAGTTTCGCATGCAATACTAACATGTTTGATGATGTACGCTTTCTGGTCATTCCAAAACAGATTATAGCATGAAGGTAGAAGATACACAATTAATACGAGTTTTATAAGAAATTTTGCTTCATGATTGCTACTCCAATAACTTGGTGGCAAATCTGGTCTGTTAAACAGGCTGCTAATATCTTTAGCATATCTCTCTTCTACTTACGAGTTAGATATCAATAACCAACATGACCACTGAAGCACGTCAATTAATTTTTCAAGTTTATTATTTCACAGAAATGGTAGTTAATATGTATGCAAGGGTGCATCAACAGAAGGTCATCATTCTTAGGGGCTTTATTAATCAAAGGACAAAGTAAAAACTGACAATATGAGGTACCAATATATGTAAAGATTCTACATAACTACCTAGTACTAGAATGCAGTTGATGTTCTATCTCCTGCAGCAGATGTTCAAGTTGCTCCGTCTCCTGGGTGAGGCTGTTCTTCTGCCCCATAAGAGTGATGAGTTTGGCCTTCAGCGAGGAATCGAGGCGTGATATCATGAGTTCTACGGCGTTCCGAATCTCACGTACACGTTCATCTTTGGCTGCGCGTACTGATTCCACATTGCGTTCCTGTGGTAAATATTTGTAAAGTAAAGTAACCAACAGAGTTGGGCAGGACACCTGCGGCCGAATACTGAAACGCCACTCAAATATAAGTAACGCTCAAATCTAGTGCTGTTTCGGTCGCTCTATGCTTAAGTAACAGAGACAGAACGAGATTTATGGGCAGCTTTAAATTGAGTAGCATTTTATTATTTGGCCGCTAGGAAGGTGCAGTGATGACTGGACTAAGGCTGTCACCGAATGGCATCCAAGAACTGGAAAAAGAAGTGTGGGTCGTCCAGCAGCGAAATGGGCGAACGACATAGTTACAATCGGGGGAAAAACTTGGATGAGGCTGGCACAGAACCGTGGAGAATGACACAAGAAAATGGAGGCCTATTTCCAGCAGTGGGTTAATTCAGGCTGTGAATGATGATAATGAAAGTAACTAGGTGTAATAGGGTAATTTTGCTAAGAAATGGTAATTAAAAATATATTGTGTTGAAAGAGAAATGGGATTGAACAATAAGAAAAGAGTTTTGTTACATAAAAATAAACTGTAACTCATGAGAAACTGATCTACTTGTTGGTTGAGTGGGTGATTGCTGAGTATGAGGTCCTGGTTTTGATTCTCAGGTCTTGTTGCCTGTCGGGGCTGCGGGTTGTTCACAAGTTACCGCGGCCTCGACATAAAGGGCTAAGAGCGAACATGGGTGGGTTTTAGTCAGTAGAAGTCGGACACTCCCTTTCGCTCTGCCTAAGAGCGGGAGGTGTTATTTGAAGATTTTCGACCCGCCAAAAAAAAATCTTTTATTGTCATATCAAATGCAAAGAAATGTTATGTTCATGTGTTTGTACAAACCTACTAAAAGAAACATGTCTAAATTATTATAATTCTATGTTGTATAGCTGTTAGTGAAATATAATTTTCCACAGAAGGTATTATTATATTTAAAAACAATAAGCCCTGCAAATGATAGAGCTGTGCAGGTGGCTACATACTGGTCTAATACAATTTGTGATCATCGACACATAAAGAAGAAGAAGCCCAGAGAACAATCAAAAAGTATCAAAACTGTATAGTTATGACATCAATAATAATTATTAAGCACTTGTGTTTGCATAGCAACAGAAAAAACCTATGTGACAATGGAATAATAAAGGTTTTGTTTTTAAACAACTGAGAAGGTTCATGCGTTTCATTTAGGATTGGGATCTTAGAAATAAAATCTTACCACATCCTGCACCAGACTAATCAGCTCCATCAGTCTACGTCGTAACTGGGACACTTCATCACGGATCTGAGTGACGTGTTGTTCATACACCTCTTCTAAAGGCTTGAAGGTGTGCCCAGAGTGAGTGCCGCCCCACAGAGCACACTGATGGCAGATGCAACGCCGGCACGTCCAGCAGTATACTGTCAGCTTCTCCTGATGTGTTGGGCACCTGTTCAGGGTGCTTTACAAGTGTTTATTACATCCTTATATGAAAAGACTATGGATTATTTTACGAATGCTAGGGTTTGATTATGTCTTAAATTATTGTTGTTTGTACATTACAACAGCCAGAATAGAAATGTTGGTCAGCGGTTCATTTTAGGGTCTGTGGATATTTTCAGTCAGAGAATTATGAAGCCAAAGTATGCAATAATCACCTATCTCTGAAGCTCTCCCTCTGACTAGCTGAATTACTCTGCTGCATGGTCTCGATCTGCTGCGTGACCTCCTCGACCCAGCGGCAGTTGACGAGCTCGTGCAGGTGCAGAGCCGCCCTGCAGTGAGGACACTGCGATCGCTGCTCTGTCAGCCATCGCCGCACGCACGCATAGCAACATAGCTTCGAGCAGTGAGGGCATAGGTGTGCGTCCACCAGCTTCTCCATACAGATGAAGCAGCGGAACACCTCCGCCAATGTCTGCAACCATTATCCCATTCAAAACTCTGGTCAATTCAACATAACTGTCAAATATGTAGGCCACATCGATTTACCTCAACGATCTGCTCCTCGCCATTTCCATTCCCTTTGTCTCCTCGCGAGGCCATGTTATAGGTTTGCTTTCTTACTACGGGGTCGAAGAAGAATTCACCATAATTTAGACATGTTTATATATTTCTAAAATAACAATTGGACATGTTTCGCAACGCGACCGTCATTACACGAAACCACTTCCGCGTTCGAATATCAATCGAATCAAAATAAAAACAAAAAATGGTGCTTTTGAGCAACTGTTAAAATTACCCTATAATAAAATACCACTCAGAAATCAATAAACCGAAAACATAAATTTGAAATAACTAAATTAGAAAAATAATTTTAATTGATTTCGTGAAGTTATCGCTTATTTCAATCGTTTATTTGTACAAAGTTTTCGGTGATAAATCCCATTTTCAATGTCGTCAATATTTTTTGTTCCACCATATTTCCCCAATGGATGGGTAACGAAGCTGGCAGCATTGTTGAAAAACCGATGTTGCCATTTTTAAGAATTAATTTAAATTAATCGATTGAATGAAAAGATTGCGTTTACTAGCACTAGCCACCAACTAACCACACATATCCGGGTCATGGCTATGCGTCTATGCGTGTTCAGTGTTTCCGTCAGGGGCGTGCCATCTGCACAGAATCCGGATACACACGGACCTGTGTGAACCAGTTCGAGTACAAATTGTATGTAACCGAATTTTCCCCGTCCCTGACGGAACACGGCAAGGCCGAGTTTCTGGGTATGTGTGGCTAGCGTTTTAGAAAAATGAATTTGCGAAGAGTAACTTTTCACCATTTCTGGTATCTCACTATTCAATATTAACTTGAACAGTAGTCACAGTTGCCCTATGCAGGTCCTGGAATCTAAGCTGATAAGTCAAAATGTGCTTTTGACTTTTTATTCGTTTGTCGTGGAAATTGGCACTCGAATCAGCACTGCCACTGCCGTTTAAGTGGACTCGAGGCCAAAATAAATGATCCCTACCAGCTAAATGCCTAAAAAATTAAAAACCGAGTTATTTTTATGAAAAGACACTTCCTACCTATTTTTTTTTTTTTTATAAAATCTGTTAGGCTGGCAATGAGCGTGGACGTACTGCTGTCAGAGTTACGTCACATATGTCATATGTCGAATTGAACGTGATAACCTCTGAAATGTTTTCATACTAACTAGAACATAGTTATTTTTTCTGTTGTTATTGAGACTGTAAGAGTGGTTTTAGAATATTGATAATCCTAGAATAAAGTTTGCAAACACGTAAGTTGTATTTAACTTATGCTTCCGCAAAACAATTTGCAAATATTTACTCATTTGAAATTAAGCTTTGCATGGAACTTTGTTATTTAACTCCAGTGTAATCTTATTTTGAGATTAGTATTGGTTACAGTCTTGCCTTAGACCGTTGTCATACTTTTACAGTTGCCATAAATATTTACAAAAACAAAAATAGGTATTTATATTTCTGTTACTTTCAGAATGTTGATCTAAAAGGCGTGTAACGACAGGATGTTCTATAAAAAAGTAATGCACTGTACGATCTGCCTGAAACATGGCACTGTCGGCATTTCGGGGGTAAGCTTTTTGAAAACTATTACTTAACTTTTACAGGTGACAGGGAAGGTAAATAATGAATGGTGATGTGTTGTTTGTTATCTATAACATGATAGATTATTGCGTTTTATTTTATCTTATGATTAGGAGACTATGATATAAACATAAGAATTAGATGTTTAGTGTGTTTAATCATATTTAGCGTTAGCACTTCCCTAAAAAATTTTTTGTGGCTGTATGCCCAAGTTCATTGTTTATTAAACTAAAATGTATGCTGAATCAAATTCTTCATTCAATGTTATTTTCAGTTTGCTAAATTCACTTGCAACATTGATTGGATTATTAACAAAACTTCATAAAAATAAGATTATGTAATTGCACAATCTGTTGAAAAATAATAAAATAATCAGAATCTTTTAGGGAAATTATCCTCATAAAAATCTATAAAGGCTGCAAATAAATGTTCTTACTTCTAACAACACATACAAATAATAGTAGATATCGCTTGTTTTATTTAAATACAATCTTAACTTAGTTAACAGGAAAAACAATGTAAAACTAAAGTATTAGTTACTTTAGTTTTACATTGTTTTTATTTCCAATGTTAATGGTTGTGTTTTATGTTATCTTATGTTTAGAATTTTATTGCTTTTTGTGGTTTTCATGAACAATTAGAGCAGGAGGGGTTATTTGATGATTTCGCACCACCAAAAGAAAAAATAGGTGTATGTTACTTAGGACATCATTAACTAATGGAATAAGTGGTTCAACAAAACATCATCCGAATCTGGGTCAGTGGGTCGTCTTAGGGGCGGATCATCCTTAATGGCTAGCTCATTTAAAAATTGCTCTAAACATTAGTTCGAGGGCAGAATACTTATAACATACAACTTATAATTTAGTTTTAGAATAGGATTGAAAAACAATAAAACACTTTATTAACTCATTGCGATTGTTTGAAAATAATTTTTATACCTACTAGGTTAATAATAACATATTTAAAAAGTATTATTTTAAGTAACGCTTACTGCGGTCCGGCCTCAGGTTATCATCGCAGCTTCGGTTGAAAAATAATAATAAAAATAACCTTCTTTTTAACAAGAAAGCAAAGTTTAACATATTAATTTCACTTTTTGTGGTTGCTATATTAGTACGTATTGCATGATTGAAAGTAATTTTTATTTTAAGATAAAAAATACTGCGCCTGAAAGAATATTTAGAGCAATTTCTGACTATGGTAGCCAGTAAGGATTGCAATTGGAAGTATGCAATTTATCAATACTCATTTTAATCTATTTTTTTAGATATTTTTCTCAGCTGTCAGACGTGGGCTAATTTTCTATGGAAGCTGCAACTTCTCCTTTGACAGTATTTATTATTTGATAGCTTGATATGCTGGCGTAGGTACCTTAATCAAATTAAAACACTGTACTTAAACAGTGACATGCTACCTACTGCTATGTATTCCCAGAGTGAAAACAAAAAATGTCATCAGTGATAGCTTCTAAAGGTTAATAAAATAATAGTACATTATGGTACGTTATGGTACGAGTGTGTAATATTGGTGATTACCGCTGAGGCGCCACTGTGTTAGTAACAATATAACTTAGCCTATGTTAGTACTTTTGACAGTGGTGAGCGGTGCTGGCCCAGTGGTGTCGGCCCCGACTTGTGAACAGTTGATCGTGGGTTCGAACCCAGGCAGGCGCATTACTTTGTGCTCTGCTCTCAAAACGGTGAAGGAAAACATCGTGAGGAAACTAAAAAATATCTTAGAACCAAAAATTCGAAGATATGTGACATCTACTAATCTGCACTGGGCCTGCGTGGTGGATTATAGCCCATCCCTCTCCTAGAGAGGAGGCCTAAGTCCCTGCAGTGGGAACATTATAGGCTGATGATGATGATGCTGTTAGTACTTAATAATTATTACAGATCGGGTGCGATTTGTTGCACCATTTGTCCCCACTAGTGAACTGTCTGCCCGGGCGGCTACTGATATACAAAGCAACTTGCTCTGAAAATTATTACTCATATTTTTAGCAAAGTCGATAAACAAATACAGAAAGTATCTACTTAACAAGCGCTATACGGTATAGCACTCTAAACCATTATTAGGGAATTAGAAGTGTTTATAGAAATGGAACATGGTATTTCCTCGCTCATATTACGGGCGTAATCAACTCCTTCCTGCAGTGATGTCTTACCTATTCATATTGTCTGTAGTACTTGTATAGTTGGCGACCAGATGCGAGACGCTCGGGACCTTGCACTTGGAGGAAGCCTATATTCAGCAGTCGACGTCTTGCGGCTAAAATGATGATGATGATGACTTGTTTAAAGACATGCAATCTGGATGTTTTTACGAAGCTTAGAATAATGTTAGCAATTTCGAAAAAATCGCGTATTGTGTAGGAATAGTCTGTCTGTACTATAGTGCAAACCTATCATAAGACGACCTCCATAATTTAAGACTGTAAACGGTCTCCTTAATTCCAGAACGGCATACTTCTTCAGCAACTGGCAAGGATATCGACATCACAATGTTGGAACAGCAAACTGCCATTGACGACACAAACCACCGCAACAGCAAAAAGCAAAAATGTGCCACCAAAGGACAACAGAATGTGGAAGGAAACTCCTTCGCTCGACAGAAAGAATCAGATGGGGAACTATTGTATGATGCTGTCCAAGTTTCGGTTAAGTTGTAAGTAAGAGCAGTCTTAAATTTCTACTGGGATCTAGAACTTTGACACGGACTCTTAGGAATAAATGTGAATGTGGAATTTGTAAAGGATGTCCCCAAAGATCCGTCAGTTCTGTTCTTCAAGCGTGTTATGATATCACATGAGACTTGGTACTTGGGTACACCTTTGCCCAACCCTTCGGGAATTACAGGCGTGATGATGTTATTTATATTTCACTAGCGGACCTGGCTGACGTCGTCCTGCCCGTACAGCAGCGCCACCTACCGGGTCCAATTGTGAATCTAAACCATTCTCGAATCCACTGGAACACACACAAAAAAAAACATCTAAATCGATCCAGCCGTTTAGGAGGAGTTCAGTGGCAAACACACTCACAGAAGAAATATATACAGGGTGTAAATCAACCCTTCACACATACGTCAACCAAGCATTCTGTACATCAAACTAAATACCCCTACGCAAAATTTTTTGCTGGGAAACGACTTTTTTTTTGGGGTCAAAAATTTCATTTTACGGTAAAACTCAATGTAGTACTCTTAAAACACTGTGCTAGTGGATGCTTTGAATAGTAAAAGGGTCATGGAGGTAATTTATGTAAAGTTTTAACCTGAAAAACAGCAGTGAAAAATTTGTAACTTTGACCCCCAATATCTCCGTAACTAGGGGGTTCCCAGGTATGGTCTAAAACAAAAAAATATTCGTAGTGGTGGGGAGAACAAGTGCCCTTCGTTTGCGTTAAGGGTACTTTTACACCCTTTATACATATAAAGATAAGGTTCGTTCGTGTGCGGGGATCGTGCGGCCCATGGCCCTTTGCTCTTTACGGGGCCCGGTGTGGGCGCCTGCTTTGAGAAAGCGGGCCGCCCACTACCTGAACGTGCCCCAAAAGGTCATGGCCGTGAGGATGGTACGGGGATACAGCACGAAGCGGCGAAATTCCTTGCCGGATTGCCGCCGTAGGATCTAGAGGCTAGTCCTCGCGCGCCTGCATCAATGGCGCGCGGAGGCGCTGCGCCGGGGGGTCACTCCGTTGCCGCAGAAAATTGCTGCGCAGCGGACAGACCTCCGGTGCGATCTCATGGCGACATGGAGATAGCGACTGTCGCAACCCCGTGCAGGGCACGCCACGATAGTGGCGGTAACTCCCCTCTTTAAGGAGTGGCTAGAGAGGCGCCACGGCGCCCTCACCTTCCGTCTGACGCAGGTCCTCACCGGACACGGTTGTTTCGGGAGGTACCTGCACCGAATCAGGCGGGAGGAAACGCCCGGATGCCACCATTGTGAGGATCGGCCGGAGGACACGGTGGAGCACACAGTGGAGGTGTGCCCCCCTTGGGCGGAGCCCCGCCGTGTTCACGTAGCGGCGATCGGCGGCGGCGACCTCTGGCGCCCGGCCCTGGTGCAAGCCATGGTCCGGGGTGAGGAGGAATGGGACGCCGTCGCCTCTTTCTGCGAAGCAGTGATGCTAGCGAAGGAGGTGGCGGAACGTGCGGAACGTGAGAGGGAGAGAACCTCTCGTCCCAGCCGCCGCGGGAGGCGCTCCGGGCGTCGGGGGACACGCGATGACCTCCGGCCACCGTAGACGCGGGCCTGTGGACGGTGAGTGATGGGCTAACTCGCCGTCCGTCCGTCTTACGACGAAAACAGGCCGTGTCGACGGCGCGTTCGTGTTTCACGCGCGCCTAAAAGAGATGTCAGCAACATGGGAGGGGCCCGAAAGAGCCGACGCCTGTCGGGTCCGCGGGTTGTACACTAGTTATCACGGCCTCGACATAGAGGGCGAAGAAGGAACATGGGTGGTTTTTAGTCAGTAGAAGTCTGACACTCCCTTTCGCTCTGCCCAAGAGCGGGAGGGGTTATTCGATGATTGTCCATCCCGCCAAAAAAAAAAAAATGGTTCGTTCGTGTGTAACTCTTAAAAATGTTGCTTCTGTGACAGACGTCTCTGCCGCTATTAGCCACTCAAAAATTCTTCAAGAACCTGTTTTGCCAATGAAAACAAAATGAGTGCTACCAAATTTTAAACATGAATCTTTATTACGGACAGTGCAAGATCGATACAGCCGCACTGCAATAACAATTTTACTATGTATGTCTATCTAAACTGTACATTCCCTTTGCCGCCATTTCATATATGTAAACACTCACGTCCTGCTATTGATTCTAAAACAAACGCCCATCCCACATCCTATACTGAAGTATTTAGATATCAACAACAATTTATAGCATTCCGACGCTTCTTATCAGTTGCGTGGATAATTTATACTCGATGTCATTATATATTTAATAGATAAATGGATCAGGGCACACGAGGTGGTCTGATTGATAGCACATTAGTAGTGCTGTCGTCCTGGGCGTTTTCGTTTATGACGACAAATCTCAGCGAAGAGTAGGAGAAAGAGTGCACACACAGATGCTCTCTCTCTCTCTTTTCCTTCACTCTCATAGTTCGATGCGACGGCGATACAAAGCGGCCTACACGAGATGAAGTGCAAGACCAACGGCTTGACGTGTGCCAGTGATAATATTAATAACACAGACCACGTGTAATACTGTGTACTATGTTATGTCACCCTTTGGGGGTGTTCCCGGGCAATCCAATTCTCTAAAGTCTTGACACGGATATAATCTCATATTTCATCGATAATAGGAGGAAAATGAGAATTAATTGTTTTCTAATCGGAAAATCCAAATAGATACACTTAAATAATGAACTGTCGCAATTTGGATTAAGCATTCTGTTTATGCAACAGTAATTAGTTTAGTTCTAAATCAAAATCAAAACTCGTTTATTCAAACTAAGGCTGATAATCAGCACTTTTCGAACGTCAAAATTTACTTTACTTATTTACAAGAGACAGTCCCCCAAAACGCCCACCCTTCGCCACTTCCTAGTGTGTGTCTGAAGTGGCGACCGCGAACCGGAAGACGTTGCGTTGGAAGGCTTCCCACTAGTTGGACCGATGACCTGGTGAAGGTTGTGGGGACCCGCTGGATGCGAGACGCACGGGACCGGTCAATGTGGCGACACCTGGGGGAAACCTATGTCCAGCAGTGTACGTCTTTTGGCTGAAATGATGATGATGAATTAGTACATTCAGTAGGTATAATCCGATAACCTGTTGTTTGGAAATACTGCGACACTAGTTTACTAACACTGCTATCAACGTCTAAACATAGATCGTACATAATATTACAATGGCAGAGTTCGACTCGAAGCACGTTAACATATAAAGGGTGTAAAAGTACCCTTAACGCAAACGAAGGGCACTTAATTGTTCTCCTCACCACTGCGATTAATTTTTTGTTCTTGAGTCTAGAACAAAAAAAATGATCGTTCCCAGGTATGGTCTAGAATCTAGACTATACCTGGGAACCCCCTAGTTACGGAGATATTGGGGGTCAAAATTCCAAATGTTTCACAGCTGTTTTTGTAAATACTAGTTTTTCATGTTATACTTTACTTAAATTACCTCCATGACCCGTTAACTTTTCAAAACATCCATTAGCACAATGTTTTAAGAGTGCTGCATTAAGTTTTATCGTAAAATATAATTTAAGACCCCAATAAAAGTTGTTTACCAGCAAAAAAATTTGCGTAGGGGTATTTAGTTTGATGTACAGAATGCTTGGTTGACGGCTGTGTGATGGGTTGTTTTTCACCCTGTATAACTAAAGGGGTATCATTTAAGCTATCGCCAATTTAATAAGTATTGTGTTTCTTAAGTAATAGGGTTTGTCCCCAAAATAGTAGGTTTGTCATCAAAACGTAGTCTCCAAACAGTATAAAATCAATTCCACAATAAATCACCTAAAATCATGGAGATATAGGCTCTAGTAGCAAATAAATGTTTTTGTATGTATTATAATAGTTCAGTGGTCTGTCTGCAGGGATTAAAGAAACCTAACTAACCGAACCTCGGGGTGACCTTGACGTCGACCCTCTAGGGTTAGGGTTTCTTTCAGCATTATTTGGTGACAGATCTACCATTCTGGGCACAAAACTATTGTTTATGTAATAAAACTATTATTATAAGAACGAAGTTTATATTCATCTAATGCACTACCTTTTTGTTGCTCTTATTTTACACATAATTATATTAACATTAATTTGATAATTCATTTCTGGAAACACTTTTTGTTTATCTGAGAACGAAAATATTTAGTGGTGACGTTTCCATATATTAGGTGATACAACTTGGTGACAAGAAATATAGTCCCCTAACTAAAGCATGGGAAGCATGGACACGACAAAGTGATATTGTTTCTTTTTAAGAGATAATAAAAGATAAGTGTAGCTTTTGCCCAGCATTGGACCCTAAACTGTTATTCCTTTTTTTCATGCTGAGAAAAGTATGATTTTATTTGCGATCCTTTAAGCTTCCCTACAGGTGACTGCAGTCGGGTTATCCGTCTTTGGCCATGGAAAGATCTTACTCTTTACTTAAATTCCCACGAAACATCACGTTTGTATTCCCCGATGGTATGGGCCAATTTGTGTACTTTCGTTGTATATTCGCTACCGGCGCGGCGGCGCGTCGTGTTGTATGACCACTGACCAGCCAGATCGACGACCCGAAAGGAGTATTGTAAGGATCGTAACACGTTGCGTTCTGTAGTTTTTGCCTGGGAAGACAGAAACTTGAGCAAAACCATGGGAAAAGGCCCGAATTTATGTATGTTTGTTTGTTACAACATAACATGACGCCGGTAATCCACGAAGGGTTATACGGAGGTGTACAAATTAGTTACAACACATTTCGCCAGCTATGTTTATGTCCCGTGGGGGCGCCTGGCGAGCCCATTGCCATTAACTGGATACTTCTATATTATATATATGCTAATTAAATCCTTTTGTTTTTTGTTCCAGCGTTAGTAGTGATGTCCTCGATGGCAGGGTACGCGCTGGCTCCCGCACCCTTCGACCTGACGACGTTCGCGTTATGCGCGATCGGAACGGGGCTCACTTCTGCCGCCGCCAATTCTATCAATCAATACCACGAAGTGCCATTCGATGCACAGATGTCTAGGACTAAGAATCGAGTGCTGGTCAAAGGATTACTTGAGTAAGAGCCTTTTTAAAATATTTTAATTTTTAGGACCATTTAGGTACCCAAAATAATTTAATAGTTTATTTTGTAGAGCAATATTTTGAAACAAGATAACTTTCCATTATAATCGAAAATCTACAGTATGCCCGAGTATCATAGGTTTAAAACTTTTTTGTAGCATAATTGCCGGCCACAAAGCAAGCAAATCCCATCGTTTTTTTTGGCGTTCACCATGTGTTAAGCATAATATGGCAAGAAAGGAGGTTTCCAGATGAGATAGTAATGTGACAGACGTAAAATAAAGGAGTGTGAACTTTTTTGTACGGAAGCTGGCATATCGACATCGGGAATAATCGGACTCACCGCCATTTTGTTTTTTTTTTTCGAAATCATGGCCCACGATGAAAGTGGTTTACCACCGGTTTCATCTTTCACTTTCGTATAGACATATAAGACGAACAAAAAATGTTCAGTAACATGGTACCCCAAAGTGTCACGTTACCGAGATATTCGAAAGATTGACAAATTAGTACAACGACAATCATTAAAAAAAAGTAGTCAAAAAACTTGGAAGCAGGCGCGGCCCATTCTATATTAAATTTTATAATTTAATATTCAAATGAACTCCGCCATTTTTTTTTTGGCGGTTGGAGAATCATCAAATAACCCCTCCCGCTCTTGGGCAGAGCGAAAGGGAGTGTCAGACTTCTACTGACTAAAAACCACCCATGTTCCTTCTTCGCCCTCTATGTCGAGGCCGCGATAACTAGTGTACAACCCGCAGCCCAAATTAACCCCGCCTGCTTCCAAGTTTTATTTAATAGGACGCGATTCCGAAAAAAAAAAAACAAGATGGCGGGGAGGTTGATATACGACATCGGTTATTCCCTTTGTACTTTGTAATAACCTATTACGTTCATCTCTGCGTAACTCTTTGTAGTTTACAGATGTTATGTTATGTACTAGTTCCTAACATAACTTTTTCCTATCCTCAGGCCAGTCCACGCAGTAGGTTTCGCAGCCCTAACAGGTACCACTGGTTTGGGGCTGCTCTACTTTGGCGTCAATCCCCTAACAGCAGCTCTGGGGGCCGCTAACCTAGTACTTTACACGTCCGTCTATACGCCTATGAAGAGGATATCTATTTATAATACCTGGCTGGGGTCTGTAGGTAAGCTTTGTTTAATTACTTTCTTTTAAGTTTGCTGTTTCTCTTAAACCTGCTCGATAATTTGGGCTGGTCCAAAACCAACCTGAAGATTTGTGATGACAAAGTTCACGGTTGATATGTTGATATAGTTTTCATCCTTAATATTTAGGGTAATATGACAGGGGTATTTATGTATTTTGTGTACTTTTAGGATAAGATGTATGTGATTGTCTTTTGTAATTGTATGAACTAACAATTAATTACAGGTTTTAAGTTTTTGTATACTAACCTTTGGATTTTAATTGTCCTAATTCATTGCCTCATTTTTATCACACTAATATTATAAAGGCGAAAGTTTGTGTATGTTTGTTACTTCTTCACGTCTAAACGGCTGGAGCGATTTTAATAAAATTTGGTATGGAGTTAGCTGACACCCTTGATTAGTATCTTCCCGTGGTATAATTTTCGAGTTGTAGCGGGCGAAGCCGCTGGCAACAGCTAGTTTATAAATGAATTTGAATTTGAATAAGGGTCAACATTGTCGACTATACGTTGTTTTATTGTTCAAGAAAATGGGAAGGCCTGAACTTCGTGTTAATTTTCTGGGTCTGACTCTGCTGTTATTGAGAGCAGCCAAAAGCTACTTCATATCGTTTTTTATTATCACAAATAACGACATCCCTCTTTCTATTTCTGTCATTACATTTAAACAAATGATGATTATAAGTTACTGAAAATCTTAACTTATCAAGTGATTTTATTTTGTTTTTCCATCAAGAAGCACTATAAATTTTCTTCATTCTCCTATTCCATGATTCCAGTCGGTGCCATCCCCCCTCTGATGGGCTGGGCGGGGTGCGCGGGCGCGCTAGACCCGGGCGCGATCGTGCTCGGTGTCATACTGTACTCCTGGCAGTTCCCGCACTTCAACGCGCTGTCATGGAACCTACGGCCTGATTACACGAGGGCCGGATATAGAATGATGGCGGTTACTGATCCTGGTGAGTTGATTGCTGTCTCTGACATTTATCAAGCTTTTGCAAAATGTAATTCAGGTTTTTGTAAAAATTGATGAGGTATTCCAATTCAAACCCTATTCGATTGCTATAACAACTAGTAGGTAAAAGTAATGAAAGAGACAGCTGAATTTTGTGCCATCTATCTTTAACGACTCTACTTATGATAGATAGTTTATCATAATATATGCAAGCACACTTAGGCCTGCTTTCCACTAATGCGGAGACACAAATACTGTCACTAATGCGGAGACACAAATACTGTCGGGCCAATTCATCATCTTTATAGACCTCTCTTTCTCGCCAATTGCATTGGCTGAAATATACCAAGACAGACATACATACACATACATGTTTACGATATGATCCCAACCGATTTCGGTCACAGCGACTTGGATCTGCCTATTTACCTAGGTACATATATCAAGGCAGGATTCAATGTCATCGTACTGTTTTGGTTTCACTATTGTTTATTGCAACTATTGTTCAGAAATATTCCTATCGATTTTTAACACTTTCTTATATTTTCAGCGCTATGCCGAAAAGTAGCTCTCAGGCATACGGGAATTATCATTGCCACGTGTGCTGCCTCATCGTATCTAGAAGTGACTAATGTGTGGTTCGCGCTAGAATCCTTACCGTTAAATGCGTATTTTATGTACTTAGGTAAGATATCGGTATCTTTTATATTATAATTTGTTTGTAAATATTGATGCACATGTCATGTGTATAGTTGGGTTTTCATCATATATTATTTTATTAAAGAATATTTAAGCGTCATTTAAAAAAAAACTCATTTGATTTTTTATATTTTCAGCCTGGCAATTCCACCAAAAATCGGACAGTAACAGTTCAAGAAAGCTGTTCAGGTTTTCACTAATACACTTACCAGCACTTATGATTTTGATGCTAGTCAATAAGAAGAGTTGGTACTCAAGTGAGACACAGGAACAAGATACTCCAAAGGTGCAGGATGTCAAGATTCCCGACTCGAGGATATCAGTGTTGCCTCGTCGGCCAGTCGTGGCTGCGCAAGAGTCTGACGATGCATAGACGTGGAATCACTGATCGATAATAACCGGCCATGCGTCTTAATCAAAATGCATTGTCGGACGACACAATATCGTGTATTTTGTTACCTATAATTTAAGTTATTTATTAAATGTCAATTTTGCGGCAATACAATACCACTCGGCAAGAGTCGTACGATTCGCACATTTGTTTGTTAGTTGCGTCGTACCGTTCGAAATCGTCGATGTTAAAGAATGTCCGTTTTCAATTGTCGGCTGTGAGTCGAGCGTTGCAAATACAACAGCACGCTTTTATTTAGGTATTCGTTGTTGCCTAGTTTATGTGAAAATTGGGCATAAGTGGGAGGTTATATGAAACTTGTGGCCTTTTATAAGTTCCATATAACGATTGAAAAATTGTATTGTTGCGAAACATACGTTTGTTGCCGATCAGTGTTCCATGCTTACTTAATCTATATGGAAGTAGATGTAGTACTTATGTAAATAATGTACATTGTAATTATGTGATTCACTTAGATGTTCGTAAGTTAGTAATAATGACCTAACCTTGAGATTTTGTTATTAGGTCACAGTGCTAAGAAACATGGCATGTTTTTGCTTATTCAGTGTGCTTAATTTAAATTATGTTCTAAAATGAAATAGTCTCGAAATTACTACAGTAGTAATTGGTTTATAATAAACTATTTTGTTTGATGGTAACACTACCATTGTAATTTTAATAGAATCAGTTGATTATGAATTAGTCCATGACTCGGGAATAAATGAAATCAGCAATTATTAAATCAACTTACATTTACTTCTTTGTGGTATTAATTTATTACATTTCATTGGAATCAGAAATAAACTACATACATACACATTCAGACCTGATTTTGAACAATACAGACGGACATTGGGTGTGAGAACACAGTGAAATGAAATGGAGACAGAAACCCGTGTTTGCTCCTTAAGAAATCATAAGCTCTCGGCGGTTTATTTCCTGAAACAAGAGAAAAAAGATTTAGTGTTTTGTATTTGCCTAGATGGCTCTTCCATAAGACATCAGTTTGTTCAAAAATACTTTAGGAATACATCCAACACGTATTCTATAGTTTGGTTTACCGATTTGCCTAATCTAAAAAGTGGCATAACCTCATCACGCAGTCTGAAAGGGCAGCCATCACTACATATCAACAAGCAATTGATGATCGCAGTACGATTTTATAATCTAGCTAAAAGCAGGATAGGAATTTATCACTAGTGGGATACTAGAGATAAGAAATATCTCTCAGGCATGCTGGTAGGACATACAAATATTTTGTTCCGTACGGGAATCGAACGCGCAAAAGAAAATCGCTCAGCTACTGAGCGAACCGTGCCGTCAAACAACATCATCTTACGAAAGTTTATAAAAATTCTTAGAATATTAGAGTATAATATTCTAATTTATAAGTGTCTATGGAGTTTCTTGCCTGTTTTTCTCCATAGAGATCTACGCTAGGGAATGGGCAACTACATTACACTTAGTTATTATGCCTTGTGACTACGACTATAGCTTCAATTTTGTATTTGTTTGACTACTCAAAAGTGCTTGTAACAGGCCTACTTGAAATAAATGTTTTGATTTTTATATACTCACTTTGCTTTCTTAGGATGACGGTCATGATCCCGACTGTCGTCGCGGGAACGCTTGTGAGACCGGTCACTGGAGTGCTTCTTATCACTAGACCTGTTATGGGACTTGCTGTCGCTCTTGCCGCGGTCGCGCTCGTGGTGCGACGACTTGTGATGCTTGTCGCGGTTCTTTGAGGGGCTGGGGATACGGTAAAGAGTTAGAAACATGTAAAGATCATAGTAAGTTAGAAAAGACGCCCGGGAGGCATATCGTGAAACGCCTTCTATAAAGGGGCTGCCTCCCTCAATGTAGGCGAATGGTCACTTTCCACCAAAACGCGAGAGGAGACAATGTTTGAAATTTTATACATACAGGCAATAAATTCTCATAGCGCGTCGATGGTAATATAAATTGTGTTGGTCCAGAACTGAGTCACGATACTGTTACACTAATTTATTCAGTGAAATAATGAAAATCACAAGGCTTTTTCCTCTTCGTGGAAAATGAAACTATAGTTGTGGCTGGGAAGAATGAATGCAAAAGGCAAACACTGATATACAGGCGAAATAATTGATTTAACGTCCACATTATACTTAAACATTACAATCGTGCAACTATCATATATTCTATTCTTGACACAATAGTCCGGTCAATTAAGACATCCAAGGTTACACTAATTCCCACCCGGCTGAAAATTGGATTGTTCAAAACTCGATCCGACAAATGAAAAAAAAAGTTATGAGAGTCACAAAAACGGGGTTTACGCGATTTTCAGCAAAACGGTAAGTTTTATCATAAAATTAGCTCAGGTACAATTATAGATCAGATAATAATCTATAAAATGTCTAAACACTTTCATTGCTAAAGCCCACCGTTTTTGAGGTATAACAATTTAAAAAGTTGAAAGAGTGGTTTATGCTACGTCGGAAAAATAAACTGAACCAACCTGCTACTATTATGCTTCGACGGACTCTTGTGGTTCGAACTCTTATGATTGGAGCTAGAGCTTTTATGGTTGCTCGAGCTCTTATGATTACTGGAGCTCTTGTCATGTTTGCCCTTCTTCCCATGCCCTTCATCCTCGAAGCGTCCGCGACCGCCCTTGCGCTTACGATCGAAGTCTGTTGGTTCACCGCCCCGATCGTATATGCGCTCTTTTTTGTCCTCCTCGGCAGCTTCGCGCTCAAGATCTGACCAGTCCTTGCCGGATTCTTCGTCTTCTTCACCTGTAAGAGAATTGAATGTTAGATTAGAATGAAAGCATAATCAATTCCCCACTGCTGAGACACAGGCCTTCTCTCTATGGGAGGGATTGGGATATAATCCACTATGGTCCAGTGCGGGTAAACGGATGCCAGATGTTTTTGAATTTTTTGGACTGGGATATGGGTTCCTTAAGATGTTTTCTTCCACTGCTGTGCAATGGTGATAAAATAAATTACAAAACTGCGTCGGAATTTGTTAATCAATACCACGATTAAGCAAAAAAAAAAACCCGACTGAAAAGACTGAAAAGCAAAAAACAAGCACATTTTAAATTAAACAAAACTTGGAAGCTAAGGGGTCTTCAAGTCAAGAGTGAATAGGTTACTTCTAGGTCAGCGTGCTACATCTTCGACCACATCGTCACTTAACATCAGGTGAGATAGTGGTCAAACGCGAACCTATCTGCAATAAAAAATAAAAAAAAAAAAGCAGGCGGGGTCCATTCTATTTTCATTTCATAATTTAATATTCAAATGAACCCCGCCTGCTTTCAAGTTTTGTTTAATTTAAAATGTGCTTGTTTTTTGCTTTTCAGTCTTTTCAGTTGGGTTTTTTAGTTTTTTAACTACTTTTTTTATTTCTAACTTTTTAGTTCTTTAGTGTTTGTTCTTTCGTTGGTCGCGTAAAATACTTCGCAGATGATTTAACTTTTGTGTTCGTTTACAGAATTTGTGACTTTGAATTTATTTTAAACATATAAGTGTCATATATTTTTGTAATCTCCTTTTAAAACCCTTCATTTTGATACCCTACTCGATGGTAATGGATTTTTTTATTTTTTCAAATCCGTTTTTTTTAATTTTAATGTAGCCAGTGACACTCGCGCCATCAAGACGAATCTAACGACGTATATTTCATTCAAATCCCTTCATCCGTTTAGGAGTTATGAGGGAACAAAGAAACGGACGGACATACATACATACTTACATACATACACGCCAAACACATAACCCTCCTTTTGGGCTTCGCCGCAGTCGGGTAAAAAAAGATAAGTCCTCGCTTTATCATTTGAGTGATGGGCTCTCATTTTAAACGAGTTTCTCGACAGACGCATTAAATTACACTTGGGATTCATAAATTCTGAATCTCAGATTTAGCTTTGTTGTGAAGTTACCATATCGAAGTTCTTGTTGTGTCGGTAAACAATCATAGATAGATGGCTGGTACAAAAGAACCAAAGCGCCATAGTAACATTCAGTTAGGGACACAATAACATTGTCATCAATTTCATAATTCCTCGTTATCTTAAATTTTTCTCAATCGCTAGTAAAAAAATTGACTTACCATCGCTTTCGCCAGAGACATCAGACTCGTCCGAAGCTTCGGAGTCGTACTCAGAGCCTTCGGAATCTTCCTCGCTCTCAGCATCCGTGGGCTCGTACGCATCGTCTTCTTCTTCGGACGATTCATCCTGTAACAGGGGTGAGCCTATTAGTAATAGGTAGACCAAAAATAGAAGGAGCTATATATTATAAAACAAAGTCCTCCGCCGCCCCTCTCTGTATGTCTGTTCGCGATAAACTCTTCAGCATCGATTTTCATGCTGTTTTCACCAATGAGAGAACGAAATATGCTCAAAAGAGTCTCGAGCCCGATTTTAATAAAAACTGCATCATCAATAAAAACAACTAAATCATTGAATTTAAAAAAAAATCCTAGTCCAGAATAGAATCCGTTGGATAACACCATTCGATATCGTCGCTATTAGTATTGTATAAGTATTGACGTACGTCAAACTTAAACAAAATTTCAACCAGTACACCATTGACGCTAGTTAGCAACTACTAATAAATTAAAATCACATTGATACGGTACTAACATTCGCAGCATTCTCTTCATCCGATTCGGGATCCAAGAAGGACCAGCCACCGTTGTCGAAGAAGCCCTCGATGTCGTCTGTGATGGTTTTCATGACCTTCGTCCAGTTCAAAGACTGTATGCCTTCAGAGTAACGAATGTCGCAAGAGCTGGAAAATCAAAAATCAATCAAAATCAAAATATTTTTATTTCACATAGGCCTACATGGGCACTTATAAAACGTCGGTAAAAAGGGGCACGGTTCGGTGCATTGGTCGATTCCTAAGGAGAAGAACCGGCAAGAAACTCCAAAGGTTACTCTTTTAATCTTATATAGAAAGAAATAAAAGATTATTTTTAGAGATTTAACTATTAAAAAGAATTTCGAAACTGGGAAAGGTGAAATCGAATGAAATATAACAAAATGAGCTCGAGTTACAACTTTCTTCGTTAGGAAATCTACATTTTCGTGTCAAATTCCAGTCTGCTGAGACGGATGCAGCTGAATACCAGTATTTTACATGGAGCGACTGCCTATCTGACCTCCACAACCCAGTTAATAATTAGGTAATACGATACCCTTTGGTAAGACTGGGTGTCAGACTTTCAGGTCACTGACTACCCGTAACGACTGCTAAAGATCTATATATGGCACCCGGGACCAACAGCTTAACGTGCTTTCCGAGGCACGGAGGAAACTCTGTATGTAATGGGCGGTCACCCATCCACAGATCAAGCGCAGCTTAACCTAAAGATCGACCCGAGTGGCAGTTCTTATTAAGCCACGAGCTCCTTTAAACCTTATACCATTGACATAAAACTCAAGCTCTCAAGACATACTCACTTAAGCCACTCCTTCACATGATCCAGCATGTTCATAGGCACGGCGTTCACCATCGCGACCTTCTTAGCATAATCTTTGAAAACGAACACCATATCGAAGTTCTTGAGATGAAACTGTACTCGCTCGAAGTGGACTAACTCGACGTCTTCTAGGGCTATGACGAATGGCGGCCATTCGGTCAGGTTGACGAGCGCGCCCGAAGTGGGCTGGAGGAGGACTGTGCTGCGGAATGGGGCTCCGGGGAAGCCTAATTCTCTGTGGAGATAAGAAAAGGCTATATTGTCACATTCAAGCAAGACAAGCAAAGAGCTGCTCGTGCTCATCAGTGTATCGCACAGGGATGCGTATGCGCAGATAGTGCTTTTCGTTTCGGAACTGCTCGCACAACTTCGTCTCTGGATTACCTAGCAACCTAGTGACATAGAACTTGAAAACTTACCTGAAAGGCGTATCAAACTCGACCTCCTGCTTCGTCATGTTCTCAACTCTCTCGCAGAAGCTCTTGAAGGCGACCTTCAGTTTGTGTCTCAGCTCCCTCTCACTCTGCTCGGCCGCTAAGTCGTCACGGTCGTGCATATGCTGGTGCTTGCCCAAATCCGTCGTAATCTCACCCACTTCCGTGTAGAATTGGACGTCAACATGTTTCTTTTTACCTGAAAAGGGGGAATAGGGATGTTTACTGACATCAAAAAATATGATTCTAATTAGTCCGTCTGTTAGATTATCGAAAAATATTAGATACGTATTTTTTGTTTTATCAAATCAATAAAAATTGACGAAGATAAAACGCGTAAAAGATTTGAGTGGGGGTTTGTGCCGTCACTAACCGCTAAAAATGTCATACTAATGTCTCAGAATATGACGTCATACGAGTTTTCTCTTCATTGTTTGCTTACGAGAAAAAAGAAAAAATACGTGTCCAATATTTTCTGGAAATCTATCTGACCGACTAATTAGATTTTTTTAGTTAACTACCCTATTCTTGTAAGGATCCGAGAGATTTTAATTAATACATTGTAAGAGTCACAGTTCAGACTTTTTCAGACAAATATTTACGAGAAGAACAAAAAAACACATACCCAATAGATACTTTCGCATAAAGCGTTAGTAACGTCTCGTTTACGCCGCGTAGGCGTTGCGCTTTACATGCGTGAACTTGATTAAAATAAACCTAAGGGCAGCATAATACTTTTGACGTCTGTCTACGCTAGTTGCAGAGCGTCGAAGTTTACTCAAAAAATGGTTTTTGTGGTTCAACTTACCAAACATAATAGCATGCTTCAAATGAAAATGTAACAGTATAATCATTTCTCCATCGCACGGCTGGAAGAATGCGTTCTTAATATTATTGTACAAAATATCCACTTTGTCCCCTCTAACTGAAGTAAATCTGAAGCCATTTGTATGTGATTCTAGAGACCCGCTCATTCTCTTAGTTACGATATTAGGTCTTATATACAAGTCTTTAAGTTTCGGATTGCCTTTACTCTGTGATAGAACTAAGGTGTCTTGTTTGACCAAATCCTCCTTTTCTCTCTCTTCTGCTTCTCTTGTTTTGAACTTTTTCTGTACTTCTTTGATAAGTCTAAAGCCAGTGTTGAGGTTTGAGGAGGGAGGGGATATCTCGCCTGGCTCCTTTGTGTTTGTACTTCTATATGTTCTGTAAATACATAATTTGCAGCCAAGTGAAAACTATGAATCATCATGTGGACTTAATAAAAACACCAAAGATTATCCATGCGAGACCTACTTCATAAATACACAGTAAAAAGACAAGGACAGCATGAAATTTAATGTTCTCTTTAAATTGAGTTGCATTTGAAAATTCAGCCTTTACATTGTCTACTAGCTAAGTAATGGCTTGATGACGATATAGCATTGGCATGGTTTTTTTTAATGTTTCGAAAATTGAAATAGATAGTCATAATAATATGGAAATCTTTAGAATATCTGGTACTTACACTTCTTTGACAAATGTGGCATCCGGTTGTGAGTAGTTCCCTCCCTCATTCCTGCCCATAGTGGCACCAGGGTGGAAGAAGTTTATCCTGAGGTAGGTGTAATCACCCTCCACAGACTGGGAGATGTTCTTGATAGTTGATATATGGAATGGAACCGGCACACCGAATATCGGTAATATTACAGTTTCATATTTGCGATCTAAAAACACAAAGTTGGGGTATCAATGACTGAAATCATGACGGGAAACTTAAACTTAGTTCCTGTTGCACATTGTCAACAAGATTTGTTACAAGAGACCGACATAAGTGCGCGGGGTCCGCGTTATCACAAAAACAAGTCCGCAGGCTTAGCGTTTACTGCCACATTGAAGCTGGTAACGAAGGTGTTCGAGTGATATAGATAATACTTTACAAAGTAAAACTCTTTGTAAAATTTGACATTAAGGATGTAGTTTTATTACAGCAGCAAGCAAAATTGGTGCTTACTGCGGATGAAAAGTTACAGAAAAGTATTTTTACACTCACCAACATATAACTTGAGTTCTTTAACCTCATTTTCTCTCGGCATCTGGCTGGTACTCTTGTATGAAACAGTGCTTTTCCTCAACTTCTCCCCTTCTTTACCACCTGACTGTTTAGCTAATCTTTCCTTAGCTTTCTCGTTTAAAGTAATAGCCAGTTCCCTTTGATGTTGTTTACGTTTTTCCTCTGAAGAATGCTCCGTACGAAGTTTGGATTCGATAACAGCTGTTCTTTTGCCTCTGCCTGTAATTATATTCTGTGTTTAGCAAGTAAGTCGGTTGAGTGAAGGTAGATTGTACTTTCAAAAATTTAATGAAGCTTGACTTTTTTTAGATATGTTCAGAATTGTCCATAAAATGCTTATGAAAAGAATAATAATTAGCGGAATTTAGATAGTTTTTCCTAGAAAATAATCTCAAATTACAGTAGACAGTAGGTTGAACCAAAGCTTCTAGCCTTGCTCGGCTCAAAGTCAAGGTGTTGCCACCAAGATAACGTAATAGTTACTAAAGGTATGTAGTAGTTACTAAAGCCTTCTTTGAAATATGAACATTTCAATAAACAAAAATTACGCATTTTACAATGAAAAATAAATATAAACTCACCTCCATTCTCTATAATTATTTCCGATAGCATGTAATGAAACAAAAATAGGTGTAAGTAAATATAAAACACTCCATTTCTTCATATTGTAGGTAGTTAGTTTAGTGTCTACTGATACTGAAAGCTTTTACAAATATTATACAGGTAGAAATACACTTAGAAAAAACCATTCAACATAATCTTCCAATCTTTAGTAACATATCTTATGGCCTTAGTCACTTGCACAAAAACTCACTAAATACATGTATCATATTAAAATCATCACTTTGTTTGTGTCAATTGTATGAAGTTGAGAGAATGATTAGATAGCAACTTGCATGACAGAATTGAGTTTTGTCTCAATATTTTTACCATTTCATAACATGCAAAGTTAAAATTGAGTCCTGTGACTGGCAATCCTGCAACACACGTTCCAATTCCAAATTAAACTGTTTCACAATCTTTCATAAAGCTGAAATTCGTTCGTTATTGCAGCTACAACATTCAATATTGTTGAAATAAGCGATGATGAATTTGCGTGGATGTGACGCAAATGAACCCATATCTGTTCTTATTTGATACCAAATAAAAATGGTTTTTCATTCTTTCAAACCATCTTTTCAGCCTCCATCGTAAAGCTGCATTTCCTTTACCTAACAATCAAGCCAGATTTAAACACAACACACATCTCTCAACCTTATTCCCACACATATAAAGTCCAAGCTCCTTGTCAATCACAACGACTCACCAAGTATTTCAGTCTTGTTCTCCTTCTCTTCTTCTTCTTCCTCGTCGTCGTCCTTTAAGAAGATACCGACGTTCTTTATTTTCTTCTTGGATTGCGTGAGGAGGGATGCTGGTTGATCTTCGTTTACTAATACTGTGTCACCGATAAAGAGGGCGTATGTCTGGAAAGGGTTTCAGAAATACTTGGAACAAGAAATATGCTCTGACTATAGCTACTACTGTCCAGTCGAGGCTGAGGAACTGTTCGAAAGAGATACCGCGGCCCCGGAACACGAACACGATGGGTGGTTTTTAGTCGGTAGAAGTCTGACACTCCCTTCCGTTCCGCCCAGAATGGGAGTGGTCAAAAGTGGACAAAAAAAAACTAATTAGTCCGTCAGATAGATTTCCAAAAAATATTGGACACGTATTTTTTCTTTTTTCATATAAACAAAAAATGAATTCAATGCAGTGCTTCGAAAACGTCATATGATAGTACATTTTTACCTGCAAATGACGTCACAACCACATCTTATCTTCGTCAATTTTGATTAATTTGATAAAACAAAAAACACGTATTCAATATTTTTCGATAATCTAACCGACGGACTAATTAGAATCATTGTTTTTTGACTCAGTCCGATCCCCTATTGTTGATATCACACCCAACCACCCGAAAAAGAGGCTACTGATCTTTCAAAGCTCTTTTTCGCAGTTCTACAACCAACTCGGGTTTTCGCATGTATGAAATGGCCTCTCCATTTCATACATGCGAAAACCCGAGTTGGTATTCTCGCATTCATGAAATTGAAACGTATCGCAATCGCAACGTATCGAAATTCATGTTTTAAAATGGTGAAAAATGCGACTAGTAACTAGACATTGACTTAGGATTCTTAAATGCTAATAAAATCTTATACGACGGAGAATGATGATGATAATTATGAAACCATACCTTGCCTTCCTTTTCCGTGGCGGCTTTATTCGATAAGTTTGCCAAGCCGATGTTAATATTGAATATCATTCCTTTTTTAGCCACTGCCGATGTTTTTGGCCCTATAATAATTGAACTTTCACGAAATTCTATTCCCATTGCAAACCTGTAAGACAATATTTAACAGATTTAAAATTGATTCAATGAATTAATAATATGAGGCTCCTTAGTGGTGGTTTCAGACTAGCGTATTTCCTAGTATTCGCACTCTTTATGTCATACGCGTATCTTGTAAGAGCATTGATGCGCTTTTAAATAAGCGCGACCTAGGAGTGGTATTTGCGGGTAAGCGCACCTATATGTGTAGAAAAATAAACGCTAGTCTGAAACCGACTTACTTGTGTACTAGTTTAATTTTTAAGGGATTATGAGACGTAAATCTTACCCAAAAGACTTTGTAAGATTCTCAACTAAATCAGGCTTCTCTTTTTTAGCTAACTCCAAACCTGCTTCGTACACCGTCGAAAGTTTAGCGCCAGAGACAAGTTTCTTAATAACCTCCTCTTCTATATTCAAAAGAAAGTTATAATTGCTCTGAATCTCATCTGTTGGATTGACAAGCAATGTCCGAACAATGTTTGAACAGTATGATTTATATCGAGCGCCTAAAGAACAGACAATAGAGCCAAAATGTAAGTGGTTCTTGTCGGAAACAGCGCTGAATTTGAGACTGTAGTTCCCTCCAGACTGAATGATTGGAGGATAGCACATGTCCACTTGGCTTGTGTCTACACCAGTGACGTATTTTTTGTCCGATATCGCCGCTTCGACGCCCTCCGCTAACTTGGAGTGTTTCACTTTCTGTAAAAGAGAGGTTTAGCTTCCGTAACTAGTATCTCCAGAATAAGACGAATGTTTTGAAAGACATATTAATAAAACTCACCTTATCTGAATCAATAATTTCCATAATCTGGTCTTTCAAATATTTCGTAAACACGTCAACTGTGACCATACACGCTTTCTTCACAGTTATTATTTCCGGATCCTCTTTCGGTGCCATCAAGTGCGCAATAGCTGAACTTATATCTACATTTTCGAATTTTTCACCTTTCATTATAGCCTTCCAAGTTTCGCAGAATTCACCGGGATAGTTATCTTTTGCGAAAACCCCGAGGGTCTTGCCAGATTTCGATTTTTTAATCTCTTGTACTAATTTGTTGAAATTTTCCTTATCCTTATCGTTCTGAAAACATAATGATCATGAAAAATCGAGTCCTATGTTAAGTTTTGCTTTATGTTCAAATACGTACAATGTCCTACAAATAATCCATATACATTTATGTTCCTGATGTTTTTGCTTCTTCAGTGACAGAAAACTTGTAACCAAAACATCACTAGTGTTCAGACATGCGCATAACAGACACGCCGTTGTATACACAATTCAAGTCAGTAATCAATTCAAGTAAAGTCACAATTCAGTAATCAGTTCAAGTCGACAAAAATAGATTTGCCTAATATAGCAGGCAATTTTTTTTAAAATTCATTATCGTTTAATCTCGTTTATCAGTACGGAATCGCGAATTTGTGCTGCTAAACGTGGTTCAACCCTTATTCCATTTAAAACTTATGCTGCAGGGCTACCATTTAATTTAGACGGTGCCTGAGGAAGCTGTGGTGGACAGCAGGTGATTGAAAGAGCGCGACATGTGACCGCAATACTCCCGCACTGCGCAAAATTACTTACTTATGATAATGAGACTAACAACATCAGCGCCATTAAGTGGAACGAAATCCTGATTTTCCTGACTATACTTGAAACACTTGATTTGAGACAACAGCATGCAAATCACCCTACTAATGCTAAAGTTTTGAGTCATTGCTACATGTTGAAACTAGTTCAGAAATTCAGCCACATTTTAACCTTGTTCTACCCCTTATCCTATGTCTCTGTTTGTTATCTAAGAGCATACAAACCCACCCATAAAAATAAAACAAGTCTACTAAGGTACATAGCCAGACATACAGTAAATGTCTTTTGAACCCATTTAAAAGTTCACAATAAAATACAAATATATAGTTTTAGGTTCATACTTACTCTATCTCTAACAAGTAATTTCACTGGTGGCAGTTCTGATTCTTCCTTCCCATTTTCAATTTGTCTTAAAAACTCAATCTTCTTTTTGCTTGCAAGAAAACACATGCTGTTCTCTGTTAGAACTGTTATTGTGTCCGGCAGCTCATAACCAAACAGCCAAGTCTGTATGAATGAATAAAGTATGTAATAATAATGAACAGTAAATGAAAGAATAGTGCGACTCTCATTTAGTTTTCAAACATAAAGTTACCAAAAAATATTGGGTGTGGTTAATCAATAAAATCTGGGAGGGCTTTCAAGGACTTTGTCTGTCAGAAATATGGAGGTAGGAGTGAACCTTAAAATTCTTATAATCCGATAACACGGGATTATTGAAATTGTTTGTTTGGGTTAGACCTGTCAATACCTGTACAATGAAAATGATGATGTTTCATAGCTCGGGGTGACTATAGATCAGTGGTTCTCAACCTTTTCAATGTGACCTACTAGAAAAACCGCTTTTACCCACACCAATAATGACCGATTAAATGTTATCACAATACAAACAAAACTAGCAAATCCAAAATATTTTAATTAATCACAAATTACCAGTGGCGGATATATACATTTGCCGCCGGTAGGCTATTCAGAGTTTACCGCCGCTAATAACCTATAGTGAAGCTCCAGACAAGAGTACACTAAAATGCAAGAGCGAGCAAAGCAAGCTTGAAAATTTTTGCCCCTCAACTCGGAAAGGTAATTTTTATAATTGGTTTCTTTTTGACGGAAGCTATGAAGAGAGCACTACGTTTTAATATATAATTTTATGTTTTTATTTAGCTAAGTAAGTATTTTATTAAGCCGTTTTACCCTCACAGGGGTAATTACCCCAGGTTGGGAACCACTAATATAGATTTTATGAATACCAGTTTCTTTTTGATTATTGCACAATGAATAAAAAAATTAGGCAATATAGGTACCAACAATTTCAATATCGATTCTTGATTGGTCAGTTGCTCTAGACAATTTTGTTCTGAGGACAGATTGAGGTGATGGAAATTTTGCAGAATATAACTTGCTAAATATGATAAAAGAATATTCTTGACACTGACGTTTAAGTATGGCATTGCATTCTATATCTGACTTGCTGACATAATATCCAATTGTATGAATATTACACAAAAAAGCTAACTAGATATCTTTTGATACTTCATACCTTATCTTTAGATTACAATGTTAAATTTATTTTTAAAACAAAATAAACTTTGAGAAAAGTAAAATTTTTAAATGTATTATTGTACACAATAACTTGACTCATTTGTATTGAATTAAGGAAATCATTGAAATAAACAGCAGGTAGGTAGGTAAATCTATGTTTTTTTTTCTTGCACATCAAGCAATCTACCAAGAATGGAATTATTATTATGTATTTCTAAAACATAATATGTACTTGACATTTTTTTCTTATTCACATCCAAATTCAATGAACAAAGCTTTAGCCAAGCCATGTTATAACCTGTTTATAAACAAAATGGTAAAATACATCAATATTGCAATTGAAATGTTAAACAATCAGATGTATTTATTACATTCACAATAGATAATTATGTACTATTCTTATTTAGAAGGATTTTACAAGTAAGACTGCATTCTGATTAGTTGTGGGTAATAAAACTTACCTACTAAAATTATACTGTTTATTATCTAGTATCCCAACTTAACACTGAACAAAGACACCCTTATGAATGATAAATCTGTAAATTTAAATCGTAAAAAGCAGTCGACAACTTATAATTCCGTTTTTAAGCACATGGAGAGAAGTAAAAGTCGCGCAAACCTGTAGCGCTGTTGACTTGCTGTACAGCGTGTCTTCGTCCACTCCAACGCATGATACCAGGCAATCAACCTTTGCCAAGGCATCATCGCCCTTTGAATCAGCTGCCGCAGCCTGTAAAACATGCAATTACTGTTGAACGGGCCCTCAAAAACTGTGACATCAGTTGACGAAGAGTTACCGACCTTCCATGCTGCGTACAGCTTCTTCATGCGTCGATAAAAAGTTTCTTTATCGAGGGATATATTAGACATCGTGGAAAATAATAACAAAACTTAACTAAATAAAATATCCTGCGTAATTACGCCGCAATGATCGCAATTTATTCACGACTCCACGACATTTACATTGCTTTTGACAGCAAACACAAATGGCGGGCGTCGGTAGAGAAGGTGCCAGCCGCCTATTCCTTAACGTTTTGTCTATGATTAACGAACAGTGTCTTTGATCATCGAAATTATTGAAGTGAGTTTTATAATGAAGTGTAAATCAATTATTTATTTGGTGTCACTGAAATCTTTTCATTCTAAGAAGGGTTGCTGAATCGTTGTGTATTATGAACAAGGTATAAAGTCATTGATTATGAATAAACGATCGTAAATTCATTTTGATCGAACCGAGCTAAGTAGTTGACCTCAAGCTCCACTCTATTTTGGTATATTAATTGGGAGCCAGCAATGCTCAACATTAACAATGCACGGCACGAGAATGCGCGACATAGGAATGTACGTCATTGGAATTCAAAACACGTACATTCCGATGTCGCCCATTCTCGGCCTGAACCAAGATTGTCCGGCTTGATATTGTACAGCACAACAATGCACATACCAGCAATGCGCGACACTGGATTGCACAACACGGGTGTGTACGCCCTTGGAAAAGGAACCATCACAATGTCTCCAAATACTCGGCTGTACCTTGCTTGCCCGATCCAAGAATGTACGGCACGATAAATGGCGACATCGCGTGATTGGCCGATTGGTTGGCCAATCAGGTGACCGGAATTTTGGGACTTGGATACTAGGTAGTGCTGTTCCGAAAGACGATTGATTGAGTGAATGAAAAGGTTGGTCCGCCCAAACGCTTAAAATATCTTCACAGCGGTTTTTCATTGTTATTATTTTATTTGGCATTTTATAGGTTTTAGGGATTTTTAGTAGCAGAGTATTAATTATTAAATAAAATACACATTGCTGTTTTATGATACCAGAGAGGTGTTTTTTATTTCTTAATATCCTACCACAGACAAAGGCATACAGGTAAACAGTCTAGTCATAGAACAAACAATGTCCATAGACATACTATATCGACTATCTAAAGCGCGCTGCGCTCCACATTCGCGCCCGTAATTTGGCCGCGAAGTCGTCAGGAAAAACATGTCCCTCCACATTCGCGCCACAGAGTACAGTAATATAAAGGTTCGCGCGCTCGTCGAGAATGGACGCCGAATTATTCTATACAGAATTGCTATACATAAATATAAATATGCCTGCTCCAGACTTCTTTTTAGAATCCTTCACCTTTTTCCTTTAATTCCTTTAACTGGACATTAGTTTGTTTATTTTTTTAATCAGTCACTTCAATATTCATTATTTCTTAGAGATGCATCCATCTGATACGTCATGTACTTTCATTTTATTTTTATGATTTTTAAGTTTAGCATCCCATAAAATGGGTTCGACGCTCATTTTGACGCACCGTCCTCCGTAAACAAATACAAATGAGTACGATTTTCGGACGATTCACTACCTGAAATGGGACGATTTTTGGACAAAAAGGGCAGCTGGAGAAAAATATTAATTTGTTACGATTGAACGAGAAAAAAGTATACATAAAAAAACCACTGCAAAATACTAGGTATTATTTTAGGTTAGAACTGTGACCAACTACGCGCGAGCCGAGCGAGCGAAGCGAGCGGTGCCGCGGCAGCGGCCGGCGAGCGGTACCTCGAAATTGGTCGCGAAATTCTTCTAAGTATTTTTTTCATAGTGCCCCCAAGACGACACTGACCGAAAATTGAAATGTCAGTGTACTTAAACCATGTGTCCAAAAAGTGGGTTATATTTTTGCTTTGAACAAAATATTTGAGTGGAACAAAGATGTCTGTTAAATCTGTAATGTTTTGCATACCTATCAGCCGCTCTCTGGTACCTTGATTATTTTTGACATTAATTGTCAGTGTCCACTTTCAATTTTTTTTCATGAAGTTTTGCCTTTATTTCATGAAAGGTACTGACCAATTTTTGTCTGTTTAGAGATCATTCAGCAGAAGATGGCAGTGACTGCGGCAAGATTCGAGGCTCAGCGCTTAGGTCGACTGGTAAGACGTAACCGCGAAAGGTCTTACATTACCAACAACATTCTAGATGGCAACAACAGATCCCTTGATTAGCGATGGGCGATTAATACTAAAAGTAATCGAATCAGTCGATTGTTCTATGCAGTCGATAAAAGTCGATAAACATCGACGTCAGTCGATAAGACTAACGGCTGCGCGTAGTGCGCGTGCGGCGGGCGACAACGACTGCGGTCACTAACTACAAATTTTTAGCGCAGCGTATGGATTAGTACTATTAATTAAGTAATAGTAGAACAAAAGATGGAGCGGACGTGCGCTGCGCTACTGCTTTCAATAAAAGGAAGGAACCTACAATCGTTCGTTGACGTCGTAGTATAAATTGATATTTTACTTATTTACATTTAAATTATAGGCCAAAATTATAAAATAAAAATGTTATAATTATTTTAATCATATTTTTCACAAAATCTTAGGTAGGTAAGAGATCAATCAGTAACTACGACACCGACAGTAGGAACAGTAGGTTTTGCGAACAACTTTATAATTATAAAACATAATTTAAATGCTTTTCTTAAATCATCCAATTGCTATTTTTGCGATAATCAATCACCGTAAACTATTTGTCAACCAATCAGAATAAAATACACCTATTTCCGGTCAATTCAAAAAACCGCAACCGGAACGCATTTAGTAGTTAGTAGTTCAACGATTATTATTCGAATAATGATTGTGAGGAACTACTAAATTGACAATCGAATACGCAAAGTCGCGATTGTCGATTCAGTCGATTGTGTATTTTGCAACAATCGCCCATCGCTACCCTTGATAGGGGTCTGATTTCTTTGCGTCAATTTTTGACGGCAACGTCCCAACTATTGGACGTAAACGTAGAGGTTGTGGCTGCAGAGGATGTACCCGAAGTAGCTGTTGAAGTCATCCTGGGCGAATACCATCTTTTCGCCCCAGCAGCCGCCCCTCCCCCACCCCCGCTTGTAGAGCCTTTACTTCTCCCACCCCCGCTTGTAGAGCCTTTAGTTCTCCCACCCCCGCCTGTAGAGCCTCTAGCTCCCCCACCCCCGCCTGTAGAACCGGCTGCTGAACCTGCCGTTGCAGTATGTCGCATTTGTTGGGAGTCTGCCCCAGATACCGCGTTAATTCCGTGTGGTCATTTAATTTGTACAGATTGTTTAAATTCATTACAGCAGGCACAACAGCTGGAATTTAACGAGCATACTTGTCCATTTTGCAGAACTCCAATAGTTAGAACCTTGCGTATTTTCATGTAAATATTTTTTTCCAAATTTAGCGTTCACGTTTCATGTTGATATTTGTTAAGACCTTGTTGCGTTTGCGTCATAACCGGGACAGGTTTTTGTTTCTTTTTTAGTTGAATAGTCTTAAAATAGAGTTAGGGAAGAATAAATATTGCATGCCATCATTTATGTAGTAGGGAAACCAGTGCATGCGTATGAACAGTGTGACTTATTTATTGTTTGTAGGTATAATAATATTATACCTACGTATTTATGGAGCAATTGCGAGAATGATATGGCTGTGTAACTCCGCCGCATTATTGTGTAAATATATGTTATATTCTGAGGCACAAACACTTCACGTATTGAAATAATAATGGAATTTAGTAAGTACGATCTGTGGCAAGACCACCAGGTACCATGCAAGTACTGAACCTTAAATTTTCATACTCTGCTGCAAATGTTCTAAGTACAAACACCGTGTACATATTATTACTTTTTTATGTAAAATGTTTCTGCGCCCCAGATAATAGCATGCAAACGTGTGACGGTCCTAAGCCCGTAAAAGGAGGAAGGCACCCCCATAATACCATTCACGATTTAAAAAAATATAAGTATTAGTTTATTTTTGAGTTGGCATTATAATAACTAAGTAGGTATAGCTCTTTGAGGGGAATACGAACCTTACGAATTGGCCATTTTAAGAATTAGCCTTTTATAAATTTATAATAAACTTCCAAAAAACTGGAAGCAGTTAAATGATGTAGCTTTCAAAAAGAGAGTAATTAATAGTCTAGCCGATAAGGCTTATTATAATTTGAATGAGAGTTTTTAGATGAGAAATTCTGATTACATTTTACATATCTATTATTGTTCTCTGTTTTACTATATAAATAATCATAACAATTTTTGAATAATTTGACTCTGAGCGACTTTATAAATTATGATTATTATAGATTCAATTATGATTTTATTAATTACTTTTGACTGTGTATACTTTGACATGTATTATTAATTCCTTTTTATTTTTAACTACTTTTTTACTTTTGACTTTTATTACCTCTAGTTGCTAATCTTACAGTCATAGATTAAATTGATTTTATTTTTGTAATGTTTAATTTTTGTTAAATTGCCTTCTCTTGGAATGAAAATTATATAAAAAAAAAACAATTGTTATTCTAAATATTTGCACGCCATAGTATGTGGCAAACATGTCTGAACCAATTTTCTTTTTGTTTTCCTGCATGCACTTATTATTATTGTATATGTACACATTCATGTTTGAGCAAAAAAATCTTATCTTATACATTTAACCCATTTAAGAATTTACGAATTAGGTAGTCTTTTTCATATTCGGTGACTATTTTACGAGTGAGTTTTATTATTGCAATCACGGCGATTACTCGCTATGTGTGACAGCCCGTATCAGATCGACTCGACCGCACAAAGATCTATAGATAATGTTTTTGTAATACAATTTGTGGTTTAGGCATTACAGAATTCTGAATACCATGGTTCCCAATCCTGGAAGCAGCAGTACGTAGCACGGACGGCCTGCCTGATTTATAGCCAGAAGTACCTGCTGATATTTTTAAATAATCAATACCTAATTAATATACCAATGTAAAGTATATAATAAATTATAACATGATCATTTATTGTTTTTTTCTTTTATTTATTTATTGACGATCGATTGTCTATTGATAGATATAGCTATCATTTACCCATAAGTAAATAATATGTCGAAATAGGGCATGGTCACGGTGACACGGTCACCTAATCTGTCTTGCTAAGACTTATTGTGTAATGTTGGTAGGCCTCGGCCCGGGCCTAGGGGCGCCGCCGCGCGCCACCGCCAGGGGCGCCAAGGAGCCTCACCCACCCAATTAGTTGGGTTAACCCCCCGACCATAATAAGGCACAATTTGGCGGCTTTAGTTCAATCTGGCAATATAAAAAATTATGGAGCCTGTGCTATCCGATAATGTTTAGAAGATGGGTGTTCCTTAAATTTTTGCTTAGTGACATTTAATTCGGTTGCATTAATCACCGGACGAGTGAGCCGAGCGGTGCGTCCACGCTGACCTCTACTATTACAAGTACACTGGACTGGCTGTCTCATACAAATGACAGCTAGAAAAAGAGAGGAGAGAACTCCGCTACTGAATTTCGAAGTACCTACTAAATTCCGCAATTTGTGAGATCAAAGAGGATCAAATGTATATCATTAGCATTACGATGTTCGTTAGTTTGACAGTACAATGTCAAATAAGATGTTGATAAGTTAGTACGTAATAACTTAAGACAGAAGCACCCATGGGACTGAATAAATAAACCGACTTGGTATTACATGGATCTCACAACTTTTTACGGTAGAAGAACTGAGTTGATGTTTTTAATGGGTTCTTTATAATGAATAAATTACAACCATTCTATCACCAGTAGGTAAGTACTACTGGACAGATTTGAATGAAGTTAGTAGATAGTGATACCGTCAGCAAACAAAACCTGCTGATGATAACATGTATTAAAACTCTAGGAAATACTGTGGCTCTGTTACGTGTACATCGCGTAGAAAATAACCAGGACCGACAGTAACGTGCCCTCCGAATCCGAAGCACGGAATCATCTTACCTTCTAAACAATCAGGTGATTTAACATGCTATGCCCTAACTAAACTTGGAACAGTCCCCTAAAGATTTTTTGTGAGACTATGGTGTCGATTCTGTTGTGCACAAACTAAACTTAATTTAGGCTATTGCGATCTTTTTCTCTCTAATAAAACGAGAAAGAGACGGACGTAATTTAGAGCTGTCAAAGGTGGAAGCTCACATCCGGCCCGCGAAATTCTAATTTTCTTACGTTTTTGGCAATTTGCAGGCCAGTGCTTGGTTGTATGTTTATGAAAATTTGATTTGCGACTGTAAGACGTATGAAGTTACCGAATTATAACCATCAAAATTATCAATACAACCCTCCAAGTTCATTTTCATGTCAAGATTGATTTTTGCATGTAAAAGTCATTCTTTAGTAATTTAGTCGTCGTTCTTTAGTAGTTAGTAATTTTGATGGTTATAATTCGGTAACTTCATACGTCTTACAGTCGCAAATCAAATTTTCATAAACATACAACCAAGCACTGGCCTGCAAATTGCCAAAAACGTAAGAAAATTAGAATTTCGCGGGCCAGATGTGAGCTTCCACCTTAATGGGGAGAAAAACTCAAAGGTTGAAATAGATGTCGCTGCAATTGACATAGCCTTGTAGTGTTTGTGTTGTCGTTTACGTGAATTTGTTAATGCTGTTTTCGACTAATTTTATGTATAAAATGTATTCTTTTTGGACTGTTTCTCAATTAAAAGTGGAGTTACGTCGAAGGAATGCATCCACAGCAGGGAAAAAAGCCGTTTTGATTGAGAGGTAGGCAATAAATAATTTTAAGGTTATGCTGATAAATAATCGATATTCTTTTCGATTCTAATAAGATGTATGTTTTTGACTTTCAGATTAGAAGCATACGACCGAAATTTTAATTTTAATGCCACCCAAGGCCCTGGAACATCTTTCAGTGACTCACAATATCGGTGCCCACCAACTTCTTCTTTCAAAGATATAAATGCTGACTCGCCGATTCCTGCTCTCAATGGGCAAGAAATACAGTCGTACTTTGAAAGGTGAGTTCATTTTTAAAATTTCTTGTAACGTTTCTTTAGTGATACCTTTATATTTAGACCTTAGGACTAATATTAAAGTAGCTAGGTATCTCCTACTATGTTACATGACATATCAGAGTGCATAAAATGCTATTTTAATGCTTTCAGATTCAGTACTCAGCCGAAAGGAAAGGCTATGTATGAAGCCAGGTGTTTGTTGACTGCGCGGTATACCATTGAAGGAGCAAATACATACATACAAGGCCAATGCAAGGCCCAAATGAAAAAAGTTATATACATTGTAAATGTTAAGTTAAGCAATGAAGGCTACATTGAACAATGTAACTGTGAATGTGTGGCAGGAAATGGTATAGAAGCACACTGCAAACATATTTCAGTGCTACTTTGTGCAGTAGAGAATATGGTTCTTTAATGGCTTTCAAGAAACCAAGCAAGGTCTTTTATAAATCACCTATTCAAGCTCAGCATTTGCCATCAATTAGAAAAATAAGAAGAGTCAATATTAACTTTAATCCATTGAGAAAAGAGGATGAAATAGAAAATTACCATGATTATGTGCGCAATTTAGCCATAAATTTTGGAGACACAAAAATGCCTATATTGCAGACATTTCGACCGGCTAACCCCTATGGCCTGGAACAAGATCATACATATTCAAGTAAGGATTACAAAGATATTGTTCTTGACAGTTTATTATTGCAAAATGTGACCAAAGAGCAAATTGATAATGTGGAACTGTTAACAAGGAATCAAGATAAATGTACTGATTGGCATAAATGGAGGTCTTATAGGGCCACAGCAAGCTTGTTCCATGCGATTTGCCATCTCCGAACTGGGAAAAAAGTATTAATTGAAAAATATTAAACCCTAAGAAAATTTTCTCTCGGTCTATAGTTCATGGTAAAACTAATGAGTCTATTGCAATACAAAAATATGAAATGGCATTTCAATTAAAAGTGCAAAAGTGCGGTCTCTTCATATGCTTGCAGTACCCCTTCCTTGCAGCTTCTCCAGGTGGGCTCATAGGTGAAGAGACTGTTGTAGAGGTCAAGTGCCCCTATAGTGAAAGGTTCATGCCAGTAAATACAGTTACTGTACCATATCTTGAAAACAGTAATGGGCAATTAACTTTAAAAAGAAACCATCCATATTATGCACAAATCCAAGGACAATTATTGTGCACAGGAAGAAAATATTGTATTTGATAGTTTATTCATTTAAAGAAATCCAGGTCTGTTTTATTAATAGAGATGATTCTTATATAGAGAAGATGGTATTACACAATTTCTACGAATGTGATTTAAAACCAGAAATTGTTAATAAATATGTTTATAAAAATTATGCTTTAATAAAACAAAAGTAGAATATTCTTATTCTTTTATTTTCCATTTTTAACTATACTCTCTCTAAAATTACAACACATGACACAAATAAAAAATATTTTACTTGCTATAGGAATATAATTGTGATCTAATTCACATTTGAGAATTTTATAGGTTTTAGTAAGACCAATCAACCTTTCAATATGCACTCTTTTACTGGCTAAAGCTCTATCCTTTAGTACTGTTATGCCTGGTAATTGGGTCTGACCTTTCAAAAATGTTGGGAGTTTTAACAGTAACATTACTTTCAGCAAACATATCTTGAATATTGAATCCACGATCTGCCAGAATAACATCACCACTTTCACACTTCTGTACTAGGTCACTTCTTTCTACAGTTTGCCTGTCACTAACAGAGCCTGCATATGCAGGAGAGCAATAGGACAACAGGCCGCCTGGAGTAGCACCAACAAGTACCTTTAAAGTGTTTCCATGCTTGTAGCTACTCCATGATGCCTGCTGAGCAGTAGGATGTTTTGGTTTCTGTACATGAATTTCTGTACCATCTAAAATTACCCTAACATTAATATTATATTTTTTAAAATGATCTGGCATATAATACTGAACTAAATCTTTATCCGGCCATATATTTATTTTTGACCAAAGTTGATAAATAAAATTAACCCAAGTAATAAATATATTTGATACAGTTGTAGTACTTATGTTAAAAAATCTACTCAATTCAAATATACACTTGTTTTGCCTTAATTTCATTAAAGTTAAAAAGAACTGATCTTCTGTACTAAGGTTGATAACTTTGCTTCCAAAATAGTTTATCTTATGAGCAACTGGGCTCAAGGTAGAATACACAAAGTAAAATTTGTTATAGGATTCAAATCCTGTGTAAAATTGAATACCTTTATCATCTTTTTTATATCTATGAATTGTCCCAAACATGTGTTCAATATCAACTTGTGTACTTTTAGAAACAAATACACATTCAGCTGAAGATAGTGATATGTCCTTACTCTCTTGGACTTCACATGCACTTATCTCCACTTCATTGTATGATTCTATTTCCATAGATATACTGGATAAACATGTTTCATTGCTTTCTTGAGGTTGAGAGTCTGTAGTGACAGTTGCAGGTACATCAAGCATTAATTTCCTCCGAGACCGTTTTTCTGAACGTTCTAAACGCTGTTTTGCAGATGTTGATTCAAATTTTGTTTTCGTAAAAGAAAATATTGAAGGTACTGCAGTTTTCTTCAAGAATTTAGCCATAGCCTCATACACTGAAATTCACAACATAATATATCATTATCTTCCAAGCAAAGTGATCGAAAATTAACCACGAGTTATTATTAATCAATCACACTTACCGGTGTATTTACTTTGGCCAAAATAATCATTTGCTAAAAAATGAGCAGAGCACAATACAGAGTACTTAGTTGCTTTAAAGTTTTTCATTCTCAACGCTTTTTCCCAGGCTTTTTTACGTTTTGGATCCTTTGGAAATATATGTCTGCCTTGATTTTTGCAGTCTGGAGCACAACACTGCGTCATTTTGAGAGTATTTAATTATTTTCGATATTTGTTTACTTCTAAAACGTAAATTAGTATGGATTTTGACAGGTGACAGAACAACATTAGGAAAAGTTAATCATGGGACACCTGGTGGGATAAAAAGGCAGTTTTTCACCCCATTGGAACTAATATTCCTGTTTCCATACAAATGAAGGGTGCACGTAAAAACATGGTGAAGCGCAAGGCATAAACTAGTTTGACATCTCTAACTTAGTTCATCTAATCGAACCCAGAACCTCGGATCGCGAGCCAATCACTCTGATCACTTAGACAATGGAGGCTGATCATTTGTTGACGATCTAATAAAAATAGCTAATGGTTCATCATCATCATAATTGCAGTCCACTGCTTGACATAGGACTCCAAGGTGCACCACAAGGTCTAGTGGTTAAATTGATCTTTTAAATTAATTTACTTATTTAATAAGTATAGACTATAATATTTAGGAGGAAGTGGACTTCCTATGGCTGATATGATGATGATAATATTTATACTGCATTTTTGTTTATTTAATTTTACTTTTAGGTATCATGGAAAGAAGCAAGCTACGAATAGAGATCAAGAGATGATTTTATGTATGTTGGTGATGATTTATGTACAGGATCTGTGTGAAGAACAAGGGAAAGGACTATCCTGCAGGACGTACCTACTACGGACGAGGAAGAGTGAAAAAAAGATAATGAAATTAAATATATTATAATTAATTTAATTAAATGTTAAATATATATTAAAATAATAATCATCATTATAAATTACCTATTTAATTTTAATTACAAAATAAAATTATGTAACAAACAATTAGTAGGTGGTACCTACTATTTTAAAGGCTATTTATCTGTCATGGATTTCTAAAATGTGATCAGATAAGAACCTACCTACTTACAGTAAAAAAATAAGAAATTATTATTTTCGTCTGAATCAAAATTAAAAGTAGGTATTAACTAGTTGGTTTTTTAGGTTATTTTAGATAGAGAGATAAGCTTTAGCTTTAGCTTTCATAGGGCAGTAACTATAATGCTATCCCGATAATAATTTACTTTGCCACTTTCATACTAACTGTCTCCACACTTAATCTTCTTAACTCTGGTTGCGCCCAAAATTTAATTTATATCCAATTACTATTTTGGTCCTGGTCTCTGATCTTATTCTTGAATTTATTTCATAGTAGGTATTTCTTTTGCCTTAGCAGTTAGGTATGTAATTCAGGGAAGCTTTGACTAGGTATAACGAATTAACTTTTTACTAAAGTGTTTTTATCTTCAACCTTCTGATACCTAAGAGTCTTCCCTAAATGTGTGTCCATGTTCTTTTCTTCTGCAATGAAACCATATAATATATAATGTAATGGAATTCTATGCCAGGCTTGCAGTCCTCTTGAGCAGCAAGCAGCAACACAATCGTGGAATGGACTATGTTCGGGGCAAATATAGTTTGAGTCGCACACATCTTACGATTGCAGTGAAAATCTAAAATAAATAAGATTCATTAGAAAGTTATTATGATGGCCTTCTACAAAATTCCTAGTTTTGATAAAATAAACACTGATGAAATTTTTTCAAAGCTAGACTTTGCTAGCATGTAGGTATAGATATAGTATGTACCTACTTATGTATTACTATTTTTAATTCTGTATTAAAGCTACATGCTATGTTGTAGATTTTGTCACTGTCACTGTGTTTGTAGGTAATATGTAGGAATGTTTTGTAGATAGGTATTTACTTATCAGTTAATAAGGACCTACATAATCTAGAGTACCTACAAGGATTGACTTATTACATCACAAACAAAGCCAAAGGGACCAAACGGACAGCCCCCAGATAAAGAGCTCTAATAATTTACACACTGATAATCATAAGGTATCATAATTGAGACGATTTGTAAGTTATGCCCCGTTCCCACTATGTAGTGACGATTAATTTATCGTAGGTTTTTAGATGGCATAACTCGTGGACGACAGTAATCGCGTCGTCCTTTAAGTGAACACCTCCCATTTAAATACGCAAGCTACGACACTTAAAACTACACGATTCTGTCGTCGATCTGTCGTCACATAGTGGGAACGGGGCCTAACGGAAAGAATCTTAGAGAATAATGCTATCGAGGTGGGATATTATGGAGCTCTTAATAAGAGCCCTGGTTGCTCATGGAGAAATTGTTGTCATGCTGTTATTCAAACTTCCGTAGGTACATATGTACACCAATGATGTTGTAATTTGTAATAGCATAGGTACTTACTAGCCAAACATGTTGCAACATCTCAAAGATCTCCAATGAAATATCATTTCTTGTTGAAAACGCTTGCACGTTGTTGATGTTATTATTATGTACTTATTTCATTATCTTTTGTGTTCTTCCATCTCATATCAGGACTCTCTTCATAATTCAGCTGCCAGAAAATCAAAGTTCCAAAGAAACCAAACATAACCTAAATAAACGAATAATTCACAGATTACTATAATTGATTGAACGATATAGTAGTCTTTGGCTCTTTGGTCAACAATCGTTCATCAATCAAATCTGTGTATCAATCACCCGTCCCTAGTGTCACATGGCTTTTTACTTTTTTAATATGACGTCACTGTTTGTTTTGGTTTCATTTGTCATGCTGTACATTCTTGGTCCAGGCCGAGAATGCGCGACATTGGAATGTACGTCATTGCAATTCAAAACATATCAAAGTCCCAAAATTCCGAGTCACCTGATTGGCCAACCAATCGGCCAATCACGCGATGTCGCCATTTATCGTGCCGTACATTCTTGGATCGGGCAAGCAAGGTACAGCCGAGTATTTGGAGACATTGTGATGGTTCCTTTTCCAAGGGCGTACACACCCGTGTTGTGAAATCCAGTGTCGCGCATTGCTGGTATGTGCATTACAGTGACGTGCATTATAGGGACTCTATTAATTGCTCCGTTTGACATTACTGCATGCATTCATTCGCTGTTCATTCATTCAATTTCATTCACTTCAGTTCACTTCACAATTTGAAAACAAAACTACATACACAAGTTATTAAAAACTTCAACTTATCTTACCTATTGTTTGTTTTCTGATAAGTTGTTTTAAATGCTTAAATTAAAGTCCCAGAATTTCGGAAACCTCTCCGAGAGCTCGCTCATAACTCTCGCTCAAAATCGTATTACAACAATTTTAGACTTTCTTCAAGAAGATGTTTCGAAGCTAGCAGCACTTACTAAATTGAGCCTGCCTGAAATATTAGCAATTAGAAATGAAATATTTACTAAATATTCAGCACCTCTTATAAATGGATCGGATTTATATACAAAAGTTTTCAAGACAAGATGTCGAATAAGTACGGGTATAGAAAGGTATCCAATGATACAAACTTTTTATAATAACAAATAGTAACATTTATTCAACTTGAGAGCCCATTCCTTCGTCATTCGTCTATGTAGAAGGGTTTAGGCAGAAGTAGATTACAGTGATTCATTAACTTTGACTTAAAATTTAATTACAGATTAGATGCAATAACCAATGGTGGGATTCCAGTGAGATATATAACAGAGATATGTGGACTTGCAGGTTCAGGCAAAACTCAATTATCATTTCAGTTAGCTATAAACTATGTTAAAAATAACACAAGCACCATCCTGTATGTTGATACTAAAGGGGATTTCTCGGCACTAAGAATACAAAAAATGTTGGATGAACAAAAATATTGCCATAAGGTATCATACATGTTTATTATTACAAACAAACATTGATGTAGAAACTTTGATTCTTTGATAAAGTATTGGCCCGAATAAAACTTATTCTGGGATTCATCAACATCCATTCCTCTATTATTATTTAAGAATGTTAATCAAGCACGGTAGCCCTATGTTATGATATGTTTTTACCCAACTGCAAGGAAAGGTTAACGTTTTTTTACAATAATTTGGTCAGTCTCAGGTTATTAAATTTATTTAAAATTAAAACACTCATAACATTGCAGGATATGGCTTCAATAATGTACAAAATAAGAGTGGTTCACTTATGGACCATGGAGGATTTAGTAGAACTATTCAAGAGTATTAAAAACAAAACTCTGGTAATTGAACACTTGGCAATGATTATTGTTGATTCCTTGCCATGTTTAATGTTTCAGCATCTTGGCGATGATAATAAAATGGGTAAGTTTTACTTCTTCAATTTTTAAAAATATTAAACTGGCTTTCGCAAAAACTACTTCATAATAGTAGTTAACAAAAATAATTAAATTAGTCCGTCAGATAGATTTCCAGTAAATATTGGACACATTTTTCTTTTTTCACATAAACAAACAATGAGGACGATACAGTGCTTTGAAAACTCATGTGATATTCTAAGACGTTAGCATGACATGATTTATCTTCGTTTTTTATTTATTTGATAAAACAAAAATGATGTATGCAATATTTTTCAATAATCTATCAGACAGACTAATTAGAATCATATTTTTTTTAGTCATGAAACATTCCTATTGTTTGCAAAAATAACAAAGTAATAAAATTAATTGTTGAGAAAAATGTTGCGGGTGTACTATTATTAGGTACACCTCTGCCTAACCCTTCGGGAATTACAGGTGTGTGATTATTTTATGAAGAAGGTGCTTAGAATGCAATTTTGACATCTACCCACATGTAATGCTGTGTGTAAACTTGGTAATAAATAATTCTGATTTTGTGTGTATGTTATGCATTGCAACATTTACAACCATGTCTTGATCAGGCATCTTGTAAATTATTTAAAAAAAGCTAATTCCTATCAAATTGTTTACAGGACTGTCTCTTCTGAATGTCCTTGTGAACTATAGCAGATTTATAGCACATGAATTTAATGTGGGAATCATTTATATAAACATACAAACAAGATGGATAGACAATGATAGTACTGATATTGAAGGTAATATCTGGGACCGAGGTTGATAATGTTGTATATTGAAAAAAATGCATAAACTGTTATTCATTTCTTTAGATGATGGTGAGTCAACTTCAGCCATGAGAGAACAAACATATGTTGAGAAAAGAAACCGTTGTCTAGGAAAGTATTGGGAACAGATACCAACTTTAGTCATACAGTTGGAAAAACAAGAAGATAGCTCTAAGGAAAATGAAAGTAGCACAGAAATTAAAGTTTCTGTTTTGAGTTTGAATGCATTCAAGAATGAAAATGGTCAATGTATTTTAAACTTAAGTTCCGTGGGTATTACTTGATTTTAATAAAATATTTGTTTAATTATTAAATTGCATTTATTCAGAAGATTCTGATAGGGAAAACAAGCAAAACTTGATGTTGCCCGTGAACGTAACTTCACATAGTACAGAGTGTAACAACTAGATGGCAATAGAAGTGCAGATTTTCATGCACACGTTTATGGTTCTAGAAACATGGCAACATTGTCTATGAATCATTCGATTCAATAGGTACCCGATGCTGCGCGTCAAAATAGAAATACTCAGTCAATCACAATCGCTCCGTCGCTCGACGCTCGCCTCCCTTTCATTCACTCTTTCATTTGAGCGCACGCCTGACGGGCGATGCGTGTTAAACTGTGATGGCTCTTTTTAACACTTTTGTAAATTCAACATTTTTATGATATTTGTGTGCTTAGTATCCTTCTTAGTGTAATTTAATTTTAATTATCATATTTGCGTTTACGTTAAAATGGCGAATCAAACCCAGAAAATCGTTTACAAACTGGTCCTCACTGGAGGTAAGGATTGCTCATATTATATTTTGTAGTGATTTTTTGACTTTTTACTATGTCGGTGTTATGTAAAGTGGTTTATTTTACTAATGTAGTGTAGTATATCTTTGTGCTATCTTATTTGTTATTGTATGTGATAATGGTGTCATGGAAAATGCAACACGTGGATTTCTGACTACATAAATCTCACCTCGAAACCACATTGTATTTTTATTCAGGACCGTGTGGCGGCAAAACCACCGGACAGTCCCGCCTCAGCACCTTCTTTGAGAATTTAGGATGGAAGGTGAGCAAAACATTTAACTAGTGTTTAAACTATTCTAGTCTAATTTCCTACATACCTAATCTTTTAGTAAATAGTTGTTTTGAACATAGTGTCTATTTTTGTATTGATAAAAAGTAGAAACTTCATGATAATGAATAATTATCTGTTGCTCATATCCATATTGAAAGCAGTAACAATTACCGTTTTTATCGTTTTACTGTTTCACAACTAAATTGTAATTTTAACTGTAATAATTTTCGCCCTGTTTTTACTGTGAAATAATATTCCTTAAAAAATTGATATTCGCAAAATATTGCTTCCCTCTCGAATTTTGAATTGTGGTGTCTCCACCTGGAGATCATATGACATGGTTCCACAATGTGTTTATTTCCAGGTGTTCCGGGTGCCGGAAACGGCTAACGTGCTCCTCAGGTAAATGCGATACCTACAAAAACTACACAGTGCATCACATACAAATCCAAGTTTTTAAATTTACATTCTCTTTTAGAATCAAATTGTGTACACAATACAATTCAGGATTTTCTACTTATACCTAAAACATTAAAAGTTTCACCAGTCAGCTCAAACACGTCATTTTTTAGTTTCCTGACTTAGTAGTGAAATGATTATTTATTAGCATAATACATATATTAAATTGTTTTTTTTTTATTTACATTCAACCAGAATAAGTTTTTGACGCTATAATAGTTTCCGATTCCATGATTAGTCTCTAAAATATATAACTTTTTATGTAAAGAGTTAATGTAAATTTAAAACCTGATTTTACTTAGTAGGTATGCACTGTGAAAATGCCTTAGTTTTTGAAATTAAAAAGCTTGCACAACACAAATATGCAGTAGTTGTTAATTTTTTATCTTGTTATATGGAATTGGGAACTAGTGCATAAGTGATGTTATAAAAATGAAAACATGAAATAAATACAATTAATGTTTTGTGTGTAAAATGTACTACAATGTATATTCTTTTCTTTTGCAGTGGTGGTGTCAAGTTCGCAGATCTCTCCGCAGACGAAGGTAAGATTTAAAACCTTTTTAATTGTATTAAAATCTGCCGAATTGCGGATATCACCCAAGAAATGATATAGTAGACTAGAATCCACATATTGCATGCTGCATGTCTTGCTTACCCTCTAAGGCACCCATCACATTTAGTGTTTAACTTATGTTCGTAAAACGTTTATGCTGTGCCAAAACCTAATGTTTCTAAAAACATGCGTCAATGCGACGCTAGCGCAGCGTAAACGCGACGTATACCAACGCCAGATATGATGGCTGCCTAACGTTCACAGCTAAAGTAATAATTTAGTTTAATTACATTCACGTTTTCAGCTTATGTCAACCTACATACATATTTAGCTGCATGAAATTAAGATACGACTACGACGGTGTTATTCTCGGTACAATATTTTTCTTAATTTCCCAGAAATGAAATTACATGTTAATTATATACTTGATAGGAAAATTAATGTAGCAATCTATTTCAAATACATAATTTACATCAATTTGTTATGTTTAACTTACTAATGTGGACATTATTGATACTGCAAAAGTGATAAAGCTATTCCATTTCACATTTGCGGTATCGAATGAATTAAGTTTACATATGCAAATGAAATGCTTAACATATTATGAAGAGTGGTACTTTCAAGAACCTGCTTGATTACGGATGCTAACAATTCAACCTACATTGTTCTATAGAATTTACAAACAGAAACTTCCAAGTTATGGTACCTACTGACGATCAACAAATTTAACGAAACAGACTAACAATGGGGGTAAACAAATTGATTTAATGGCAGCATGTCTCATTGCCGTACGTATTATTACCTATATTGTTAGAATAAAATTTCCGTTTTTACGTCTTTTTCCATAAATATTCCTCTTGAGTACCACTAATATGTAGTAAAATACGCAGAACAAATTAGGTTCTCGATTAAAAAAAAAAGAAATATTTTAGGAATATCCAAATGTCGGCTTTTATTAACATTGGCAAGTCTGATGACCGGAAACCTATGCCAGTACGTAGGTACATTTATTGTTTTGCATTGACTGCTGCCAAAATCTTTTAGCACAGGTTTTTTTCACCCAATCGTACATCGTTTTGTTTAGACTAAGAATTCAGCAGCATCATGTTTTTGTTCAAACTTGTTTAGTTTTAGATGAGACCGGCCGAACTCACATTCTATTGTGAATGTAATCTAACTCAGATCTCAAGTTCAGTGTCAATGACTATGTCTCATTCATTACCTACTAATCTTAAAAACGCTTTAATTAAGTTTTTACATGCATGCAGCATATTCCATTCCTGCCTGTTTAACTTTGAAAACAAGCGATATTGTTTTGGATTTTGCTCTACGTCTTTAAGTACAATTTTTTTATCTCCTCCCAAGTTTTTCAGACGTTATTCGACCACCATTACAAGGTCAAATCGACTTTCTCTGTATAAATTCTCACGTAGATATTGGTCTCTTTATATTGATAGGGGCGTGACTGCCATTGACGTATAGGTACCACGTGAGGTAGGTCGACAATACGCTCTGCCAAGTGGTAATTGAGTTTTCATTGCTAGATGCTAGTAATTATACTGAACTGACTGGATGATGGACAAATGGAACATTTCAAATGGGAACATAAGACTAGAACAGTTTCTAAATATGTATTAGTCTATAAATATCTCTAATAGTGCAGGCAGCACTCAACCGTGTTAAATAATTTCGAACTCCCTACGATTTATTAAAAAGGTTACTTTAAAACATTAATGAATCAAAATATTATCCAAGGAACATGGGTGGTTTGTACTTTGTAGTCAGTAGAAGTCTTGACACTCCACCCAGAGCGGAAGGGGTCATTTGATGATTTCCCACCCACCAAAAAAGGGCAATCCCGTAAACGTGGACCGTACCCGCTGTTTAAAGTTAAACACGAGTTGGTCACACAGAATCCTGATAAAAATCTTTGCGAAACAGCCATTTTGTTGGAGAAACCTTATAAACAATTAATAGGTCGCGGTCGAACAAAATTCTGATTTATCACGTTGTGTCGCACGTCCCAGAATGTTTTGATATTTGAACGACTAATAAAAAGTAACGGTTCGCTGGTTACGGTATAAAACTTATTTATGAATGATAACCCCTGGTTTCTTGATTAAAGATTTTTCGTTATTTCTACGTTTAGGGAAGAATTGTCATTAGATTTCTTTCTTGAGACTTGTCGCTTCATTACCACATACACACATATTTCTAGAAACATTGGTTACGTGGTAAAGGGTCACCCTCTTGACCACGTAATAAAGTCTAAACGTAAAGGTCCGTAGGACACTAATGTCGTTTTCGGCTACTGAGTACAATAGTGATAAGATCGAATAAGGGCATGGCAAAACCTTGGAAGTTTTTTAAATAAGTCGTTAAGCCATTTGGAATCTCCCATCTGCATCGTAATAAGTCAGCAGTTGTATGAATCATACTTGCAGTACTTTTTCAGTGTTCAAAATCGTCACTGAGAATTCCGTACTGTAATGCCTTGTCACCATACATATAGGACAGATGTATTTTATACATTGCCAAGACGTTACGTCGGGCTAAAGTCCAATATAAATAAAACAGTCTAGATCTGTATAAAACTCATATAAAATTTAAAACGGACAATAATTATGTTGCGTAACATGAAACGTATTTATTTTGTATTCTGCTACGCGGTATTTTCGGTTGTTTTACATTGGCTACGGTCACGTGCATCGTTTATTTTTGCTCCTGAAGCTCTAGGTGAAGATTTGCGAGCCCCTGTATGCGAAGCTTCGAATCGCCTCTTGGGGACGCTTTTCTTGTCTATTTTAAGGTTACTTTATTTCTTTCTGGTCCTGTGCCTGTGTCTGTGATTTTCATCAACTCGTAGATAAACAAATAGCTTTTTTGCATATTCGCGTTCCATGTTGCGGACGGATACTATGCCCTAGAAAACAACTTTGGAACGCTTTAACGTGGATTAAAATAATGTAGACTAAACACCCCTCAATGTGTTTTAAGTCGCAGAATTAATTGTCATTCAGTTCTGATTACCCAGCTTTTAGTCTTTCTAAACCTCTTAAATACAATCTTCTTTGTTAGTGAAAAGACCCAGGTTAACTTTGCTTATTCTTTTCTAGTGAAGATTGTTTTCAATCATACGTACTTGTGTTATCAGCAAGGTCGCCTGGCGTTTACCCATAGAATAATAAATATTTCTAACCATTGGTATAATCTTCTTATAAAAATTTCATTATAAATGTATCCATAAGCTGGAGGGTGGGGGAGGCAAGGAAGGTTCGTTATGAGGCTTCTCGACGCTCTCGACACGTGAATGTTAATGTGTGTGTCGCTGACGTATCGAGTATAAGCTAGTTCACGGTCACGTTCACGGCGATAGAACCACGTTGTGTATCAAATGCGTAGTTACATATCTGTAGCATTGTTAGGCTCTAGGATCGATGACTAGAACCTCTGGGGCAGGTCTCGTATATGGAATAGGTAATGTCGATTTGTCATCGATAAAACTTTTTATTTGGCAACTAATCGAACAATTTTGATGTTCGAATTGCATTCGTACGAAGATAAATGCCGATATCTGGCGCCTGATGTGTTATGGTAATCGTAATCACGATCTTTTTGAAAATCTTCCACCACCCTGGGATATTAATTCATGTTTTCGTTAGCGTGTGTAATCGTCCGACAGAGTGGTGATATGATAAGCTCGTTATTGCACATTTTTTGTTGGCTTGCTCGGTTTCATGCCTGAATGCCTTCGAAAAACTACATTATATTGTCAGTCACAACTAACTGATAATATAATGTAGTTTTTATACAATTGATAAACTTGTCACGACACAATTTCAGCAATTGAGACTACGACTTACCGATCCAAGAATGTTTTATTTTTCTGATAAATGAAACTTGGTTGGTTTGGGTACCTAAAATTGAAAGACCTAAAGACAATATTTTTAGGCTCTTGATCAAGTTCTAACCCTGAGTCCGTTATAGCACGTGGTCCTTCGCGTGCGTCCCTTTATAACCCTGACAAGTCTACCGTATCCACCTGCAAACGTTTATTATTACGCATGTTACCTATTCAACAAAAATAGACAATCGTGCCCGGTTCCACTCAACCGCAGTTTTCCGTTCCAGTGCCCACCACGGTTAGCTATCACTCGAATAAACTGAATATAACTCGAAATAATTGTACTTACTTATAAATTGTATGTACAAACCGTTTGTCATCAGCGTGTGACGCAGACATTCTGTGTTACATATTGAGCATCAAACATGCCTGAATAAGGTCACCAGCCGCTTCTAAACATCCATCAACGAAATGTTTATCATTTCATATCTTCTGATGATATTTACTCATAACAAATGAAATCACATGCATCTCTGACGCGAAACAACATTAATTACTTTTGGCCCGCATTACCTAGTACTTTTATCTATTACACTTACATATTATCTACATCTTTTCGTACAATAATATTCGTTTTCTAACATCTGCTACATCGTAAAAGACATCTTCAAAGACAAATGTTGTCTATATCTTTCAGTTTTCCTCCGCGCTTGAATTAGTGCTCTTCCATGTGACTTCTAGCTATTATAATCGTTTCAAGTATTTTTAAATGTCTGAATATTTAGGAAAAACGAATACTAATGGCAGACAAGTGTTGACAAAATGCCCATTTATTATTTTGACGTTTGAAGTAAATATTAACATGAAAATTTTCCAACCTTGTCTATTCAGACTTTTCTCCATTTACTATAATGATAGTGGGCATAGTGGCGTCGTAGATTATGTGTGTCTAGCCTAGCGTACTATTGACAAACACATAAAGCTTACTTTTATAGGGGTTGGTGACTAAGTTCGTTCGGACAGACATCGCGCAAGGTCAGGACGACCTCACCAAACAGATATTGATTCATTCAATGAATGCCACTATGAAATGTTAATAACCTGTAACGGTAATATGATTTTTTGTCATTACAAACTGGTAAGCTACCACTACTAGTATACTACCACTTTTTATGATTACTTTAAGGCAGGGCCGTACAACCTCGTGCTCTTTTTCGTCTAATATCTAAACTTACGAAATATAGAAACAAACAGTTCGTTCGTTTTCTTGTCCTTAAATTTTATAGGTACAGTGTTAATAACAGTTCGTATAAAAACCTTTTGTTCTGAAGTAGGGCGGGCCAAGTTTCAATGCTGAAAGTAATATCGACCTACAAATGTCTTTTATATCAATTACGATGTTGCCTTGAAGTTGCATGTCAATATAATAACACAAAGGTATCATAATCAGGCCCTTGGACATTTAATGATGACGCAATAAATCACCTAGCTAGACCAACATGCCAAGCCATTAAGATTATCAATACCATTAATACCAAATTAATGATTATAAAAATCTGTCATGTATATTTTCATAGCATTACATTCTAATGAAACTAACGGGTTATATAATCATGATTAGTTCCGTATGAATGCTAGAAACCAGTTTGCAATATACTTAGGCTCAGGTGATAAAAACAAGTATGATCAAAAATTCTAAACACCACAATCAGATCAGTTCGCCAAAACACGAACATGTTCATAAAGTAATAGATATTGAATATGTGGCAGATGTGCAGAAAAGTGTTTCAGTTGACATGTGCTCTACCAATTGCAAATGGTGCACCGCTGCCGCGGTTTCTCAAGCAAGCGATGGGGTCAGTGGTGAGTTTATAACCACCGGTAACCTACGCTAAAGTCGAAGCTCAGTAGCTCTGTAACTCTAAATGTAACCATATCACATGACAACAATTCCGGTCATCGATCTATCGCTAATTGCTTTATTAGCTGTCTATGTTCGTATATATACGTATGTCGGTCAGCTCTTATCAAATTAGGTACCTAGCCCATACGATACAGCTAGCTTGCTTGCTACTATATCCACTGTGTCTAATAGACATAATAAATAGTGTTATTTATTAGAAGAGATATCAATCGGAAAGTAAACAAGCTAACCGACGATTTCCAGTCTGCGTCTATTTCGTCACATCACGTAATCGAAGTTTGTCGCAGTGATAACAAACCCACATCTGGCAATCATAGAATCGTCAGCAGACTGCGGTTTTTAGAAGTTTTCACTCCAGATTGTCTCGAGTTCATGTGCTCAAAAACATGTTAGGTTTGGTATCGTGCCAGTAACCATATTTAAATACTATACGCACTGTATTTTAAGAAGTTCGTAGCCTCATTTGAAGACTGTCATATCCGAAAGATTAATTATTTGGTAATTAAGGCGTGACCGAGTAATTAGCTTCAGTCAGGTAGCAGGCCCTTTGTTTGGCTTCTGATGACGCCGCTGAAAGCGTTGAAACTTTTTTTTATGATGCATTGACGTCAGTGGAGGCGTGTTGGTCAACGTCCACAAGAGAGCTGCCAATTTTGCGAAGTCGACAGGAATTTAAATAAAAAAGACTTTAGCACTTTGAATATTTAAAGTATTCTCTGAATGATAATGACCGTTCCGAAATCCATTTATTTGCTTGTTAAATAAATTGATTCAATCGTTACAAAAATCCCCTCGTTTAGGTTAGCATGATAGAAAATGACTGAGTCATAAAATATAGTCGATTCGCCTTGCTAAGCAAACAGGAGCTTGCTCAAATAACGATGGATAATGTAATTTGAATAGTGCATAAAATTTGTCATGAAAACAAAACACGCGAAACGAAAATAATTTTGATTTCCACGCTATCTTCGACAATACACGTAAAAGTTCTAAAATAACTTTCTGGTTCCTACGTTGATTATTTTCCGATTTGTGCAGCCAGATATGATAATCGTCATTTGTTTAGTTTAAATTTAGGTATTATCAAAACGATATGAATGAACCTGTCCACCTTTTGTACTGGACTGAAATATTTATTAACCGGTTTTAATGAAATGTGTTTTTTTGCTGCATGCAAAGACTATAATCCTTAATTTATGGACAAATGAGCCAACTACTGTCCGCTAGAAATTAAATGAATATATAACTACTATGACATCTTTGTTCCATTACCTATAAAATACCGTTTCGTGCTCGGTACGAAAGCATTGGCCTCGGCGGCATGTTGACTAGGTAATTAGGGGAAAAAAATACAGTATTGCACAATGAAAGATGGATTTGTTAAATAAAAAGTAAAAACTTTTTGCTCGAAGAAGGAAATCCAATTAAACCCGTTATTTCCTTATTTAACGTGATTATCCTGTTTGCAAGAAACCCGTCAAGTACCGAAGAATAAGTTGTCCGCGGTTTCGCAAATCACGTGTTTTTTTTTCTTAACTGCGTGTGTAGCTAATATTATTTTATCAAGTTCATGGCTATAGATTTTGCTTATCTATCATGTGATACCTGAGTGTCCACTCTAAAGTCGGTTATTTAATATTATGGTCGATAACAAGTAAAACAAGTAGTATTTAAATCCTACTATTACTTGGTTACACAAAGACAAAGAAATCGTGTTTTAAATATTATGATACTTTGTGAGTTTACTGTGACTGTTATCAATCGTAAAACTCGTTAATGACTTCGTTTCCATATCCAGCTCGTAAACTGTCTAGCCAGACGTCAAAGCATTTTATATTTTGAATTTCCGCTAACGAGTCCTACTTTTAAATGATACGATTATTATCCTACAATTACTCCCACTCAGTTTAAATAAAAAAGCCGCTGAAAACTTGAATTATTCACATTCAGTGCGAGTTCATTCGTATGACGCTGAAAATAACGCTGCAGACAATCACGGCCGATTTCGTCTCCCGACCCGACACGCCTCCGACTGAGACAATTTACTTTATTTTTTAAATAGACCACCAAGGCACCGTCCTTATACTACAAACTGTCTGTCAACTCAGTCAATTTCATTTTCTATTTGTAAACTTGTAGTTTTTCTTCAAACATCAATTTTCCGGATTTTCTTATTATACACATATCCGGCTGTAACTCGTTGGCAATAGTGTGTGAATAAATATTTACTGGCTTGATTGTAATGCAGTGTAAACCGGTGGTATTCAACATGAATATATTGCCACTCTTTTACGGTCAGAGTCAAAGTCAACTTACTTAAACAGGATACCTCATAGACGGTGATACCATCTTAATTGCCCCTTGAAAGGCGTAAATATCGAAATACAAACTTGCAGCTCCAACATCTTATCATTGGCAATGGAGACGATCGGTATACACGATAGCTACGTATCATCATACTAGCGGAATCGGAAATTAGCGTCAGTCGATGAATGATTTAAATACTTGATTCATCATGAGCAAGAGTCATGATATCAGTTTTTAGATACGCTGTAAGAAATTAAACTTAATGGCTTAGCAAATAAAGTTTTTATTATGAAATCTATATTCGTGCTTATTTTTGGCATTGATTACAAATGGTATCTGTCGGGGTCGTTAACAGTGATTTGTAGGTGATAATATGTGTTCCGCGCGCCTTGTCGCGTCGGTGTCCTCTTGCGTCATAGACATGTCTCGTGGTTCTCATCTCAATGTCCGCACTCATAGCGGCAAAAAATATAGAAAATATTGCTATTTTTAATAGCAATAACTCACAACTTGTTGACACCAAGTCGTATGTTATTAAGTGTCAGGGCAGTAAAGATTTTCAGTTTATTAAAATTACAAAATGTATTTTAATGAAAAAGACTACCGCGCCGCTTTTATAGATTTCATGTTTTATTCATTCGGTGTAAACATAAGAGTACTTGTACTATGATTTTCAGTCACGTTCTCTTTCTTGAACGGGACCAATTTCCGTTCATTTGGAAAATGCATAATATGGATTGTGTGCGTGACAGTAGTTCGGTTCACAAAATTTAATTGTACCACCGGTTTTCGCGACGTTTATTGGTATATAGATCGTGTCGTAAATTGCCGCGATCAACGTTCATGTCTTTCCAAAACGTTTATGCTATCCTAATAACTTAATGTATATAAATGAACCTAACTGTCATCGTTTATTATGCAGCAGGGTAATTTGCCAGATAAGCTAACCTTCAACGTTTTCTGTAAGTTAAACAGAATATTTAAGGAACTTTTCTTTGATTTGGAGTTACGAGTTTGGTTGATATTCTCTTTGAAGCTTTTCACTGCTTCGTTTCCTGCAGGAAATTGAATTGTTTGCTTGTATTCTATTATTCATTTCCTGAAGTGTAATTTGTAAGTACTAAAGAACTTGTTAGTTGCTTTTCAAGGTTTCTGTAGTTGCAAGTTCACAGTAAGTATAAAGTCCGCCGTATCATTATTTGCATTTTTATCTTTATTCCGCAAACATTAGGTACCTTATATTTCATAATATTGTGTTGCTAACATGGTTGCTGACCAATTAAAAACCGCAAGATTATCCAATTACAGCTACTTAAACATAGTATAAATTAACACGCGCAAAGCCATGTGCTATCAAGCTTAGGATCGTATCACGTCCAATAAACCCGTGTAGGTACTTGATGATATTTGCTTGACAAGATTTTATTGTCAAGTGTGTACCTATGTTCAGTACAATACATTAATCAAGATACATAATTGAAATAAGGATAACAGTTTCGAGTGCCAGCTCGTCTGGGGAATTCCATTTCCCACTAGTAAAAGCTTGATTCGTCACTATATTTAAATGCTTACATTAATTCCTTCCCGTATTCAGTAGCAGTGCGCTTTGCCACGTGTATGTTTGGCTCGAATTCAACACCTCATTCATTTTATAGGTTATTATTGTTATACTTATTATTCTAGAGAATAAATATTTAATTTTATAACGATCTATCCATTCTTTTGACCTTTATGTATGAGTCACGCCTTCAACTGGAACCGGTTATTACGAAGTTCATTAAATAACTGATACTTTTTGAAGAACGAATTTCTTTTCCTAATTAAAAATTTACTCGAAGGTTTTAATGAGTACCTAGATCTAATTTCTCCTTCAAAATATTCCTTGATGAATTTATTATACGTAATTTGTCTTCTGTCTAGCCGTTATTACATTTGTGTACGTTCGAACTAGCATCGTCATGTACAACGTTTATCTTATTGAGAATGTTTAGAATACCTTCAAGAATATACTTTGACCATCTGTGCTTTCTCACGGCAAGTAGTCTATTCATCAGTTGTGTTTGTAGTAGTAAAACAATTATTGTGGTATTAGAGACAATAGGGTATTTGACCAAAAAAATCTAATTAATCCGTCAGATAGATTTCCAAAAAATAGTGGACACGTATTTTTATTTTTTCATGCTAACAATAGAAGACGATACAGTGCTTCAAAAAGTCACGCGACGTTACAGTTTGGTCGTGGATCGACGTCACCAGCCCCCACTCATGATTATTTTTATTTACGGCAATATTTAATAATTTAATAAAAACAACAAACACATACTTATCCAATATTTTTCGATTATTTAACAGACTGACTAAACAGAATCATATTTTTTTTCGTCAGTCTACTACCCTGTTATAACAGTACCTAATAGTTCTCAATCATTTTTAGTATTTTCATCTTTGTGTGGGTTGATATTAGCTTAAAATTATGTAAACTATGTATCACTGCACTGACATCATCCATCTACGTATTTACCTAAGACTGAAACTTGTAAGTATTCATAAACATGTTTTCTTTGTTACAGCATTAAAATTCCAGGAGAATCTTCTAAGGACTATGATACAGATTGAGAACACGTTCTTCGAGCTAGGCAGGACTTGCCAGAGGGATTGCCTGATTATATGCGATAGGGGAGCGATGGATGCCAGTGCATGTAAGTTTTATGTTTTACTTTTCATAACGTAACGAATTCATACGTTAAATACTTTTTTTTTTGCAAAGGGCTTATAAGATTTTTGTATGAAGCCTGGCCGGCCTAAGTTCCGCCATTTTATTTTAAAATGGCGGCCACTTATTAAAAAAAAAATTGTATTGATACCAGGTACCGATTAGTAGAGGTTTTATGCGTAAGTTAGTTAAAATGGCAGAAGTTAGACAGGCGATTTAATTCAAACCCCTTTGCCAAAGGATGGCTGATTATATTGATATTGCTGTCCATATCACAAAGTGTTTAATTAGGATAAATGAGGTTTTTGATAAAATTGCCCCAGATTTTCCATGTCTGAAATAACAAAAATACAGGTTAACACCGTATTGTAAAAGCAGATAAAATATAATTGCCACGTCTGTTAATACTGGCTGCAAAACAACGACACACCATGATTATGATTAAATGGGTACGAAGACAGACAAACAGACGCCTGAAGGGCGGACAATTTGTCTGAGAGTATTATAAATAAGCACATTATCATTCTCACTCAAGATATAATTATCAAGGGCTGCGGGATGTCGTAAGAGATACCGCGGCCTCGACATAAAGGGCTAAGAAGAAACAGCGGTCAACAACGTATGTAGGTACCCAGGAGACACAATTGGTGTCTTTTACTATAAACGTTATTATGAGTTTTTAAGAAAACTAACTGCCGCACTTAGCTTTAATGATTAGGTACTTAGGCCATCATTTGTTTTTTTTTTTTAGTTAATATTCGGTTAATTGCAAATAATATCACCCGGGTACAAGACTTTCCATGAATACTTTCCATAATTCCCTTGAATTATACGGTACCTACGGGAATTAATATATATTTTTTGTTTTTAATCAAAATAATTCGACAAAGTCATGATTAAATGTAGGTAAAACACTCTTAGATTACGTAAAATATGACAACTTTGCATTTTCTTAGGTTTAAATATGAAGGAAAATGAAGTGCTCGTACCTATTTATCAAACTAAAACTAACTCGAAACTGCATTTTTGGACCAAAGTCTACAAAGTCTTGAACTTTTTGTATTATTTTTACTCGACTGCAAAGAAAAGTGTTATGTTTTTTACTTATAGAATATAACCCTAAAATGTATAGGATATAAAAAGAAAACACGTTCGTTTTACACACTTATATCTAAATACACACCGTGTTTAACTTAAAAGTTTATTATAATTACTGCAAGGAACCTCGGTGGTTTCTCAACAAGTTTTATTATGGCAACTAACACACAAGATTCTAGTATGCCTAGGTAATGAGTCAGAAACAAGAAAATAGTTTTTATAACTACCGTATGTTAGAATAAAACTGACAGCTATTTGTTTCATGTCAGTCAGGAATGTTACTGGTATAATATCTTGCAGTGTATACAAAACAAATGTTTGCTGAGTAGGTACTGAATCTGGGGCTTTGGGGATGAATTTTAAAATAATTAAATTGACTAAAAAGGGATAATTGATTGAAGGGATATGCCATAGTAAGGTTTAATTACAACCTTGCCAAAATAAAGATTAAGTACCTACACGCAATATATAGAAAATACAATGATGAGTACTTGATTGCGTATGTTTAGTTATTACAAAAGCTGTATCTAGATACCAATCTACGAGTATGTGTTGATATGCATTGATTGCTACCTATTACATTTATCATAATATAAACTGGTTGCGCCAACTCTTTGTATTGTCTCATTCATAAAATGAATAGGTGACTTTTATAATTGTTGTCAATAAATAGATCGCCTATTGTATGAGTCAGGAAAGTCAAGTAAATACTTGATGCTAGTATTTAATAAAATAATAAATCAAATAGGTACTTACCTATTACAAATGTTTTTGTTATTATTTGTATCGACTATATTTACTGTAAAAACTGGGACATTGATTAAGTATATAATACGGTTTCAAGTTTTGCAATTACCAACAGCACAATAGGCGTGACGACATAGTCAAAGAATCAATGATTTAATGATATTAGGGGAAATTACATACGAGAAGGATTTAAAACACTGGTTTAGTTTTATTTAAAAAATTAAGATTAGTAAGATTTTTAATAAAATAAAAGATTAAAATACTGATATCGGCCATTTTGATTGAAACACCAATCATAGCGCACTACGTCACGCCAATGTAAACATCACTAGCTGTCACTAGCTCACTGTGTTGTTTTGTTGCCGATTACGCATTTGGATATTTTTTTTGTTACTACAATACTTTGTGAACATCTTTAGCAATGGAATCAGGCTTTGTAAAAGCAAACAGTTCAAATTTGCCTAGGATAGATTTACTGATGTTGGGCGATTTCCTTGGGTCAAATAAAGAATTTTGCTCGTCCGAGTTCCGAAATGTGAAAACCTCTCTGTAAGTAAATTTTGTAAGTATCTAACACTATAAAAATACAACAAACTCGTTTTGAGCTTGTAGGAGTTTAGTTTATTTTCACTTTCATATGTTATTTTTACAATAAACTTGTCAGTTTATTTTTGAGGTTAGCTCCTTCGCAACTTGTAATAAAAGTTTGCTACTGAGTTAATAACCAACAAAAGGAGTAAATTTCTGTAACTACAAAGCATGTACTAGTATCTTTTCTCATAGTAACAACCTACTATCATAATCACCGGGTCAGCTATGCAGGTCCAGAGGACAACATTTTTGGCATTCAATGTAATGCTAAAACTATTGCTATTGATGTGTTTTTACACTGAGGCACCGCACACCACTTATAAACTTTGTTATTCATTTTTAACACACGAATTATGGTAATGTTTGTTTTAGTGTCCTCTAGCTGCGCTTTGACATCTCCATGTTTACATAGGCGTGACGTCAGACCCGACGCCATGACACTGCGAGCTGTTTTCGCGCTCTATTTAATTAAAAAATGGCTTATATCTTCGTTAAACTTTACTTTATTACTGAAATAAAGGTTTTTTCGTAAATAAAAAAGATGTACCCACATTACGGAAGGGGATTTCAAAATCTTTCGTCATGCCTATTGACAGCAAAAACAAACATTGTTTATTTTTTGTGAGGTTTGGAAAAAAACTGCAAGTTTACAGGAAAACGTTAGGCTGAAGTAGTTTATTTGCTACACCTTCAAATTCCCTTCATTATGCGGGATATTTAAATACGAATTGAATGACGTGAAGGTCGTAAACATGTTTGTAAAATATATTATTTTAAGAAGAAAAACACCCGCTGGGAATGCATTTCCGTAGATAACGTCAGTCTGTAAATTCTCTTGACAGGCAATGCAGATGGATATAAAAAATACTCGATGGTTTTGGTTTACAGACATTAAGGTTAAAAATATAAGTTGTTTACTAATATTAGGAATAGTCACGAGCACTAATACCTACATATACACTTGCAAACATCTAAGAAGATTATCTCACGGAATTTAACTATTGCAACTTTGTAATAAAGTGGAGTGTATCCGGAATGAGCCTGAAAGTAATTTGATTCAAGTACAATGCCATGTGAACAAACCCTCCTTAATAAATAAAGATTAAAAAAAAACTTTGAAATAAGACCTGTTTAATAATAAATAAAAAGTTAAATTATAAAGTTACAACCAATACATTAAGAGACAATCACTTCTAAAAGTTAATGGTATAAGTATAAGTATAACGGGCTGGTGTCCGCAACTCCACGCCCAATGCGCGAAGTTAGTGGTAATAGGTATAAGTGCACCTGACTGTTAACCTAAAATCCCAGAAGTGCAAAGCGAAGCTGTAGGTACCTATAGTCATTAACCCCATGAGGTTTACTATCACTGAAAAAAAGATATACATGTCTGAAACTTGGAAGGTACATTTTCTTTCAAAAATTCGAAGTTATACAAAAAGCATTGATGCTACATAAGAAACTAATGATGAGTAGGTATAATAATCAAACGAACAAACAACCCTTAATCACAAACATTTACCCAAAGAAAAGTACTCATAATTTCCCTGTATTCAATCATGAGTTGTTATGTAAATTCCGGCCACGCGCGCTCACAAGGAGGTCATTTGCTCAGATAGATACGAACTCAAGTTTTGTTTACTTACCCTGATACCGGCTCGTAATTACAAATTATGACTAGCGTTACTTGGCTTTTGACTGTTTATCAAATAGGCAACCAATTATAATTAATCAATCATAACTATAATAAGTAATTAAGAGGGGCGTCGTTTGTCGAGAAAGGCCTAGAAAACGCTGTCGTGACGACTGCTGTGACAAATAGGTCGGGAGAAAACCTCACAGAGAGAAGAGTGGTAGGCTATGGCCCGGTATTTACCAAAGCGGAGAAGAGCAGAGCGGAGAGATGTGCCAAATTCGACCAATCACAGGAAGAGCGAAAGACCAGATGTAATTTCCCGATTTCCGCACATCGTCTCTCGTCTCCGCTCCACCGCTTCTGTGGTAACCGGGCCTATGAGAGAGGCTTTCGGCTAGCAGTGGAACAACATACAGGCTAACAAAATAAAATAGGAAGAGACACTCATTTGTAATTTATTTCCAGACACGACTGAATTTCAGTTAAGAAGTACAGACTTGTAGACTGCTTCCGTGTAGCCATTCAATAAAGATAAAAAAATATACAAAAGTATGTCAGGGCGTTACATAAAATTGGCGGGCAGCCGAATCGTACATTCATTTATAACTCCGTAATCTTTGATTGTTCCTAAATACCCAATAGATTACAACACACATAAGAAACAAGAATAAAAACATCATGCTTGTAATCTTAAAAAAGTTACGCGTTTATGTTCCTTTTAGTGAGTCCACAATTTTTCGGTTATGTAATTGTCTCATGTAAAAGAGGCGAGCCTATTACCATCAATTAGGCAACCATTTATAATCCAGTCAGCTACAGAGACATTGTGCTGAAAAAAACAAACTATTTTTATGAGACAAGCCCACCACACTATTCCCAAACTACTGCAACTCCTGAAACCCAGAATAAACAATATATTAACTAACAAACAACTAACTAATAGATTAATTTAACACATTAATTTCAGTTATATCGAGAGAGAAATGGGAGGCTATGATGTCAACTAACAACTGGAACTGTGTGGAGTTACGAGACAACCGGTACAATCACATCGTGCACATGCTCTCTGCGGCCAACGGTGCTGAAGACTTCTACTCTACAGAGGTGAGCATTACCTGGATTTAGAGGTTTAGTCCTTACCGCATCAAATAACCTCAAACTATCAAATGTCTCCAAATGATTTTAAACAGTAAAATGTTGGAGGTTAAGTTCAAAATCGAATGAGATAATTTGACAATCGGTGGTAAATTAGGCGCTGGCGGACTGGGCATGGGTTTTTGGCCTGTGGCTATAATCGGAACTAACGCCGCCATCTTTTTTTATTTTCGTCGTTGTGTCAATGACTCCTATAAATATTTGAGTCCAATTAGCTTTGCCATCATCACGGCGTTGAAAGTGGCTTGTAACAGGTCCCCTTGAAGTCCGAGTGGAGTAGAACAGGATGTGGGCCATGGCTTGTAATTGGCTCAGCATCCTCAATCTCCTTTATCCGAATACCCAACCAGGCCAAGTTGTCAATTTAATAAATGTTTACAAACAGCGCCCTCTTGACAATGTCACTACAGCGCCAGAGAATCTGTGCAGCACAATAACCTTTCTCTTATATAAACTAGGCGCCGGCGCCGCTCTCGAACGTACTCGTACTCAGGAAATGCAGGCCAAGCTGCACGAAACTAGTCCACGTTCAAAATACACGTTAGATAAAAGTCACCAGACTAGGCCCCTGTTAATTTTTTTATGTCTTTGTAGATTAGTGGCATCATCATAATTATACAATCTCTTTGCAAGGAATTAAATCTTCTTTTGTTTGTTAATTGCTATTTTACGCCAGTTTTCAATGGAAAATCAGCAATGATTCTGGTATTTAAATCTTATCAATACAATGGAAAAGTTTATCTTGACTAGCTTATCGCATTTAACATGGTTAATTTTTACTAAACAACATTCTGATAATAAAGGTTTTTTACCTGCGTGTATAAATTAAATAACACTGGTTCTTATTTTTTTGTATGCACATTTCAATGTAGACAATTGAAGTTTCAGAAATATGTACAAAAATATTGCAAATACCAAAAAAATACATAAGTAGATGTTATCTAAGGTTAACAAAGGACAGTAAAAATATTATCATAAACGACGTAAAACTTAACGTTGTCCAAAGAGTGTTAATTGCTTTTATCATAAAAATATTACGTCGTATTTATCTATAGTACACAAAAACGTACCATCACGCAATGTTTTCCAAAAGAGGTAGGCACATACTAGAATTTGTTTGTTTTTTATATGCGCCTGTTTATCAAACATCGTTGCTGATTTATCATAGTTTAAATCACGTATCCAATCGTTAAGGTCAAAACCCCGTCTGCGGGTGTGGGTGCGTGGGTATTAACGGCTAAAGCTACGTCATTTTTAAAGATAAATGCATTGATCCAACGAAAGCATTGAGGAAACATTCCCACCGCCTATTATTACTTAAGATACCATCACCCGGTTATAGCAGTATTCAATTCGAATCTTACTTCAATGTCTCTCTGCTGGCATCGTCCAAAATATCGAACACAAAGCCTCAACACTTTACATGCTGCAAATAGCCACCATTCTTAATTCAGCCTGTCGAATCATCCGATAATTTCTGACTTAGACCCGCAGTAAGGTTTCTTAACATTACGCCTTTAAGCAGAGTAATAGTACAACCACTATTCTGTTTATTATTCTTCCTTTAATTGGAAGAAACAAAGAACATAAAATAAAATTGAAAGTTATTCAGGATCGAATCTCAAAACGTCTATACTATCTCTTTCCCACACTAAAGTAAAATTTAAATAATACTGTTTTAAGATTTATTCGTATAGTCTCACTTCATTTTTAAGAATCTGCGTTTTATTTTCAAACCGGCTAATTTCAATGTCACTAAATTCTTTAATGTACCTACCTTACACGTGATAAGTCTCCTATATGTTTACACGTTATGTAGATATCAATGTTTTGATAATGATAACATCATACCTCATCATCATAGTAAATAATTAGCGCGAGATAAGTTATGACTAATAAAAATATATGTCAACAAATATAATGTGTGTAGAAACACGTTTTCAATGTGCCTTACATACAAATTAGTTACTTTACTTTGTTTTCAGTTCAGTTTACTATTCATGATTCTTCTGACACATTCAAACCCTTATTTTAAATTAATGCTTTCTTTTTGCAACTTAACAAATATGAACCTAAAAGTTAAGCTATATCCAGAAAAAAAAAATGAAAGTATACCATTTGTAAATGTCAGAATTTATGGAATTAGAGCGCTAACTAATTTGTATGAATTAAAATTCACTATGTCAGTCACCCGAGGGCAGACCAGCGATGCTCTTAATAGGCAGATTCAAATCGCTGAGGCCGAAATCGGTCGGGATCATATATATTATAGGTATTAAATAAGTAAGGAGTTTTACACGCTATGATGAACAAGGACTTTTAATAAAAATGATAGTGTTAGGTTAGAAAAAAACTTGAAACTAAACTACAAAAACATAAAAATGAAATCAATAAATAAATAACTCGATATTTAAAAGATACATTAATAGAATAACGCATTTCCTACATAGGTACGTGAACTCACGCCACATACCTCTAAAATAGTCAATAAGCATGTAACGTGTAAATGAAAAGTCGTAAAACGTCATTACAAGCCAGAAACCCATTAAAATTCTCATATCCACCTGTCATAACAATTAACAGACAACTACAAGTTGTTTAATAACATTTTGACACTTAGGGTCCGTTCACCAGACAGACCGGCTCGGAGAGGAGAGCAGATTTTTTATGACGTTTAAAACAGACTATTGAATCTTTGCAATAGCATTTATTTTTTACAATTTTGTTTTAATCGTGATAAAAAATCTCTCTGAGCCGGTTTGTGTGAACGGACCCTTATCTTTCATTAATCAGTCTGAAAGACTCGTATGAAGTTCTCAGTCTGTTGGCTCTAGTCACGACAGCCTGTTTCATGCTATCGATTACACAATAAACACCTTAAAACGTGCTAGCTACTCAATGTAGTTGGTCATTAGAGTGTTATTTGAGCAACTCGTTAGCCCAGACAATGGGTACTGCTAACATTACCTATGGGGCCCTGTTACGTCGTAAATATACCTACTTTACAGTTGCGAATTCTGACATGTAGGTATATATTATACTTAGCTATACCGTGAAACCGGCCATCATTGCCCGCATTTCCACGTATTTTTGAAATTTTGCAAAAAATATTCACCAGAACTCGTAATAAAGTCGACCATGGTAGCAATTACGGTTAAAGGCCTAAAATCACAAAATAAAGTGTTTCTAACTTTAACAGAATCCAAGAAAAAGGCGCCTAAATAGCCGGGCAAAATTATACGCACAACCGTCCAACATTGCTCAACCTTAATTTCTCTAAAATTATCAGTTCTAAAGCTTGGGTAATAGGGTATGTTTTAGTGAATTATGCAAAGTTGCCATCCTTCGTGTTCAATATGTCAAAAACATATTACTTTTTATTTTACTGAGATGGGCAATGTTACACTACACACCAGGGACTTTTTCATACATAGTAAAACAGTGGATTAGGGTTGATACATATTAATGTGATAAATAATAATCTGTTCAAATATAAACTCTTTTATTATCAATAATCAGTCAAGTACAATCGTTGTAAATTGCAGGTATAAAACTATGAGTAGGTACCTATTATGAGCTTTATGCCCTAAAGGGTTTTAAATCAAATCTTACAAAAAAAACTTACAAAAATGGTAAAACAATCCTTAAAAAGAAAAATAAACATTGCAACCATTTTACATTTTCAACCGCGAGCTGTAACATCTCTTCTGAATAATTTTTATAGGGCCGAGACCCGAAGACTGCGATTTCTTTTCGTAGGCTTTCCCATACTGCAACCAAACAAACTAAATGTAGGTACCTAGTTTATATTTGTCAACTGAGTGCTGATGGGTGCCAACCCTAACATTATTTTTGTAGTGGGCAATGTTGTCACTCTTATGTTCGCGCAAATTCGGGAATCATTGCCCACTCCATTATCTTCAAGATTTTATGTTGTAAAGGTCTCAAAGTAGCATTAAAATGAAGCGCGACATTTATAATTACTCTGATATTAAAATAACTTACCTGAGAGATGTAGTACGCTGGCAGTAAGTAAAAACATAACACAAGATTTTGGCACCACCTCACACTAGTCCTCCTTTCAACATGTCTCGCTGACAACTGAGTGAAGTTAGCACCGTTGCTAATATTTAATTTTGCCAGAAAAATGTTTAAATTTACCCTAAAAATTAGATAATGTTGTCAGCTAAATACAATTATTTACAAATCATTATTTTAGTTATTTTTCGTGTTCGGGCAAACATATCCGCTAAGGGCAATGATGGCCGGTTTTACGGTACTTTATCGATTGTAAATTTGAAATGACAATAATTTTTCCAAAACTACATGTTCCAAAATACTATTTACAAAAGTTTGTAACAGAATAAAATTACAATCAATACAGTAGAAGAAAATTACAAAAATATATATCTACACTATATTTTAAAGAGGAAAGATTTGTATGTTTGTAAGGAATAAAATCAACAACTAAATTCTTTCACCAGTAGAATGCAACATGATCCCTAAGTACATACTCGTAGGCTATATTTGTTACAAGTTTTTAAAAAAATTGTCGACTCTTCCGAAGGCAGGCAGCTAGTGTGATATAATTATGTGTAGGTATTTATATCAGGGTTCATGACTGTATCTACGTCATCTTGCTTTAAAAAACGAGACAAATTAATTATTATCATACTAGTTTGAATAATTCGCATCTCATTCATAATAATTCCTGTTATTTATTTTTGTAAATGAGCATATCTTTCGTGACGACCTACTCCACGATTACACACACATGATGGCAAACGTGACTGAAATCATAAAATGCTTCAGAGTGCAATTTCATTGTAAAACTACTGGCATTAAATTTGCTACCGAGTCACGGTACCTCCCGTTCACGTGATTCACACAAATGTCGAAACATTAGCTATAGGATAAGTACATGACAATGTTGCTAATTTTATATGTTACGGTTGCTTGTTACAAATTACTGGTCATTGACTTCACTGTACTACTGTTTGTGTTATTAATTTTTGAATTACTGTTGATAAAAACTGTTACACAAAAGAAAGAGATAAGGGGTTTTCACAATCATGAGTGTGTACTTATTATTTAATTAATACTTAATATCTGTAAGTGGGTCCTGTGTCTCGTCACGCCATGTTATCTTTAGATGTAGTATAATGTTTAAATGGAAAAATTATCAATCTTCGATAAAAGGATATAAACACATTCAGTTCACACTGTAAAGTTAGTTTCTTCATTCTAAAGCCACAACCTTTTCTCCTACATTCAAAACAAACAAAAGCTATTAAATTCTAAATTAGTTTGCGTTTGTTTAGCTCGCTTAACTATTGCTCCGAGCTATAAAAACAATATTATTCAAATGCCTAACTTTATGAATGACCGCAGCGCATGCAACCTATTCACTGTTTGCGATTTCGCAATAACATTGGCAATGTGCCATTTCTAAACTATGGTGATAAAGCGCGTAGTATCAATAATTCCTACAATAATAATCGATCGACGTCATCGAAAGATGGATTACCGATTTGTTTTGAATTTTCAAGATCAGAGATTAAGAAATGCTGATTAAATAGAAATATTATTAAATAAATAAATCATCATGATGGATGTGTGTCATGTGATTGAGATAATCGACTTACAACGTAATCCGCTCGCAATCCGACAATTCATCGTACGACCTCAATTGTTTCCGTACTTATTTTTGCCCAACCTTGACAGATACACATAATCAGACTTGTCTTAAATGAATGAATATAAATAATGAAGGTGTTTGTATTGTTAACAGGATCATGCATGCCGGTCTGAAGGAGTAGAGTTGGCCAGGGAGCTTGACTACAACGCGGCGGCCGCATGGATAGGTCACCCGTACTTCGACGTGATCGACAACTCCACAGACTTCGACCTGAAGATGAACCGGCTGATCGAGTGCGTGTGCCAGAGGATTGGCATCGACACCGGCGGCAGGCTCAACGTCAACTCCAAGAAGCGCAAGTTCCTCATCAAGTCACCGATCGCTCTAGACTCGGAGTTCCCGTCCTTTCAAGACTTCGACGTCGTTCACAACTACTTGCAGAGCGATGTGCGCAAGGCGCAGGTCAGACTCCGCAAGCGAGGGCAGAAGGGCCACTGGTCTTACATCCACACGTTGCGGAGGGTTCACCCGGTCAATGGGCAGTCGGTAGAAGTGCGGACGCAGCTCACGCACAGGGACTATTTGAACCTTCTCCCGCAGCGCGACGAGGCGCACTTCACCATCTTCAAGAAGCGTCGCTGCTTCATCTACAACAATCAGTACTATCAGTTGGACATTTATAGACAACCGTCGCATCCCAGGTGATTAGATATTAGAACTACATCATATATATCTATCTATTTATACAATTCTTTATTGTTATAAATAAATTTAAGGCTGTGTTTTTTCTTCTTATTTATTTATTTATCTATACTTTATCCTTTAGCTAGATATACAAATTGTATGGTAATAATACGTATGTATGTACCTATGCTTTATTCGTTATGGAATCTCTTTTCTATCAATAAAATTAACTATAAATAATATTGAAATATTTTCAGGTGCCGGGGATTAGTTTTGTTGGAGACGTACAGCGCTATATTTGACCAGGACGCGTTGTTAGCGTCGCTGCCAAAGTTCCTCACTATCGAACGGGAGGTGACCGGCGACCCTGCCTTCTCCATGTACAACTTGTCCTTGAAGGAAGATTGGAAGAATTCTAAAAAGTACTACATAAGTGGTGATGCCAAGACCAAATCGAGCACGACCGTGAACGGTAAGACGGAAAATGTTTGCTTCGCCATTTCAAGTACATGTTGTTGACGAAATACAAGATGCTCTTATCTCTATCATTACTTACGAAACTACCTTTTTAGTAACAAAGCAATTTTATTCATTTTCCAAACCCTTTGCGGTCGCAGGTGCTTTACAAGTAAACACAATTTGCTGCAACGAATAATTTGTAAGAATTATAAATTACTCGTTCACCAAGCAGATTCTTTAATTTTGGATTAAATTGCTTTTGATCTAAATATCGAGTATGACTTGAGATTTAATGAAAAGTATTTTATGCAATTGAGATAAAGCTACTGTCAAAAATACAAAAATGTCTGCAAAAGTTATTAAAACTAAAGTTTCAAGTATTTAAAACGCTTCACGATTAATAGATTCAGTTGGAGCAGGAAACAAAGGTTCTAATAGCTGTTGGGACAGAATCATTGGATTTATCTCTCCGTCGGTCATTTCTTTGCATGCGATATTTTGTGATGTAAACACTGGCGTAATTGTGTTTTGTTATAGTCTAGATTATACACCCCTATTAGTTTCGGTAGACTTCTTTTATACTAGTTTGTAAAGGAACCTTTTGAAATCTGTCTAGTTTTGGTCTCATTACAATCACACATGAATGTTTCGCACTAACACTTCAATATCTCCCCCGTATAGCATTTGCCCATCTCGTAAACTTCTCTCAGGGCGTTCCTTGATTATTCTAGCCGTCGGTTTCGGTACAGACATCAGAAATTTAAAATATATTTGAATCAAGTAAATAAATACGCGCGGGAGGTATCGATACCATTCATGTAACTATCACTGTGTGAGTATAGCTTTCCCACGCGTACCCGCGAGTATATTAAATTATCACACGTAACTTTCCAGATACGAGCACTACTATTATGGAACGATTTCAAGTGGAATCTAAACAATCGCAGAACTAACATTACCATTCAAGCGTTTAGGATTTTTTTTTTATTTTTTCGTAAAAAACATTTAGCTTAGAAAACGTGACTAACACATTTCCGCCAGTGTCACTATGAAACACGTAGTTTGGGGGTTAAAGGAAATTTTGTTTTGGTTTATCAGGACATACTAAAAGGTTGACCAACGGCCACAGTGATGACAAACACATTGGCCAGAATGGAGTCGCGAAAATGAATGGGCACGCAGGTGAAAAAATGAATGGTCATGTCGTTGGGAAAATGAATGGCCACTCTGGTGACAATGTTAACGGGTACAGCGATAAGGGCGGCGCACGCGCCACCAAAGCCAACGGACACTCGCACGCCGCTCCCAAACCCAACGCTGCTGCCGTCAACGGCGACGTACACGACGCAGAACTCGACGAATTCAACAAAATCCACAGAATGGATCTCGGTTCACCAAAGATTACAAAGGTCGCTGTAAAGATTTAAAAAACATTAACTTATCTACTTTAGATTTTGAAAATTTATGAAATTCCACTTTGTAACACTTCAATTTACACCAAATTATGAACTACAAATAATTTTAAGATCTATTTAAATGTATTAACTATTTAATTATCGCCACCATTATTAAATAGATCATGTACCTATATGCTCTTATAAATGTTGTATTTATTCATACGAATTGTATAAATTGCCAAAAGATAACTATTTTTGTAGTATTCCTTAAATATTGCAATATTTTACATAGGTAACGCATCCAAGAACACAGCCTATAATAAAATATCAAGCATTCTGAATAAAATAATTCAGATCAAAATGAAATGTTTTGTATTGTTTGTGCCTTTACACAGTATAATATATTTAAATACTTTTTCATAAAATAATAAATGTAATAAGAAATATTGTCATTCACATTAATAGTATGTACTTAAAGTGTTGCAATAATATCAATTTAAGTATTGTTGCAGTATGTTAAACACTATGATTAGTGTTGTAGGTTTTAATGAACCTAACGCGATAGCATTTTATTTATAGACTTAATTTAATTATGTAATGACGGCGTTAATAAACATAATTAGGACATTCAGTAAATCGTTTTAGTTTGTAGATTCAATCGTGAAATTTAAATGTCTCGATGTTGTGTGGTCACGTAGATCGTTCACACTTGTCTTTTTCTTAACAGGGGTCGAATATGTTCACGATAATCAACACCACTCGTAACATAACACGTAAACAATATGCACTAGAGCGGTCCCCTAAGCTTTTAGCGTTGAATTTGATTTAAATAAAATATATTTTTATCAGTAAAGAAATATATTTAAATGTGACATAGAATAATTCGATTTAGAAATTGATGTCGTTGCAATTTTACTTTTTTTTTGCTGTCGAAGAAGATTAGTAGGTACTTATCGCAAAAATCATTAAAATTATTTAACAAAAGTATTTTAAGCCACCTTTTTAATTTAATTTGAATGTGTTGAAGACAACCTACAATCTACTGTATAGCGGATTACTAAATAGCTGTAAAGCTATTCAATCGTTTGGCAAAGATCCACGGTAGCATTGTTAATGGCTGTGCTATTATAATTGAGCAATTGAGGGCTCTGATTCTACGAGCAACGGTTGGCGGCGAACATGCCAACTGAAATTTATCTTACAAGGTGCACCAAAAGGATAACTTTAGCAGTGTAAAATTAAAATGCCAGAAATATTTGACATTATCTTGTAGACTTGGCTTTGAATATTGTATTGAATGCCTAAACCTTACATTTATAATGTAATTTATTTTGGTGCATCGTGCTGATGGCTTTGGGCGTAAAAATCTCAAAATTGCATTAATATGTAAAAACTTTCGCAAAGTTTCTTAATAAAGAAAATGCGTCAATGGATATTTTTTTGTTTTATTTACTACCTTCCTCAACATACATAGGTAATGTGGTAAGTTGGCTATCTACAATTTGCTGTTTAGGTACCGAACGCAAAGTGTTATCTAAAGAAGAGGTGTTAATTGGGAAGTGTGGTGTTTAGCGGGTAAGTATACGCAAAATGAGACCGTTTTACACACACATATTTAAATCATCATTTTCTTAATCCTTCTTGCGCACGAGGGGTTTGAACTTTTAAGCTTGGTATATCGACCCATCACCAATTTGTATTTTTTTTAGAAATCACTGTCTACGATAAAATTGGTAGGTATACGTATGTGTAGAGGACATCTAAAAGAACAATAAATTTCATGTAACATGGTAATAGATGGTGGTTATTTGAATATATTTCGCCTATACACGAAATAAGTCTATTGATTGTCGTTGTATTTATTTGTCGATCTTTACCTATAAGTATCTCGGTAACGTGGCACTTTGGGGTACCGTGTAACAGGACACTTTGTTCGTCTATATGTCCTCTATCCATACATACCTCTTTCATTGTGGGCCGCGATTTCGGTTGATATGCCACATTGGTTCTATCCCCTTTATGGGTCAAGTAGGTAATCGCTCTCCTATTCTGTGGGGTGTGTTCCACATTTGCCAACAGTTAGTAGACAACCATACAACTTACAAGATATACCTACATCGTGTCCTACCTATCCTGCTGCTTGCAGATCACAGGAGCTGATGGACACTACTGAAAGAGTCATCTGCAATACTCGTCGTCAAAAAGTTTTGGGCTGAGGTCAATTTGAATTGTTATCGACACACTAAGGGCCGGAGCACTTATGGCGGAGCGCAACGCAGAGCATGCCCGCATGCCCCGCAAAGTTTTCTGAACGCGTGACACATAAGGTGAATTTCTAATCGAGAATGCATGCGGATGCGCGAGTCTCCTCGCGAGCGTCACATTGCGAGCCCGGTGACCGGAAGCAGATGCGCGCGCATTCGCGATCCTGCGCGCTATCTTTCGCATGTGGTCGCTTCGATGTGCTCCAGGAATGAATTGTCGTGTTAATTGATTTTAGATATTATTTCAATGTGGATAATGTCGATAATAATTCGGCAGTGAAAAATGCTCTGCGCTGCGCTCCGCCATATTATGTGTGACTATTTCTAATAATATGCAGTTGGTGGAAACGGCTAGACTTAAGTGAAGAAATCGCAAAGGATAAAGACTATTAAATTGCTATGTAGTAGAATACAATATCGGGCCATCTTAGGAAGTTTACCAATTAGAGCTTATCTTGTCAGATAGGTTAGTGGTGAGAGTTTTAAATCTGAAGCCCGGACTTCACAAAAGCGGAGAGAAGAGATACCTACTTAAGATTTTACGAGCTAGGGCCTAGCTGCTAAAAGCTAAGATGTATCAACTGAAACTGTGCGGAGATGCGTACCTGCTAGACCGGAGCAGAGATGTCTACCTACAAGCTACTCACGCCCAGCTTATCTCCGTTGTGCGCTGTTGTCTACTTGGCCTAATCAAATATGAAACCACTCCTCTGTTCAGAGAGACGAGAAAATAACTACATTTTATTGGTGATTTACAACAGGGGATCGGACTGGGTCAGTATGACACTTATATGTTTAAAATAAATTCAAAGTCACAAATTCTATAAACAAACACAAAAGTTAAATTATCTGCGAAGTACAAACACAAAAGAACAAAAAAGTTAGAAATAAAAAAAGTTGTTAAAAAACTAAAAAACCCGACTGAAAAGACTGAAAAGCAAATAAAAGCACACAAAACTTGGAAGCAGGCGGGGTTCATTTGAATATTAAATTATGAAATGAAAATAGAATGGACCCCGCCTGCTTCCAAGTTTTGTTTAATTTTTTCAGCCTTTTCAGTCCGGTTTTTTAGTTTTATAACAACTTTTTTTTTTATCAAATTAATAAAAATTGACGAAGATAAGACGCGTCAAAGATCATGAGTGGGGGGTTGTGACGTCATTTGTTGGTGAAAAATGTACTACCATGTGTCAATTTCCCAGCAATAATTTTTGCGTAGAGTTACTTAGTTTAATGTATAGAATAGGGTCATTCACCAAAAAAATCTAATTCGCGTCTCTGTTAGATTATTGTAAAATATTGGATACATGTGTTTTTGTTTTATCAAATTAATAAATGTTTACAAAAATAAAACGTGTCAAAAATCATGAGTGGAGTAATTTGGTGACAATGCAGCAATGGGACCACCTCGGGAGTACAGCCGTTCAAACAAGAAAATAATTTTGAAAATCAGCTATATGCGCGGACATACATGAAAAAAAATACATACACATAAATAGAGAACCTGCTCCTTTTTGGAAGCCGGTTAAAAAGTAGAAAAATCGAAACCGTCGGTAAACGCCGCCGATCAGCAGATCGAGTTTAGTAGAATATAAAGTTACTGCACTAGCAATATCGTATACATGGTGTAGAAAAATAATCTGGTGTGACTAGTCGGTAACGAAAAAAAGTACTATCCTTGTGACTTCACACGATTTGACACGACTTTTCGAAGCACTGTATCGACTTGATGTTTTTTTTACGTAAAAAAATCTGTCCATTATTTGGAAATATATCTGAATAGTTAGATTTTTTTGGTGAAATACCCATAAAGGTCCGTTACCCAACGTATGTATAGCACTGGACTTTGAACTTTACTTGTCAATCCGAGCGTTGAGACTTGAGAATAAGATAGAGCACATCCCTATCAGTCGGATTTTCAAAATACAAGGTGCGGTTTTAATAACGAAGTGGTAAAAAAAGCATTGCTCATAATTCTACGATCATATTTTTTATTACATTTAACATTACTGAAACATTTTCTATTTATTAACAATACTATACATGAATATGGAATGCACCAGATCAAGCTTAAAATAGGTGGAATTAAAATAAAGATTGCTGCATATGCACCGTGGCCGTGGTTAACTGGTAATAACCAGAATGGGAGATGATTAAAAAATAAATAGGATTTTTTGAAGTACATACGGTACATACCTAGTCCACTTCAGTACATAGTGTGGCTATGCATAAGTGGAGCCTGCCAAAACACGAATGTAGTGATTTTAAAATATCTAATACTTCTAGCACTAACAAATTGGTCTATATGTAATTAGAAGACAACTATGAATAAAGTACGCGCTTATGGCGCTCCTACAATTTATATACCTACGAAATTGGACGATTTCGATACGATAACATGGGACTTTGGACATCTAGCACAGTCATGTAAAATTACACATACCGGCGAAATGTTTTCACGACTGAATTATTGTCCACGACTTTTCAACATGTAGGTATATTGCGACCTCAGACCAAAAAAAAAAACCTTTTTTTCTTGGTCTGAGATTGCGACAGAAACACCTAGGACCTAAAATAGCCACTCTAGTAGAATCATACCAGGCTAATAATACCAACACGTTAAAAATCGTAAAATGGTCGTAATGACAATTCATAAAAATAAGTGTGCCTGTGACCATTTTAAGAATTTTAACGTGTAATAGCGTAATTCATATTATTATTATCCTATTTTTATGATTCTGCTAAAGCATCCATTTTAGACCCCCAGGTAAGGGCCGGCCGGCGCAGGCCGAGTAAAGCGCAGCGCGATCGTTACAAACAAATGTCGACCTTGCATAAACCAAACATAAAGTCGGGAATAAATAAAATTTCAATAACCCAAGAGCGCTCTTCAAGTGGAGGTGCGTGTCTCAGGTTACAGTCAAGTTATTTAATTTCAACTGTTTTTAGGAATGTTATTTTGATAATTTGATATTTGTTTGGCAGTGACAAGTATATTACGTGCTGCGCTTCGCCAAAATACCTATATACATTGGTGTAGTTAGGTTTTTGAGATTTTCAGATTCAAGCATAAATCTTGATTTGAGTAGTAATTAGACTACTTTCAAGACTGAGTGAGACTATTAACGAAATTATTGTCAATTATTACCAAGATTTATACTTGCAACCTGTTCCAGAGTTTCGCTGGTAGAGTAAAGATAATAAATGCAAAAACATTAACTTTAACATCATAATCAAAGAAGATGCCAAGTGCCTACATAACATTTTTATACATGAAATATAACAGAGTTGCCTATAATTTCAACCATGCCACAAATACAGCAACCTTAACAGGATTTGTTAATCAGTTTTTATTAGTATCTTTGATTTTTTGTTCTTTATACATTTTGATAACTTTTTTGCCTGGCACTAGAGTCTGGCTTAGTCCTGGTCGTTTTAGTTTTTTCTTGTCTGTGGCACCCTCCCAAATGGCGTCGTCTGTAGCCAATACCGTGTCTAGGACGGCTAGAGGTGGTGGAACTGCAGTCATTGTGCCTGCACCTTCACATACCACCAACTTCAGTTTCTGAAAATAAAAGGATACTTTGTTGAAAAAAACTGAACCTATCATGTCTCTAGGTTAATTTTTTCTTTAAAACTAAATTCAAAATGGTTATTATAAAAAAATACTGATTGTTTTCATACAATTATTCACACTAAATAATTATGGTTAATTTTCATCCACAAACTATAGGTTAACTCAGGGTGTTACATAAAGGTTATCAACACACTGATAATAAAATACCTGTTTATCTGCTTCCATCTCATCATTAGACTTCTGTATATCTGTGTCATGTGCATACTTGCAGTTGTGTCCAAAGCGGCAACGGCCCTTCCTGTAGTTCCAGCATATCCGTTTGCCATTTATCATCTGTGTGTTGTCTTTACCTGGAACCTTACAGTTTTGCCTATGTACTTGACGATTGTGTGCACCATTCGATACTAAACTTTTTAAATCTTTAGAAACCATGAATGTATGCAAGGATTAATAATGATAGTAAGTTTGAAAGGGTTTTAAATTAATTGATGCAATTAACCTTGAAGTTACTAGATCAGTATTTATTAGTTTATTGACAGCGTTTTCAGAATCAGTATGGTTGCTACTGATTGTTGATTTGTTTCTTAGATACCTGTGTTATTTGTTTATGGCTGGTACACAACAACTACAACAGTATATCCGCATTTATAAACAAAACTTACTGAGGCAAAAATCTATGTCATGGACTTGTCAATTATAATGATCTAATAGAAAGTCAACATATACCATTTTAACATGCTTCTCAAGTATTGCAGCCTTCGCTAGTTCAGCTTCCACGAACGGATTGGAAAAAACAGAAGTTTGTAGGCTACTTTCTCCGATCGTCGGTTTTGGTAGTTTAGGCTTTGTGCTCTCTGTTGGAGATCTGGAAATCGAACTCGGTCAAGTGTTATACAACGACTCTTAATTATAAATTACGATAAAGTTTACAAACTAGTTTGTACTTACCTTTCATGGTCCGCGTTATCTTCCTCAGAATCGCTAGAGGATGACCCGTAATTTAGTAAAGCGTTCATATTGGGTTGTTGTACATAAACTGTAGAATAAACTACTGGAATAGTAATTACAACTACGTACAATCATTAAATAAAAAGCATGCTTCGTATTGACTACAGCGCGGAACAATAACAAATTGTCAAATTCCAGTCATAGTCAAATTAGTCAATCAATGAATGTGAAAGAAAAGGATAGTGTTCTGCGGTGATCTGCTCTCGCATTATTGGCTGACGTCACCAACGAATTCACCATAGAGGAATAACTTATGGAAAAAGCAAGTAGCGACTCGCCAAACACAAAGGGAGTTGCACTTCTTAGTATGGAAGTTGGCATATCGACCCACCGCCATTATGTTTTTTTTTTGTAATCAAGGCCCACTATGAAATTGCTATGTATGGTTAGAGGATAACTAGACGAACAAAAGATGTCAAGTAACATGGTACCGCAAAGTGTCATGGACAATTATTATGAATGCAATGACCAAAAACAAATAGATCTTTTACGTGTCTCTAAGGTGATTATTATCAATCTCAGACCAACAAAAAAAGATAGACAGCGCGCCGCGAACATTAAAAATGAAGCCATCATTATTTTTATCTATGTGTGTATTGAAGGGTTGCCGGTTGTAGGGAAGGGATATTTGTGTGGGTAGGAACTAGTATAATATTGTAAGAGTATTGTTGAGTATGGTATAGTAACTCAATTGTTTAGATTTTAGAAGGACTTCTATTAAAAAAAACAACTAATATTTTCAATCAACTTTATTAAATACAAAAAGATCACCACAACAAAATCACTGACTCTAAAGAAAAAGTAATACAAATAACGAACGAAAAAAAATATTCCCTTAAAAAAACCTTGTTGTTGAGTCAATTTTTTAAATTGCTGCCTTTAAGATTTTATAGTTTGTGAAATTGTTTCTAGTTTGGAAACGTGGTGAAACCGTATATTTAAATATTTTTCAATAACACATTTAATTAAATTGACTTTATGCTCATTACCTGCAAAACTATGGTCAATAGCCAAGTTTTCAAAAATTTTATCGTCTCCTAAAAATGATTTTAAAATTTTTGTTACTATACACTTGTACTGATTTTCTTTAACCAAATTAATTTTCTCTTTTATAATTTTTCTTATTATAACTTCGCACACCGAACATGTCGAATACATCCTTGGAAGGAAAACCCAGACCACCTTTGTTTTTTAGTGATATTAATTTGTGAAAATCATATCTGTCTGTAGCTAATAAGCTAATAAGACATTTTTCACATTTAATTATTAATTGTGTTGATGAAATCTCCATTTCTTTTTATTGTACATACCTTTTTAGGATATCCGATATATATTTTGGTCACACGGCGAAGTCCACGATTGGTTGTGTAGAGGTCGTTATTATCAAAATGATCGGAACAAACCACGCTGGTTTTCAATGGCAACCATACTGGATCATTCCGACTATTTCTTATAGCTACTATCCATTTATTTTTAATTTCATTATTAACTGGAAACCTAAAATATTAAATACATATAAAAAGAAAATGGGAATATAATTCGAAGTAAGATATTATTATCATATTTATATGTATAGATTAATCGAATGGGGAAATTTTAAATCGTCTTATGGCAACCCCCGCACTTTATGTCACTGCTTTCGTTCGTTGAGGTTTTTTGTTCCAAGTAACCTAAAATTCATAGATAAATAATAAAGAAACGATGTTATTTCAAGTACTTACAAGTGAAAAGTGTTTCCGTGAGACTTTTTGTGTGATTTGCTGTTGTTTTTGCAACTTTGCACTACACAGGAAGGCATAATTATATTTTTTAAATTTATGTTATCTTGACGACGACTCATGACAAACTAAGAGCAATGAGCATGGTTTTAGTGTAGGTGTGTGCGTGAGCGTGTATGTTTACTTGCAGGAGCACGGTTTTATGGCTTCACTTTTGATGTTTACGGCGCGCTGTCTATCTTTTTTTGTTGGTCTGAGTTATTAATACTGTTTATTGAAAGAGAGTTGGTTTATTCCATACTGCTAGGAGCAGAAGAAAACTGTTTTTTTTGACATAACATAGCGTTTCATTGCAATCCGAAGCGATTTTTTCGTGCGCATTATAATAATTAACCCGTGACCGATTATTTGTTTACAATTTAACGCCTATACACGTAATAAGTCTATTTTTGACGGTTGTAGTTGTACTCATTTGTCGATCTTTACATTCAAATATCTCGATAACGTGACACTTTAGGGTACCGTGTTACAAGACATTTTTTGTTCGTCTATGTGTCCTCTATCAACACATACCACTTTCACCATGGGCCAATATCCAAGTATCCTATGGCTACAAACGCACGTGAAGCAAAAAGCCACACAATAAAAAATCCTCACCTACATTGACTGAACTTAGTTTGTATGTATGCTATTGCATACATACAAACTAAGTTCAGTCAATCATCAGGGGATCAGACCGAGTCAAAAAACAATGATTCTAATTAGTCCGTCAGTTAGATTATCGAAAAGTATTGGATACTTGTTTTTTGTTTTTATCAAATTTATCAAAATTGATGAAGATAGGATGTGGTTGTGACGTCATTTGTAGGCAAAAAATGTACTATCATATGACGTTTTCGAAGAGTTCACGAGTTTTCGAAGCACTGTATTAACTTCATTTTTTGTTTATGTGAAAAAAGAAAAAATACGTCTCCAATATTTTTTGGAAATCTATCTGACGGACTAATTAGTTTTTTTTTGTCCGATCCCCTATTATCCCACAGAAAAAAATAATATATGAATGAACTAAAATCAATAATATTATGTTAAGGCCCACACTCCGCGGGGTGCGGGGGCCCTGGTCAGTGCCCCTACTCCACGCCGCGCGCCGCCCGAGGGTATAAAAGATGCGCGCACAGGCGCGAGCGCGGTCGGACCGCTAAGAAGTTATTATTATATACCTACGTATTATATAAAAGTACCTATTGTAACAATAGAACCAAAATTAAATGTATAGTCGGCAATCTTGAGTTCATATTTCAGCTCCGCACACTTACCCAAGAAACATACAAAGGCAAGGCCTGAGGCCTAAACATTTGGTGCCGTGACCAGGATTTGAAGGAAGGAAACTCAAATAAATTGCAAGGACAAAGGAATTATGCAATTAGAAGGAAATTGAAGGACACAGTAAAGAGAGAGTGTAAAGCGCAGAATAAATTGGTGAGCCCGTTCCTTTTTTCCTCTCTACCCACATCTTGATCCTATGCTAATTATTTGGACTTTATATCAATTTCTTCAAATTTCATTTGTTTAATAAAGAACCTGGGTGTATACTTGTTTGCAATTATCACAACGTTAATTTTGTCGTATTATAACAATGTCTCAAACCACTAAGAAAGTTGCTGACCCAATAAAAAAGAGAAGTTATATTAAGGGTAGATTAACAATTTTTAAAGGTTACTTAGACGAGGTCAAATCTATAGAAAGGTTAACAGATCAGCAAGTTGCTGAGTTAAGGTTAAGGTTAACCAAACTAGAAACATGTTTTTCCACTTTCGATGACTTACAATCCGAAATTGAACTTGAAGCGGAAGATCCGGACGAACAAACGAAGGTACGTTCGGAATTCGAAGGTCAATTTTATTCTTTAATCTCCCAAGGTCAATGTATTTTAGATAAATTAGAAGAACTTAATATTCGAAGGAAAAGTATAGCAAATCAAACCTCAAGGCATTTCGATAGTTTCGAAGGTGGAAACACACATAAAGGTTCAATAAAATTACCCACAATAAAATTACCCACATTCGATGGGAATTATAATCACTGGTTGGAATATAGGGATACATTTGAGGCATTAATCCATAATAATGAGTCTATCGAGACAATAAATAAGTTCCACTACTTGCGATCGTCATTAGAGGGTAGCTCTGCATTGGTTATTGATTCAATATCATTCTGTTCCGATAACTATCGCCTGGCGTGGGATTTATTATGTCAGAGATACAATAATAAACGTCTCTTAATAAGTAATCATATGAAATCATTGTTCAATATGGAAGGTATAACTAAGGAGTCCGACCAAGCCTTACGTTTCATGATTGACAGTATAAAGAAAAATGTGCGAGGTTTAGAGACGTTAGAACTTCCTGTGGTACATTGGGACATGGTGATAATCCACTTTGCAGTATCAAAACTCGATAATGTAACAAGTAGAAGGTGGGAGGAACAGAAGGGAGAAGTTCCTACCCTCGAAGAGTTTTTTAAGTTTTTGCGCGACCGAGCGGATGTATTAGAAACAACAAAGCAAAATAAATCAAATATTATCTGTAAAAGGGAGAAAGTAGCAAGTTTGGTTGCATCCACTCGGGCGAGTAATAATAACGACCGATTTAATTGTATAGTTTGTAAGCAGGATCATCGTTTGTTTGAATGTACGAGATTTATTTCCATGAGTTTAGAAGAAAGAAATGAAGTTGTTTCCAAGAATAAATTATGCCTTAATTGTTTAAAACCAGGTCATCGTGCCTATAATTGCAAATCATTTGGTTGCAAAATTTGCAAATATAAACATAACGTATTGCTTCATAGAAATAAATCTCCGTCTATAGATAATAATGCGAGTTCCCGCAGTGAAAACTCGACTGGTACTTCACTTCAAACTTCAGTTGGAATGGTAAGTCAAGGCGGAATCGAACCTGCATCGATACTCTCGCATCACCCGACCGCCGCGAGCACCGCTGTACATGTGCGCTCGGCTCCCGCTTCGGAACCGGTTTCCTTATCTACGATCGCCACTCAATACGTACTTTTGTCAACAGCGCTCATTCACGTATTTAACGAAACAAATAATGAATATTATGTCGCTCGCGGACTATTAGACTCGGGCAGTCAGATGTCCATAGTAACGGAAAGTTTTTGCAATAAATTAGGAATGTCCCGCAATCGTGCTAAGGACAACATTAATGTATATGGTATAGGAAATACTCAGTTACAATTCGTAGAAAATTGTAGTTTTGTAATTAAATCAACTTGTAGTGATTTTTCTGTAGAAATCAACTGTATAGTCTTACCAAAAATCACGAATATGTTGCCAAATGTAAAGATTAATGTAAATGAATTAAAGATTCCTGGTGACGTATTTGTTGATTTAGCAGATAGTAGATTTTACGAGCCCGCTGATGTAGATATATTAATTGGAGCGGATTTGTTTTGGGAACTGCTAACAGGTCAACAGATAAGACTAGGTAAAGGTCTTCCCACATTGCAGAGTAGTAAATTAGGTTGGCTGGTTACGGGCCCCATAAATATTTGTAAATCGAATAATGAAGTAACCTGTAACTTAACTAGAAGTATAAGCGAACAATTAGAGAAATTTTGGAAGGTTGAGGAAATAGCAAGTATAGATAATTTAAATTGTAGTAATGAAGAGGAATTTTGTGAAAAACACTTTGTAAAAAATACGTATAGAACTGAAAATGGTAGGTTTTGCGTTAGGATGCCTTTTCATACTTCACCTTCTGTACTTGGTGATTCGTTTGTTAAAGCACGATCTCGTTTAATTAATTTAGAGAAGAGATTGAAAAGGCAACCTAAGGTGAAAGGGTCCTATGTGGATTTTATAAATGAATATGAACACTTGAATCATTTGTCCGAAACCTGTAAACCCGAGTTTGGATATTATTTACCACATCACCCGGTTATTCGAGAAAAAAGTGAGACTACGAAGCTTCGCGTTGTTTTTAACGCTTCGGAAAAAACCGAAAGCGGTTACTCACTAAATGATATTCAAATGGTTGGACCAGTGATTCAAGATGATATATTTAGTATTTTGCTTCGATTTAGACAACATAATTACGTTATGACTTCAGATATCGAAAAAATGTATAGGCAAATATTAATATCTGAAGATCAAAGACATTTGCAAATGATAGTGTGGAGGGAAAGTGAGAATAAACCCTTAAGGTATTTAAAATTAAACACAGTGACCTACGGAACCGCTTCCGCGCCTTATTTAAGTACTCGTTGTCTTCTTCAATTGGCAACTGAATGTAATGATCCGGAAGTCCACGAGATAATGAAACACGATTTTTTTATGGATGATTTGATTACAGGCCATGAGAATGAGGAAGGGTTAAATCGTATTTGTAGATTAATTACTCAGATTTTGGATTCGGGTGGTTTTAAATTACGAAAATTTAGGTCTAATGCCAATCAGTTATTTGTTGAAAATAAATTACATGAAGAACAATCGATTACAGAATTTAAAACCACCACGAGCACGTTAGGATTAACATGGTCTCCTCAATCCGATAAATTCCAATTCTCCGTTCATGTAGATAAAACCGAAAGGATCACAAAACGAAATATTTTATCTTCTATCGCAAAGATTTTTGATCCTTTGGGACTTTTAAGTATATTTGTTATTAAGGCTAAGATAATCTTACAGAAACTATGGTTAAGTAAATTAGAATGGGACGACCCAGTAATCGATGAAGTACAGATTATGTGGTTTAATTTTATAAAAAACATGAATTCTCTTACTCGAGTAGAAGTTCCAAGGCATGTCATGTGTAAAAATGCTATGCACATCGAATTACATATTTTTTCAGATGCGTCTATGTGTGCTTATGGGACATGTCAACATGTGTTTTCGTTCGTTCAATAGATCCTACTGGAGAAACTCATGTACAGTTACTCTGTGCTAAATCTAGGGTCGCCCCATTGAAAGGTCTAACAATCCCGAAACTCGAGCTATGCGGAGCGCTGCTATCCGCGGAGTTGGGGGAAAAGGTGACTCACGCCCTGCGATGTACTGTGGCTCGCTGTGTATACTGGACAGACTCGATGGTTGTGCTCGGTTGGTTACGTGCCGCCACCGCGCCAAAACAATTAAAAGTATTTGTATTAAATCGAGTAAACAAAATTAATAAGATAACAAATGGTGCTGAGTGGAGGTACGTGCCAACAGACCAAAACCCAGCGGATCTCATTTCCAGAGGAGTAGATCGTATGGATAAAAAGGTTCACAGATTATGGTGGAATGGGCCTCCATTTTTATCCCTAAACGAGTCGCAATGGCCTAAAGTAGATAGTAATAAGTTAAATAGTGTAATCTTACCTGAAGTAAAAATCGTAGGTACATTTGTAAAAGGTATGATCAATAAAAGTTTGATTGAATTTGAACGTTATTCTAGTTTAAATAAGGTTCAACGTGCAATGGCTTATGTTCTCAGATTTGTTAAAAATTGTAAAATAAAAAATAAAGAAGGTAGACTTACCAGTAATTATTTAAGTGCCGATGAACTAAACGATAGTATGATGTACTTAGTAAAATTCTCTCAGCATGAGTCATTTAGCGACGAGTATGTAAGTTTATTAAATAATAAAGCATTAAGCAGTAAGTGTAAGATTTTATCTCTTAGCCCCTTTCTAGACATTGAATCTAAAGTTATACGCGTGGGAGGCCGTATTCAAAATTCGACGTTCCCTTACAATAAAAAACATCCTTTACTTTTAGATTCTAAACATCGATTCTCAAGGCTCATTTTTGAGAGTGAACATCGACGGTTATTGCATGCTGGGCCACAGCTGTTGCTATCGGCTATTAGAGAAAAATATTGGATTATCAACGGTAGAAAGGTGGCTAGAAGCGTATCAAATAATTGTATAGTGTGTAAGCGATTTAGATTTAAGCCTATAGTTCCGATTATGGGTAATCTACCCAAACAGCGTTTAAGTCCAGGAACTCCCTTTGAAACGTCTGGTGTTGATCTGGCTGGTCCTTTTTTAATCACAGATAGGAAAGGCCGCGGTTGCAAAATAAGTAAATGTTATATGTGTTTATTTATATGTTTTGCAACCAAGGCTATTCATTTAGAAGTTGTAAGTGATTTAAGTACAGATGCATTTCTATTGGCATTAAGGAGATTCATAGCACGACGTTCTAAGCCCAGTTTGTTATATTGCGATAATGCGACAAATTTCTTAGGAGCTAGTAATGAACTAAATAAATATTTGATAGTAAACAAAGATAAAATAAATAAGTTTTGTTCTGATGAAGGAATGAAGTTTGCCTTCATACCCCCATACGCCCCAAACTTTGGTGGCTTGTGGGAAGCAGGGGTGAAGTCTGCAAAATATCATGTTAAAAGAATATTAGGAGACAGGCATTTAACCTACGAGGAACTTTCAACTTTATTTGTCCAAGTAGAAGCTATACTTAATTCCCGGCCTTTGTTCCCTATGTCTTCCGATCCCAGTGATTTCTCTCCCCTGACTCCCGGGCATTTCCTCGTCGGTAAGCCGCTGATAGCTCTTCCCTCTCCAGTCCTGACCAATATTAACTGTAATCGACTTCACAGATATGAACAATTGGAGCGTATGAGACAGCTTTTTTGGTTGAGATGGCAACATGAGTACATAACGGAACTTCAACATCGCACGAAATGGCGCAAACCTGCGACGGAACTTCGCGTTGGAGATATGGTCATTATAAAGGAAAATAATTTGCCCCCATTGAAGTGGAGAATCGGACGCATAGAAGCCTTACAAAAGGGCAAGGACGATGTATCCAGAGTAGCAGATGTGAGGACGGCTAGTGGCACTATCAGACGAGCTGTAAATCGTTTGTGCCCTATGTTCGAGCCTGAAGCAGAAGAGTTGAAGGATTCTCCTTCAACGGGGGGAGTATGTTAAGGCCCACACTCCGCGGGGTGCGGGGGCCCTGGTCAGTGCCCCTACTCCACGCCGCGCGCCGCCCGAGGGTATAAAAGATGCGCGCACAGTAGTGATGGATTAATTAGCATTAGCATTCATTTTTAGTATGCGAATGCTCATTTCGCATTTAGCAAATGAAATGTAGTTGCGAAATTCTGTGAAGTGCGAAGTGAATAAATCGCTTCGTATTTCGTTCAAACTATTGATGCACGAACGATAATGCCGCGGTACTCAGCGAGACAGCGGCGGCGTGCGCTCTCCGTCGCACCCACGGGAATACTAAATCTATCTGTTTCACGTGATCATGACTTTTAGCAGATGCATTTGATGCTAAGTATAAGGTTAAGCAATTACTATCTTATTATCTTTGATTTGCTCGTACTTAGGGTCGTATATTGTATGAATGCGTGTGATAGTTTAATTCGTTAAAATTATTAGCAGGGTGATGCGAAGAATGGGATTAAGCAAATTATTACCTTATTAGCTTTGATTTGCTCGTATTTAAGGTCGTATATTGAATAAATGCGTGTGATTATTTAATAATAATTTGTGTGACACGTGCGTGGCTCGCGTCGTAGGTATTGTTATTTATTGTGTCAAAGTTCAGTACGTTTTGGCAAATGATAGTGAAAGTTTAGTTTTTTAAATTGTTAAACACTCTTTCGTTACGCTTATTATTGTACCTACTTAAATTGATAATAGTGTGAACTCATTAGGTACCTATCTGTAAATATTAGTAGGTAAGTATCTATCTTAGAGAAGAGAATTAAGAGCGCGTTCGCCAAGAAGGAAGGAGGACGTCGTCTCCTAGCGTGAACTTAACTGTTTACTGCCAGTCCTAAGCCTGGATAAAGTATGAAGGAAAGTTCACAAAATCTTAAACATCAAAAGGTTTTAAATGGTTAAATATTTTTTATTAAAATAATATAATCATTATCCTAATCACAACACATTGCAAGTGTACTAACAGAAATAAAACGTTATTGGCGAGCAAACTAAACGCACGCTAGGAGACGACGTCCTCCTTTCCTTCTTGGCGAACGCGCTCCTAATTCGTAAAAAAACAAAATTCATTAAATTATTTAATATCAATTATCGTTATATTAGCAAATAGCATAGCAATAGCAGTTAACATGCTAAGACTCAAGAATTCGCATGCTAATGAAATTTATGCGAAATCGCATTAATTACCATCACTAGCGCACAGGCGCGAGCGCGGTCGGACCGCTAAGAAGTTATTATTATATACCTACGTATTATATAAAAGTACCTATTGTAACAATAGAACCAAAATTAAATGTATAGTCGGCAATCTTGAGTTCATATTTCAGCTCCGCACACTTACCCAAGAAACATACAAAGGCAAGGCCTGAGGCCTAAACAATTAACGATTAATTTCAAAACTAAAAGTCCTAACTGAAAAAAATGAGAAGCAAAAAATATTCAGCTTCTCATTTTTTTCAGTCAGGATTTTGTAAAAGACTTAAAAAAATGGATACCTGAACTAGCAACATCAATTTTATAAATAATTCCTGACAAATCACCTACTCGTTGGCTCCTGTACTGCCATTTGAGCTAACAACGTACCACGATATGTTTTTATGGTTATGATAGAATGATTATTTAATTTTTGCCATGGAGTCTAAATAATACCACGTTAGAGCATTACATGTGATACGAAACACTGAACACTGCACACACTGAAATTCGGCAGTTATGAGATCTATAAAGATAGAATCCAAAGGTGGAGAGAAAACAGTTATTTGCCATCTATTAGCGAGGTTTCTGGAGGACCGTCGTAACAGTATTTTGACAGCAGAGATCCATGCCTTTCTACAGCTTATTCCTCTATGGCAATCACACACAAGCCACGCACACACCGACTTTTCGATTGAAGGACCAGTAATAAAATTGTTATTTCCATTGGTGTCGATACGATACGATTTAAGTTGGATACTAAATTATATATTTTATAATTCAGTATCCAACTTTCAGAGATCACATTAAAATTTTAATGAATGAATGCTTTGGGTCTTTGACATAATTTTGGTTTTATAAAGTTGTCATTTGACAAAAAATATTACTACTCAAAAATTGCTTCTTGAAATGGTAGATTTAAAATACCTATTGAATGCTAATTGAAGGTTCGACCAAACTGGATTGATACCAAAATCTATATGTTCGCGTAATGAAAAGGAAGGAAGATATAGAATACCTGATCTCAATAATTTTTGGATCAATCGGCATTTTTTTATTCCCTGAAGAAAACAAGGATTTGATACATGTAGTGCAAAACTATTTGTTGTACAAACACAGCAACATTTTGATGTGATTTTTCGGCAGAATAATTGATATATAAAAAAACAAACTGGCCAAGTGCTTGATTTGATTCATATCGACTACCGAATCCTTCACGTGAAAATATAGAAATCGAATGTTCACAGAAATGACACTTATCCAGGTAAACTTTTCACGCCCGACCCACAGAACGAAACTTACATCGGAATCGTCAGATTCGATTTCGAGAACGTAGTTTTGACTGTAACAAATACCCACTAAATCTTTGATGTTTTAAATAAATAGATCGACTTGGCCATCGCATCGCATGTACAAATGTTAAACAGGCCATTAATAGCTAATCGCCATCGCATTGGCCAATGAGATGCAGTGGCCAAGTCAATCTATTAAATAAATAGATGGACTACAAAGAAAACATACTTTTACTTTTTACGGTAAAAGAAATAATTTGCTTGACTTGGGATTTTTTACAAATTTTGTTTTTAGTGGGATCTCATTTCTTTTTGTAGCGTCTCTCATTCTATCTATTTCGTTTAATGAATCAACAATACACAGGTTTATGCGAACTTGGAGCAGTCTTATATTAGGATCTGCTAAAGTGGCCATTTTAGACCCCCTGCACTGGAATGTAAATGTGGTGCTCTTCCTCAAACAACGGGGCACTTTATATCGTCTCCTACTGGTTTTTTTCTGCAGGCACTGATGGACGCTACCGAATGCACCAAGTACCCAGTTCGGGCTGTCACAATTTTAATTGCCATCGACACGCGAAGAAGAAGAAAATGATTGCTATGATTTGACTCAAGGAAAAACCAACAAATGAAAAATCTGTTTAAATATAGGATTTAAGGATTTGACGTACCGAACCCTAAATGTATACTGAGACCTCTGGGCTTAAAGGGCGTAAAGAACACTTTAGGTAATATCGACCTTTTCGATATGTGATAAAGGGCTCCTTAAAAATACATCATACATAAAATAAAAACTTATATCTTAAAACTATATCGATTTGCGTATTAATCAAATTGATGCATTTTTATAAACACTTCTAAGTTTAGTGAAAGAAAAACAGTAGACTGAAAGAAACACGTGTCACGAAGTAACCAAATGTCAATAAGCTTTGGTAGATTTGATTCTGACATAGTATTTTTTTCTTTAAAGTATGGCCACCCTATAATTTCTTTTTTCCCATATTTTTGAATGTGTGCGAGCGAGACAACAATTCTCGCTAGTTTGCCGTGTAGTGACGGCGGCATCAATTTCTGAATTAATTACCATTTGTCGCAAAAACTGCGCGTCCTTTATCTTTTCTAGACCAAAATCTTTAATCTTATTGCAGGTTGTGTTGATTAGTGATCTAAATGGCATCGGATGATGAAGTAGACGGTTCTTTCGCAGGTAAACGTTGAATTTAGCTAGCATGTCATAGGTAAGCCGCGAATAGCGGTATCATGTGTTTACTTGCGGTATAAGCAATTAAAAATTTAGAAAATTTTGGGTTCCGTGACTTAGCTTTTGCCACTTATTTAGTCTAAACAGAGTGATGTATTATCAGAGAAGTGGTATTAAGTGAGTTAATGTTGTATTTGTTATTTTGTGGTTGTAAATATTTTTAAGTGGCAGTTTGTGACAGAAAAGAACATGCGATATCCCCTCATTACTACTTAACAAAATGGACGCCGCCAAACAAAGGGATTAGTGACCTTAGCGTGAAGAGTGTGCTCATGTGGCGAAATGCACTATCGTAAAGGTTTAGCTAGAGTTTTGGTAAGGGGGTGGAGTGGTGGACTGGTTTGACCAGTTTATTGTGAACTTGCAGGCGACGAGGACGTGGAGGAAGGTGAGGGTCAGAACGAGAACTCAGGAGAGAGTGATGAAGCACCTCCCAAGGTAATTGAAAAATGTTATATTCATTCATGTTTTTAGTATTATTCCACAGTGAATGATTGTATTTGTAAACATTTGATGTATTTACTGCTATTTGTAATGGTTATGTGGAAGTTTACTCATCATCCATGATTAATATTGTTAGGAAGATGAAGACTACTCACCTGAAGATGGTAGGAAAAAGAAAAAAGGAAAGAAAAGAAAAGCCCGTGGTGAAGAGAAGAAGGGTAGAAAGAAAAAGAAGAAGCGTAAGAATGAGAGTGAAGAGGTTAGTTAAACAAGTATTTATTTTGTTGTTATATTATATTTATCCAACACTTGAGGTCCCTATCTTGAAAGCATGCTGCAAATTAAAAACCAAAAAAAAATGGAAGCTGCAACAACTTTCTTCCATGCCTAACTAAAAAACTGTTTTCTAATAAAAAGAGAAAGTCCAAAAGATAATTAACAACTTCTCTTTCATAGTAAAATCTTTTCTATTGATTACATTACTGGGATTGTTTTTAAAACTCTCATGAATTGTCTAAATATGTGATGTCATCAATGATCTAATTACTGAAGAGCTTACTTGACATTTTATAAACTGAGTTTTACTTCAAAATTAATTTGTTTTCATATCAGTTAGATTATCAAGTATTCAATTACCTGTAGATTGAGTTTTATTGTGTTTATGTTTTAATCAGTGCCACTACTATAATATACATATTACCTATGTGGTGATAAGGATTTTCTATTAATGGATTTAAATTATTTTTCTTTTTGTTTGAAAGAAACTTAGACCATATTTGATAAAAGATCTTGATCTGAAGGCAGATCTCTTCAAAGTTGATATTATAAAGTTAAGGGTAGTAACAAAAAACGCTGTTACTACCTTTAAAATTATAATATTTCATATTAGTCTTTTCCTTTATTAACAACTGTTTAAAGTTTATTGGCAGAAATTTCCTACAGTACTTTGACCTTTCCAAAATAAACAAAAACTTATTTAATTACAATGTTATCTTAAAGTCGAATTAACACCTTAACTACATGTTACAAACAAACAAATTAAAAGTAGGTAGCATTTATTTGCAATTATTTATACCAGTAAGTGAAATGTCTATTACTGGGAAAACACTGGACTTTGCACTTTTTTCCAGCTTAAACTGTCTAGTAACTAATATTGACATTGCTGATTGTCATCCTATTACACCTATTATAGTTTTTAATACAACCTCAAGGCCTAAGCTTAACTTATATTTGCTCCAAACTAAATAGTTAATCTTCTCTGTAGCATTTCAATGGCAATTTGTATTGAATTGTCTCAGAACTTGGCTATATGCTTGGCACTAACTTCAATATTTTCATTTAAAAGAATCTCCATAGAGTTTCTTATCCAATCTGCTCCATTGAGATTTCAAAATCAAAACTTATTTATTCAAACTAGGCTGATAATCAGCACTTTTCGAATGTCAAAATTTACTTTACTTATTCACAAGAGACAGTACCCCAAAACGCCTACCCTTTGACACTTCCCAGTGTTTTAGCTGGACACAAGAAGTGATGGTTGGATGATGGACTTAGGTTAAGTTAGAAGAACCAGACTCAATACAATAGTAAGGTGCAAGTTAATGTCTACAGACACAAATGAATTAAAAAAATACACTATGGAATGGGCAATAACAGTCCCTTCACAGATACAGCCTTTTGTCTTTTTGTTTTTGTCAATTCAAAAGTGCCTGTAACAACTTGTAAGTTTTTCACCAAAATACAATATCTAGGTACCAGTAACAAGTTAAAAGCAACACTGAAGCACTGATATATCAGGAACTTAAAACAAATAGTAAACATGTTAAATATCCCATTTTCAGTGTTAAATATGATATACAATAGTTCTTAATGGTTTCTCTTACTCAGGATGAAGAGTTTGGTGGCGGTGGAGGTGCTGTTGAGATTGAGGCAGAAGGCGACAGTGACTATGCACTCAGTGCTATGTCGTCCACAAAGAAATCTAGAAAAGGCAGAGGAAGTAAACACAATACACCTGTCACACCGGCAGCTTCTGATTCAGGGTCTAGTAAGTATTATTTATCTGTTTTATTTGTGTAGGGGTCTCTATTCTCCGTTCTAATGAAAAGTTTCATACTGTGACACAATAGTAAAACGCTGGGTGTATTGAGGCTGTTAGTGTGCTTGAATAATGTTCCATGCTGTCCTATAAATAGGCTAAAGCCTTCCTCAAGTCTTTGAACTCTTGTTGAAAGAAATAGTACATGTTTTATAAGTTATTGTACCAACAGATGCTATAACTTTTTCTTAATTCTGGTAGGATTCAAATTGTACAATACAGTTATTGATGATGAAAGACCAGTCAGTAATCAGCAGTGGATGCCTCCTATTCAAAGTTTATAAATGTCCTGTAACATTTTATTGTGCAGAAATTGAAATCCAATCGGAGTATAGGCCCTGTTATTATTGTAATGCATAATTTTGAACAGGAAAATATTGTTTGGGTTAAACCCCAATTTCATTCCAGCTCACATTTTCATAAACAATTTTCAAGGTTATTCTGAAAAGGGCAATAAAACAGACATGTAAAAGTATTACTATTATACTGTAAGGGTTTTGCGCAATATGGGACACCCACAATGCAATATAAGCAGATACATTCATTTACTGATATGATTTTACGCATTCGTATTTCAAGTACTTGATTAGTTACGTAACAAGAGACGCGTCACGCATATTAATCACGCGTGGCTTTGAAGAATAATAACTAACATTTACTTTATAACACAGTTATTTAAAACATCCTATGTACCTACTCTAAGATGCAGGACATGAACACACACAAATAATAGACTAAATAATTATCTCTTAGATGTATTCTATTCGAAGTCTAGCAACGCGCAGTGCAATGACCTCTTCAAGTTTATAATGACCTTGCTTCATGTATCAAGATCGTTATTGCGTCTGTCTCTATATTTTGTGCATGTTTTGTTATCTTGGTAGTGTCCTGATTGGGTTTTATTGATTTTTCTTTGAATCTCCTCATTATGAAGAGTTCGGATTGGGTATCTCTTTCGATCACTCCGAACTTTTTTTTTATCTATCGGATAGGTATTAGAAGCTTGTGGCGAAATAAAAACAGTTGATCAGGTAACGACTTGAATTGGCGCGAAAGTCTCGACGACCTGTCTTACCTAGGGGTATAATAATTATTACCCGATAGGCTGACCTCAACATAGTCGGGAGTAAGCTAGGCTATGATTGAATATAAGACTCAACCTGACCGGTTGGAGTGACTACCGACTGCCAGTGGGAGTCGCTTGGCATTCCACATGAAACTTGCCGATATTCTCGTTGGAGCGAAATCTTTAGACCAAACTGAAAAGTATTGTCGATCTCTAACATTTAATTGCGCACTAAGATTGACTGTTTATTTGTATGCATTGTTGTATTGTAAAATGCAAATGCTGCCATAAGTATGCATAGCCATTTAAAAATTCTCAATGTCAAGGAATTGAGATGAGTTAGTTACAATATAGAGCCAAATGACAAGAAGCTTTTAGTTTTTACTGAATTGTCCTTGACAGCAGCTTGATCGAAAACAGTGATCCATATCGAAGAATTCTGGTGGCCTCGAACTCTATTATATACTAGTTGAATTTGAATGCTATGGCTCTCTGGGTCCTTAATAATTTCGGGGTTGTTTCCCTTCTTCTACTGGCTATGAAGGAGGTGACTACTGATATGATGAATCACAGAGAAGTATGGACAAAAAACTTTTTTGCAAAAAAAACAACCAACTTCAAAAAACCAAAAGGAGAAAAATAAACTTCAGAAGAAAGAAGTCTGTTGTTTTTTACCAGACTGCAAGGAAAGGGTAATGTTTTTTTTTTTTTGCAAAAAAGTTTTATTATTTTTTAATTTTAGTTGTAATATCCTATACAAATATTCACTATGCATTTAACATTCAACCAAGAAACCTAACCCTTAAACTTCAAGATTCTCTTATTATTGCTTTCAATTTCTAACCTGTTGAGGAGTAGTACCTTCTATCATCAGCTCATCAACATGAAGTGATGACTACTAGATGCGAATACTTGAATAGCGTCAAAGAAAAAGCACGAAACACGTAATAGGTACGTGCCTCTGAAATTTGAGGGTTGCCCTCGATTTCTCTGGGATCTCATCACCAGGCCCTGGTTTCCCATCACCAGGCCCTGGTTTCCCATCACCAGGCCCTGGTTTCCCATCACCAGGCCCTGGTTTCCTATCACCAGGCCCTGGTTTCCATATTATGGTACCACCCTTGAAATATCTCTTTTCCAATAAAAAAAGAATCGTCAAAATTGGTTCACAACGACGAATTTATTCGTGAACGATAAGCACAAGTAAGCAAACATTTTCATAACTTTAAAAAAATTTCACAAAATGAAAAGTACTCGGCCAAACTCAAAAAAGCGTAATCGGTGTACACACAAAAAAAATACCGATCGAATTGAGAACCTTCTCCTTTTGGGAAGTCGGTTAAAAACACATGCTACGACGACCCCTAATTAATTTAGATGAGTTCCCTTCCCTTGGTTTTGTCACAAGAATATGAACATAACTGCCTCCTCGTTGGTACAGTGGTCGCAAGTGCGCCTGCTAAACTTGAGGTTCTCTGTTCGATTCCCAGATAGGGCAAAGTATTATCTATCAGGAATGTGTCGGTAGCAGCCACGAAGTCTGGATATATGCCCGGTAGATGGCAATAGGCTCGCTCCGTATTAATTGGAACTTAAAACACAACTGGTGAAATGTGGGTTTAATAATGGGTACCTCTGCCTAATCCTTCGGGGATTACAAGCGTGATGTTATATTTCTGATGAAAATGATATTAACACGTCTGTTTGTCTCACAATATGCTTAATTTATAATTCCTACTTTATGTTGAAAACCTACGAAACCTAATACCTACAAAAAACCTTTTGCGAATCGATCGTTAATTTCCAATGTTTCCACAGTAGGCATGCCGACAGTAGAAGAAGTATGCTCGTCATTCGGACTCACAGACGTGGATATACAGTATTCAGATGCCGACTTAGAGAACTTGACTTCGTACAAGCTGTTCCAGCAACACGTGCGACCACTGCTCGTTAAAGAGAACCCCAAGGTGAGTACTGATTTATTTAGAAGTAGTTTATGCCCGCAGCTTTGTCGTTTAGTACGATAGTTGTCCCACGGGATCGATTTACCGGGATAAAAATTATCCTGTGTTAATCTAGGTTATAAATAAACTTTCATATTATCTTTTTTTTAAAGTATGACAAATATCCCGTATATACATTGTCACAAACTTTCACATTTATAATGTTAAAAATCATTTTGCTTTAAGAAATGTAGTGATGAACGCCAGTTGAGCAATGCAATAACTAAATAATATTGATGAAAACTTTCAATGTCAACGTTTTCTAGATAGTCAAAGGGACGTTTTCTAGATAGTCAAAGGGACGTTTTTTATTTATTTCAATAAAGGAGAATTCGTTCTGTGCTTGTTGGATGCATGGCAATAAAATTATGATTATGCGGACCTACTATTGCTTTTCTTTTTAATCTTATTCATACCTACTGACGATTTTCATACAAGTAGATATTATATCAATATTAATATTACAATTAACTTAAAGTAGTTACGATAGAAATCACTATTGGTCGTTTATTTATTCCTCCTAGGAAATCTACATCCCAGTAATAGATGGAATATCTAGGAACTTCCTCATTCTAATAGCCGTGTTTAATTGGCCCTCAATACAAAAAAAACAGATGTGATTCATTTACAAAGAATTCAAGAATATGTTGTAGTGCCATAACATGTAAACACTTTGCTAAATACTAGTATCTAATTAATACTAGTAGCTAAATAAGCGTATTTTATAGTTATGTTTTCTCTCTTTTTTATTGTTTAATCAATAAAGAAAAAACTAAATATAAAAATAAACATGACAAAAACCGCAATAGGTTTGTCTGGATGTTGATAAACAAAGCTATCTTAATACTAACATAGCAAATAATCATTGTTAAATTATGTTTCACACATAGCTTATTTATAATAACAAATTGTGAGGTAGTTCTTAAATAATAACTAAGAAAGATTTAAAAAAACAAACACGGTGTGGGTTAGTCATCGCGTCGTTTCTAATTAGTAAATGAACGAGAGAGTCAAAGAATTGTTTGTATTTATTAATTAAAGCCAGCCTCTGTTTAATTCATATCAAGTAGTTTAGCCTACAAACTATCATTCTTCCCAAGTTTAACATAAACTTGACTATTTCATCTTCATTTCACCATCAGGTTCCAGTATCAAAACTGATGATGTTAGTAGCAGCAAAATGGCGGCTATTCTGCGAGACCAACCCCCACCTAAGCAGCGGCACCCCGGCGATGGGTTCCGAAGACAACACAAACACGTCCACTACATCAGACTACGTGCCCAAACCCGGCCGGCCTGGACGTACCCCTAAAGAGGTTAAGGTAATTATGATTTTAGACCTTTGTTTACAAGCGAGGTGAGTCTTGAGAGATATCGACACAGAGGACTAAGGAGGAACAGAAGTCTGACACTCCCTACCGCTCTGCGCAGAGCGTGAGGAGTCATTTCATGATTTCTCACCCCAAAAAAAAGGTGATTCTTGGAAAAGGATAATAGGGTAGTTAACAAAAAAAACCTAATTAGTCCGTCAGATAGATTTCCAAAAAATATTATCTTTGACACGTTTTATTTTCGTCACTTTTTATTAATTTGATGAAACAAAAAACACGTATCCAATATTTTTCGATAATCTAATAGATGTACTTACTAAACAAAACCATACCTATTCTTTTTAGTCAAGAAATATAGATTATTATATTTTCATTATTATAGATTCGCTAAATAGTGGTATCGACTAATCGTTTTTTCGTATAACCGATCAACGGTGAACCATGCTTTCTGTAGGCAATTGTATTGTTCTAAGGTGAATCAAAAAAAAAAACATAATCTATATACCGTACGGGACTCGTTTGTTAGTGTGTTGTACAGTCGAACAAGCTAATAAGTATACATCCAGCTAACTTGCATTTACTTTCAAGAGTATACAGATACATTTAGAGACTGATGTCAAACGACACAGCGTTTGACATCACTCGCTTTATAAAACAAAATTGCAATAAATATGTTTAGTGTACTAGATTTTTGCCTGTATACTTATTAACTTTTTCAACTAAGTGGAATGAGTAGAGTTTTTGTCAGACGGCAGTGTGTACAGTCAGCGATCAACTACATGTATGTATCTCTACATACATCTACATGTATTGTACAAACGGTAACTAGGTGGTTCCCATGTATGGTCTAGAACAACAAAATGCTCGCAGTGACGGGGAGAACAAGTGGCTTTCGGCTTCGTTAAGGGTACATTTACACCCCTTATGTCACAAACTACCTTCTACAGAACGAAGAAGTAATAGAGGAACCTGAAGAGGAAGAAGAAGAGGAGCAAAGCGACGAGGGCGCCGCGTTACCACGCAAGCGAGGTCGCAAGCCCAAGCACGGCGGCACTCCCGCCACGCCGCGCGGCAAGCCGGGCCGCAAGCCCAAGGTGCCCACCTTGAAGATCAAGTTCAGTAAACGGAAGAGGACCAGCAGCGTGAGTATAATGATGAGGAACCTGTTGTCTTTTTAACCGACTTCTAAAAAGGAGGAGGTTCTGAATTTTTATTTCCAAATAATTGACATTGATCTTTGTAGACATGCGACAACCCATTGTCACTTCAACATAAGTGTCTTTGTTTGGTTTCTTAAATATGCCTGTTAATTCTTTGATATACATAGTTGCATTCATACCTTAGAGTTATGAGAAAATCACCTTGTGTGGGCACATTTATTTTTTGGAAAGGCGAGAGGCAATGAAATAGCGGCACCATTCTCCCATTTGATAATTACAATGTATTGGAACACGCCTGAAAGACCTTTCGCCTTTTCTAGTGTAGGTATTTGCTTGTTGAAAATTGAATTGCGGTTTAGTAAACCTAATCTAATAGTAATCAGTAAACATCGTTTTTCTATAAATGTAAACAGATTACTATAGGAGTGTCTGTTTTTCGGCCTAGGAGGAAGAAGGCAGTGTTGTGAACTCGGACTCGGATGCAGAGTTTGAACAGATGCTGGCTGAGGCCGAGGAGCCGAAGCCAGTACCTGCTGCACCCGCCGAGGAAGATGCGCCGGTGAAAGAAGACGACCCTGCTGCTATACCTGTAAGTTTTCAATCATTTTATAAATTTTAGGAAAACTTCAGTTCAGAAACATGTAAATATTTCTAAACTGAAGTTGGTTTTTTGCGATGAATTTGGCATTTTCAGTACCGGCCATCAAACACCGTGATGTGCAAATAACAGGACAGGCAGGAGGACACGATCAAGTTTTCATAAATCTCCTAATTTAGAACGTTTTACCTCTTATTCTCGAGCTAACCACACATTTGGGATGGATCAGCTGCAAGCATTTTGATTGACGTGCTAAGAGGCTCATTATCAACAGCTCCTTTATCCAAAGCAAAGCTTCAAAGTGTTGTACCTCGCCGCAATCTTGCCAGCTCATCGGTTACATTTCAGAGAGTGTGCTTTGAGTTAAATTGAATTTGAATTACACAAAATAATTCCCTATTCTATAGGACGAGCAGAGATACGGCAAAGCATTCCCGTTTACAATCCATGTTTCTCCTTTTTAGCTACCCAAAAAGAAGGCAAAGACAAAAATCGGAAACAAGACCAGAAAGAAGAAAAAACTGAAAACTACAAATAAGTTCCCCGACGGCGCTGAGGGAGAGCATGAACACCAGGACTATTGTGAGGTTTGTAACCTGTTTCCATTTAAATCTTGATTAATTGACCTTTACTCTATCAAAAAGAACTTTTTCTCTGTTCATTTTGCATGTATGTATTTTTGAAATAGGTGGGAATAGTTACGGATAATGTCCGAAACGAAGCACTATAGAGTCATAGACAATGATGTTTCTTTGAGATGGAAGAAGTCATGGGCAGAAGCTGAAGTAATAGACTAAAGCACCTTGCTCACTTTCAAAAACTATCTAGAAGTTTTCATCCTCGATTATCGGACGATACAACTCACAAACAACAACAACATAAAAAAATTCTTCCGTCCTTAGCTACAGTAGCATGTTTGATGACCTAAAAAAATACCTTTTATCAATTCTGATGGCGCAATCTAGGTGGCCTACTGACTTTAAACCAATCTAAGTATGAAGAAGAAATCTCAAAACGTTTAGTTGAGCTGACTTTTATCTTGGCCAGAGGCTAAGTGTTGCCATACAACTTGGCAATGCCGCCAGTCTTTTGGGCGTATTACCGTCTGACAGCGTTAAGGAGCAGTTTTTTTCATGCCATTTTATAGTTTCTTGTTAGTTTAGTTTTTTTATTAGTTTTAAAATAAGAAATACCTTCAGAATAAAAGATATTTCTCTTTTATAACCAGGTTTGCCAACAAGGAGGCGAGATCATACTTTGTGACACATGCCCACGCGCCTACCACTTGGTGTGTCTCGAGCCTGAGTTAGAGGAGACACCCGAAGGTCGCTGGTCCTGTCCGCACTGCGAGGCCGAGGGAAACCAGGAACAGGACGATGATGATGAGCATCAGGAGTTCTGCAGGTAAGATTATTTTACCTGACCGTAATACCTAACATTCTTATCCATCAGACAGCAGACTTCTTCTGTGTTGTAAACATTTGGTCAGATCTAATTTATCTTTGACACAGACCTCACAAAACATTGTCCCTGAATTTAAAAAAAATGCTATGTCTTCATTATTGTAGCCGTAGGGCCTTTTACGTTGGTCTGCGGGATGTTCGAAAGAGATACCGCGGCCCCGGGCACAAAGGGTTAAGAAGGAACATGGGTGGTTTTTAATCAGTAGTATTCTGACACTCCCTTCCGAGCTGCCCAGAGATGGAGGAACCATTTGATGAGTTCCCACCCTCCAAAAACAAAGGCCTTATCTATCGTACTCTGTAATATTCACCTATAAAATGTTTCAAATTCCACAGTTAACTATTCTAAAAAGAATCCGTTCTCACAATTTTTTTTTACATTTCTTCCACAGGGTTTGCAAAGATGGCGGTGAGCTGTTATGTTGCGACTCTTGTCCATCGGCGTACCATAGGTTCTGCCTTAACCCACCACTTGAAGAGGTGCCGGACGGGGACTGGAAATGTCCTAGATGTAGTGTAAGTGTTCACGAACCTTCATATCTTACTTTTTGAGAGACCAATTTCCTCTAAGATGTGTTCAGAAGCCGTTTGAAAATTGTTAATAGATTGGTAATTTTTATTTTTGTGTCAAAAAGACATATCTAGCTTGAATTTTGTTGTTACTTCTTTTGATGAAACTGCTAATGGTCATGTGGAAGTGAAAGTCTGACAGCCAGTCTTAATACAATCAAAATCAAAATCAAAAGTCATTTATTCAAATTAGGCTGATAATCAGCACTTTTCGAACGTCAAAATTTACTTTACTCTACTTATTTACAAGAGACAGTCCCCCAAAACGCCCACCCTTCGGCACTTCCTAGTGTTTAGCTGGAAAGAAGAAGTGACGGAACAAACTCCCCAGCAACACATTCTGTCTGTTATGTTGGTTATAGGTTAGGTTATATAATACGAAGAGTATTGTATTGGAAGCCAGATAGGCAGTCACTCCATGTAAATACTGATATACAGCTGCAACCGGCTAGTTTGAAAGCTGACCCCAACATAGTTGGCAAAAAGCTAACCAGATGATGATGACGGTTAAGTGAAAGTGAAGGGAAGTCATCATCATCAGCACTTTCAGAGTCAAAGCAGTGAAAACAAAAAAAGAATGCTGATTATATTGATAAATTTTCCTCAAGCAACAAAAAACCTAGCTAAGCTAACAAAAAATAATATGTTCATTCAATAGTCGGTCAATGACTTCTTAGGTCCGAAAAAATATACAATTCTTAGCATTGCTTGGTTTGATCGAATAAATTGTATTTTTTATCATTAAATTCGTAATGTATTTTAAACTTCTATTATAGTATTAAGTAAAATCATCATTCACAGATATAAGTAAATAATATTTTTCCTGGAAAAGCACGTCATCGTCATCGTCAGCCTATTAATGTTCCCACTGCTGGGACATAGGCCTTCTCTCTTAGTAAGGAAATGGGCTATAATCTACCACGCAGGGCCCAGTGCGGATTGTTAGATGTCACAAGTCTTCGAATTTTTGGTTCTACTACATGCCGGTTTCATCACGATGTTTTCCTTCACCGCTAAAAAGTACAAACGTTATCTTAAATTCTTAACGTTATATTCTATTCTTGTAGTGTCCACCATTGGATGGCAAAGTGGCGAAGATATTAACATGGCGATGGAAGGAACCGCCGGCGAAGTCCAAGGCTCCGCGTTCGCGAGAGTTCTTCGTCAAGTGGCACGAGCGGTCCTATTGGCATTGCAGCTGGATATCGGAACTACAGGTGGGTTTTAGTGAAATAGAGAGCTGTCTCTTTATTTTACTAGATTTGAGCGATCACAAACAATAACAAGACCTGAATTAGCTAGATTGTGTAACTTTTTTGAGACCCTGAGGGCCTTTTACACAGTTGCTTAAGCTACTGTTTCCAGATAAACACCATAACTGTATATTTAAAAGATATTTTTATTTTACTATTATGTGCCGTATAGTTTTCAAGTATTGGAAAGTAGTGAAAATAGGCCATTAATATCTTAATTTGGTTGCTTTTCAGTTGACTTCTCTAGAGTCATTCATGTGCAGTAATTTCGCTAGACATACTAGACAAGTCAATTACGTTTATCAGTTTTGAAAAGCCCAAACACAGTTTGTAGAATAGGTGATTTTGTAAATTATCCACTAGCTAGGAGGACCAGGACCACAGATAAAAATGGAAATCTTTTCGTAAAAAGACTAAGAACCTTACCTTTTTACCATTTCAGTTGGACGTCTTCCACCCACTTATGTATCGTTACTACATGCGGAAATCCGACGTGGAGGAGCCTCCCAAACTAGAGGAACCTTTGGACGAGCGCGACGGACGCTACAAGAGGCTGCGGGAAAAACAGGAACATGACACTGACGACAAGATTCTTGAAGAGAAATATTATAGGTGAGATGAGTTTTAATAACTTTTCAGAAGGAATTAATCGTAAATTATTATTTTATTTTTCATCAGTTTGTAGATAAAGGTCGTCATGATCATAATGATTTCCACTGAATATTTGAGAAAATGTGGTAATACTGGTAGTACCTTAAAAAAATAAGGGAAAGTTTCCAGAACATTGGCTCCATCCAGAATGCCTATATTCAGCACAAAAATGTCTCATTATTTTATTACTAGCTGTTGCCAGCGGCTTCACCCGCTACAACCCACGGGAATATAAAATCGGGATAAAAACTATCCTATTTGTTAATCCAGGTTATAAAATATCTGTGTATCAAATTTCATCCAAATCCGTGCAGTAGTTTTTGCGTGAAGAAGTAACAAACATATACACTCACACACTCACAAACATTCGCTTTTAAAATATTAGTGTGATTGTCATTTAGCAAACACCTACACAGATTTATTATAACCCTTAAAACGACATCATTCACTATTGTTCTCGCCAATTCACAATTCTAACAAACAACCCATGACCTCAGATATGGTGTGAAACCGGAATGGCTGGTCGTACACCGAGTGATCAACCACAGGACCTCTCGTGACGGAACTACGTACTACCTGGTCAAATGGAGGGACCTGTCCTACGACCAGGCGACTTGGGAGTCAGAGAATGCCGATATAGCCGGCTTGAAGAATGCTATGGATTACTATCTGGTTAGTACACATAGTAGTTTGATTTTACATGAAGATTTTGCTATGCTCCTCTTCAATAGTCAATTTCGAAAACCAGCTGTGTCTACTAAACCAACAACAAGTGACCCAACTTACTCTTAAACAAAAGTGCTGGAAGTCTTTTGAATCAAAATATGCACAGTACTGGAATTATGCAAATGCTGACAGTAACCAGTATAACCAGTTTAAACATTTATAGAATTTATTTCAATATTTATAGAATTATTATACATTTAAGTATAGAATTTATTCGTTTGAAGACGTAACGTTAGTAACACACTTTTTTTTAAATTCCAGGACATGCGCTCCTACATCACATCTGAAGGCAAAACAAAGGGCACCAAAGGCAAAAAAGCGGGACGCAAGAGTAAGAACAAGGACATTATCGAAGATGATGACAGCAGCGGCGCTTTACAGATGAAACCCAAAAAATACAACCCACCACCCGATCGTCCCACTACGAACCTGAATAAAAAGTACGAAGATCAACCACCCTACGTGTACGAGACCGGCATGCAACTCCATCCATACCAGTTGGAAGGTCTCAACTGGTTGCGGTATTCCTGGGGAAATGGCATCGACACTATCCTAGCTGACGAGATGGGTCTCGGAAAAACTATCCAGACAGTCACATTCCTTAACTCACTGTTCAAGGAGGGACATTGCAAGGGACCATTCTTGGTATCCGTACCACTCTCAACTATCATCAATTGGGAGAGAGAGTTCGAGTTGTGGGCACCTGACCTCTACTGCATCACGTACGTCGGTGATAAAGACTCAAGGGCGGTCATCAGAGAGAACGAACTCACGTTCGATGATGGCGCCAATAGAGGCGGCCGACCATCCAAGATTAAGTCACAAGTCAAGTTCAATGTACTCCTTACATCTTACGAGTTGGTATCCATTGACGCCACCTGCCTCGGCTCCATCGAGTGGTCCGTACTGGTAGTAGACGAGGCCCACAGGCTCAAGAGCAACCAGTCCAAGTTCTTCAGGCTTCTAGCAGGATACCACATCAACTACAAACTACTACTTACTGGTACGCCACTTCAAAACAACTTAGAAGAATTGTTCCATCTCCTCAATTTCTTAAATAAGGATAAGTTCAATGATCTCGCCGCATTTCAAAATGAATTCGCTGATGTGTCTAAGGAAGAGCAAGTGAAGAGGCTGCACGAGATGTTGGGACCACACATGCTGCGGCGACTGAAGGCTGATGTGCTTAAGAACATGCCCACCAAGTCAGAGTTCATTGTAAGAGTAGAGCTGTCACCCATGCAGAAGAAGTACTACAAGTACATTCTCACCAGGAACTACGAGGCTCTGAACCCCAAGAGCGGTGGACAAACTGTGTCACTGCTCAATGTCATGATGGACCTCAAGAAGTGCTGTAACCATCCCTATCTGTTCCCCGTCGCGGCTGAAGAAGCCCCTCTGGGCCCTCATGGCAATTACGACACACAGGCCTTAGTAAAAGCGTCAGGAAAACTAGTTCTTATGTCCAAAATGTTGAGGCTACTCAAAGAACAAGGACACAGAGTACTGATCTTCTCTCAGATGACGAAAATGTTAGACATCCTCGAAGATTTCTTGGAGGGAGAAGGCTATAAATATGAGAGAATTGACGGCGGTATCACCGGTACGATTCGTCAGGAAGCTATCGATAGGTTTAATGCTCCCGGCGCGCAACAGTTTGTGTTCTTACTCTCGACTAGGGCTGGCGGTCTGGGAATTAATTTAGCCACAGCCGACACTGTTATCATCTACGATTCAGATTGGAATCCTCACAACGACATTCAGGCGTTCTCTCGTGCGCATCGTATCGGTCAGGCCAACAAAGTCATGATCTACCGGTTCGTAACACGCAACAGTGTTGAAGAGAGGGTCACTCAAGTAGCGAAGAGGAAAATGATGTTGACCCATTTGGTCGTACGACCTGGCATGGGTGGTAAAGGCGCGAACTTTACCAAGCAAGAATTAGACGATATTCTAAGGTTTGGTACAGAGGAATTGTTCAAAGAAGAGGATGGAAAAGAAGAAGCCATTCATTATGACGACAGGGCCGTTGGGGAACTGCTCGATCGTTCGAAAGAGGGTATCGAACAGAAGGAATCCTGGGCCAATGAATACCTTAGTTCATTCAAAGTCGCCAGCTATTCTACAAAGGAAGGTGACGGCGAGGAAGAAGTCGATACGGAAATTATCAAACAGGAAGCTGAGAATACTGACCCAGCTTACTGGATCAAACTGCTCAGGCATCACTATGAACAACACCAAGAGGACCAGGCCAGGACTCTTGGTAAAGGCAAGCGAGTGCGCAAACAAGTCAATTACAATGATGGTATTGTCGCGCAGACTGAAAACAGAGAAGACTCCACCTGGCAGGAGAATGGTTCTGACTATAACTCTGACTTTTCACAAGGCAGCGAGGACGATAAGGAAGATGACGACTTTGATGAGAAGAATGACAATGGTGACTTGCTCAGCCGTCGCAGCAAACGTCGCCTGGAGAGGCGCGAGGAGAGAGACCGGCCACTGCCGCCACTGTTAGCGAGGGTCGGAGGGAACATGGAGGTGCTCGGCTTCAACGCACGCCAGAGAAAGTCTTTCCTCAACGCTATCATGCGCTACGGCATGCCGCCACAGGACGCCTTCAATTCGCAGTGGCTTGTGCGCGACCTCAGAGGAAAGTCCGAACGCAACTTCAAAGCCTACGTATCACTATTCATGCGGCATCTCTGCGAGCCTGGCGCGGATAACGCTGAAAACTTCGCTGACGGTGTACCCAGAGAAGGCCTATCTAGGCAACATGTTTTGACCCGAATCGGTGTCATGAGCCTTATTAGGAAGAAAGTGCAAGAATTCGAGCATATTAACGGGTATTATAGTATGCCGGAGATGATTCGCAAGCCTGTGGAGCCAGTGAAGTCAGCTACGGGTGAAAGTGCAGCGCCGTCACCTGCGCCATCTACCGCCACACCGATAACATCGGCCGCGCCGTCGCCTGCGCCCACACAAGTCACACAAACCTCAGGACAGGCCCCCACGCCCGGAGGCTCGGAGAAAGATGACAAGGAAGAAATTAAAGAAGATAAATTAGAAAAAGATATTAAGGAAAAAGAGGAACCAATGGACATGAGTGACATTAAAGAAGAAAATGGTGACGATAAAGAACCAACTAAAGATAAATCAGAGGAATCATCTAAGGACGGTGAAAGACGTATGTCGGTGGATGAGGAGCCTAAAGAAGAAGAGAAACCTGAAGAGAAGAAAGAGGAGAAAGAAGTGAAAGTGAAGGATGAGAAGGAGGATTTGGATAAGAAGGAGGACGCTAAGAGTGATAAGGCCGAATCTGAAGCCAGTGAGAAGCCCAAGGATGAAAAGAAGGTGAGGATTTTAGAATAACTTCATTTTTATGCATCATTTTCGTGGCTTTAATAATAACTGCCACTCGGGTCGAACTTTTAAGGTTAAGCTGCGCTTACATAGGTTGGTCTGTGGATGGGTGACCGCCCGTTACATACCGAGTTTCCTCCGTGCCTCGGAAAGCACGTTAAGCTGTTGGTCCCGGCTGCCATAATATAGTTATTTGGCAGTTGTTACAGGTAGCTAGTGACCTGAAAGTGGACAACCAGTCTTACCAAAGGGTATTTATTGTATTACCCAGTATTAACTGGATTGTGGAGGTCAGATAGGCAGTTGCTCCATGTAGAATACTGGTATTCAGCTGCATCCGCTTAGACTGGAAGCTCACCCCAACTAGTTGCTGAAAGGCTAGGCAGATGTGTTCTGTATAAAATAACTTCATATTCAGTACTGTATATCTTTCTATATTTCGAAATGCTGAGTCTAGCAACCGTTGACTGTGCAACCTTCTTCTTAGCAAAAAATAAATTATTTGCAGTCTTTAACCTATTACTAAAAGCTTTTTGACCTTCGAAAAGTGCTGATTATCAGCCTAGTTTGAATAAATGACTTTTGATTTTGCATTATGCTAATTATTTTTAATGCAAAATCCAAAGTAAAGGCAGGAACTTAAAAGCACATCTCTTAACAGGACGATGACGACGACGACGTGGTGCTAGTAAAAGAAGAAGAAGATCTCAAAGTGGAACGTCGCAAGTTCATGTTCAACATCGCTGATGGCGGCTTCACCGAACTGCACACGTTGTGGCTCAACGAGGAGCGAGCCGCCGCGCCCGGCCGCGAGTACGAGATCTGGCATCGGCGGCACGACTACTGGCTGCTGGCCGGCATCGTTACCCACGGGTATGGACGCTGGCAGGACATACAGAACGACCTGCGCTTCGCTATCATCAATGAGCCCTTCAAGATGGATGTCGGTAAAGGAAACTTTTTGGAAATCAAGAATAAGTTTCTGGCGAGGCGTTTTAAGGTGAGTTTTGTTTGGATAAGCTACAGGTTTCCACTAGCCCTGATTGCTAAAATATTGTGTTGACTGATAAAAATATCTTCACGATTTTAACTTTTCTTTCTTCATCGACCTGTCAAACTTCTACAGAAAAATAAACTAATCCTCTATGTATTTGCACGGTTCCTAAAGCTCTAGGGCAGTCGTAAATGTAAAGCTTCAGACTATATCAAACTTTGCTGCAAATCAATCAATACTTCTTGTATCACTCTTGTATACTAACCAAAAAACAGTGACTTCAGCTACAACTAACTTGAAACCATTTCTTCGCAGCTCCTAGAACAAGCGTTAGTAATCGAAGAGCAACTCCGTCGTGCGGCCTACCTGAACTTGACTCAGGACCCGAACCATCCCGCGATGTCGTTGAACGCGCGCTTCGCTGAGGTGGAGTGTCTCGCGGAGTCCCACCAGCATCTCAGCAAGGAGTCGTTGGCTGGCAACAAGCCTGCGAATGCCGTGCTGCATAAGGTAGGGATGAGGACTTTATTATCACTTTAATATTCGACCAAGTTCTGTTAGCGTGAGACCAAAGCACTACGCGTGTACGCTGAAGTGCATGCTATCTAGTTGTGTAATATTATCGCAAAGTATACTGTAATTAAAGTAAAGAAAAAAGTGCAAAAGTACACTCAGTTTCCTACTCTGCTATTTTTTTCTGATTAATAATGTTGCGGGATCCATGACAGTTAAATCGTTTCTCTGGGACTTCGTCGAGCTTCATTGTCTCGACGCTTTTCGTGTGGTCGCCACTGTTGATTCTGGCTAACAGGAGTAACAGTGGCGGGCCTGTGCCTTCATAAAAAGTACACTCAGTTTGTACATTGTTTTACCCAGAATTGGCTAAAGAAATAATTTAAGTAGTTCATCATTTTCTAAGCTAGTTCTGAACGCGTTTTATAATTCAAATTGCTGTCCACTGCTGGACCTAAGGTAGAGGTAGCATTCACAAAGCATGCCACTAAAGTCGATTTAAAAAATAAACAGATTGAACTAAGTAGCAAAATCTTTCCAGGTGCTGAATCAACTGGAGGAGCTGCTGTCAGACATGAAGTCGGACGTGTCGCGCCTTCCAGCCACCCTGGCGCGCATCCCGCCCGTAGCGCAACGTCTGCAGATGTCCGAGCGCTCCATCCTCTCGCGACTAGCCGCTACGGCTGGCAACCCAGTGCCCGCTGGTAAGTGAATGTTCAATGTTAGATTATCATGAACCTTTTTTTTCTGACAGATACGAAACCCGCTCATGTTCCTTCTTACGACCAGTCCCGTAGCATTATCACCAACCTGTTGACTAAGACGATGTGGCCTTTCATTGTGACGACGACGTTATGTCTGTCAAAGTTTTGATTCTCGACTTCATGTGCTGATTTTGATTTAGGCACTTGCGCACTGTGGTCTCAAGCGCTACTAAGTATGAGTTCCTGTGTTCGATTGGTGAAGGAGTGTTACTGGGAAAAACCACTTCACATAATATTATGTCAATAGGTTCTCACTCCACTAACACAGTTCTGCCTAACCCTTCGTGATGTTGCTTAATATTGTATGTGGTGTTATTCGAAATAACGATTATTGCAAGCTTGGTATTGGCTTCTGTCCGTGTAACCTTTCTAGTCACAATGACGAAAGGGGTTTTAAAATAAACACATATATAAACTCACGCCTTTTTCCAATGGGGGTAGACAGAACCCACAGAACGCCAGCTGCTAAGATCCTTTAATACTCCTTTTGCCTTGCTCACGTTCAAAAAATCTTGTTATACGCTTGTAATAAATATATGTGTGTGTTGTGTATTTGCAGCGCAAATGGCGCAGTTCCCCGCGGGATTCCAATCGGGCGGCTCCCTGCCCGGTTTCTCCCCGGCGGCGGCTGCGGCCGCGAACTTCTCCAACTTCCGCCCGCAGTACTCCGTGCCCGGACAACCCGCTTCCAGTGGATCCTCTAATGTAAGTACCTACTACATTACATCTCTTACAACGCGAGCTAGTTGCTCACCGTTTGAGGAAGTTAGCATTTTCGGTGACGAGCAGCTTTTAGGTCGAACAAAAAATTTATAATTTGAACGTTGCGCCGAAAGTGCTAGAGAATGTTGAAAAATGGGTTTAAAGTATTTCCAAGGTCTTACTTTCTTTTTCTAAAGTCCCTATACATAATTTAGCTTTTTTCAATTTCTGTATTTATTCATTTGGAAATAATAATCCGTTTCTAACGTCGTTTATTCTAGTTATGAATGAGTTTCGTTTTTGATATAATATTAATTTTGTTTTTTCTTTCTTTTACAGAAATCATAAGCTCCGTAACTTATACAACATAATTCAACTTGAAAATTTGCAGGTATTAAATTTCTCTCTTTCCTCATAAATAGACACTTGCGAGTAGTAAATTTTACAATAAAGTTGCGAATGAAATAGAATGTTTGATGTAATATTAAAATATAAATTATTTGTTTTAGTGAGCGGCTAATTGGTCACATAGATGAATATTTTAGATGTAATCTTTCCAAGATTCGTGTTCCACCTTGGGTTTGAAGTGATAATTATAGCGTATTACTGAAGTTATGTTAGGTAACATATACAAATACTACGTCATTTTGATGCAGAACTCACAATATTATTTATTTCATCCTGATCTGTATGAATCTTGTTTATTGTGTAAGTGATTGTGGACTATTATGAACCTATTTTTAATTTACCAAAAATGAAAATTGAATAAATCGTATCTTTTAAGTGATTTCTTTCGTATTATTTTCCCCCAAAACACCCCAAGGCTAAACTTCCGTATTTTGAACATAATTTATGTTGTTGTTGTAATGAAACAAAGCGATATTAGACCTACATGGTGCCATTACACTTTTTTTGGCGGGTGGAATATCATCACGTAACTCAGACTTCTACTGACTAAACACTACCCCATGTTCCTTCTGAGCCCTATATGTCGAGGCCGCGGTAACTTGTGAACAACCCGCAGCCCCGACGGGCGCCATTTGCCACCCTGTCGAATATTTTCCACAAGCTATGTCTGTATTGAACTCTTGAACGGCTTGATAAACAACTAAGCCACCTCGCCCACGGCGACTTTTTGTAGCGATCCTGTCGCGCGTTCTCATCGATATAGTCGCGATGCGGTCGCTAGCTGTTTGTATGTTAATGTTGTCTTGCGTTTACAAAAACTCCGTGGACCCCTCACCCACGGCAAATCGAGTCGAATATGCATAGTATTTTGAGAAAATTATACTGATATCCAACAATGTGAACTTTAACCCAACATAGCAGAAGCTACATTGGCTTCGAGCCAATTACAATGATTGCATATTTTTTGCATTAAACTCATGGGGGACTTGTAATTTGCGTAAGAATACAACATACATGTACAAAAATACCATTTAATTCATGATCACAATATGAATACGATTCAAAACATTAAATACAATAAATGTTTACTTATATATCACCACATGTACGTATCATCGTCTGTGTTATACTTGACGCAGTCTAGAGGTTTGATGGCATTGGGGTCTGACGAACAGAAATGTTGCAGCATCTCTTCACTGATCCCGCAATCTGAGAGATTCTCTTTGTTGAATGCTTTGGCGAAGTGGTTGGGCTCGTTTTCTTTTGACGATTCATCTGTAATAGAGGTTTTGAACAAAATTACAGATCGGCTAGGCAAGTATTAGTAGTAGTATTCGAAAGTGCGACTAGTTATTGTGGAATAGGGGATCGGACTGAGTCAAAAAATATGATTCTAATTAGTCTGACAGTTAGATTATCAAAAAATATTGGATACGTGTTTTTTGTTTCATCAAATTAATAAAAATTTACGAAGATAAAACGCGTCAAAAATCATCAAATAACCCCTCCCGCTCTTGGGCAGAGCGAAAGGGAGTGTAAGACTTCTACTGAATAAAAACCACCCATGTTCCTTCTTAGCCCTATATGTCGAGGCCGCGGTGACTAGTGTACAAACCCGCAGCCCCGACGGGATGTGTAGTAAACCTCCAATAGAATTTCGTTATTACACTTCTCGTCTCCGCTTAGCTTTAGTTGAAACGGTTGAGCAGAGATATGTGTAGAACTGTAGATGTCTCATAATTATTTAGGCAAGCTTCTAAAGTCGCACAGTGGTGACAAGTAGAGACTTGAACGGCACGCTGCGTGTGTGATCGTGGTGCACATCTCACATCTCCGCATAGCTTCGGGGGATAGCTACACGAGCTCTTACGCAACTCCTCTCCTGTCAGCTTCGCACATTTTAGCTCGTCCTCCGCTTTGATGAAATGCGGGCCTTAGAGTTGACCACGGCCTATGGAAATTGCATGGGATTCAAAATTTCAAATATAACTGTCTGGATAAACCAGATTCTTACTTGTTCGAGGAGTACGGGCATAATCTCATGTTACAAGTTCTACATACCTTCAGCGATATTGCTAGCGGCCCACGAGAATGCCAGTGTGGGCTGATGATGCGCGAAGGTGGCGCTGAACTGAGCTGAGGAGCTGGTCTTCAACACGTTGAACAGCGTGTGTAAGGTAGTTGGTAGTATCGGACCTTTCAGCTCTATCGAGTAGTACTTATTGCTATCGGAATGTATTGTATTTTCGCGCACCTAGAAAGTAATAATAATAAATAATAAATTCTTTATTTTGCAAAACATTTTTATACAATATTTGTGAGGCCCTGACTCCAAAGCTAGATATTAAATATCTGTATTTCAGGAGTCAGTTTCTTCTTCCTAATAACATGGTACTTATTTTATGCAATGATTAAAGTGATTCAATTAGATTCGTTAATAAAAAACATTAAACATGTCTAATAATTAAAAATGATTACAATTAGAATAAGAATTAAAATTAAAATCATTAGTTGATGACAAATTAATTACGACTTTTAAAATTTAAAATAATTACTTATTATAAATAATTAATTAAAGTAAAATTAAAATGTTAATGGTTTTATTTCAGGTGAACGCACAGTTTTATTTTGCTACGAGTGGAATTTTGCATTTCTTTAGATAATCTTATGAAACTTGGAGCACCAATCCGCGCGAAATTGTGCGAATCGCCAGAAAAAATAGGGGAGTACTTAAATCCTAGATAAATTCGTATGACGCAATAAGTTTCAGCGCGGGCGCATTTGCGCTGCTGCTCTATCTTTCAATGTGGATACAAAAACTTTTGAAGCTTCGGCTTTTTGAGTGGCTTTAACACCTTTACACGTCTAAAGGATGCAGGAAATATTGTGTAAATGAGAAAGTATTCAAACATATTATTTACTCACTTTCAACGACTGCAGCGTCCCTCCATGGAAGGCCGTCGGAGACAGTAACGTAGGTGGCACCCCAGCGAACGGCCCGGTAGGACTGACGATAGACTTGCAGTTGAGAAGGAAGTTGAACAGCGCCTGTGCATCCGCCCCTCGCACGAATATTAGTGACTCAGCTGCGCTGTCAACACTACTTTCTGCACTGTGGGTTATGCGGGCCTACGGAATTACAAGTAGGACATTAGAGAACGAAATGGACTCTTAGTTTTTATTGACAGGAAATTTCAACATGTGTGAATTTATTTTGTGGTTCCCCATCGGTTTTCGCTGTTCAATTATTACTGCTAAAGTTATTGAAGTCAAAAACCTCGGTCGACAATAATTATAGTCTTCCTTGCGTAGTGTGCTGGATGTTAACTGGCAGCAATGTACTCAATACGGTGAAAGTTTGATGTTTTACCAACGAGGTTTGCCAAAGAGTACAGTAGACTAGGTGTTACAATTAAACGGATCGTGTTTGAAACACAATACTGCGCTTCAAAACAAAAATAGCTGACGTAGCTCAATAGGCTGCCTAACTGAAATGGGGCTGGGCAGGACATGTTTGCTGCATGCCAAACTGGGCTAAAATAGCAGGACACTGATCCTCTGACACAGTGAGGCGGTGTCGCGGCAGGCCACGGAGGTGCTGGAGCGACGAACTAGACAGGTTCCGTCAGAACTGGAAGGGGAACGCCGCGTGTTCTCGAGAAATTGAAGAACTGAAAGAAGCCAGCCAAGAGTGGGACATAGCAGGGTAGAAACTAAAATGATTTACCTGTGTCATATTAATCTTCTTAATAACTTCTGTCTCGAATCCCATCTGCGAGAGGAACTGGTCAGGGTCATCTTCGTCCTCATCTTCCTTCCGATCCAGTTCCTCCTGCGTGCTCTTGTCATCCATGGTGTCGTAGCAGCTGTCAAAGGATGCGTTCTTTGGTTTGTCCTCATCTGAGGTGTTTAGCTTCTTCTTGCTGTCTGGTCGAAGTGGCATTGTGTATTCTACATCTGTGGTTGGAAATGGTAAGAAATTGTTAATTTGACTTGTGACGTTGAAACATGAAACGAGTCCAGATGATGGTGAATTAGGTAATTGACTTGAGCTGGTCGAAGACCTTTATGGTTGCAACGAATGCGAAAAAGACTTCTTTCAACTCTATCTGCGGTACTCAGAGATATAAAAGTTTGACACATTTTTGTATGACAAAACTGTCAAAACCTTTACTAAGTGATGGCCTAAAGTAACCATTAAAGCTCTCTGAGTACGGCAGTGAGTGAATGGACTTATAAGGACTCCTCTGTAAGCCTCTGACTAACCCTTCAGGGATTCCAGGCGTGATTTTAGGTTATGATACAATAATCCAAGGATGTCAACAACTATGCATACGTTTATATACAGTCATGTAGCTATGTGAAAAAAAAAATTAAATCTAGCAAGGATAAAATAGAATTTCAGTACCATAGTACTAACTACCTTCCTGCCGCAAAATCTGTCTGAAGCCCCTAGTAGTGGGCGCGATCAAGGCGCACGGCTCCGATACTCCGCACAGACCAGCCGCGCGGAATAGACACGTGAACGTGTTCGCACACACGTAGAAATACGGGCAGTGTAGAGCGCGTAGCAACTGGAATAGGAGAAGATATTAGTACTGTGGTGGGGTTAAAATAAATGTCTTCGCAGATGTGGCCTAATAATAACTGCCACTAAGGTCGATCTTTAGGTTAAGTCGCGCTTGCCTAGGTTAGTCTGTGGATGGGTGACCATCCATTACAAGTCGAGTTTCCTCCCCGTGCCTCAGAAAGCACGTTACGCTGTTAGTCCCGGCTGCCATATATTTATAGATCTTTGGCAGTCGTTACAGGTAGTCGTGACCTGAGAGTCTGACAACCAGTCTTACCAACAAAGGGACCGTATTACCCAGTAATAACTGGGTTGTGGAGTCAGAAAGGCAGTCGCTCCATGTAAATCCTGGTACTCAGCTGCATACGGAGATAGTGTAATGCGCGAATACCTTAAGTTTTCTACTCAACCAAAAATTGTCACAACAGATATTTTCTGCTGTATGTATATCATAAGCTGCAAAGCTGTATTAGCCGCGGCCGCCACCACAAAGCGAAACCAGACAAAGCTCAGCCTGTTGTTTGAATATTATTAAAAGCGGTTGAAAAGTGCAAAAGTAAGTAGGTCGAGTTCTATTTTAACTGCAAAACATAATCCTTTACAACCTGTTGCAACATAAATTGTATTTAACATTTCATAACAACACGCCTGTAATCTCCGAAGGGTTAGGCGGTGTACCTAATATTACAGACACATTCATTGCCAGTCAAACAAAGCTAAGTTCTTGTATTTTGGCACGGCAATTATAGTAGACCTACATTTACTGTCGTTTTTCATTTCAAAGACGTAAATATAGCTTTTTGAAGTTCCGAACCGACATCTATCGTGATCCTCAATTTTTATACCATAATATCGATTGGTTTTGTACCCCGTACTAAATGGGTTGTCGATGTCAGAAGGGCAATCGCTCCATGTAAAATACTGGTGTACAGCTGCATCTAGTTCGACTGGAAGCCGACCCCGAACATAGTCAGGAAAAGGCTGCTTTTGTCACGCTAAAATGGAACATCTAAAGTTTTTGATTCTCACCTGAAACAAAGATCGAAAGCTTTCCGTCCACTCTGTATGCAAGGCCTGCTTGACATCCTCATTAGTTGCCATAAAGCTGGTGGCTGCGACCTTCCCTGAGGATCGAGGGTACAGGTCCAACCACGGCAGGTGTGGGTGTTGCCAGTATAGACATGCTTGGTGGAACCGCGCGCGTGGAGATGTGTCTAGTGTTGGTGATGTCGTTGTGTCTAGGCAGCGGACGAATCTAGTAAGACAATTGTGAATTAGGTCGATTAGCACTTTTTGAAGGTCAGATGTTGCTTATTCAGTATCAGCAAATAAAATTCAGGAAAACATCGTGGGGAAACCAGCATGCTTGAGAGATACATGGCATGTAAAGCCAAGTCCGAGACCCATGGGCCCCGTCGGGGCTGCGAGTTGTTCGCAAGAGATACCGCGGCCTCGACATAAAGGGTTTAAAAGGAACATGGGTGGCTTTTAGTCAGTAGATTTTCTGACACTCCCTTTCGCTCTGCCCAAGAGTGGGAGGGGTTATTTGATGATTTCCCACCCCCAAAAAATTAATAAATTCATGGGCGGCACAACAACTCTGACACCAGGTTTGGCACTAGCCAAATGGCAAAGAAGAAGAAGCTTATAATATTTCCACTGCTGGGACACAGGTGTCCCCTTAGTAATAGCCCTTACATGGGCCATTATCTACTACACAGACCTAGTATGGTTTGTCTGGTTAGACATGCCAGTTGAAATGTTACATAAAACAACATTGTTATGTTTGGTAGTAGGCTCAAAAGAAACCACCCTTGACCAGTCCTCCCGTAAGTTGGAAGTCAGTGGTACATAAAATACAACTATAATGACAACTTCCTCCTTTTTTTTTAAGTTAGTTAAAAATGAAGGTTAATAATAATAATAATAATTTATTGATATTCAGACAACGTGATCCATTGTGTTAGTAATTAATAAAACAACTTATATCTAGTGTTAGTAGTTAAAATCTAACAGAAAACACAGACTTAATAGTATTGTGAAAAGGACATCCCCAAACTAATGTTCAGTGATTGTCCTTCTCACAAAACTTTTAATGATCGGAGAGTCGACACTCTCCGCCACAGTTTTTAGGATACTGTTGCCACTCGCTCGCAACCTTGACAACAACGACGCAGTTTTCTTGCGAATGACGGCGTGGAAGCCGTCAGTTCGGTTTTGCGCAAACATAGTCGAAGCACTGCACCATCGCGGCAGTCCCAACAGCATCCTAAAAATGTTGTTATATTGTACGCGTAGGTCATCCAACGTTCTTTTGGTGTAGTTGATCCAAAGATTCCCCGTGTAGAAGCACTGGCAACATGCCTTAAACAGTGTTATTTTCACTAACGTGCTACACCGGGCGAATCTTCGGGCCAACATGTTACCTCGGACCGCCAGAGCCCTACGCTCCCTTTCAATATCAACATTGTCCTTAAGGTCGTCAGCGAGAAAATGCCCAAGATATTTAAATGTTGTTACTCTTTTGATATTTAAGCCGTTCAGGGTAATGTTAGGTATAGTATCAGGGCATTCACTGCCGGCCTTAAAGACAATGTATTCACACTTCTTAATATTATAGATAAGTCCGTGCGAGGCAGCATACGTCTGACAAACCCGCAGCATTTTATTTATGGCACCTGCCGTCGGCGCCAGCAACGCCATGTCATCAGCGTAGCTGATACTATTGATTTTTACACCATGGACGCTACATCCCACCCGCATATTGCTGAGGTCCACGATAAGGCCATCGATATACGCGTTAAAAAGCCTTGGAGATGTCAGACCACCCTGCCTCACACCGCACTCCAACCTGTATGGATCAGAGAGTGCATTGGACCACTTTACAACATTCTGTTGATTCCCATACCAGTACTGTAGAATCCTGAGCACTCCTGCCGATACACCCCTGTCCTCAAGCTCCCTCCAGAGTATATCATAATTTACTAGATCAAAAGCTCTGGAAAGATCCAGAAAACAGGCGTACACCGGCGTTCTACGATCAGTGTAATACTGGACGGTATGTTTAAGACTTACTATGGCGCTTTCCGTTGACAGTCCAGGTTGAAACCCGAACTGTGAGTCATGCACGGATAGCCACTCTTTTAAGCTCGAATCAATCATACCGTCCAGCAATTTTGCCATTGTGGTTGCGAGAGATATAGGTCGATAGTTTGACTTATCGGATATGTCGCCCGTCCTATTCTTTATTATGGGAACCACCAGTGTTTTTATCAGTTCAGCAGGTAAGTAAGAGTGGCTAAGGCACATAGTATAAAATACCGACAAAACTCTTGGTAGATGCATCCCAGCAAACTTGAAATGCTCAATACTGAGCCCGTATTAGTATTAAGAATGCGTATTATATTACAAATCTACATTTAAAACGAAGATAAGGGTGATGTTGCACGCGAGAGGGAGAGAACCTCTCGTCCCAGCCGCCGCGGGAGGCGCTCCGGGCGTCGGGGGTCCCGCGATGACCTCCGGCCACCGTAGACGCGGGCCTGTGGACGGTGAGTGATGGGCTAACTCGCCGTCCGTCCGTCTCACGACGAAAACAGGCCGTGTCGACGGCGCGTTCGTGTTCCACGCGCGCCTCAAAGAGATGTCAGCAACATGGGAGGGGCCCGAAAGGGCCGACGCCTGTCGGGGCCGCGGGTAGTCCTCTGGTTATCGCGGCCTCGACATAGAGGGCGAAGAAGGAACATGGGTGGTTTTTAGGCAGTAGAAGTCTGACACTCCCTTTCGCTCTGCCCAAGAGCGGGAGGGGTTATTCGATGATTTTACACCCACCAAAAAAAAAAAAAAAAAAAGGGTGATGTTGCATTCTAAAATGCAATCACTTACTGCACCTTTGATAAAAAAATTGATAAGCCTCTTAAAATAGTTTCAGTTATATCTTCTCTTGTTTGATGCAATTTTATGAAATGGCGTATTTTATGTGATGTGTTTTAGGCAGTTTTCGTCCTTAATCACCACATAACCACATTTCCAGGACGATTATTCAAGTCTTCTGTTGCATCTTTTTCAATGAAAATGTCAATGTTCTTAGCCAGTACTAACTGTGTTGTGGTGGTCAGATAAACAGTCACTCCATTTAAAATACTGGTATTCAGCTACATCCGGATTGGAAACCAAAGGCGATAAAGCTAGGCAAATGATGTTAATTTTCTTACCCAGTGATCCCTGATGCTTCTTCACTAGCCTTTAATTTGGATGTCCATGCGAAAGGTTTTGGTGACATCAGCCTTAACTTAGTTTTTAAAGCCCAATCAATTGGTAAATGTTTGTATTTCTTCTCTGGGATCTGAAAATGAATTATTTACATACAAAGAAATAAATTGGGTATTTTTACTTGTTTTATAAAGCCTTACAATTTTTCCTTCCTTGAAAGGCCTGTTAAAATAAAGATAATATTTTCCAGTTGAACCGAGAAGGTGGTTGTCTGCTCAACTGTATTACCCTGTGGGTGCCTCGAGTGTAAGGCCTCCAGCTAGGTCATAAAACTTACAAACTAAACAACTACAAGCTAAGGGCACCCCCTGTGGGGTATGTACGAGCCTAGGCATAGGGCATAGCTGAGGGAGGACAGCTAGGTGACAGGCTGGATCTGAGTGGTACAATAAAAGACCGAGTGTAGCAATATTCTTATTTATACTTACAGGTTCTACAGAATGTTCAGCAGTGAACTTTTGTAAGAGGTTGGAGAATGTGGATAGTTTCTCAGTATCCAATTCCTTAGCTGGTTTCTCAACCTTGGCTGGCCGATTCAGTAAGGCGTCCAGAGTCCTATCATTTGACTCATCTAGTTGCTCTTCTAGTTTTGGCTTTTTATTTTGTTGTGGTTTGTTTCTAGAATTATGAAGTAATGTTAAAGGTATTGTTACATAATTTAGTATGACATAGGGTTAGGCAGGAGAACAAAAAAAGGAAGGAAAGAAGTTAGGCAAATGCTCCTTAACCTAGAAAGCCGTTAAGTGCAAAAAGTAGTTTCCAAAATAATGGCAAAAAACGTGCGAATCATTGTTTCTAAAAAGTCAGATAACTTATTAGTAGTTAAGTAATAGACCAAAAATAATTGTCAAATTAGACAGATAACATGTATTTTGTGAAGAAGAGTGGGTTAGACGCTTTCAAGAGCTGGAATCATCATAAATTTTAATAATAAACGGCCCAAAAAGTTTTATATCTCTGGAACTATTCATATTCTAGAAATGTTTTATAGACAGAAAGATAAGCTCTATCAATATCAGCTTTCTAGTAATAGGACAGTCGAAATATTAGTGAAACATCTTTTTTTTTAACTCAGTAAATTATGTAATAGGCTTGCCTCCTATATAATGGATTTCAAAAACATAACTGGCGAAATGTGGGAAGATTAGGAACCCGTCAGGGCTGCGGGATGTTGTAAGAGAAACCGCGACCTTGACATATAGGGCTAAGAAGGAACATGGGTGGTTTTTAGTCAGTAGAAGTCTGACACTCTCTTTCGCTCTGCCCAAGAGCGGGAGGGGTTATTTGATGATTTCCCAGCCCAAAAAGAAAAAAAAAGATTACGAACACCTCTGTCTGCCTAGCATTTTGGGCATTACAGGCATGATGCTTTGTGTTATGCTGTGTTAATATGCTATCTGGATAACTCTTTAGCTGTTGAGTTAAAGAAGTAGTCTGAGAATTGTATAATTTAAGAACGTGGCATAGGACTATAAAAACCTGCTAAATCTTTTAAAAAAACTCACTTTGAAAATGGATTTTTCCTTTTATCTCCTTCAAGTATTCTTGAGAAATCTAAATCAACATGTTTATGGCTGCTTGATGCTTCTACAACAGGTTGAGAAGGTTGTTTCATGCGTTCCTGTAAACAAATCATTTTATAAGAAAATTTGAATACCACGGTTGCTTGGTTGTGACATAATACAGGTTTCAGTTATCTTTAGGAAACCTGTATCATGGGGTAAGCTTAAAAACTTATGAGCAACATCTAGGCCCTCTAGAATTTTAGGGTTACCTCTATGCAACTGGTTGTTGCATCACCTGTTGCATGATTTTTCTAACTAGTTGTAGTGTATTATTTGGAGACATTGCAGCAATAACTGGATCTTGCCCATTTATGAATAATATGTCGCTGTTGGCAGTGGTTGTTGCCAATAGGCAAGACATGTTCTACATATTTTCTATTATATTTAGGTTACTACCCAATGCATAAATTATTAGGTCAGTGCCATGTTTTTATGTGTATTGGTTGTGATTATGCTACTAAGCTTATTTTAAGGAATGCTCACCCTTTCTAAGTGCTTTCAGACAAGTTAAATTGCGTATGTATTGTGATTTGTTTTTATTACGCGATGGTGACTTTAGCGTGTTGACTCAAGCTAAGAATAAACTTCAAATAATTATTACTATTTTACTAATTTAATTAATTTTAACCGTTTAATTACCTGTAATGCTTTTTTTCGCTTTTTAAGTTTGTGCAGCTGCATAACTTCGTTTGGCCTCTTCCATGGCGAGGGGGGTTCCATTATTTCAGAAAATAAATAATATAGGCTCGAAATATAGCGTAATTCTCACTTCATTTGCTTAAAGAACTTTTCAATAAAATTATCGAAACATTTTCTGTTTACAAACTAAACACCTGGTAAAACGTACAACCGGCATCAATCAATCAAAATCAAACACTGCGCAAGTGCGCACTGCGTAGTCCAAAACTGCCAACTTAAAAATCAAAAAATTCGTTGACAACAATGGGTTGCGTTCCACTTCACAATGGAAATTGGTCAATATTTTAAACAATTAAGCCTGGAATACACATGCTACTAAAAAAGCATGCTTGTTTTGTTTGCTCATTTCTAGCATACTTTCTGAGTGTGTACATTTGCTCTAAAGCACAGACCTCAAAAACATACTTGTTACGAGCGTATCCACTATAACGTCCTGGCGGCAATGGCGACGATTTCCTCTTCTTTTTAGCATGTCTGAGTGACGTTATCTAAAGCCGCTTCCCCACTCGTGGTAACTCCACGGGGCCGAGTCGGTCTAACAAGGCGCAAACAGACGTTTAGTGGCTTCCCCACTTGGGCCGCAAGCCCTCTGAGGCCGAGCCGTGCGGCGTAACAGGAACGATTCGGGTGACATTAGTGGAGATGCCGCTGCACAGTTTTTATTTATTTATTTATTTAAACTTTATGCACAATAGTGATACATAGGCGGACTTAAACGGATACACTGAAAGCAAACACAAAGAAGGTGACAGCACGAACAGTGAAACCAAAGAGTATAAAAAAGACGTTTGTATGCTTCGTCGACACACTAACGTCGACATACTAAGCGACAGCTGCTCGAAACTAGCATGCTTTGGTACCACTACGTAGCATGTGTATTCCAGGCTCTATCATCGAGTTACACGAAATATAACTGCATGATTGTATTCAGTGCCATTATCCCAACGATAAATACATATTATACTCTGTCGAATAAGGGATAATACGCGCGTTGTTGCGATAGAGCTAAATTGTCAGAAATATGATAAAAATAAGTACACTACAAAAAACTGTCAAATTTTCACAATCAACCTTTTTTTTTTGGCGGGTGGAAAATCATCGAATAAATCCTCCCGCTCTTGGGCAGAGCGAAAGGGAGTGTCAGACTTCTACTGACTAAAAACCACCCATGTTCCTTCTTAGCCCTCTATGTCGAGGCCGCGATAACTAGTGTACAACCCGCGGCCTTCCCAATCAACCTTAAGCCTAATGCTGTAGCGATAAAATTGGAAATACAGACATAATTACATACACGCCAAACACATTACACTCCTTTTGGGCTTCGCCGCAGTCGGGTAAAAAGGGCAGGAAGATGATGTTACCTACTATATCTATTTATTTTATATAAAATCGATACTTATCTTAATTTAATCAAGCATTAATTTAAATTAAACGCCACATTTTGTAGAAACTGCTTTGTGGATTATAGTAGTATTTCCTTGGGTGTATAAGTCTAATTAGAATTACATGTAAACGCCTACGCTCTATCTAACGAGCATTCGAGAAGATTAAAATGCGTTGACCCATGAAATCTCAGCGCGGGTTTTGCCGACACGTTCCCGCGTCGACCGGCAGCTTTGCCGCACGTATTTACAGCGACCGGCAGTCACATGCTGCACGCTTACGATACAACATCGCGATCACTGGCATCATGGCATATCTTGCTAGTGCCTAGGAAAGAATGAATTAAAAAAAAAGAAAAAGAGCGTGAAAATGATTTTTCTATTCGACACGAATTTAAATTTCAAAACTTTGAGGTCTAAAATAAAAAGTATTATTTCTTGGAAATAAAGTTTCTTTGAAAGTATTAACTTTATTAAAATGAAGTTAACATCACTAATTTGCGACAGTTTTGATCATGTGAAGAGGCGTATTTATTTGGTGAGTTACAAAAACTTTTTATTACTTTTCTAATTCCTTCAAGCATCCGGTGATCTACAAAAATACCTTGTCTTACTTAATACCTAACTTTGAATATTTTTGCCGCCGGTGACTCTCCCAAGTCACACGGTGCGAACGGGTTATTTCGCGAAATTCCGAGAATTATCATGATATCGCATTCACGTTTAAAACCATCTTAATATTTACATTATAATAGATTACTTCATTTGTTTGTCTTCCTATGAACATGCACGTTACAAAGAGGCAATGTAAAGGGTGCGATTTGAAGGAATCGAAATTCATCTTTTTTACTAATTTATGGTGGCAGGCTGCAGAGTCAAGGTTAAGCCTTTCGCAACTTTGACTTGGAATAATATTCTTTTGAAAAGTTTTTAAGAGTTTATTACATTAAAAAGAATAGACATATCGTTGTAACTATTTTATGTCATAACCATCCTACCTAAGTATCACCAACTTCTATTTAAACTATGGCATGCTAATTATTTCAAGAATACGGGACAGAAGCGTGCAGGACATATCAAAGTATTTGGGTCAGGCGGTAAAGTACAAACTCTTGCAGTTTGTTAGCCTCGCTCGCGTGGCCGTAAACTTGCTGAAAAAAAAAAAAACGAAAAAGAGTTCAGTCGAATGCAAATCTTCCTATAGTTCCTACTATCACTTACTTAGATACTCGTGGAATTACTTTTGTATTTATCTGAATGAAAATATATAAATTAATATTTATTTTTACCATGCAAGAATAAACAATATGTTCTGTTCAGGGCCTAGTTCACATAGACTCATATATACCCTTTGTCTGAGGTGTGCGCATTAAGTTGATTAAACAAAGCTTCAAATATTATGCTTTTAGGACAGACCGTACATTTACTGTAGGACATAATATTTATTCTGTATAATTAAGGATGGGTTATTTATTATGTCGGATGGTGTGACGATTTAGACTGATTTCGGTCCTGACTGATTGACAGGAGAGGGCGAAATAAAAAGAGGATTGGAAAGGTATGGAGGATCCCGTAATTAATAGACGAAGTATTAAATTAGATTTGAATCTATTATTTATCGGTATTACCGTTTCATCATCTTATGTCACGTAGACCTCATTCGGCTTCCTGTAACGAAAGTACGAAACCCATTTTTTTCATAGATTGGATTTCCCCATCCTTAAATGTCTTGTGGACTTACTCTTTTTAAATATATAGAAGTAGATTCATCAAACATAAAGGGTGTAAAAGTACACTTAACGCAAACACAAAAAAAAAATACAAAAAAATATCGCAGTGGTGCGATACCACCACTGCGATATTTTTTTGTTCTAGAAATACTAGTTTTTCAGGTTATAACTTTACTTAAATTACCTCCATGACCCTTTTACTATTCAAAGCATCCACTAGCACAATGTTTTAAGAATGCTACATTGAGTTTTACCGTAAAATGAGGGTTTTGACCCAAAAAAAAAAACGTAGACCTCATTCGGCTTCCTGTAACAAAACCTATTTTTTTCATATTAGATTGGATTTCCCCTTCGTCCCTTATTGTCTTGTGGACTTACTCATCCATAAACAAAATCAAAGCTAGACAAATGGGAACAAGCTATAGGAATATGAAACTTTTTAAGTATATAAGTAGAAGCAGATTCACCTGACATTCATAATAACACGCCTGTAACCCCCGAAGGGTTAGGCAGAGGTGTACCTCTATATATATATATAATAGGACACACACATTTCGCCAGTTATAAGTCCCATGTAATAGGGGGCGATCCTGTTGCCATAAACCGGTCTTGAAAATTTCCTGATGCAAAAACACAATACTAATTTGTCTGACCCGGAAATGGAACGCAGGACTTCGGGGCTCACCAGTCGCGCTTGCGACCACCAAACCAGCGAGGCAGCTTTGAATTTATTTCGAAAAATCACAGCAGGCGTTTTACTGAAATATTTTGTAAATGAATTAATTTAAGCTTAAACAATGCAAGTAACGTGCCATGAGAGCCATAAACCGTGTGAGTAAATCCAATAAAAATGATTTATTCGCTTTAGTTATCAGCTGTAACCACCCGAGTACGATCAATCATGCAGTTATGATCATTGCTGCATTTGCATTTATCCATAGGTCCGTTATTAAATTAAATCTGATTCCCATTAATTCAGCTTTATGAACTTCTGTCTGTACTTCTGATTATGCATGAAGTGGAAATGATCTTCGTTAATTAATCTCGATGATAATTTAATTGAAAGGTTTAATTAGTTTCAACTAGGTATCAATCAACAAGCGTTCAATGAAGAATTCAGAATCTGAAGATCGTCGAAAGTCTCATAGCTTACTCAATGTAAGAACAAAAATTAGGAATGCCTTGCTGATATTCTAAAGGACCATGAAGTGTTTTATTCTGATTGTACTGTGGCTGATAAACTGATCATGGGCTAGCCTAAAGCGCCCTTGATAAACGTTGAAGTCTACTATACAAAAATAACGTAATTTAAATCAGAAGCCTTTCTCCTCTGTTAGATGATATATCTATTTTCAGCATTATCAGCAGGCCTACGGTATAGCTACTAAAATTACGTTCCATTGACCTTTAGCTAAAATTAGGTAACGTTTATTAAAACGACAATGTGTGTAAATAATGCTTTGTCATCTGCATGCCAAAATTGCTAACGTCTACGCCTATTTCAGCAAATTCTTCATAATTAAGTAAGTATACAATAAAGTTTGTTTTACCTGAATTTTATGTCTAGATAGAATAGAATAACCAGACTTAAAATGATTGATAGTTACTTTAGTCGTAGTGGAAACGTAATGGTTACTAACAGTCGCATATCAGCAGATTGTTCAAGGTAAGGATCCACTTATGCCTAAGAGTCTCCTCTTTGCCGTACCTCATGAAAATTGAAGTCACATGAAATTAGAACGACTTAAGCTTCTGTGTTATTTGCAGTAAGTATGCATACTCTTAAAGTGGATTTCTTTAAGGATCCAATTGGAGGGTATAGCATCTGAAAATAGCAAATAATTGATATCTAAATTAAACCAAATAACAAACAGAAAAGTCAATGAATAAATTGACTGTCAATTTAGGCTCGTCGTGATTTTAAATGTAGCTAGACTTTGATTTGCTGCAGTGCGCAGTATCTCTTTTAGAGACAATATTGATTTGATAACAATAACAAGGCAAAAAGTTTGAACAAAGGCAAATTTTCAGAGTAAACGCTTTTTTGTCTCAAGGAGTTCATTTTCAATTTTTGTTTTTATCCTTACCTATAACGCAATTTTAATTACAAATGCTGTCAGAGAAGCCGGATATTAGTTGGCGTACCTGAAGGAAACGCAGTCGTAGATTCTATTGGGGACACGATTCTCATTTCCCTTATCATGCTATGTCCTTTCACTTCTTCAAGCCCTTAACTTGAGAGGAAGCTCTTACGTTTGCATTAAGACATTAACATGTCTTCGATGAAGATTTCTCACATAGAATCTTGTCTCTTCTTATTGTCAATATGGCTAGATCTATCAAGGATTTATTTATTTTCTCACTCGTCTCGATGATTTAGTAGGTCACTTTGTTATAGTGTCAACGCCATTCTTAAAAAATGGCTCTAGGAACCAAAGCAGGCGAAAGTTCTTCGTAGAGTATAATTATGTGATAGATAGATAGACTAGCGTTTTAAGTTGTATTATGAATGACTTTGTGAAGTCTATAAATATGGGACTATGGATATCATGCATGGGATTGGAGTTGGTTCATAAGAATAACCCATTGTTAACCAGACCTTGCATCTTGACCTAGAATTATGGATGACGATCTATTCGATTCGTTACCTTGCTCATTATAAAGGGAAATCCGGTCGATAATTCGATTTTCGAATTATGAGACGTAACTCCATCCTTTTGCTTATTTCTACCTGTTTTAACGAGTGACAGTCAAATTTCTCTAATAAATAAAATAGGATATTTCACCAAAAAAAATTATCGTCTGTTAGATTATCGAAAAATATTGAATACGCGTGTTTTTTGTTTTATCAAATTAATATAAATTGACGAAAATAAAACGTGTCAAAAATCATGAGTGGGGGCTTTTGACGTCACTTTATTGGTAAAAAGAACTAACCTTGTGACGTCACACGACTTGACACGACTTTTCGAAGCACTGTATCGTCTTCATCTTTTGTTTACGTGAAAAAAGAAAAAAATACGTGTCCATTATTTTTTGACGGACTAGTTTTTTTGGTGAAATACCCTATTTTATTTATTAGAGAACCCATACAAACATTTTAAATATTTCGGCTTTCATCACTAAAATAATTGTAACATCTTCATTTATTGGCGATGTAATAACATTCAGATATTTTTGAAAAATTTTCAGAACCTTTTTTTTTTTGGAAAACAGATGGTGTTAAGATGTACAATTGAAATTCAATTTGAGACACTTTAAATGTAGGTAAGGGCTATAATCCATGTGGAGCACACAGTGGAGGTGTGCCCCGCTTGGGCGGAGCCCCGCCGTGTTCTCGTAGCGGCGATCGGCGGTGGCGACCTCTCGCGCCCGGCCCTGGTGCAAGCCATGGTCCGGGACGAGGAGGAATGGGACGCCGTCGCCTCCTTCTGCGAAGCAGTGATGCTGGCGAAGGAGGTGGCGGAACGCGAGAGGGAGAGAACCTCTCGTCCCAGCCGCCGCGGGAGGCGCTCCGGGCGTCGGGGGTCCCGCGATGACCTCCGGCCACCGTAGATGCGGGCCTGTGGACGGTGAGAGTGTGGGCTAACTCGCCGTCCGTCCGTCTCACGACGAAAACAGGCCGTGTCGACGGCGCGTTCGTGTTCCACGCGCGCCTCAAAGAGATGTCAGCAACATGGGAGGAGCCCGAAAGGGCCGACGCCTGTCGGGGCCGCAGGTAGTCCACTGGTTATCGCGGCCTCGACATAGAGGGCGAAGAAGGAACATGGGTGGTTTTTAGTCTGTAGAAGTCTGACACTCCCTTTCGCTCTGCCCAAGAGCGGGAGGGGTTATTCGATGATTTTACACCCACCAAAAAAAAGGGCTATAATCCATCACGCGTGCCCAGTGCGGCTTGGTAGATGTCACATGTCTTCGAATTTTTTTGTTCTAAGACATTACGTTTTCCTCACGATGTTTTCCTTCACCGTTTTGAGAGCAGTGGTGATGAAATTAATTACTTACACAAAGTAATGCGCCTGCCTGGGTTCGAACCCATGACTTACTGTTCGTAAATCGGGGCCGCAACCACTGGGCATGACTAGGTTTTGACTTTTTGTGTCTGGTGTCTACGAATTAATAGGAATATGAGTCGTCAAACTGTAATACTCTCTCTATACTCATGAATTACTACTCAAAATAACATATTGTTGCTACAGCTCTATTTCTTGACACTGACTAAAAATAAAACAAAATGTTGCGAGGATAAATTTGCCTGCATCATCCTACTTATAATAGCAAGTCCAGTCATAAGTTGAATGGTAACTCTGTCGGTATTTCCTTCATCTACTAGTCGGGTCCATCAAATCACATCTTTAGTGAGGCAAGATATGGCTATTGTTACAACAGCCTGCTCACAGCGTGCCACCCTAGCCAGCCAATGACAGCTAACCATAACCATGCCACTCTAGCAAACCATAGCCTTGCCACTCTAGCATACCATAGCCATGCCACTCTAGCATACCATAGCCATGCCACTCTAGCCAGCCAATGACGGGCAACGACTCGCGAGCCAATCACAGTCAAGCGAAGACACCGCCATAACTACCGGATGCCTCCGGTGGGGATATCAGTCTATATAATGCCCTGTAAGCTCAGTTTCGAGGTCTTGTCGCGCTCGATTGTGAAACCTGTAAGTCGAGACTCTGTCCAAATAAAATAATGAATCAGTTCCTGTCTATTTTTTACCACTGTCGTTACAGTCAGAAGTGGTATCGAATAAAAAAAAAACCTACGATAAAACGACGCTCTGCTACTTAAAAGTCAACGGTCACCTACTGTGGAGGACGAGGTCTGAAAATTCAAACGAAGAACGTTGATGCACACCGCCTGCAAGGAAAATATTGTCTCCCATCCCAGTATCACAGGGCACAAATTGAAAAAGCAGGCCACAATCTGGATGGAACACGAAGCGCCTACCCTCGGTATCGCATTGGTCATTCCATAATTTGACCTTGAAAACGGAGACTGCGGCCAGTAACCACCTGTGAGACACTTTGAGTTACAAGAAGTATCCATCTCTCTGCCAGCAACGGTTCTACGGTAAATTAAGACTACCTAAAGATTGTCAACAGCAACCAAGGACATGGAAGGAAGGAACCGACCTACTTCACGCTGAGAGCTGCCAGGAACCATGCATAAATAACAAGGTCAGTAAACATGCCAATATTTGCCAAATTAGCCAAATGCCATTAGCCAAATATATAAGCCAAATGTGTTTTACCATGGAGTGCCCCATGAGTTGATAATTATGCGAATCGTAGACAAAATAATTTGGTAAGCCCGATATGTAAATCTAATCATAGTCAGATAATCTGTATAATATTATCCCGGTACAAAAAAATGTTTTACGAGTAGGTACTAGTTGTGTACTAAAGAGTTGAGAACTTAAAATGTACATAATTATTTAGTTCAAGTGCGCATTAGATTATCCAACAATAACAATTCCAAAGTAAATCATGTAGATCAGATACTTATAAATAGCTACAATAATTTTATTAAACTATTATCAGAGATATAGATAGCATTCCTTGGCGATCTCTTGCTACCGCCAGCCGATATTCAAACAGTTTTAGACTTATTGGATATAGTTCTTGACAAATTGAAAACGAGGAACTTAAAATTAAATATGAGGAACTGCAAATTTTTACATATTTCATAATTAGGGTATAAAACATCATGACGCGATCCAATTCAACCAGGTGAATTTAAGTTGATCGTCTTAATTTCTCATCCCGAGTAATGTAAACGAAGTGCGTCAGTTTATTCTATCTAGTTCTATCTAGTTACTAAAGAAAGTCCATTAATAACTTAGCAATAATAGCTCGCCCGTTTATCAAACTTACAAAAAAAAAGTACGATGTGGGTATGAGACAAGTCACATAAATCTTGTTATGGAAAAAAAAAATTTATAGGTCGGTATTAGTGATTATGTAGGTACGATCCTAGTTTTCCAACAGAAATTCACACGTATTGCAGGTATTGCACGTATCTTTTATAAAATAAATTGACGGTAGTTTGCGCCCTGTCTTTTAGTTTAGTCGCGTTACAAGTCAGATAGAGTGTTTATCATGATTTTGGGCTTGAATCCCTTGCGGTGATAAAATTGTTGCTAAGATTTCGTATTATGACGTGTTATGTGAAATGTAATGTAATTCGGACTGTACTGCAGTACGCGATACAATGACTAATCATGATCTTATGCCATGTATTGCCCGATATTACTTTTCACTATGGTGACCGATGAGCCAAAGCCCAAGCAAGCTAAAACGAAAAGCCAAAGTCAAAGTCTATGCCTATCTTAGGAAAGCAGATCGTTCGATATAATATGCCGTTTATTGTGTACCATTTAGACGTGAACGATTTGTTCAGTACTGTGCAATGACAAGATGAAAAGCCGAAAAGTAGTATTGTTTTACTGCGAAGTGGGTGTACAGATACCTATAGTGAGTAATTGTGTAATCGTTGATGGTAGGCTATAACGTAAACAAACCTTTACGGTACCAGATTAGTTGTGTGAGTTGTGTCAAACTTCGCGCGATGGAAAATATTACAAAATGCATCATGACAATAACAAGGAGTAAAACGAAGTTCTGAATTTTATAAATATCAACAAAATTTCTGATTTCCAAAAATAACCCGATTTATAAGTAAATATTATTATGTGACGTCATGTTTACATTGTGCGTACTGTAAAGGGGATAATGTAGGAAAGAGGGTTAACGACATCCAATTCTAAATCTAACTTAGCTCTGATAATACATGACAGTACCTAGCAAGCTAAATTTTAATTTTAAAATGGTGGTAAAACTGATGTCCTGAAACGAGGCTGCGCCTGTGGGTATCTTGGGGGCCAGAGTTGCATTAACTTAACATTAGTACTTAATAGCTTTAAACACATAAAGTTATATTGGAAAAATAGAAAAACGTATTCTTGTGTAGTGTGTTAGTGTGTATAAGTAATTAAGTTTTGCCATCGACACGCTAAGAATTATGTGTGTGAGTATGTACATGTATGTGTGCGTGCGTCTTAATGGTATGATGTAATTAACTTAAATTGTTTCTTCCGTTTTTTCAAACGATAGTTTGGCAAAACAGTTTATTTATATTTTCTTACATGAAAAATGTTTCATGTTTTTAATGTCGCAGATAATATGGAGTTCTTATAATACTGTTAATATTACAACCGGGTACCTATAAGCCTTACGATTTATCCCAGATCGGGTTGCTTCAGGCAACCAGGGCAATCTAGGCGCGGTAGGGTTATCTCAGAAATGGGACGTAACTAAGATACAAGGTGAAAAATGATAATTCAAATTCAAACTCTTTAATTCAGACAAGTGTCCATAGTGTTAGTAACAACAAATTAACTTAACGACTAGGGTTAGTAAACTTAGTGATAAGGCAAAAGAAAAAAAAAAAGGAAAGGAAATAATTATGTTAATAGTGTGATTTACAAAAAAAAAAAACTATGATTATGTAACTTTGGCGCCAGGCGATGACTACTGGCGGCAACAAGGTTTAATGCTTTTAACATCACGCATGTAATACCCAATGGGTTAGGCAGAGGTACTTATACTCATGAGTACACACACATTTCGCCAGTAAATTGAAATGAATTAAAAAGTGTTTATTCATGGTTACATCCGAGTTACATGGTATATTACTTCTGTCATACTGTAAAACAGTTATATTTAATTTAAATGTAACAAATTGTTGGTACGTTTCCATCAATAACAACGTCACTTTTACCTATAACTAAACACATTTATTGAACACAAAAGTTGACTATAACGTAATGCTATAACATTTAAGTTGCGTTAAAACACTTTAATTAATAGCGGTGAAGCCGAAAACATAAGCTAGTATGACATAAATATATACTTATACAACAATAAATAATCATAAATGGAATCTACACATCTCTTGTAATGAGGTTTTTACATAGGTGTTAAAAACAAACTTTCCTAATTTATTTTAAAAGACATTTTCGTGGTACAGCTATTTTCTAAATCGTAAGGTACGTCGTTAAAAATTGTTGGTACTAAGCATTTCCTACATCTTTGTCCATAATAATTAGTACAAGTGGGTACCTATTACAAATTTTCTTATGCATTTATTCCTTTTCCTTCAGCTTAAAGTTCCATGCTATAGGGGGCGAGCCAGGTTAACTCTTGTTTGTTAGAGGATTTGTTTTCTGGCCATATTATGTGATATTGAGGAGTTAGGTAATGATTGACGTAAACTAAGAAGTATGAAAGGTCATATTATATGATACAACGGGTTTACAGGTTTAGTATCCGCTGTCACATATCGTAGCAGTGCTTTTGTCTGATAGCACCAGTAGTGTGAACGAATAATTGAAAACCGAAGGTTTCATAAATCTCCTGAGAGGTCTATTGCCCCATTTTAACTTGGTTTTTCTGAGCTGACTTGTAATCACTGTTTTCTTGTTTCCATTGCGGGAGCAATTGTTCCAGGACGGCCGAATGTTACAACAGCCTGCTCACAGCGTGCCACCCTAGCCAGCCAATGACAGCTAACCATAACCATGCCACTCTAGCAAACCATAGCCTTGCCACTCTAGCATACCATAGCCATGCCACTCTAGCATACCATAGCCATGCCACTCTAGCCAGCCAATGACGGGCAACGACTCGCGAGCCAATCACAGTCAAGCGAAGACACCGCCATAACTACCGGATGCCTCCGGTGGGGATATCAGTCTATATAATGCCCTGTAAGCTCAGTTTCGAGGTCTTGTCGCGCTCGATTGTGAAACCTGTAAGTCGAGACTCTGTCCAAATAAAATAATGAATCAGTTCCTGTCTATTTTTTACCACTGTCGTTACACTATTCATTAATTAATAGGCCTATTGACTATGTCAAAATCTGCGAGGACATTCTCCTGCCCTTATCCCAATTTAGTTGCAGTCGGCGCAGCATGTGTCTGTCTTTTTGTCTTCTTTCATACTACTCTTTCTCCACTTGTGAGCTCAGTATTCTTGTTTTCTAGCCTTAACATCCTTCACACAGTCCTACCATCGTTTCTTTGGTTTTCCTCTACTCTTATTCAAATCTGCGCTGACATATTAAATTCAAATATGCGCTGACAAATTATATTCAAATCTGCGCTGACATATTACATTCAAATCTGCGCTGACAGTTTGTCGGATATTCCTAAACATGTGTTTCTGATATTTCTTAGCATTTCCTATTGCTATTAAATCTAAGCGTTCGTACATTTATTAAATCAATAATAAATGTCGTCTGTTCTGGCACGAGAACCGACTAATAAATCAAAATAACAATATGCCAAATATTCAACATTCTTAAAGCATTATGCTTACATGAAAGTAGGTACTAATGTAAGTACTTAAATCCATAGGGACGGTATGATTGATATCCATCAATTCCCATCACCCCATAAGATGGATTAATGCACTCAGGAGGAAAAACCCTTCATACGTGTAATGTAGGTACCTCTATAGTGTACCCTCGTCTCATCTACGGGATTTTGCATTTAATGGTGAATAAAATGAGCAAATTAACAGATAGCATTTAAATAATTTTGTTTTAAGTTTATTAATAGTATTGAGGGCAGTAAGAACGCGTTTAAATACATATTATCTTATTCTAATTACGTATATTATTCTAATTCCGAAAATTGAGATTTTCTACTTCTTGGCATCGGACTCCACCAAATAGAAGAGGAGAGGAGATGCGTAAGAGCTAGGTTGTATCCACCAAAGCTGTGCGTAGATGAATAAGGCGGCGCCGTTCACAGGACAGCGCTCACCGCACAAAGGTTACCGCACACCGCTCACCGAACGCCGCTCACGTCTCTTCTCATCTCCGCTGGACTAAACAATAGGGTAGTTAACAAAAAAAATCTAATTAGTCCCGAGTCCCAGTCAGATAGATTTTCAAAAAATATTGGACACATATTTTTACACGAGTGCCCCAAAAAAAGAGTTATGTTTTTAGCGTTGAAGACGATACAGTGCTTTGAAAACTCGTGTAACGTCATATTCTAAGACATTAGTATACCATTTCTTAGCGGTCAGTGACGTCACAAACCCCCACTCAAATCTTTTACGCTTTTTATCTTCGTCAATTTTTATTGATTTGATAAAACAAAAAATACGTATTCAATATTTTTCGATAATCTAACAGACGGACTAATTAGAATCATATTTTTTTTAGTCAGTAAACATCCCTATTACGAGACATCTCTTCTCCTTTCTCTGATCTACCGTTTCGGCTAAAGGCGACAACACACATCTCCGCTCCTCTCGCCTCCGCTTCGGTGGTCCTTAGAGTTTCTCTAGGTTTTTCTGAACTTCGTAACTAAATACTTAAAAGTGTCTTCGAGTAGGACAAGGACAGTAAAGTAGATTATGCTTTTTTAGTTAGGGTATGTTAACATGTTTTAGGACTCAACCGTGAGTAACGGATTACGGCATGCCCCATCTGCACATTAACAATGGCTAGTAATAAATTGCATTTTATTGCATGCACATTTATGTCATCTTCAAACGCCCATATTATAAATAGTCTACGTTTATACTGGTTTATTTCAGTGCGTCTGTTTATTTACTTTACAATTGGCTAGTTCATAATGGCTTGATCTGGCTTCTATTCAAGAGTAGGATACTAGGAGTTTTAGGATCAGCTTAGTTTAACTAGAAAGACTTAGTTTGACATTGTTTACTTTAAGTATGTTTTTTTTTTTTTGTCCAATACTTACTTGTTAAATATTTTATTTTATATTTTTTTTGTGTTTTTTATATTTTGACATTTAATAATGTAAAATGATTATTCAATATGATAAATATTTAAAATATTGATATTGTGAATGTGAGGACCATGTGGGTCTTTCTTAAATTTTAATTGTTGTGATTGTCTGGCAGTTTGAGTACTTTAAGTGACCCACCCAAATGTCCTTTCTTTGGTATTGTTCGTCGTGACGTTGAGCTCCTTGAGTTATAAGTCGAGCTCCACGATAACTGACAAATGCTTGCACTGACTGGACGGGTCCACTCAAATCTGTGTGGTGCTTTCTTCAAAAGACCATCTCAGACATTAATCTGCATGGTCTTCATGTGTGTATTAAACCTTATTGTTAACCCAAACGATTTTAAAAGATTAAAAGAGTAACCTTTGGAGTTTCTTGCCGGTTCTTCTCCTTAGGAATCGACCAATGCACCGAACCGTGCCCCTTTTTACCGACGTTTTATAAGTGCCCATGTAGGCCAATTTTTGCCCTTCCAATCTTTTAAAAATAGTAGTAAGGTCCTGTTAGCTAGTTTACGGTATGACCTTAGTTCCATCCATGGTGTACAGTTTTTACCTATCTCAAATCGTCATCATCATCATAATTTCAGCCAAAATACGTCCACTGCTGGACATACGCCTTTCCCATGTGTCGTCACATTGACCGGTCTCATGCGTCTCGCATCCAGCGGGTCCCCGTAACCTTCACCAGGTCATCGGTCCACCTAGTGGGAGGCCTTCCAACACAACGTCTTCCGGTTCGCGGTCGCCACTCCAGACCTTTTTTGGCTATCTCAAGTAGAGCTTTACTAATCGTACAAATCCTATTACCATCATCATAATTCTTTTGCCTTTATCCCAATCCATATGGAGTCGGCGCAGCATGGCTCCTTCTTCCATACTTCTCAATTATACTCGTCATCTCATCAGACACCCCATTTCTTGCCATTATTATAATCGTTTACACACAGTCGATCCATTTGTTTATTTCGTACAAATCCTATCATTTAACACAACACAAGCAACATAATATGATCAATGGTCTCAGTTTGGACGTTCGACATCGTTAATTAATGCAGGCCCACACTCGCTTCATGCTGTCATCGGCTCCATTCACTCGTTCAATGGAGGTAGGCACAACACGGCTGTCAAAGGCTGGCTATAGAAAGCCGTCTACGCAACGCCGCTGAATAGAGTCTGAAGTGGCTAGCTATACGTCCGTTTACACTTCCGACGCACGACCGACGCGCGACGTAAGCTGCAACGTTCAGTTTAATTATGCTCTTTTGCGTTTGCTCAAAATATTTCATATCAATTACAGATTTTCCTTTCTATCTTTATGTACATAAATTATAAAATAAATAAAAAAATGCCTAGAAATAACACAATTTATCATTGTCAAACAACACGTCTGCAAGACTAACGTGGACTGAATTGTCTAATTTATTTTTATGAGTTAGTAGATAATCGTATGTACTAAATATCATGACTTCCTTTTATGTATATCTCAACATCTAAATTAAAGAATGACCCTTTTTCCTGTATTGGATTCTACAAAACTTTTCGTCTCATTCTTGTCTTCTTATTCCTTTTTTTGCTTTGTTTCAGATATTATGGATCTCATTAGTTTTGTATCTTTTTTATGATACATTTATTTATTACAGTATCGGACAACAGTTTTATTACATAAGAAGGATATTAGGAGTAAGTGTCCAAATAATTTACAATGTACTTACGATGGTTACGATGCAACTACTATGTGAAAACAATGAAAACCCATCATATGTTTAAAAAAAAAGATGTTATTTCATAGACGCAGTTTTTTCTCACCTGCCAGTATTCCGCATACGGGCTCAAAAAAGGTTGAATAAAAATCGTCGGCGTGATTTTTTATTATTTTTCATTTTCAGTTAGGACTATGCATCTCTCGTGGAACGGCGACTGTTATTAATTTATGTTGCGCCCTGGTGTTACTTCCTTTATGCAAGAAGTTAAATCAATTGCTGTACAGGGTCTTATCAAGATTATGGCCAGGATTATTCTTTTTCTGGCTAGAAAAAGCGAAAAGTTTTCACATGACTGTTGCAATAACGCTATTAGTTTTTGCTGGTAAGTGTGCTTGTTATGCCTCCAATGTACTATTACTTAGATTTATAATTGTGATAGACTGATGTTTCACGTCTATGGGTTCATTACGAAGCAGAAACAGTCACGTTTTTCCATGAAACAGTAGTAAATAAAATAGTGCCCTGCTTTCCTAGGAACTCGGAATTTCAATGTAACTCAGTGGGTTTTTTTCTCACTAAATTGTGCGTGTTTACGTAACAAGGAATGTAATTAAAACAGTTTGCGTTGCTGAATCAAAGAGGGGTTTTTATAAACGTAGTCTGAAAATATGTTTAGTGAAATTAGGCATGCATAAAAAGTACAGATCGTTTATTTAATACTAAGAAAACAGTCAACGGTTCCAGGCAGCTGTGTTATTTAAAAATTGAACGACTGATGTATATACAAACTTCATGGAAACAGTTTGGATTCTTTTTCATATTTTGGTAGCTATTTCCAGCCAGTCTCTATCCAGGAACTGAAAAAATGAGGTTTTCGATGGGTTCCTTTTTTAAAATATTCACAAAGCGAATTGGAAATGGTGGAAGGCTCGTTAAAGCCCTCTGCGTATGTAGAGCACCATTAAGTTGTTGAGACGCAGGCTAATGGCTGCCAACACCACTGTTAGGATTTCTAGCTTTTGTTTGTATGCTAGACCGTGGGTTTTAGTGGGTTTTACCTGCCATTAAAGTACATTCGATTCCTCTAGGGTTCCTTTTTTATACGCCTCTGCTTTCGTGAAGTTCTTTATAAATTATAGATGGACCGTCTATCTTCAATGTGTCTATTTCCTATCTTGAATCTCAAGATACTTACGTTAATGTTACTTTAGGAACTCCAAAAGCTCCAAACCCACTTCAAAAACTCAACCTAACAAAAATACTTTATATACGAGTACAACCGCAAACATTGCAAATAATTTACTTCAAAACTTCCTTAACAATTTCCGTGGCAGGATTTACAACTGGCTTCGTAACACCTGCGACACCTACAAATAGTATAATACAGGTACCTACATTATTGTTTCCAGTTGTACATTCCATTTCCCACCTGCTAAACTTGTGGAATTTCTCCAGAGGCTACGACCAACAACACACCGAGATTAACTTCGCGAGGCACAGGAATGAGGTTAGTTTGACAAACTTTTGGCTATCCGTGGTTTAGACTTATGTAACCACTGTTCTGGTGGTTTGTGGGGAATTGTTCTGGTATACATGGTTGCGTAAGAGTTGTTAATGGCTATGTAGAGGAAGTTTGTGGAATTCTCGTGAGTGAGTAAAATTAGGATCGAATGGGGTGCTTGGTTCAAATTTCAGCAGTTTTTTTCTGTAAAAGCTTCTGTGTGATAATAGGTATTTGATGTGCGATTGTGAAGTCAGCAAGTATCTTTAGTCTATACAACTAAGTTTATTTAATCTTAAAACAAGAATGGCTTATTGGTTAATTAAACAAAAAAATTCAATCACAATGTATAGTAATATAGAGAAACATAATACCTATGTGTATTTTAGGATGAATTTATTCAAATCCAAGTTCTGTTTGATCAAAAGTGTAACGTGACTTGAGAATCAGAATGATTATATTGAAGATACAAGAGTGAGATATAATGATATGCAAAAACTTAGTTATTGCTAGGCAAAAATAAATAGATTTTACTTGATGTCTTTTATGAATATGAATCTGTATGAATTTCAAAAGCATCTATATCTTACGGCCAATAGGATTAGTGTCGATGTTAATACAGAAATTGCTAAGTCCTAAGGCATCGTAACAACCTTCGTTGTAAGTATAGTAAAGTCTTACGTAAGTCTTTAGAGAAATTAGTTTCATTTTACTTATTTTACAAAATATGGTAGGGAATCAGAATGTCGAACAAATAAATCTATTATTCTTGATGGAATTGCAGATAATTTAGACCGCCTAATGCCATTAATTTATATTCTACTGTCTATAGGTAGTATCCGTGCAATTAGCGACGAATAACTATTATGTGGCTAATTGCAGCCATGTTACCTAATTGTTAGGCATATAGCAAGTATTAGGAGCAAGTCAAAGCCAAAGCTTCGGGCTTCTTTTGGGTTGACTCATTTCATCATAGACTTCATCTCTGGCCCATTAAAAAAAACAGTACCCATGAGAGTTACAGTAGAAGTCTTTGTTGAACGACTTGGAAGTTAGATAGTATAAAATATGAAGAAGTTACGACGATCATTAATATGCCGTATTCAAATCTTAAAAGAAAAGAATCTTAGCTTAAAACATAGAAAAGATGACAACACTATTGATAAAATGTCTATAATCACCCAAAGATACCGAGAATGCATAAAACCTGCTGCTGGTTTTTCTAAAATTTTAAAGTTCTAATCCAAAAACTATATACCTATTTGGAGCTAAGATTTCCTATTCTTTTATTTTTTGTACGACCATTTCTCTCGAAGTTACGGCCTGTTGAAAATTGACCAAAAATTAGGTTTTTTTTTTATCCCTTAATTTTTTCCAGTAGTGTATTATATTCAGCTAACAACTCCAGACTGCTATCATTTTGACTGGCGACCATATCCATTACATCATCTACATCCTGTAGATCACAATAACAGTGACCCTAAGTTGTCTTTCGGTTAGTAACATGATTCTACTAATGATAAAGTCTTGATTTGACGTCCTTGAATTCCTCGGAAACAAATATTTGTATCTAGCTTAGATCATAATGTTTCGCTGAACAATTTTGCTGGAGGGTACCAAGATAGATGATGTATTTCTCTGAGACTTGTGGAGCTTATTTTTCCAGTTAGGGCGTTAGGTCACCGCGGTAGATTCTTGCATAATACAGTTGATGGGGTTGGAAATAGAAGCTTTTCCTGTACGCCTCTGTGCATTATAAATTTTAAAATTGACTGAGTTGCGCCAACATATTATGACAAACTATTGCCAAGTTGTTTTAAGTTTATGTTACTTAATAATCATTATTTGTGCTTAAGGGTTAATATTTTTTTTATTATTTCAGAATCCTCTATGCCTGCTTCTAAGTACGGCAGGTTTTACAGGCGTGTCTATGCTTATTATAACTCTATGCATGGGTGTAACGTCTATGAGAGTCGTTCGTAGGAGGGTCTATAATGCCTTCTGGTATACCCACCAGCTGTATTTATTATTCTTCGTGCTACTTATTATACATCCGTTGAGGTAAGACCATTGTTTTTATTAAAGGTAAAAATAAAATAGCGTGTTGAATATCGTTATCTAACTTTTATTAAGCTTTTCTTAGAAGCAAAATTTGATCTGTTTTGGTTTTCACAATAAGTATAAAAAGTTAAATGTCGTGCGTTATAGAATTTACAAAAAAAAAAAACAATGCATATATTCCAAAATATTGAATTTCGAGTTTCTATTTTACGACCTAACGTTACTTATTTATGACTCCGCTGACTGAAGTTAACGCAACAGCTGCACAAAATGCAAGAAACGCCATTCTTTAGGGCTTTTAGCACAATGCAACAAAGTTTAGGCTTAATGTACTCGAATGTAGGTATGCAACAAAGTTTAAGATTTAGGCTGTATTAATTAAAATAAGACAGAACGTGCCTAGAATGTTTAATGGAGAAGATACGATATAAGTAAGTGGCAGTCCTTACTTATAAGCTATGTAAAGTAGTCAGATTCATAGAAATATCTATGGTCAGTAATGATCTAATAGCTGCTAGCCTACCTACTACCTTCCTAGGTACCTACATTTTATTATTTTCTTAAAACCTTAGTCTCTACAGGACCATTGCGAATTCGAATTCTTCCACTCACAAAAAAATCGCATCATCAGCGCTTTATGCATCTAGCTTGTTTTATACAATCTCTAATCTAAGGTCCGAACCATGTCTAAAGACTTGAATTTGAATGACGGTTTAAAGCTTCAAAAGCAAAAGGTACAATGGTAATGCGGCAAGTTAACGAATGCGTGAGTCAGAAGAAAATAATGACTCATGTCGAAGCGTCTACTGTATTTAAATGTATGTAGCTTTGACCATATTTAGTTGCGAACTTACAGTATATTATATATTCTATAAATATGCCGCCAGCTGGGTTCGATTATATATTGCCTCTGATAAATTATGAGTAATAAAGTGCTTGCATTCGTTTGGCGAGGATTCTACGAAAGCTTCTGGTCGTATACGCTTTTACAAGAGGGTAGCAAGTACAGTAAGACATTTTATAAACTTTTTTGTTTCAGCGGTGTTCTAAAAGAAGAGGTCATAGGAACTGAAACTAGTCTGAATTATAGTCAAAAGGAGCAAACTCCGAAATTCGTACCCATTAGATCAACGGTAAGTGAATATAATATTATTAAAGTGTTTTATCTAAGTAGGTACGTAATATTTTCATACAAAAATAATAAAAATAAATGCATGCTTAGCATAATCAGCAAATTGTTTTCATTGCTGGGACACAGACCTTCTCTTCATGAGAGGGTATCGCGGGCCCTTGTACGGGTTGGTAGATGTCACATGTCTCAAAATATTTGGTTCTCGAAAAAGACGGTCTCCTAAAAAAAAAACAGCTCCTTCTTCTTTACGAAGATAGGAATTGTATGATATAAATATATTGATTTATATAGGTATAAGTAGGTACACATAAACTCTTTTCATACTCCACTCTCAAGGGAGGACCATTAGGTATAATGTAAGCGTCTGCGAGGGTAATCTAATAAGTATATTAATGTCCCTAATTGATGAGCCCGCACTCTGTCTGATGTATTCTGGAGTAGTGGAGTGGTATCATCACGTTACATATATGTATAGTTCGTATCACAGTAATATATTGAGAGGAAGCCTCCTGGCCGCAGTCACGAAGTGCAGTTGTGGACTATTTCCCTTCTGCGCTGTGCTTGCTAAATATATTACATACAAAGTGTAATTTTATTATTTTAGTTGAGTATATTATTTACACGTGTCTTTGGAATACTCGTCTAAGTATTATTCTTCCAAATAAATTGCTAGAAATTTAGAAAAAGAACTCGAATATATAATGAACATCACATTCCCCAACACGGGGAGTGTTGGGGAATCACTCTCGAATTTATATGAATGTGAATGTTAACCTTAGTTTAGTCTACGTATATTTTGGGATGCGTCCAAACGGTTCTTATTTGCATTCTTTACCAATTCATCATAATTATTTTAAATCTTCCGTGTATCTAGCAGACCTACCGTAACAATATCTTAGGTGTGACCTCACCTGACGTATGTGTTCCGATCCAATGATTTGATTAATTCTCTCCGAATTAACATTACGGTCGACACGCCCGCATTCCCTACATGATTACCTAATCAATCTACTTACATCTATAATGCTAATAATAATGACTGTGTCTCCATTGATTTTAGACCCTTTTGTTACCAGGGACTGAACCGAAATTAAAAATGTTCCATTTTATTCTGGGTTTCACAGTCACTACTTAATCCTTAAAATTGTTTTGATATTTACAAAACTATTCTGATAAATATATAAATAGATATATTCTTAGATTAATAGAATATAATTATAAAATAGATATTTAAGCCAACTTATTAATAAAATAAACGCTCTTCCGCTCTGTACTTGTACAAACATTTGCTGTGCCCGACAGGTTCCATAATTGTGTCTAGAATTAATTTCCTTAACACCTGTTAATGTACATTATGGATTGCAATAAACGATTTGAATTTGATTTGAATTTGAATTTGAATTCTGAACATTGTTTAGCTACTTCACAGGAACAATATTTAGTACAACAACCTCTTACTTAGCAACGTTATATTAGTCAGACGTGCTTCCAAGTAAGAAACAGAATTATTTATTGTTACTTATCATAGTGTAGTCTTTCTGTAAACGCGGTTTGTCCTCTTAGTGACATGGATGGGACCTTTGTTATAATGTTTTCAACGAGACTCGTTACTGTATAGCATTTTAACTTATTCATGACAGTATTTTGTAGTCTGTCAACTATCTATTTGCCCACAATATCCATTATTAACTTTAGTTAGGTACATTGAACCGTGCCTGACATCAGTCAATTATCTATTTCTGAGCAACAGAACAAGTTCATTGGTTCCTTTAGGTGATCGTAATCTAACTTATACAATACCATACCAGACATTTTGGCAGTTTTCTTAAGGGGCATCGTATTACCCCGTACTAACTGGATTGTGGAGATCCGATGGGTAGCTCCATTTGAAATATGGATATTCAACTGCATCTGGTTAGACGCCTTTCCCTAACATATTTAGGAAAAGGCAGAAATCTGCCTTTTCGATCGATTTTGAAAATCACGCCTTCTGACATTCTACCATCTATTGCAAAGATTTACCCACAATTTCCTGAATTACTATTCTATACTATTATTGGACCGCCTGGACCATGAAACATGTAGACTAGTGACTGTTGTTTCAGTCACATTTTATTTTCGAGCAACTACACAAGTTCATTGATTAAACGTTTCTTTAATTAGCTGCCAGTCAATCGCGAATTAAAGCTTTTTATTATTATCTCATTCATCACCTCCTGAAATTAGTTTTTTAGTGGCAATAACTTTATTCGTAGAATACTTTATAGCTACAAAGATTCCAACTGGAGTGAACGAACTAAGCCTATTGAAAAATCACGAAGCCTGATAACCTATGTATGGCTTGAATCTATTACGAAACGTGTGTAACCTAGTTTCAGAATTACCGACAACCGAAGCTCTATTTTGATACCTAATTACACACAATAGTACTGTGCACATAATGTTCATTGTAGGGACTCAAATTGATATTACAGGCGCGGCTAATTTTCGTTGACCAGCTGTGACCAGTCCACTGGTTGGATTTATATTAGATTTACGATGTAAAACGTTTTGGTTAAGCCTCATTAAACACGGTATATATTTGTCCTTGTGTATTGTATTTTGACTTAAGACTTTTAAATGGAACAATTTTAATTACATGGTGAAGTACGGTAGCCGGAAGTCCGGAACTTTCTAATTTTATTCTTTTTAGAATTTTCACCATTTCTAAATTGAATTTGTTTGTTATTTCTCTAATGAAATGAAATCCACATCATGGTGTTGAACTATTCCACTCAGTGTATCATACTCGTTTAAAACAAAAAAAATGAGGGGCAAGTATGTGCGTGACTTAATTCGAAAATCAGACTACAATTTTATTGTACCTAGGGTGTGTGGGGTCGTCAGACCTTACTGCCCATACGATAAGAAGAAGAAGAACCTAGGTATGTTGGTGCAGTTTGGCAACCCAACAGTGATTAGGGTTAGACATAATTAGACACCCTTTTATGTGCTTTTAGTTAGGTACACGGCGTGATTAAGTTTAATCATCCAACTTCATCATCATGATTATCTTAATATATTTCCTATTCCATTTACTTGAAAAAAAAAAAAAAATTGAGTAGTACTTTGTCTCACTCCTTATCTTCTCCTTGTCCAAGGCGCTTTAATTTTCTTTTTCATTACAATCAAACATTTGAACTACTGTCCATCCATCATCATTATCACATTATGTGGTTAAAACATAGGTACAATTGAATCATAAATATTAACGTCAACTTTCTGAGGAATCTTGTTGAAAAGGTCGTAAATGTGACTCAGATGACCTAATTTTGAAGTGACATCATCAACCTGTCTGTAACGTGAATTCATTTTAATGCTTGCGTGACCACCAGTTTAGTCACCGCTATTCAATAGGCCGATTCATTTCTTTTCGTGGGAAGTTTCGATAAACGGTGGTAAAGGGTATAATTTATTGAAACTTCAATTTTGTATTTGGCATCATAACGATCACTTATACGAAGGCTGCCATTTGCTTATTGGTGTGGTTAAAAAAGCGTGTTGTAGACTACGAATTTACCACTAATTTGTTTATCGAATTTGACCATGAAATGTTTACGGGCTATAAGATTATCATAGCTTTATAAATCTTCCACTAGTATTTCATTGATTGTGAAAACCAGCTAGACATATTTACATCATATATCTTTTTTGTATGATTGTTAGTTATTGTAATATCTTGGTGCATTGGCTTGACCTGATATCATCGCCATTCATCAGTCTGTTTAAACAATTTAAAAATATTATTTTAAGTGGTTCCGTTGTTTTTACTATGCTAACAATTTTATTATTTATATTTATATTCAAAATCCGAAATGTTCTTTTTCTTCGAAGCTATCCATTGCTTCGAATACCATTTTTTATAGTTGTTTTTCTGTTTCTTGTTTCGTTTCTTTGACTTCTAATTTTAAGGTTCCGTGTGGTTTATTTCCAGACTTGGCTGTGGATGACCTTACCATTGACTTGCTATGTCTTGGATTTTTTGTGGCGAATCTGTACTAGGAATAGAGCGAGAGTTAATATATTGGAAGTAAGTTTAAAATAAATTAGGTTAGAACTGCTTCGTCATATTTTGTTAATTGTTTCTTAAGTTCCAATATTTTCTCTAGGACGTTACATCCTGTAAGACAGTGGTCATATTTATCACAACTTCGACCAAAAATTTCATTATTAAAAAAATAATTAGTGTTTGTTCAATAGCGGCCATAAACAATATTCATTTACTAGATAAATCTCGAACATACGAGGTTAATAATAATAATAATAATATTCCACAACTAACACACAACGCCATCTAGTCCCAAGCTAAGCAGAGCTTGTGTTATGGGTACTAGACAACTGATAAACATACTTATTAATTTCTAAATACATACATATTATAGATAAATTACACCCAGACACAGAACAAATGATCGTGCTCATCACACAAACATTTGTCCTGGGTTGGAATCGAACCCACGACCTCCGGCATAGCAGTTAGGGTCACTAACCACTAGACCAACAGGCCAATCAATAATAATATAATACGGTTTTATGCTCACATTTAGCTGAAGATTTTCATGAAAATAGTCATGTGGGCAGTTTTAATCCAATAACCGATCAAGCTTTGCATAATCCTCTTATTGGGTAACGGTCTATTGGATTCGATAGAATTCATTGCATATTTTAGATTCGTATTTTAATTGCATTATCTCTTCTATTATGCTTTTAAGGGCTTTTATTATTTTATTATCGTTAGGGGCGTTGGGATTTCTAATTAAATCTTATACTACATGTTTTAACTTTTACTTAAACATATATTTTTCCATTGCACAGCTGATCTTATCTCAAGTTATTTATCGACCTTCTCCCATGCAATGCAATAGTAGGTATTTGTGTTAGAATCTCTTGCACACCTACTTCTCTATTCTCTATATCTTTACCTCACAATACTGTTTTCATTTCATCGATTTCAATTTTCCTTTGGTCTGGCTCTTTTCTTATTTCCCAAATCACGTTCCTAAAAATAAATTTGAGGTTCAGTATACATGCAGCTCTCTTTGACAATGTAATATTTTTATTAAAATACCTCTTGCCCTAGATTTAATACACCCAACCCCATTATTTCTTGCTCAACAGCCTGCTAACAGGTTATGGTCCCATGGGTAATTCCGCATTGATGGGATTAGCGGTTTGGGATGAATGAGCTAACCACTTCCCCTTGGCTAGTATAATTTTCGATGGGATGTTGTAATTATCTATGAGGTGGTAATGGGATTATTCAGAAAGAGATACATATAATTTGAAATTAACAAGGAAACATTGCCTCTTGAGTCTTGATAAGGTGGTTCAATTGGTTATGGTAATTGGATACAATGGTGGTTGGATAGGGATATAGACGACTTTGATCTTTAGTTTTACTATGCTGACTACGTCTTAGTTTTGTGATCTTAGGACGGACGGTCTTCTTAGTTCAAGACTAACAGATATTATGCAGTGGTACTTCTGACGTGAAGAAGACCGTAAAAATTTGATTTGTCTTGTTTTTGGATGCCATGATTTTATTATTGACCTAAGACTTGAATTAAATACTTGCGCATTATGCCACAAACTTTTACTTTTTAATTTCAGTTATTACATGATTCAGCAATCACAAATTTCAATGTTGGGCCTAGGCAGGCGACAGGACGATCTCAATCCAAATATTAACTAAAATAAAAGAGTTAAACCATGTACGTTTTAGGTGCACCATATGGCGGGGCGAACCATGAGCCTCACAGTGAGCTGCCCGCACGATCTCCATTGCCGGATGGGGCAGTATGTGCTGCTGCAGTGTTTGGACGTCTCCCTTATCGAGTGGCATCCCTTCACTGTTGTCAAGGTAATGTCGTACATGGATTTATTAAACAGCAATATTGTACTCCTAGCTAAGTGTTTCTCCTTTCTTGTTGCGTCCATTGACCATTATCAATACGAGAATTATTATGCTACCGAGTTGCACAACTATCTGGTAGATGGTTGATCGAATGAACCATTTTACTTAATCGAATTTATTTGCCGGCAATTCCAGCTTTAAAGTTTACATTTGTAGCTGTAGGTTTATTTTGAAGTTTAAAATGACCAAGGTTGACTTCACAACACCTCTCCGAATTTTCGGCCTTACCAAGCCGCGTACCTCCTTTAAAGATCTTTAAACAATAGAGTATTGATAGTTTATTTAATTCCAAATATGACGGTTTCATGTTGTACTTCCACTTAACCTGCCATGAATTCTTTATGTTCTCTAACGAGAAAAACTGACGTAACCCCAACTATAGTTAAAAATAATATTCAGCCATAAAGCCGTAACCTCGTGGGTGGGATAGGAGCCTCCATATATGGCACATGACCCATTAGCTGCAATCACGCTAAGCATATTATTATTTGCTTATTGACAATGGCTTTTGTGGCATCTCAAAATGGTAGGTTGTAATTTCAATGTTACATCAGCTGGTTTTATAACTATAGAGTTTATGGTAGATATCATCTCATCCAATTATCTCTTCATTCAAAAGAATAAGGTCAGATTTGCTAGGCAACTCACTGGCCTGTTACGTAATCCTGGCCTGAGGTGATCGGAAGTATTCGGAAGTAATGTCTTGTATTATCATCCAATTCATTTGCTTCGTGTATTTGTGTGTGTGGCCTTATTGTAAAATAATTGAATGGTGGTAATATAATTATGTAGTTCTTTTACTTCAAGAATGTTTGAAGTTTGATGCCCTATCTGTTTCTACATTTCAGATTCCTACATCATACCAAAGAAGCTTCGTCGTATGGATAAGAGTAAAGGGAGATTGGACTGAATCGTTAGAAAAATTGTTATTAGAAAGACGGCCCAGTGAACTAAGGTAAACATTAATCTTCTATGGTTTTAAGCCACTACTCTCATTTTATAGGTCGCCATTTTCGTCATAATCTCTATTTCTGACGAAAGATGCAGTACCTACCTAATTTTTATTATCTAATACATAACATTTAGAAAAACACTATCTTGTGGTACTCTCTAAAGTTCAAAGTATTACCTCTCATTGTTTTGTACGTAATTGGGATTAACACGTTATTGTCATTTCCAGTGTACTGGTGGACGGCCCGTTCTCAAGTCCTATGGAGAGCGTCTGTCGTAGTGATATAGCGATCTGCGTTGCTGCAGGAGTGGGGATAACACCGTTTGTAGCTGTGCTGCATGACATGTTGCTGTAGGTTTTTACAAATAATTATCTATTTGTTCAAAGAATAACGTGTTACTTAATGATTTTTGATCAACCTATAGGTACTCATGAAGGTGTTTAATTACTGTCTATCTATGTATGTAATATCTACATCTATTGTGATGATGGACTGAAGTGAAATTATATACATCTAGATTTTTTTATGCTATTCTGATGTTAAATTTTCCTACGTTTCAGAAACCCTCGCAACCGCCTGCCTGGTAGAATCCACCTTCTCTGGATAGTAAGACATGAAAAAGAGCTGACATGGCTCGCAGACCTAGCGAACAAAACTATACTACAACTACGAAACGCAAACCGCCCAGATAGACTGCACATAGAATTTTACGTCACTAACACACAAAATAAACTTAAAAACGATGACAATAAAGCACATAATCCCGTAGCACATATGATTGTTATTAATGAGAAAGGTCTAAGTCATGTTTTGAGTAGAGATAGAGATGATGAGAGAGTGACTCTACTGACGCCGAATCTTAATAGGAATGCTAGTGAAGTGAAATCAGTAGGAGAGGAAGACAATAATTTTAATATTGCGAAACAGTATCCTCTGATTGGATGTAGAGTTAGGCGAGGGAGGCCATACTGGGATAGAGTTTTTGGATATTGGGTGCACTTATATCCCGAGTAAGTGGTCTGCCTAACATTATTAATTAAGGTTATTAGTTTATTACAGTAACTCGAATAAAAAAAACGTACCTAAAAATATTCCAGTTTTACGACCGCACAAAAGCATTCAATTGCGTTAGTGTTGGCTTAACTATTAAAGTAAGAGAGCAGTGGTGATAAACAATTAAAGTTATAAGAGACGAGAATTATAACTATGTATTTTTTGAGTGCTTCATAAACCCAATCTACCAGTAGATAGCTATATTATATTTTTACTAAGTCTAAGAGAACATGGAGTAGCTCAAGGTTCAATATTGGGTCCATTCTTAAATGAACTATTTTCTCAAAATAGAAGACACTCAACAGTTTTAATTAATCGCAACATTAGTCCGCCCAAAATACTCATTTGATACAATGATGTAAATTAATGTTTTTTTTCATATTTGTTTCAGAGACCACCTAAACCTATATTGCTGTGGACCAAAGAAATTAGTGAAATTATTGAGAAACAACTGTAAAAATGCTTCAAAGACTAGTAAAACTAAGTTTACATTTGTACACGAAGGTTTCTCTTGATCAGTGATATTGTACCTACTCATTATTATACATAGATAAAATGCATTTATGAAGAGGTTGTCGTTCTTTTATTTTCATATCCTACGTTTTATCGTCATAGAATTATAAAACTTTATTAGAGTTCGACTACCTCGTTGGTCTAGTGGTCGCAAGAGCGACTGCTGAGTATGAGATCCTAGGTTCGATTCCCGAGTCGGTCAAAGTGTTATTGAGTTTTTCTATCAGGAATTTCCCAGCCCCGAAGTCTGAATTTGTACCTGTGGGTAAATTATTAGGTACTTATATCTCTGCCTCACCTTACGAGTATTATAGGCGTTATGTTAGTTTGCATTGTGTGGCTCAAGGCTTCCTTCTTCCCCTTCCAGCAGGGCTATTGCGTATCTTTTAAATGAAAGATTATTTTAAAAGATACGCAATAGCCCTGCTGACCTCTAAAAACGTTACATTTTTATTCTTCGACAAAAAAATCACTATAATATGCTGATCTCCTTTATCATGTCTAGAAGAAATAGACAAGAGTTTTCGAACATGGTAGACTGTCAGATGTTACGTCAAAATAATGTGACAAATCAAATTATTTGTAAAATGATTTTACAACACCAATGAAAAAAAATATTGGAATAAAGATTATACAATATCAGCACAAAGGAATGACGCCTGGAATACCGGAGGTTAAGGATAAACCAGCCAAAGAGAAGAAAATAAAAAAACAAAAGACCAAAGTAAGATAGTTTTCTATTCTTTTTGAATAAAAAACTCAGTCGTAGTAGGTATAGATCAGGCGCTACGTCAATGGTCTACATAAGTTACATTTTATTATAATATAATGAAAAAAAACCTTAATTTTCAACAGCTTCTTACATATTATTTATTCATATGAAATAATGTTCTTTGCAGGCAAAACCAAAACGTAAACAACTCCTACGAATTCGGTGCCCTATATGTTTCAACAACTTGGGGAAAGAATCAGTTGTTTCTACGAAGTGTGGTCATGTATTTTGCCGAAATTGCCTGCAGAAGGCCTTGTTACTAAAACCTGTATGTCCTACGTGTCGAAGAAAGTTGACAGGCTCTCAGGGCTATCATACTTTGTACCTTGACGACAATGTGTATGATGACTTTATGGACGATGTCACTATCGGACATTAAAATCAATTCAAACAGCGTGTTCCAAGTGTGGTATGACTATTTAAAACAAGATTAACAAATTAATGTGTGACTTATTTTAGAATTGTTAATATTTTTTTAATAAAATGTTTTGTTTATGTATTCAACGGTGAATGTGATTACAGTTGTTATTGTTGCCTGAAACTAAACTAGTTTAGCAAAAAAAGCTAATTTTGGATTGAAATTCCGCTTTGACAATTTTAGTCATACTAAAGACGATTACTGATGATAGAAACCTACCTACAATGATTCATATTAAACCAAAATTAAAAAAGTAAGATCGCATTACTTTATGAAAATTTTTGAGTTGCGGTGCTCCGTACATTTTTTTTCAGCAATTACTGAGGTACGGTGGTAAGTGATACGAGTGATACGATAATAAATACATTGGGGTTAAGTCAAATCGCCGAATGTAAAAGTATTGCAAGATTGCCACCCTAGCCTGCCATTGTTGGGGCCGTCACTCTGACATAAAGGTCCCAGTAACCAAAAAAAAGGAACGTCACTAATTATTAAACGTCAAAGTCCAATAGACATATGACAGGTCAGTGATCAGATCAGTCACAAAAGTTTTCAAAATAAAAAATCGAATTGCTCTAGTTATTCATATAATATACTGTAATTAGCACAATGAATATGAGAACAGAAAGAGAATTTAGTACTAATGCGTACGGCAAGTCATATCATCAAAAATTAGATAACCCAGAATCAATACTCAAGAACTATGAGACAGGTTTTGGCAAGCAGTATTTTGTTGTGAAAAACATAATTCAGGTATTTATGAATGATAAATAAAATAACAACAATTTATGAATGTAAAAATACTTACCTATGAGTTATTTCAGTTGTCTTGAATATCGGCGGCAAGAAAAATCTTGTGCATTCATTGGTATTTATAAAAAAACCTTTTTGATATTTATCTATAAAGATTTAGAAAACTTTAATACTTTATTGCAAATTTCAACTGTCCCCCATATAATCGCAAGCAACTTATAGAGAAAGAAAAACAGAAAACCAATCGAATCTGTCAATAAAATTGCATTTGAAGATCTTCTGAAATGTCAAAAATTTATTTACAGCAAATACTAGCATGCAGAGACTCAATGGAAACTCTAAACAAACTCAACGAAAAAGGAAGAGCAGCTATATCAATAATGAGGGAGGAGATGGAAAATTTTGAACTCTATGGAAAAGAAGTTGGGGATCTGATACATACTACTGAATTGGACTCCCAGAGGGGTCAGCTGGCATCGTAAGTGGTATTTTAATATACCTTCTAACTTCTCCCTAAATAAATAAATAAGTTATAATAATTTATTTATAATAAGGGACTCGATACTGCATTCCCAAACTCAAATTGCCGATGTAGCTCACACGGCTGCCAAGCTCAATTGGAACTAGGTCTAGGCTAGCCACATCTGCCGCATGCCAGAGGCGCTGTGGGCCAAAGCAACCACACAATGCGTCCCTACAAACAAAACAAAACTACAAACGACAACCTGGCTAGCCCCAGAGGGAGATGGCTGGACGAACTGGATTCGATAATCTGATTGTATTCTGATAATAATAATAGGGGATTTTAAATTATCTTAACAAGTAAAATAAAGCAATCTTGCCTGTTTATAGCGTTCACTATTAAATTTATTTGGACCTACATAACAAATTAAGCTGTAAAAAGGAACAGACACAGTTTATCACATGCAAGAACATTGTGTGTTTATTTTAAACATCTTCTAAACTTATAATATTATAAATAGGTCGACTTTGTATGTTCTTTTTGACATAGGGGTAATCTTTGAAAGTACTGATCCAATTAAAAAAAACCTTGCACTAAATGGAAGGTGCTTTATCCCAGAGTGAAATAGGCTACTTAGATTTAAAATATTTCTGTGGGGTTATTCCCAACCATAATAGAAGTGTATATATGCCTAATAAATGATTCTATAATCCTATTCCCTGTTGGGACTCCCAGTAGTGGAGATCAGGGCTAATTTCTCTACGCATCTATCTAATAAGAACTAATGTATGTTTCAGTCTCCTAAAAGAATTTAAGGATGCCAACATAACAAGCATGTTTGCCATAGAGAAAGCTCAAAGAGAAGAATTATTAAAAACGGGTGATGAAGAATTTGGTATGAGGAACAGAAAGACTAAAGTGGAGAGAGATGGACTGCTCAAAATGTCTACAGGTAGTGTTTTGACGTACATTCTTGTGGTTTAGTCGGCTAACTTTATCTATGCAAATTTCTACTATATTCAGTACATCATCATCATCACATGTGTAAGTACTATGTACTATGAAGCTGCTTTTTACATTTAGTTATATTTTAGTGAAGTTGCCCTGGTGTTTGAGAGTATGTCATGCTCACTCAAATGTCTCGCTGATGGTGGCGCATGTGTCGGATCATTTAGTTCCCTTCATTATGGTTGAGTTGAATGGTGCTGATCCATGCGTCATGTTCGTGAACGCTGTCAGTAGAGACTGGTCATCTCTTAGTTGCCATGAATTTTTTATTTTTCTCGTGCATTCGTTGTAGCTTTGTGCGTCGCTGCGTGCTTTCGTGCTCACAGTGCTCGTTAAACCAAATAGTTGCAGCGCATCCCTTGCGCTCAGGACATATTCCACTAAACAAATTTGCTTATCTTATGCGAAAATCTGACTCTCCAAACTGTGAGGTGTGTGGTAAGATAGAGGATGTGCAGCATGTGTTGGTGGAATGTGTCCGATATACTAATAAGAGAAATACAGTTTTAAACGCGATGAAATTGTCGGTAATGGATGTTGGAATGTTCCATGGTATTTTAGCTAAGCCTACATCTGAAGCAGCAAAAATATTATACACTTTTATTAGGTAAGAAATTTGATTAAGGTTTGGGGTATTTTATAAGTTAAATAAGTCTAGGAAGTAAGTAAGTATTTGTAAAAGCACGATGGGATTGACATCGTCGCAATTGTGTAAAAAAATCCCTTAAATAAAGAACATTAAAAAAAAAAAAAAAAACAGTGCTCGTTGTTGCGGGCATTCGGCGGGCGTGTGGTTCGGCGTGGTGGCTTTCGGAATGACTTATTGCACTCCTAGTTTTGTTTTTATGAATTGTGGTGGCTTTCGGAATGACTTATTGCACTCCTAGTTTTGTTTTTATGAATTGTTGTTCTGACATTCAAAAGTGCCTATAAAGGTTTAACTGAAAAGAATGCTTTGAGTTTGAGTTTGAGATCACATCAGCCATAAGACATCCACTGCTGGACAAAGGCTTACCCCATAGAACGGTAACCTGCCGTTTGCATTCATTACATAATTATACAGTGTGATTCTTTATAATGTGCACATATCGAAATGAGGGAATCTATGCTTAATTTTATCGATGGAAAAAATATTTAAAAAAATCTAAATATTTTTTAATATTTTTTATGGAATTTTCAAAAATGTTGTCCGCTGTTGTGACCCCAATGTAAACAAAACGGTGTAACTTTTAAACTAAATTATCTATCGCGATGAAACAATTTTATGTAAAAAGTTATGAAAAAAAAAAGTTTTTTTGAACAAAAAACGTGTTTATTTTCAATTGAGGGTAGTTTTTTTCCACAATTTTCATTTTACGAGGACGCCTAATTGCTTCCAATCATTATGGAGTTTGTTTCATCGCGATAATTTAGTTTAAAAGTTACACCGTTTTGTTTACACTGGGGTCACAGTAGCAGACAAAATTTTAAAAAATTCTTTTAATTAGATTTTTTTTTAATAATTTTTCCGTCGATAAAATTAAGCATAGATTCCCCCATTTCGATATGTGCACATTATAAAGAATCACACTGTATTATCGATAAATGTTGGATACTTGTTTTTGTTTTATCAAATTAAAAATTGACGAAGATAAAACGCGTCAAAGATCATGAGTGGGGGGGGGGGGGTTGTGACGTCACTTTTCGATAAAAAATGTACTGCAATGTGACGTCACACGAGTTTTCGAAGCACTTAATTGTCTTAATTTTTTGTTTACGTGGAAAAAGAATAAATATGTGTCCAATACTTTTTGGAAATCTATCTGATGGACTAATTAGATTTTTCTGTCAACTACCTTAGTGACCAAATCAACTTTCAATAGGTAAGCCTTTTTTTCTTGGTCTGAGTAGGTAAGTTAGGAATTTCAATATCAATACCACGTGTTGATGACGTTTAACAGTTGATAATAATTAGTATCTTTAAATATGCAGCATGTGTACTGGCAGTATGCCATCAGTAAGTAGAACAAAGATTATGAATTGTAACAGGGTTGCGACTTGTCTAAAGTGGAACAGCTGAGATTATAATGACTATCTTTACATCTAACGCTTGTCATATGGGTTCGGGTGGACTGTGCAAGCCCACTATTTAGATGTTTGTTGACAATAAATAGTATTTATTTACCCATGGGACTTTTTGGGTTTCTTAAATATTCTACGTAATATTTTTTTATGTAATGTCTAATGACATTAGATAGAAAAAAAAAACAGGATCACAGTCATTGTGATCTTTAAAGTCTTGTAGAGGAAAAGAAAGACCAGACTGGGTTCGTTTCTAGGTCCAGTTACAAATTGTTGATTTATACCCTTTGTTTTGGTAAAATAATAATAAAACACTAGATTTTTTTAAAGAAAAACGAGTAAGTATTACGAGTATTGCGAGTATTGAAGAGAATAGAAGAAAAATCTTGTAGCACCAACACCAAGTAACATAGGTCAAGGGCTTGAAAAAAATCTTGTAGCACCAACACCAAGTAACATAGGACAAGGGCTTGAAAAAAATCTTGTAGCACCAACACCAAGTAACATAGGACAAGGGCTTGAAAAAAATCTTGTAGCACCAACACCAATTACATAGGACAAGGGCTTGAAAAAAATCTTGTAGCACCAACACCAAGTAACATAGGTCAAGGGCTTGAAAAATATCTTGTAGCACCAACACCAAGTAACATAGGACAAGGGCTTGAAAAAAATCTTGTAGCACCAACACCAAGTAACATAGGACAAGGGCTTGAAAAAAATCTTGTAGCACTAACACCAAGTAACATAGGATAAGGGCTTGAAAAAAATCTTGTAGCACCAACACCAAGTAACATAGGACAAGGGCTTGAAAAAATCTTGTAGCACCAACACCAAGTAACATAGGACAAGGGCTTGAAAAAAATCTTGTAGCACTAACACCAAGTAACACAGGACAAGGGCTTGAAAATATCTTGTAGCACCAACACCAAGTAACATAGGACAAGGGCTTGAAGATAATGATGATGATGAAAAACCACTCTAATGTTTTCTGTCCTTGATGGATCATGTGCTGTGTGGTATTGTATTCTTCAACTTGTTTAATATCTTTTTTTTTGCATTTAATTCAGGTGTGACGGAACAATTGCTAACTATAAGCCGACAACTAGCTGACACAGCACAGAGGAGTCAGGACACACTGGACAGTTTGGTCTCATCCAGTTCTACTGTGCATGTAAGTTTTTTTCCCTAAAATTCTCTATCTCACTCTTGGACAAAGGTCTTTACTCTTTCCATTTCTCAAAAACATGTAAGTGAATTTTCTGGAAGGTTTAAGGTGTATAGTGATAGCCAGGATTTCTTGGAATTCAGATTCCATTGATGTGATTCTATTGTTAATTGTTGGAAACTTAAATAAACCTTTTCCACAGCTGCTATTGTTATTTAACTACATATTATTATTTAATTAGTATTGCTTCTAATAATAATCCATATTTAATATTGTGTTCCAGGGTACTAAATCTGAGTTACAGAACACGGCCAGCACAATATCAGAATCTGGTAAATTGCTCAAAAAATATGGCCGACGAGAGTTCACCGACAAAGTCATCATGTTCTTCGCATTCCTATTCTTTTTAGCTGTCTGTCTGTACATTGTACAAAAGAGATTTTAAATAGTTAATTATAATAACCATTTAATCATTTTACGGATAGGACAATATTTATAATGGATTATGAAAATGAATTGTAAGTAATGTATAATAAAAATTACTTGAACGGCATTCAAATTGTTTTTTTTTCTAAATAATTCAACCTCAAACCCTCACGATCACGTTCTTTTGAATAATCTGTAAACAACGCCATCTATTAACAATGTTGAGGAATGGTACGTTAAAGTAAGTTTAATTAGTTTCATGACAGTTGCGATAGATGTCGTTACTGTAGTTATAGTGCGCTTGTAGTGTTACTTTCAGAAGGTAGGCAGAGATCTCCAGCACAGCAGCTTATTGAATACATTAGGGAACAATACGTAAGCGCTGGAATTTAAGTTAAGTGTTAGTGTAGATTATATATTTCGTTGTTATGTTTAGTATAGTCATATTACTTGATAAATAAATAGATTTCTGAGAGGGTACAATGAGAATATAGGTTTTCGCATTTTGATTGTAGAGTTGGTGTGTAAGGACGGGAACATTACATTTTATCCTTGACGTATGTCTATGTAATATATGTGACAGGTATACCAATAAAACTCTTCTCCTTCCACCTCGTAACTATTCCAAAAACAACAGTTAAGAACTGCGTTGAAAAAAGGTCAAGCGATGTTCGAGGTCAGTTTTGTGTCCACAACCTTCACCAGTTAGTTTTCAGGGTTTCTGTCTCACTTAAAACCGTTTGTTCTATTATTTATTCCTGCTCCTTTCGCCTGGGGATACGGTACCGTAAAAAAACATATTAATATTGATTGTGAGTCGTGACGTGGTGGGAAGGTCGTTTGTCGTATGACCGTGGACCAGCGACCCGTAGTGTACTACTGTTGGTCCAGTACGAGATTTATCAGTGACTAGTACTTCATCGGCGACTTCATGCGCCAGTATTTTCAAAATATAATACAATCGTTGTTATTCGGTAAAGATGTAGCTTTCATAATGGTGAAAGAATTTTTTAAATTGGCCTAGGAGTGTATGAGTTAAAACGTAACAAACAAACAAACAATCAAAATATCTTTCATCTTTATAATAGACTAGTTTGTGCCAGCGTTCGATAATTGTCCCAAGGGATCATAATACCGGGATAAAAAGTATCCTATGTGTAATTCCAGGTTAAGAACTATCTGTGTTCTAAAATTCATCTACATCCGTTCTGTAGTTTTTGCGTGAAGTAACAAACATCCATCCATCCATCACATACTCACAAACTTTCGCATTTATAATACCTATTAGTAGGATTTCCTTTTTATAATATTAGTTTAGATAGGTACCTACTCGTAGTTTAGTCCTTTTGTTATATCAGATTGTCTTCGATACATCAAATTAAAAAATAAAACCAAAAAATCACAAGTTTTGGTTGACTAAACTTATGCAAGATACGCGGGCTCCTAACTCAATGTCTAATGCCCATTTTGACCAACGCTAAGGGACATCTAACTCAATGCATACCTGTTTTTAAGATATGGGACACCTAATAAAACCTCGTTTTCACAATGCGATAATCGCACATCTTAAAATAGGCCTAGAAATTAGTGTTTGTGTAAAAGTATTAGTTATCCGACGCAATCTTCTGATTGAACACGTGTAGACCACAGCTTTCTATAGAAAGGGTATTATTAATACCCTGTATAAGTTACCTACTGCGTGATTGACAGATATATGATATGGTTGAAGGAAGTGGACACTGATATGGCGGTTGATGCACATAATAGCTACATATGCATATACTTATTCCTTTATAGTCTCACTCTAGGAAGAGTGAATAAGGGAAATAAGTGGTATTCAAGGTGGAAGACACATTGAAGTTGACACACAAACGGTTACCATCAGGTATTAAAAAAATCCCAGTAGCCCAGAATTTGGTGCGGCTAGATACGCCCGTGTCTCGGAAAGTTTGCGCACTATTGGTGCCTACATCTCCCGCGCCAATGGTAAATCTCCGTTAAGATTGGATCAAAGTCAGGGGGACTATTTCGTAGTGGTCAAAATGTATGAAACAGTAGATATTTTTTTAATATTACCGAACAATTATGGGTGCTCAGTGCGGGTTGGTATTTTATAGGCTGCGTGCTTTGGCCGATGCCGACTGGGGTATAATCGACCCATCTAGGATACAATGAGAGTGTAGAGCCCCGACTCAGGATATACCACACCTCTTGTCCTTCATGCCTAACTAATGACATCCTCTAGGACTTGAAAGAAGCAAATGTAACATAGCTGTTCAGGTTACTACGTGCTGCTGGGCAGACAAAATCTGAGTCATCAATTCAGATGAAAAAGAAGACTTGCTTGTTAAGGTATCATTCCGTTGGGAGCCGGATTCAGGGAGGTAGGTACCGAGCTACCCACGGAATAATCACGCTTGTATAACTTAATTTATTATTTTCTTATTTGGTAAGCAGGGACCAGGTCCAAAGGCCGGGCTCAATAGGGCACGTGCCCTCTTCCTTACACGTAGCCACATTTGATAACACCATAAAGTGTATATATCGTGATAGGTCATCGCCGCATTGCCTTTACGGACACCTTCCATTGGGAACGCACATAGAGGTTTAAAGTTTCGTAAGATGATTGTATCTAATGTTCGTTTTCTCTCACAGTATAAATAAATAAAATAAAATAAAAAAGCCTTTTATTTCCTGTAGAACAGTTTTACAGTAACTTCACTTAAAAGAGAACTTAATAACTATCATATATATCTAAATCTAATAATCTATTATTATTTAACTAACTGCCGTACTCAGGGATGACTTTAATGATCACTTAGTAAAAGTTAGGCCATCACTTAGTAAAAGTTTTGACAGTTTTGTCATACAATAGTAGGTATGTCAAATCTTTACTAAGTGACGGCTTAAAGTAAACATTAAATATCTCTGAGTATCGCAGTAGGTATATAAATATCTATACACACATTTTCTGTTAGTATTCTTAGTTTTACAATAAAATCTTCTATAGTTATTTAAGTAAGTGTTAGCAAGTGTTAGTGCTTAAATTTTCCTTGGTCTACATGTTTGGGTGCAAGCCTCCTCCCAAAGATCGCCACTTTTCACTGTCCTGAGCTACTTCTCTACAATGGACCGGCTGTCTTTTTGATCTCGTCTTCCCAGTATGTTATCGGTCTCGGACCGGCTGTCTTTTTAATCTCGTGTTCCCAGCGTGTAATCGGTCTACCTTTCTTCCTTTTACCTTTTGGTCCTTACCATTTTGTCGTCCTCACGGTCTATCTCTGGTCCGTAAGTTTAGCGATATGGCCTGCCCATTTCCATTTCAGTTTTTGTGCATTATCGCAGAGCATTTGTTATTTTGGTTGTTTTGCTTATAAATAGAGGTGTGTCTTACTTTATCTTGTTTTCTAATCTTAAGCATACTTCGCTCTATGCCTCGTTGGCACGTCTCTCACAGTAAGCTATATTTAAATGAATGCCTAAATACTTTTTCAGTTTTTAAATTTCAACAAAGTGAGAAAGGTGAGTCTAGTGTTGTAAGTGCGCTTTTATTTTGCATAGGTACTTTTAAGGCTCGTTTAACGTGTTTAGCTGCTTTAGATCGGCGGTGGCCCAGTGGTGGCGGACCCGACTCAGGAGCAGTTACCTTACTTTGTGTAATTTATTTCTTCACTACTGCTCTTAAAACGGTGAAGGAAACGTTGAAATCGAAGAAATGTGACAATGTAACGGAAAGGAACTGTTTATGTACTATAGTTTGTTGTGTTTTTTATAGTTTTGATACTTAGTTCTAGACAATGATGTATTAAAACTATAGATACGTTGTCCGCCACATCGCGCTTTGTTACGCACCAACCTCTCGCGCGAGCGCGACGCTACGTTTGTTCTGAATTTAAATCGTGTGTGTAAACCTGCGCAAAACATTAAGAAAACAGGCATCAACAGGCATCCCGCTGTACGGTGTCATATTTTCATTCACTTTCTTTACGCATAAAAGTAGTTATCTAATATTTTCGCCGTTTTGAAGCGCCGCCATGTTAGTTGATGACGTGTCTATATATAATACGTCATTGGTTCTAGATCCATAAATACAAAGTCTTTTTTCCTACATAACGCAGATGCTTTTTGCGGTTGAGTATTCTTGGAATTAATTATGACTATTAGAATATTATTATATAGTTGGATGTTTAAGTTAACAAGAAATAAATTAATTGATGTATTGAATTAAATACCTACTTACTTTATGGGTGAACATACATAATTTACCAGAGTAGGTACTTGTGCACCTACTTAGGTCTACTCTCAACTGTGTAGGTACAGAACTACAGACCTATATTCAATGAAACTCCGATAGCAATGTATTGACAATATAATTTCTGCGTATTAAGACACGTACTTATACAATAATCCTTCGTTAATTGGAACGCAATGATAACTCTAGTAACAGTTCAAGGGAATTGATCAAACGAGGCTGGTGTGAAAAGGATGTGTGTTAGGTTAGAACTTTATGATTCGAGGAATCTCTGATTCCTCGAATCATCTGGTTTTCTGAATAAAATAGTGACATAATTATGCAGGTTGAAACTGAAAGTTTAGGAACTGTAAAAACAAAAAGATCGCCCACGAATTGAGAACCTCCTCCTTATTGATTCGGTTAAAAAGAAACAACTCTGCATTCAAAGATTTTTACCGAATTAACAATATAATTGATGTGATTTATTTATTAAAACGACGAAGAACTATTTAGATAAGATGATTGCAATTTGCACGTGTTTCTAATGATTGATGTCATAAAAGTACAAACTATTATTTTTGAAGATTTCTAAAATTTGTTCGATTTATTTACATTTATTTAAAGTAGGCCAGTTACAGGCTCTTTTGAACAGTCGAATAAAGTCTCGAGAGTGGAAAGCGCATTTTCAAAAATATTCTACCCTTCATTCTTAGTGGTGATTGCCAAGTTATAGGCCTCAAGTTCGAACCCAAGGCACACACCTCTGGGGCTACGGGTTATTCGAAAGTGAAATACCGCGGCCTCGGACACGACACAAAGGACGACAAGAAGGAACATGGGTGGTTTTTAGTCAGTAGAAGTCATTGATGATTTCTCACATTCCAAAAAAAATAAGGCATTCACCTCTGATTTTTTGGATTCATGTGCAGCTTCCATAATTAATCACTTGCATGCATTGCTTGACGCCATGCAAGCTAGGTCAGAGGAACGTAAGCGGCATAAAAGCCCTGTCATCGCCCCACAAAACTACTGCAACTCCTGAAAGCCAGAATCAACAGCGGCGACTAACAGGAAAGCCCATCCACTGAAGCTCGACAAAATCCCAGACAAACAATTTAACTGCCACCGAACGAACTAAACATCCGCAACAAAATTACCTAATCAGAAAAGAGTAGCGGAGGAGTAGGAAAAACACGATTTGCATTGACTCCAGCTTAGCCACTAACACGATTAAGAAGAAGACAGTGGGTACTATAAGGAAAACGACGTGTTGGTATGTCCAATCATAACGCGGTAGTACCTTCGAGCTTCGCTATTATTTCATAGTTCTCGAATGCGGTAGTGGCTTATCCCGTAACCAAGGATTAACCAGCTAGAGCGGGTCTGTTGATATGGAATCTGCATGACGATTGACGAGTCAATGAGTCATTGAGTCAGTATAACCCGAATTCAGACGACCTCCACCTCTTCCAGGGTTGGCAGATTGCTCCCTTTCTTTGTCTTGCTTGAATCTTGAATATAAGAGCTCCAAGCATCAAGTCTACTACCGCAGCTAATGCAAATTCTTTTTTTTTTTCGTAGCAATTTTTCGACATTGCTTACGATCAATGACGAAATGCCTTAATTTATCTGAACTCTTGACCTGTACCAATAGTCTGATATAAAACTGTGTGAATCATGTATTGGTATGTCAATAAGTAAATAAATAACTTGTATAAAAGAATTTATAATGGCCCCACCTTCTAAAAATATTTTCCAAAAAAGATCGACTACTTCTGAGATATCTAACAACAAGTAATGTTTAAAACTGAAAGTAAGGAATTAGCACTTATAAACTTGCATAAGATTACACGGTGACCGCTGTCCGCGCACGATGTCACACACGATGGTTGCCGGAAGACGGACGGTCCCACCGAGGCCGGCCCAGCGACAGGTGGCGAGACAATCTGGGAAATACCTCTTGGCAATTGAGGGAAGCTTTTGCTCAGCAGTGGGACAGAACAGGACAGACTAATAAAAAATATAATTACACTTTTTCACTAAGTACGAAAACAGTCTTGTCCAGACTTCTTTCCACCCAGTCTCCCAGCCAGCCCTACCCGTAAGACGGCATTGAGCTGCATTAACAAATAATTTGTCAGCGGCTCGGAGGTCGTCCCATTAGCTCCGAATTCGGCACATGATAGTTTTAAGGCCGTTCCGCCAAATGATTGATGCTACAATAACTTTGGCAATGATTGGCTCCCGTTGCGTTGACTTACGTAACAGCTTTGTAGTGGCTCTCAGATTTATTGGACTAGACACCTCTACCGGTACTTCCTTCTGAGACGTTGACGGATCTTTGGACGCGTTCATAGTAACGTTTAAATAAACTGCGTTCATTGAGAAAAAAAGAAAGGAATTTCGTATTTAGAACTTTGAAATGCATGTGCATGTGTTTTGGTCGTTGATGACAATAGCTTTGATGTGGAAAGCATTCGTAGTTTCGTATGATACACTTGGCAGCATAAATGGCAGAAAAAAGTGGCTAAGAAATTATAATTACTTAGATGTAGGGTGATCGTTCATAAAGTTTGTCGTAGCCCCACTTGCCTTCTTCGTTTTTAAAAGAGGGGACTGACCAGCGTACATGGTACAGTTCATGCACAAATATGAACCCATAACTTTAAACTGCAAAAAGCCCCTTTGGCCCTGTACCTTTAAACACATGTGGCCTCAACCTTAGACGTTAAGCGCAGTCTGGCACCGCTCCGGTAGTAGTCAGGATGCCGCCGCGTCTACGCCACGCGCTGGCAATGAACTTGGGTAAGGTCAGTCCAATCGTATTGTTGCGTGAGATCGCTTTCTGTGTTGCAGGAAATATTAGTATGTTTTCATACAGGTGTTTTTTTTTAGCCTATAAAGTGTGTAAAAGTACCCATGAGGAAGCCGAAAGGACTCTCTCTCTTCTCCCTGTTACTGCGACCAGACAGTCTATGGTGCTAAAATAGCATGAAAAATCTATCAATATCTACTACAATGGTACGGTACCCTTCATGTCCAAGATTTTCACCCCAAGACAAAAAGAAAAAGCATTTTTTACCAGCCAGTTATTTCGCTAAACGGACTTCCGGTTTATCACCTAACTGTGCAAACGTCACGAAGCGAGCTCCGCAAGATTTAAGCATAAAAAGTGTTGAAAACCTCATTTATATTGTACACCGTGCAAGTGAATAGACAACTAATTATTAGAAGTGTAAACAAAACACTGTTAAACGCGAATCTAACGCAGTATTGTTGTCTAAAATCTCTATAATAACCAATTATTGACATTTGACATTGACGCATACAAGAGCTACCAACATTAGAAAGCAAAATATTGCGTATCGTTACACGCAGATTACTGAGTGAGTGTTGCCATTTCTTTAAAATAAATTTTCTACTAAATTACATTAGAGTTGTAAAGTTCGAAATTAGAAGTACATATTACTGAAATGGAGGATCAAATGGAACTTCTATTTACAAAGTTAAAACTCGAAATGGATAAGCAAACAACTACATTAAAAGCTTCTATTAGAGAAGAGATAGACGAGAAATTGAAACCATTGGTGGAAGAAAACCTATATCTAAAAAATGAAGTTGATAAATTAAATGAGCAGGTAAAACGCCTAGAATCTGATAAAAGGGAAAACAATTTAATATTCTATGGCTTCGAGGAGCCCGCAAAAGAAAATATTAACGTAATCGAAATGGTAGCAAACACTCTAAACGATTCTGGTATTGAGGTTAACATACGGGATATCAACAAAGCTTTTAGACTCGGCAAGGAAAAAGGAGAAGCACGCCCGGTTCTAGTTAATTTGTTAAACGCATGGAAAAAAATCGAAATCCTGAAAAACAAGAAAAGATTACCTAAAAATATCTTTGTGAATGAAGACTTCAGCAAAGAAGTTTTGGAAAAGCGGAAGGAACTCCTACCCCAGCTAAAAGAAGAGAGAAGAAAGGGACATATAGCTTTCTTAAAATACGACAAACTAGTCGTCAAAGGTGAAGTTGCGGCACGAGATAAAAGGAAGAGAGAACAATCTGTATCACCAGAAACAGCCAATGAAACTGTCCGACCGAAAATTAATAAAGTTAATGCATTCGAACGAATGTACAGAAACAGGTCTCACTCAACATCAGATTTAATTAAAGAATAGCCACTACCACACGTCGGAAACCGGAAGTTCAGAACACATAAACAAACTATATTCACATATACAACGAAAACTAATACACCTCCCCCAAGCCGGCTGGTCCCCGTGGGGGAATATGACCAACCCCTTCCAGCAAAATCGTCAAGAAAAAATAACACTAGTATTAAAACGAAGGATAAAAGAAGACTTTACATTGCCACTCTAAACTGTTTAACCTTGCGTACAGAAGAGAGACTAAACGAATTAGAATTAGCACTTTCAAATATGAAGTGGGATATTTTAGGATTAAGTGAAGTAAGAAGATTAGGAGAAAGTATTGAGGACCGCAAGGAGTATATTCTATTTTACAAAGGCGAAACAAAAGGAAACTATGGAGTTGGCTTCATGATTAAAAAACATTTAGAAGAAAACATAGAGGAATTCAAGGGTATATCAGAGAGAATAGCTGTACTTAATCTGAATCTACCGTCGTACAAAAACAAATGGCCGATAATCCAAATTTACGCCCCCACAGAACAGTACGAGGAATCTGCCAAAGAACTCTTCTATAAACAATTAACATCAGTCCTACAGCAATCGCATAAGAATGTTATGTTGATAGGAGATTTTAATGGCAGAATTGGTTCTCAACAAACTGGAGAAGAAAATGTAATTGGTAAATTTGGTTTTGGCAGACGAAGCAACAATGGCAAAAGAATGATCAATATGGCCTTTGAAAACAATCTTGCGTTTATGAACAGCTTTTTCAATAAAAATACAAAGAAAAAGTGGACATGGCTATCACCAGATGGATCATATAGAAACGAAATAGATTATATAGCAACTAACAATAGGAAAGCTTTCTATGATGTAACTGTTGTTAAACAACTGAATTTTAATACGAACCATAGAATGGTAAGAGCAACATTGAATAGTACAGAGCCGAAAAAAGCCAGAAACAAATTTAGCGCAATAAAGAAGAATACTTGGCACACAAATGATGCAAAAAATGAAACAGACGAAAAATACGAAATAGTAATAAAAGAAATATTCGAACCACTTTACACTCAATCGGCAAAACCTAAGGCATGTTATACGGAAAATGAAACCAAAACCCTAATAGAAGAAAGAAGACAGCTTCTAAAAAATAAAAAAGACAAACATAATTTAAGAGCTATTTCTGAAGTAAGTAAAAAAATAAGTAAAAGTATTAAGAAGGACAGAGCAAAACGAAGATTTGACATACTCAACAATCACATAAAAAAGACAGGCGGAGTTAAAAAAGCCTTAAAAGAACTGGTCGAGTCAAAACAATGGATACCACACATTAAAAATAAAGCAGGAAAGAAGGAAACTAGAAGAAGAACTATAATCCAAATTGGTACAGACTTTTACAGGTCACTCTACGCAGCGGACCCTATATCCCAGATTTCAACAACAGTTCTACAAGACGATGAAACTGAGGATATCCCAGTGTTTCTACAACCAGAAGTGGAAAAAGCTGTTCACAGTCTAAAGAGCGACAAGTCACCAGGGCGTGATCAAATAACGAACGAGATGTTAAAAACTTCAATCACTATAACTGAAAACCTGAGAAAACTTACAGAAATATATAATACTATCTTAACAACTGAATCTATACCATCGCAGTGGACAAAGAGCACAATTATACTTCTACACAAGAAAGGCGATCGGGATAACATTGAAAATTATAGACCAATTAGTTTGTTATCAAATATTTATAAAGTATTTTCAAAATTGATCTTAAATAGACTAACAGGGATTATGGATGAACAACAGCCAATCGAACAAGCTGGCTTCCGAGCGGGATTCTCAACCATCGACCATATACATGTATTAAAACAGTTAATAGAGAAATCTAAAGAATACAATAAAACACTGTACATTGCATTTGTGGATTACAGTAAGGCGTTCGATTCCATCAAGCACGAGTCACTCTGGAAAGCTTTAATCCAACAAGGAATTCCCAATAAATACATACGTTTAATCAAAAATATATACAAGAAGAGCATGGCACAAATAAAATTAGAAACAACCGGCGAAGAGTTCCCTATAGCAAAAGGTGTAAGACAAGGAGACCCGCTGTCCCCAAAACTTTTTTCGGCAATCCTGGAACATGTATTTAGGAATATCGAGTGGGAAAAAGTAGGCATTAATATTAACGGGGAACACCTCAACCATTTAAGATTCGCAGATGATTTGGTACTAATCACTGACAGCGCTAGTTCACTGCAACATATGCTGCAACAATTAACAGAAGCAAGCAGAATAGTAGGTCTCACCATTAATAAGTCTAAAACCAACGCAATGACAAACAGGGAAGAAATAGCCATAACAGTAGATGGCGAAAATATTGAGTACGTGAAAAACTACACATACCTGGGACAATTAATTTCATTCAGAGACCAAACGGACATGGAAATCGAAAGAAGAGTTGCTAGTGCATGGAAACGATATTGGTCACTCAAGGAGATATTCAAAAGCAAATACTTTTCCATGGTAGCTAAGAGAAAAGTCCTCAACTTGTGCGTCTTACCTTGCCTGACGTATGGGAGCCAAACGTGGGCACTAAATCAAAAACATCTTTTGAAACTGAGATCATGTCAGCGGGGAATGGAGAGAAGCATGATAGGTGTCACTAAAAAAGATCGGTTAAGAGCAGTTGAAATACGATCCAGAACCAAAGTAGAAGATATAATAAAGAAAGTAAGACAGTTGAAATGGAGATGGACAGGACACATGACGAGAGATAGTAAAACAAAATGGACCAAAACAATAACAGAGTGGCAACCACGCGATGGCAAAAGGAATAAGGGAAGACAGGCAAAGAGATGGACAGATGACATAAGGAAAATTGGAGGCACTACCTGGTCTAGGAAAGCTAGAGACAGAAATGAGTGGAAGAAGCTGGAAGAGGCCTATGTGTCACAGGACACGCTGATCACTAAACCGGAAAACCCGATGTGTTAGATTTAAGTTTTTATTTTTATATGATTAGATTGTACTTGTGTTTAGTTATTCAGCAATAAAGGCTTAATAATAATATTTCGCTAAAGGTCTCTCCTGTGCCCTGTACGCATCCTTGTATTTAGACTTCTCCGGCCAAACTCCTGTAAACGTTTCTGTCATTACACCTGTGTTTTCTAGGCCAGCCTCGACGACATATTTGCAATTTGTTAATAAAAACTACTAGCAGCCCATCCCTGCTTCGCACGGGTGGACATACTTATATCTTTTAAATGAGTAATAAACTGTAAAGATGAACTTTTTGAGTTTATTCGTTATAAACATACGAGTACTAATCTTTCCTCTTTATATACTTTAAAGTAATAAGATTAATGTCCTTGAAAACTAGAGGTCTAAAATGGAAACTCATTTTCGCTACTAGTTTTCAAAGCAAAACTTTCGGCTTAGTAGGTAACGATGGCTAAGCCATTTGTCAAAATGAACGCTTTTAAATCTTAAATAAGCTTTACATAAGAACCTATCGTTAGCTAAAAACCACAAATTGGCAGCTCTCTGTTTTAACTGTAAAATATCGTGGTTCAATCTACAATGTAAATTGCTAGAAGCAATAGAGCCGACAACACTACAATAAATTCAAGTTTTACGGAAAACGATTATAATCTCCATTACCTGCCTCTTATTTGTTTATATCACCATGTACTGTACCCATATTTGCAAAATAAACACTTACTTACTTACTTACTTACTTACTTACTTACTTACTCGTTTACTAATCAATGCAACTACTCGTATCTGTTTAATGCGTTTACTGCAAAAACTGGCCAAGTGCAAGTCAGATTTGAACATGAAGGGTTCCATATCGTAGTAGGGAAGCCCCTTTTAATTTGTATTATTTTAAGTTAAAGCGGCAACAGAAGAACATCTTTTCTGATAGGTTTGTTTTTCTTAGTGTTTGTATAAAAAGTTATATTTGCGGTTTTTTTGCATGTGCTTTATATCCCAAAAACTATTTACTTTATATCGTTCAACTAATTCCATTTATAGGGGATCGGACAAAAAAATAACTAATTAAAATTAATAAAATAACTAATATTATTACTTAAAAATAAATAACTATCCGTCAGATAGATTTCCAAAAAATATTGAACAACAAAAACAAAAAATGAAGACGATACAGTAAACTCATAAAAACGTAACATGTCAGTACATTTCTTACCTACAAATGACGTCACAACCCCCCACTCATGATCTTTGACGCGTTTTATCTTCGTCATTAATTTGATATATAAAAAAACACGCATCCAATATTTTTCGATAATCCAACTGACGGACTAATTAGAATCATATTTCTTTGACTCAGCCCGATCCATAATTGAATACCACAGAGCAGTTGAAATTATCAACAACGCCAAGGTTTCATCGAAGCTACAATATTGAAAAAGCTAATTTATTTCGGTTACATAATATAAATACATAAAGCTCGTGGCTAAGCGATAACAACCTGTCGGGTCGATCTTCAGGTTAAGCTGCACTTGCCTAGGTTGACCAGTAGATGGGTGACCACCCAATACATACCGAATTTCCTTCGTGCCTTCGAAAGCACGTTAATAAGCCTTTGGTCGCGGCTGGCTGTCATTTGTAGATTTATGGCTGTTGTTACAGGCAGTCAGTGAAGTATTAGATAGTTTTTATTTTAATTTTAAATCTGAACAAATGTAAAGGAGTCTCCATCCCACTTCTGTCTGATATTATTACCTCTCTCCATGTAATTTGTCACCGTCCGTTCGGTTTGTTAACATAAATACTTATCGCAGACGAGCGCCGTTTTCATTGCGAATAGCAAGTTAAAATAATTGGTATCAGCTATTGATTGCGAATTACTTTATCTACAAGGTCACTATGTCTGGCGGTGATTGAATAGCTACTTACCTACATATCGAGCATAATAGACACATTGTTTAAGAATAGAATATTTTAATGTTTACTACAATAACAATAAAATGGTGGGTGAGGTGCTGTATTCCTAGCTAGGTTAATAGATAACCTGTGTTAAGGAGTACAGTGCCCGTCCCCAAGGAAATAAACAATAACATCACTTTAGTAGTACACACAAACAAATTTTGATGTTTAACATTAAGACATTTTTACATACTATGGCTTATAACTAAACAGGTAAAATAACAAGTTAAAAAATAAATAAAATGATAGGGTAAGTAAGTATATAAATTAAAAGTAATTCATGCAACTAGTGGGTAGGTGAGTATATGTTGTGAACAAGTGTGTATGCTGTGCGAATAAACTATTAAGTAGTATTTCGGCCACAGGTTACGTACGAGTCATAGCCTGTAGCGGATAGAATTGTATTATATGACCGTAGCGCATGTTATTGAGATTTCGATGTGCATCTTTATAGAAATCTTAATTTATTTTACAGTAAATTTAATAATATTTATAGTAAATAAAGTAAGAGAAAAAAAAAAAATAATAATAATAATAAGCCAGTAAATCAAATTGAATCAGTTATGATTTTTTCTGTTTCATCGTAATATTTACCTTGGAGGAATGAATAGACCGCCTTTTTACATTTATAATGTGATAGACCATAAATTGGATAGTTTTTATTTATCTTATTGTAGAGAGCCGGGCCTTGGTAGTAAAAAAATCTTTTGAAAAAGGGTGATCGCGTTCGTGGTAGTGTGCATATTTTGTCTTTTCGACGTCTTGTTATTTTTTTGTATGGGGTTTTCTTGTGTTGCAATAATATTACTTGTAAAATAAAATGTTGTCGTATATTGAGAGTACCCCAGTGACTGTACAATTCATTGGTAGGGAACATAAAATGTCGAAAGGTTGCAACCTTCAAAACGGCCCTGTGAGCGACTTCCAGGGGCATCAAAATAGTCCTGGCAGTACCGCCCCAGCATGAGATACAGTATGTAATAATAGAAGAGCACAGGGCATAATAAACAGTACGAATAATTTTAAAGTTTGCAACGTATCGGAGGGTTCTAAATATGTAGATTAATTTTCTGACTCTACCCGTAAGTAGGTTAATATGCGTCTTGAAGTTTAAATTTTTATCTAATAATATACCCAGGTATTTTATATGGTCAACATTTTCTAAAGATGGACAATCACATGATGTTTTTGTGAGGCAAGAGTGTGCTTTTAAGATTATGGCAGTATGTGGTTGGGAAGCCGCGCTAATCGAGTAGGTAATAAACTTTGTTTTGCTGGTATTTAGGGTAAGGGTGTGTGCAGTGAGCCAGTCTAAGGCTGTGTTAAGGCCGTGTTGAGCTATTTGTTCCAGTTTAGACCACGTATCTGCGGCGAAAGTTATAGCAGTATCATCCGCAAATGCAACAATCCTGCCATTGGGAATATTGAGGTTACACAGATCATTTATAAAGATAAGAAAGAGGGTGGGACCTAATATGCTGCCTTGGGGAACCCCGTAGTTGATGGGAAGCTCTTCACTAGTATAGTTATCAATCCTGACAGTTTGTGTGCGATCACTTAGGTAACTACGGAAAAGATCTAGAGCTGCCCCCCTGACGCCCATATTCTCAAGCTTGAGTAGAAGAGTGGAGATGGGAACCGTATCAAACGCCTTCGCAAGATCTAAGAAGACTGTAAGAGCTTTTTTACTCTGGTTAAGGTGTAGAATAACATTAGAAGTAACATCTTGAACTGCATCACAAGTGGATTTATTCCTGCGGAAGCCATATTGTTGTGGGGATAATAAATTATAACGTTCAAGGTATTTAATTAGTCTTCTGTTAATGAGACGTTCGAGTATCTTGGATAAGGCACTCAGAACTGCAATAGGACGATAATTGCTAGGTAAATTCCCATCTCCACCCTTGAATATCGGATGAATAATTGCCTTTTTTAGAGAAGTGGGAAATACAGACGTTTCAAAACATAGATTAAAAATATGGCATAATATGGGCGACAGAGTTATAGCATACCTCTTCAAGAACAGAGGTGAGATGGTATCCCAACCAGTGGCAGCACTTGATCGTAGCGAACCTATAACAGATATAATTTCATCGGGGTCTGTTGCTTCTAGGACGAATGAGGTTATTGGAATTGATTTTTGCGGGGTTAGTGGAAGTGATGTCGGCTGTAGTGTAGTATCGTTGCAGATATGATCTGCAAGTTTTTTGCCAATGCTCACAAAAAATTCATTTACTACATTGCAAGATTCTACTGGTGTTGATGCACATATCAAAAGTTGTTTGGATGATTTTGTTTTATTGGTGGTATTCGTAATTTTTTTTATAGTTTCCCATAAAACTTTTGGATTGGGACTTGATTTATTAAGTTCTTGCGTGTCAAATGACCTTTTAGCTTTTTTCAACAGGCCTGAACAGAAGTTTCTGTAACGTTTGTACGTTATCTTTAGTACTTCATTATAAGGAGATAACTGAAGCTTTTTATGTAAAGCATCTCTGTGTCTTATACACCGTAACAATCCTGGGGTGATCCATGGTTTGAGCAATCTCCTCCTTGCTGGCACTTGTTTTATTGACGTATTGTTTGAAATAGCTGAAACTAAGAGTTCTATTAAGTTATCAGTAGCTGTGTTAACGTCTTGTATACACAGAGTTTGACTGAAATCTAATTGGGATATCGTTTTATCCAGAGCCTCGTAATCTATTTTTGTTATAGTAGGCTTGAAAACGGTGCGATCGCATTGCTTTTCTAGACACACCAAGGAAGAGTGATGATCAGTGATTGTGGTATCGTATACAAATGAGATACAAGGACATTTTGTTTTTAAAATTAGGTGATCTAGGCAATTGTTTCCTCTAGTTGGCAGGGTATGCGCAGGGAGAAAACCATGTGAGGCTAAACAGTTCAGATATTCGTAGGAACGTGTATCCGTAGTATTAGATTTAATATCTATATTTAGATCACCAGTGATGATTACCGTTTTAAATTTATGCAGCAACGGAAGTAGATCATTCAGAGCTAAAAGAAAATTATGGATGTTATTAATGGATGGTGATCGGTAAATGCAGATTATTGCCACTTCCGATTTAATTTTAATTATGAGGCCAGAAGCTGCTTGACCAAAATCTGGTTCTTCATATGTAACCTGTAGATCAGATTTGAAATATACTACCACACCATCACTCTGATTGATATGTTTGGTGGTCTTAAGCATATTATAGTTTTGCAGCATCGGAAGATAGAAATTGTTAGAACAGGCTAACCAACATTCTGTTAAGACCACCAGGTCACAGTCACAAGAGGTACGGTGCAGCAGAGTTTGTAAGTTGAGGAAGTTACGATTTATAGAACGAATATTTTGCGAAAGTATTTTTAGATATCTATCCGGATGTTTTAGTAATGTGTTGGTCCGTTCAGGGGCACATGAGTGAACCTTCGAGACAGAAAGCTCGTCAATCCCGTCTATTAAATGGTCTACGTCATTATTCATTTTTATGTTGTGAGGTAGCTTGGAGACTGGGGTTGAATTGAGTGACCAAGATCTGTTGAATTTGACGAGAGAAAGTATCATAATAAATACAAGTCAATAACCACCACCAAGTATTCGCAATTATTGTTCGATTGCACAGCAGTATTAGAGTGCCCATTTGAGATAGATGTTGTGATCGTACTCGAAGTAAATCGCTTCGTGATGTATATGCAATGTTTACATGAAATTTGTATGTAGATTCGTAATGATAATAAAGATAGTTAATCAGGTTACATGCATGAGCCTTTACATTTAATACTTTGATGCAACTGAAATAATTAAAAACTACTTTATCTAACTTTAGTGATATAAAAGTAAAAAAATAATGATAAGTACGTAGTCACGCATCGAAGCCATCCTTTGTAGTTGCGATGTTGGCAGAGGGCAGTTGTTGCAGTTGTTGTTCACTTTTGACCAGGATGGCTTGACTATCAGGATCCTTTTTCAGCATTACTCGCCCGTTTGAAGTCCAGCAAAAGCTATATTTGTTTGATTTGGCGTAGTTCCTGGTAAGGTAAAACAGTCTTCTGGTTTGAGGGGTCAACTGTTCGGCTATGTATACCGGTGTTCCTGGAGTAGCATTAAAGCCTAGGTGTGTTGAACACAGTTTGTGATTAGGGTTTCGTTTATTGTAATCCTTCACCGCAGTGAGGAACTTGGATTTGATGAGGGCATTCGAGAACTCAACTGTTAGATTCGACGTCGTATTTTCTTTCTTTGATGGTTGTCTTATTACATCACGGATACTAGTAGGTTCTGTTTGCATCTGTAGTTGGTTTGCCAGATGCTGGATCATATCGTACAAAACTGTTTTGCTCTCGTTTGCCTGTTTGGGGACATTTCTAATTTCTACAGATGTTTTAATTAAGTTTCGTTCGAACAGTTCGACTTTCTCCTCCAGTGTTGATAGCTTGATCACCATAGTATTTCGTTCTTTTTCTAGCCCAGTAATTTTGTTTTCCAGTGACGATATTTGATCGGAGACAAAAGTTAAAGATTTTTCGAGTTCGCCATTTATGTCCTTAATCTGAGATGGCTTTCCAATTTATCTAAACGTGTATTCTGAGTGCACATCATCTCTTTCATCATCTCAATGATTTCTATCTTGAGGGTCTCCAGCTCACCACCGTTAGCGTCGCCAGCTATACATTTACGTTTTGCCCGTTGGGTGATCTTGAGTTGAAGGGAGTCGTCAACACAAAGTTGTCGAATGTCAGATTCGGAGCGGGAAGGTACATTTCCAATCGGGGGAGTCTTAGCAGGTGTTTTTGACATTTTATATTTATTATGGTACTGCAACCGCTCTCGCCTATAACTTGTTCCACGTTCCCGTTGGTGACGTAGTACCCGCGTAAGCGCAGTGTAGCTCCGCCGACTACTTTTGTCTCGGTTCTTGTTGTCTTCTTCCTGCCACCGCGGTTCGGTAGATAAACCACTACGCGTGTACTGCGCGCCTAGTACTTGAACTGTTTTATTGCCGTTTTGTTGGTATTAAAAATTGTGTGATAAGTAGTCTTGATAATTGTCATCATCGTCTCCATAGCCTACTTCCCAAACTATATTGGGGTTGCCTACCAGTCTAACCGAACGTCTCTCTCTGACCTTTGTAACCCAGTGTCTGATAATATGATACCCCTGAATGTTGTACTTTTTTTTGTGTGTTAACGGAGTTCTACAAATGAAACAGTCGCTAAACCAGCGAGTGCTGTTCGAGGCTCGGAGGAAATTCGATTTGTAATTATGGTCGTCCATCCACTGACCAACCTCGGCAAGCACAGCTTAACCTTGAAGGTCAGCCCCTGCGGCTGTAATTATTTAGCCATTTTCTCCACGAGAAAAAGTCACGATAATGATTTAAAATATATGTATACGAGTTCAGAACTATTTTTGCATATTATTTGTCAGTAGTCTGGTTTGTGGAGGTCGGATGACCAGTCGGTCATTGTGAAGTACTATAATAAATTTACATCTGGACTGAAATTCGACCCCAATATAGTCTGAGACAAAAGCTAGATGATGATTAGCACAGAACCATTCTCTGCATGCCCTGTTCCAATGTTATTTGGTAGTCAACCTGTACCTAACCTACCGTATTCTAACCAAGTAAGTATAGTACCATCCACCGACTGCTGAAAGCGTACTTACCAGCTGCCATAGCAGCTGAAAGTGTGCTAAAAACGTACTTCTGTAAAAATGCTTACAAAAACAACGTTCCTCTGAAAGTTATCTGAAATTCACTTGTTCTGGCAGCCTGATAATGATAGTCAAATTACATAACCTGATTCAAAGTACGGGGATTATTCCCGCGAATCTATAGCTATTAACCGGCCACAAATCCGGATTCCGTGGCTACTACCGAGCGGTTGCGACCACTTGAACATTGACGCAATATAATAATGCACATTTATTTATATAATAAAGAATGAACATAACAAAAGATACTTTTGTTCTGTCTTCTGCTGATATGGTGGGAAGTGGCAATTATGTTCTTCAACTCCTCCGCCATTATTAACCGACTTCCAAAAAGGAGGAGGTTCTCTAATCGTGTTTAAGTTTTTGTTTTTTTTATGTATGTCTACCGATATCTCCTTGTGGACCGATTTTCAAAATTGTTTTTGTATTCGAAACAATTTATTCCCGAGGAGGTCCCATTGTCACTAAGCCACTTCAAGCCAGGATCTGATGATGGGATCCCAGAGAAATTGAATATTATAGGCCCCATTACGTTTTTCATATATTTTCTAAATCTGTTCAAGTATTTGCGTACTTTCGTAGCGGGATCCAAGATAGTAAAATTGGTCATCTTTGTCTTCGTAGCTTCATTGTCTCGTCGCTTCTCTGTTGGTCACCACGGTCAATTCTGGTTTTCAGGAGTTGCAGTGGTTTGGGAATAGTGTAGCGGGCTTGTACCAAATAAAAAAAAATTAAAAGCTACAGCAGAAAGGCTACTAGATATGCAGAATAAATCCGAGCAGACAAAGGAAACCAAAATGCGAAGGTTCCCTGTACCCATCACTTGAGACCTAATTAAGAAAGACAATAGGAATTTTTCATTTCCCTACGATTTACATATGAGTGCTAGCAGAAGGCTTCTAGTAATTGAGTTTACTCACAATTATTGTTATGTAAATGTGCTTTTAAATATGATCGGTATACGTAGGAGGTTCTACGCTTGTACACATCAAGTTACACATTCCCTGTATTACGTGGCCTCACTTTGCATATATTACCCGTACAATGAGAGTTCCGCTTATACTGGTTTTGTTTAGCTAGCTTGGTCGTTATCTGTACGTATAAAACAGGGATTGTAGATCTAAGGAAATGTGTGCTCTTGTGAAGATTCTAAGAATTAGTGAATAATTAATTATTACCTAGAAAATATTGGCTTATTATTAGAAGAAATGCCTTCTCTAATAAGAAACGGTTTACTTGCTTACATTATCATAATCATCCACAGCCCGACTTCACCCACTGCTGAGTATAAGCATCTCTTCGCTTGTGCCAAGGTCCACGGTCTTTTGCCAGGCTTATCAGGATATTCCTGCACTGGCAACAATGTCATCTATCCATCTCGCCGTCGGACGACCAACTTTTCCCTTTACAGTTCTTAGATGCGCCACTCAGTCATAACTTTATTCCATTTGCCATTACCGCATCTTGCTGGTTGTCCTACCCGGTTTTTTTTTACATAGAGATGTTTTAAGCTATGATCTTACGTTAGCTTTTTCATTCAATTCTTTGACCCCGCTGACTCAGCCGCAGTAGGCTATCTCTATACATACTTCGTTAACAATGCGACATACATAACTATCTTCTACTGCATTAGTCAGTTCATTCACATTTTCGTCTACATCAATCTAAAACCATAAATTTGCCACACATATAACACCAAAACCAGAAAAATGCTCCTATAAATCTCACATCTCAAATCTCCCAACGTTCAACATGAACCACACAAGCAAGCCATGCTCGCTCGAGATCACTCGACAGCAATAGAGTGGACATGAAACAGCCAGTTAACGTCCAGGAGCACATTATGACGTATTAAACGATAATGCATCCTTGCAGGTGAACTATATGGACAACTAGCTGATGCCCGCGGCTACGCCCGCGTGGATGTCGGTTATCGCGAACAAAAGTAATCTTTTCATCCCCCCCTTTCAAACCCTTCAAGCCTTTTTTCGCATTAAATAGTAGACTCTCAGACCAACAAAAACCACACTAGTACAATGAAAACATACACATGTTTACTTGTAGCGTGGTTTTTGTGGCTTCACTGTTGGTGTTCGCGGCGCGACGTCTGCCTTTTTTTCTTGGTCTGAGAGTAGACTATGTTCTTTCTAAGGCTGTAGCTAGACTTTATGTGTACCAATTGTCATATAAAGCGGTTCAATCGTTTGGGCGTGAAAGCGCAACAGACAGACATACAGAGTTACTTTCGCATTTATAATATTAGGAAGGATAGGTGATATATATGGGTTATATGGCTTTTAACTTCATAGCCTTAGGAGGGGAAGTTGCTTTATTGGTTGGCGTTGTGTTGTTTTGTGTTCATTCTGCGGTTGTTAGTACTTGAACGCTTGCTTTGGGATTATCCGATAACGATCATGTCTTATTATCTGGCTATACTTACAAATTACACTAATCTCATGGGTGACGTTCTTCAGCGAGGACAGGTGCGTAGTACACTGTACTCATAACCTGCGTGCGTGTATGACCAGACATATGAATGTGGGCGAGGTGGCTGGTGGCGTTCTGTGGTTTCTGCCTACACCCATGGGAAAAGGGCGTGAGTTTATGTATGTACTACTCTGTGTAAAAAGTATCGGGAATATGTCAATAAAAAGACCCGCGTAAAAGAGGTCGTTCTAATTTTTTTACTGCATGTTGGTAGCACTGTACTGATTAAGCGCGCAAAATTTGAGCGGGATCTGTCATTTAATTTGTTTTAAACTACACTTTTTGTTGGTGATAGTTTTGAGTCCTCGGCGATTTTTACAATGGAAAATATTGTTGAACAAAGAGTGTGCCTTAAATTTTGTGTTTCGAATGATATTTCATGTGGTGAATCACTAAAAATGTTGCGAAATACCTACGGCGAATCGTGTATATCGAAAACAAGGGCTTATGAATGGTTTAAGGCTTTTAAAGAAGGCCGAGAAGTAGTAGTAGACTTGCCTCGTTCTGGTAGACCTTCAACCGCTACGACCAAAGAAAACATCGACAGAATCAAGAAGCTAGTGCTCGAAAATCGACGTATGAGTCTGAGAGAGTTGGCTAGTGAGGTGAACATATCTTTTAAGTCCGTCCACAACATTCTCATTGACAATTTAGGCATAAAACGCGTCGCCGCTCGACTAGTTCCAAAAGAGCTTAATTTTGTTAAAAAAGCGCAGCGAAAGCATGTCGCTGAAGACATGGTTTCCCGAGCTTCTACGGATCCGACCTTTATGAAACGTATAATAACTGGCGACGAGACATGGGTACGACATGCAAACAAGCGTCTCGAAAACGAGCCGAAACCAAAAAAACCGCGGCAAAGTCGCTCCAAAATCAAGGTGATGCTGACAGTTTTTTTTGACTACCGTGGTGTGGTTCACTCCGAATTCCTTTCAGAGGGAGAAACAGTGAATAAAGAATATTATTTAGGCGTCATGAAGCGTTTGCGTGTGAGTATCCGCCGAAAACGTCCAGATTTGTGGCAACACAACTCATGGATGCTGCACCATGATAATGCACCATCACACACAGCCATTATAGTGAAAGAGTTTTTAACGAAAAATTCAACAAAAGTTCTCGACCAAGCACCGTATTCACCTGATATGGCTCCGTCTGACTTTTTTTTATTTCCCAAGTTAAAATTACCACTTCGAGGAAAACGTTTTGAGTCGATAGAAGCCTTAGAAGAAAATTCGCTAAAAGAGCTAAAGGCCATACCGCAAATAGCCTATGAAAAATGTATGGAAGACTGGGTGAAGCGGTGGAGATTTTGTATTGCAAGCGATGGGGCCTACTTTGAAGGCGATAAAATAAATTTAGATGAATAATTTGTATTTTTTGTTTTATTGACAAATTCCCGATACTTAGTACACAGAAGTTATGTACTTACAAATTATGAAGTATCTGTTTTTAATTTCAGAATAAAATCTTTTAAATTAAAATATTTTTTTTAACGCCTGTAAACTCCGAAGGCTAAGGCAAGGGTTTATCTACCAGCAGGGCTATTGCGTATCTTTTACATGACACTGGCTATCATATAGTGTACATCAATTAACTGTCAAATGGTTCCATTTTGTAGTAAACCATAACCAATTTGATAGTAAATGGATAATAGGATAATATGATAGCCACTGACATTTAAAAGATACGCGATAGCCCTGCAGCAGGGCTATTGCGTATCTTTTAAATGACAGTGGCTAACCTATAGTGCCTTTCAATTACTGTCAAATGGTTCCATTTTGTACTAAACCATAACCAATTTGACAGTTAATCCATAGACAATGTAAAAGCCACTGTGATTTAAAAGATACGCAATAACCCAGCAGATCAACCCAAAAACTGCATTTCGCCAGTTATTCTTCCCTCTCCTTGAGAGGAGGCCCGAGTCCCTGCAGAGGGAACATTTTAAGGTGTTGATGATGATGATAATAGATATTCGCAAACATTTCTTAATGATTGAGTAAGTATGAAAAGTTTCTCTTTTTATTTATGAGTAAACATGCAATCATGACTTTTATCAAGTTTCATAAAACGTAGAGTTGAATTTATGAAAACTGTTTTTTAACTGAATATGTTTTTTACAACACATGTGCTACTTTTTGTACGATTTATGTTTCTAAAATAGAAACTTGCTGGAACCAATATTGGAGATATTATGAATTATGCTGGTTACAACAGATGTAAGTAATGTGTGCCCAAACGTCTAGATTAAGAAGTACAGTATGACCATTTTAAATATGTGGATCGAAGTGGCGTTGCTTGTCAAGAAAATTTGCCGATATGTCGAAACTTGGTACAATTATTTCGGTTCTGAGTTTTGCCGTCGGCACAGATAAGTTGGTTGGAGTGTATTCAGCTGAGGACGTAGACAATGTGACATTCTATCAGCGCTTACTATGAAAAAGTATAAAAGTCTATTGTACAATTGTACACTGTTGTGTCATAACTCTATTGAATTGACATATACTACCCAAATCTTACGTCAATCATGTTGACCACTTATAGAGGATCGGACAAAAAAAAACTAATTAGTCCGTCAGATAGATTTCCAAAAAATATAGGACACGTAATTTTTCTTTTTTCACATAAACTAAAAATTAAGACGATACAGTGCTTCGAAAACTCGTAAACTTCTCGAAAACGTCACATGTTAGTACATTTTTTAACTACAAATGACATCACAACCCCCCACTCATAATCTTTGACGCGTCTTATCTTCGTAAATTTTTATTAATTTGAGAAAACAAAAAACACGTATCCAATATTTTTCGATAAGCTAACTGACGGACTAATTAGAATCATGTTTTTTGACTCTGTCCGATCCCTTATTCAGAAGGTATATTTTAAACTTATTGATATTCCTCCGTGCCTCAGAAAGTACGTTAAGGTGACGGTCCCGGCAGCCATTTTTAGGTGTTTGACGGTTACAGGTCAGTGGCCCGAGAGTCTGACAACCAGTCTTATCAAGGGGTATCGTATCACTCAGTATGCAACTGGGTTGTGTGCTCCCTGTATACTGGTAATACTGGTATTCAGCTGCTTCGGATTACACTAGAAACCAACCCTAATGTAGTTGAGAAAAGGCTAGGCAGATGATGTCGTATACTTATTAAAAGTTTTTCCCTTCTCTCGCGGTATGCCGAATTTCGTGAAGTTCGTTCAACCGCATGAGGTTTAGTTAAAGAGTCAGCTCATGCACGAGGAAAAAATGGTAAACAAATACTTAAACTTACGAAAAAAGAAAGAAATGTTAATGTAAATGCAATTTGAGAAGTAGCTGTAAAGATTTATGGTAATGTAATAATGCGACATCATTTGCACGTCTTTCTACGTGTAGATTTCTTTGATAGTAAAAACTTGTAATAAAACAAAGATAGAAAGCGTACCTATAGTGTAAAAGTACCCTTAATTTGTTCTCCCCACCACTGCGATAATTTTTTGGTTCTAGACCATACCTAGGAACCCCCTAGTTACGGAGATATTGGAGGTCAAAGATTCAAATTTTGCACAGCTATTTTTGTAAATACTAGTTTTTCAGGTAATAACTTTACTTAAATTACCTCCATGACCAGTTTACTATTCAAAGCATCCACTAGTACAATGTTTTAAGAGTGCTACATTGAGTTTTACCGTAAATTGTGATTTTTGACCCCAATAAAAAAGTCGTTTCCCAGCAAAAAAATTTGCGTAGGGCTACTTAGATTGATGTACAGAGTACTTGATGACGTTTGCGTAAAGGGTTCATTTACACACTGTACGATATGCGATATTCAGCTGCTTTTGAAATTATCCACTAGTCTTATTGTTGAGCAACGTTCGACCAGCGGTGGCAGCCCCGACTTACGAGCAGTAAATCGTGGGTTCGAACTTAGGCACGTGCATTACTTTGTGTTTATTTCATCACCATCACTGTTCTCAAAAACGGAAAAGGTAAACACCGTGAGGAAACCGGCATACTTATAGTAGAACTAAAAATTCCAAGACCAGTGTCATCTACCAACCCGCACTTGGGCCGCGTGGTGTATTTTTATAGCCCGTTTCTTCTCATAGAGAGGAGACCTGAGTCCCAGCAGTGGGAACATTACTGCATGCTATACTTATGCCTATCGTGGTACTTTACGAGTATCTAGGTATCTTAAAAATTATCCATCACTTTTCAATGCTTACCTCAGTCAGTCCAGTCAACCTAGAGTCGGCGTCAAATCAGTATAATGTGTGAAGAAGACATTTATTTACCTGTTACACAGTGAGGTAACTAAATATGCACATTTTCTGAGTCACGCACAATGTACCGGTGTACAACTTCAATGTACCACATATACATACGCAAATAATTGTATCATTGATGATGCGATTACGCTGATATCTATCAAATAGCCTGTTACATACATTTGAATGAAGTCGTAGCACTTTTATGACTGCATTATGACGTTATTATTACTTCTGGTAAAGTAATATAGATAATAAAAATAACCTGTTGAATAGCGAACAGGTGGGGACAAAGAAGTAGAAGGATTAATACTGTAATAGGAAAATCATGGTAAATGCTAATAAAATATAAGGAATTGCATAATGAAAATGGAAATTACGAGTATCTGCGTATCGTATTTATGTTATAAATTAATTATGTAAAAATGTGTTCTTTGTGTATTAGGTTTTGTTATTTAACACAATATTTAAATAACAAAACGTTGTCGTTGAGTCAAGACCCTTGTTCCAATGCTATGTTCAAGAATTTAGATTTGGTTCCTGAAAAGTAGATAATTATATGACTGGCCTGTTGGTCTAGTGGTTAGTGACCCTAACTGCTATGCCGGAGGTCGCGGGTTCGATTCCCACCCAGGACAAATGTTTGTGTGATGAGCACGATCATTTGTTCTGTGTCTGGGTGTAATTTATCTATAATATGTATGTATTTAGAAATATATAAGTATGTTTATCAGTTGTCTAGTACCCATAACACAAGCTCTGCTTAGCTTGGGACTAGATGGCGTTGTGTGATAGTTGTGGAATATTATTATTATTATTATATTATATATAAATTCGAATTACAGTTTTAAACTGATACATTTTGAGTTTTCTTGAATTTGGTTTGCTAAATGGGCCTACTCTTGATCTCGATCACATCTGATGGAAATTGATGGCTCTGGTCTATGATAGAATGAGGCCCAGAAGATGCCCTTCACTCTTTGAAGGCAGTCGGGTTAAATGTGGGGGTGTGATGTGGGGGAATGTGGGAGGGGGCTGTACGCATAATAAACGTGGAAGAGTAGTACTGAGTATGTCTCCTCGCGATATCAACCTAGTGTGAATGGTACGTCGCAGTACGTCTACTAGTCCAGTGGAAGCTCCTATGCACACTCTCCGAAGTACAGTCTGTAGAAGACCATTATCCCGATGAGGTGGGCTGTGTAGCCACCAACGTGTACTTGCCTATAAATAAGTTTTTTAGCATTCTGCTGTCTAATTTTTTGTCTATTATTCCTCAAACATTGTGTTTTCAAGACTGAGGTATAACGTTCGATAAGATGTGAAACATTCAAAAAGTTAATATAACACATCATTTGTTATCGGCTGTAGTACATTCGCGATCAAAACTACATAAACTTTTCATGTTATTGCTTCATGAAGTTTTAAACTTGAAGCTTATCGATATCTGCTTTGGTATATTATGAGGTAAGCGCGTGTAACTTATTTTACGATTGAACGTACTTACAGATACGTGAAGTTGGTAGTTCAAATGAACACACAGACACTCTTTGTTTATGGTCTATATTTACCTAATATTATTAAAAGGTTAAGTTTGGATGAAGAAGGAAAAAAACAACCGAATTCAATCTCTCAGCTACACTATTACGAGTACCATCATGTTTCTTCAACGATCACCACATGACTGTTTACAGAAATAACATTCATAAGCTACCACTAGCCATTCATTGATAACCAATAGACAACCCACCTCTACAGTCACTTCAGCCAGTTCGATATTCCGTAAGTGGCATAGACAATAGAGCGTTTATATCAATAACAGGATGCGGGCGTAAGCTGGTCCTATACAAATATTTCAGTGTCCCTAGGGGTGGTGGTGTTTTGAAAGCATCCTATAAAAGACGCGACGTAGGACGAAGCTTGCATTCGGAAAGTCGGTTTTTACAAAAGATTTGGGAGGTTTTTGGGCTGGTAAAAGGTCACATAAATCGGTTAGATTTAGACGAATGTTATAGTATCTTATTAACTACATAGTAGGTACCTACTAGCTTGTGTAGGTCAAAGGTAAAATTAAAGTAAAGGAAGAATATGCTGCAGTGATCTCTAATACAGGAGAATGACGAGTTGATAACTTTTGTGTATTAGGTATATGTAACGTTAACATTTAAAGCTGTTAACAGTAAATTATAAAGACTAATTAATTACTTAGGTACGTCAATAATTTAATTGCTTCAGCAAATAAATGTAGATACCTACATATTTGCAGACGGTTCTGAAAGCTTGCTTAGTTAAATCTGAGGTCAATCTGTATTCAATCACATATTCGAATTGATTGCCAGATTTATCGCTTACAGACCACCAGTATTCCAATATGATGGAGGTATGTCATGCCAGTTAAAACTATTTGCTGACTATACTTCAGTTTTAAATTAGTAGGCATTGTGAAAGGCTTTAGTTCAGCCCAAGACCCTTAAGCCTCTCGCAGACTGAGATTCCGGGACCTTGAACTACTTGGCTCTTTGCCCTGAGTGTATACCAAAAGGATGGTGACACATGGCCCACGTGCTGCCGGCCGCGCACACTTCATAACTGCTCAGGTTAGACACCTAGACAGTCTCCCTGATCTTAATGAGACATGGGGATTTAGCGATATAAGAATCCCACATTGCTCGTTCTGATCCCCAAAAACAAGATACTTCTGCGTCTTTTAAAGGTTTTCAAAAACAAGCAAAAAGTTCGCACTGACAATTAACAGTCTTGAAAACCTAAGAGCAAAAAGTCGTTCATAATAAGTTGTATCGAGTAGAAGTTGCACAACCAAAAGCTTCTAGATGATATCGATGAAAATAAATCGAATCATGAGTAATGTCCCAAGAAAGGAGATCGGTATGTAATCGAATCATATTATGTACGAGCGATACATTGCCTGCCATATACTGATTGACGAATGACGATCAATTTATTTATTTATCGATAAGTGGGTCAAATAAGTGTTAGTTATTTGGTTGCTCAATGCGAGCATTCTATCAGTTTGACATGTTTTATTTTATGATGATATCGAATTGTCAATGCAATCGAATCGAAACGCATGTGACTAGTAGAGTGATGAACAAGAATTTTGATGAATGGAAAGGAAGATCAAGAAGTCGGTTAATAAAGATGTATGGATCGTGTGAGGAATGATGTGAAGGAAGAAGGAGTAAATGATGAACCCCAAAAAACATGGGACAAGGGCGGGTGGATCCCCTCGGGGCTGCGGGTGCCGTCGGGGCTGCGGGTTGTTCAAAAGAGATACCGCGGCCTCGGCACGAAGAAGAACCATGATTGGTTTTAATCAGTAGAAGTCTGACACTCTCTTCTGCTCTGCCCAAGAGTGGGAGGGGGGGTTATTTGATGATTCCCCCCCCCACCAAAAGGGCCGGTGAATGATGATGAATTGTCAACACATAAAAGGAGACTACTATTTCAGTGGTACTATGTTAAATATAAATTTCACTTTTCAAAAGGTAATTCCTAGGTCTAAAAGGGTAAAGGGGGGGGGGGTAAAGGGGGGGGGGTAAAGGGTATACTCCCGAGGTGGTCTCACTTTGACCAAGTCGGGATCCGATGATGGAAACCCTGTGAAATCGAGGGCAACCCTCAAATTTTATAGGCATACATTACGTTTTCCATATATTTCCTGAAGCTGTTTAAGTATTTGCGTCTGATAATCATAATCTCATGTGGCTGCGCTGATGATGGAAGGTACAACTCGTCAACGATTAGGAGTTGAAATTAAATTCCTTCAAATTAATACGTACTTATGGACCGGTTGTTGTTAACCTGATGATAGACGGTAAATCTTATTAACCGACTTTAAAAAAAAGCAGGATCTTAATTCGTCGGAATCTTTTTTTTGTATATTCACCGATCACTCAAAGACGCCTGAACCAATATAGAAAATTCTTAGTTCGTTGGAAAGGAGATATTCCAAGGGTCCGATAATAGCATCCCGCAGAAATCGGGGACAACCCTCAAATTTTTATGGGCACTTATTACGATTTTCGTGCTTTTTCTAAAGCTTTTCAAGTATTTGCATCGAATAGTCATTAATAAATGAAAAAAGAATTAATGTAAATGAGCTGATGATGGAAGGTATAACTCCTCAACGGTTAGGAGTTGGAGCATAATTCTATATCAAAGTATTATGGGGACGTATATAATGGTTGTATTCTTTCAGTTTATCTAGGTTAGCTGATCATGGAAGGTTCTCAACGGTTAGGAGTTGAAAGCAATATTATGGGAATTTTGAAGGGTTAGGTTTCTTGGTTGACTGTTAAATGCATATTGAATATTTATATAATTATGATATTACAACTTAAAAACATTTTGCAAAAAAAAACCGACTTAAAAATACGAAAATGAAAAAAAAACAAAATAATAAATCAATACGAAACACTAGTCTTTGAAAACTTAGTACCTTCGTAGATATAGTAGACAGCTAATTAACCTAACATGGTCGTCAGAAATCATAGACAATACACCAACCATGTTTGTACATTTCAAATGGAACTGTTGACGAAATTCCGCGGACTGTTTACACCACGTGTATCGGGTATTAACGCTACATTTCGCGACTAAACGTCGGTTAGTGGACCAAAATTATTCGTTTGCGTTGATACGTGGTCGCATTGCATTCAAGCCTATAATTGCAAAACTCCCGTTTGTGAATTTGATTGTGCAACCGTTCTATTGATTTTACAACGTGTTTTAGAAGGGCAATTAATGTGCCTTGTTCAGTTGGCTATTAGTTTATAATTAGCATTCAATCAATGGCTAATGCAGGGAGCAGAATACTGTAATTTGACCTATGCATTCAATTTATTAGTGACTGATTATTTACACTGAACACTTTAGTATTAAGTTCTAACTTTCTGTGTGTGAGAAAGGCTGTGTGGAACGCTGATTTTCTTATTTCTGTGGTACAGTTTGTAAAACCGCGACTAAAATTAGACGAATCAAACTTGCGGTAAATTAATTTTATGAAACGTTAACTGTAAAAATAAGATGAGAGGTGTTGTCAGTTCCACGGCCTCACAGGAAAACAACCAGGCAGAATATTTCGAGCAAATTAAAAAAAGAAGAAGAACAAGAGTTAGGAATTGAAAAATGTTATTCGAAATTCAATTTCAGCTTGTCAAACAACTGATTGTTTTAGCCTTTAGCTTAACAATGTTTGCAACGAGTATGTAACGATGTTGCAACCTTTTTTCGTTGAATTTGTTTTACTTTAGTTGATTGGTCGATTTAGATTGCTCCTACGTGGTTTGTGTTGCAAGTTTGCAGCGTTGCACGTGACGGGCGATATTTACGAGTTAATTGTAAACCTTCACTAGTTCCATTTGCAAGATTAATCATGGTACAGACAGGTTGCATATAATAATATATTATTAAATAGGAGCCAGGCTTTCGTGTTATGTAACAGTCTGGCCATTAGGTCAAAGGCCAACTGATTGAAAGGGGTTATCACCTTTATTGACACCTAACACAAAGGGATTTATTGATACTTTAATATTAGTAGTAAGTGGAGAGACTAGGTTGGAATATCTGCCTGTGTCTGAGTTGTCATGCATCTGTAATTTTACCTGCACCAATCTCCTGCAAACCGGAATACAGTGTAGCTTTGTTGCATTCCGATCACCTTGGCAAACAGAAATAGGATCGTTGCAAGTGGAAGGACTTCCCCGAACGGTGCCTTGTTCACATTTGATAAAAAGTAGCATACTGCTTTTGGCTTCAGTTTTACTTTCTTAGGTAAACAAGGCACAGATTACTTTTTGAAGTGGGTAATTAATAAAAATAGTCATTTTTGACAGTCATACGGTATTCAGAAAAGCCCGAATGTCTGATTTGTATCTGCGACATTTTTTTTATTTTTATGTCTTTATTTCTATTCGTATTATCCAGTTACTGGGTTGTAGAGGTCAGTATTGAACCCAAAAAAAAAGAATTACGAAAGGAAATGCCTTCACACGGTTCTCTTACTACCAACTACATCTAATTATAGCCTTGCAGTCTATAAATACTAAACTCGATTTTATATCGCTATCGATGACTTATATGGCAAGTAATGGAATTAATAGTCTAAGCCAGTTAGGCACAAAACACACATATCCTAGCCACATGTGTTTTCATTATCCGCGAATTAGGCTAGTGAATGGTCGAGTAATTGACTTAGAGACTACGTGTTTAGCATACGTTAGTAGCCAGTACTTGATGCTAGTGAATTTATTATGTCGGTTAAACGCAGCACGGGTTGAATAATTTGTTCTTTATTCTTTTGACAGATACTGTTATTTATCGGAGTTTTTGGTCTGAAAAAATATACTTTTTTGAGTGCTGAAGCTTCTGTAAATAATGTGAAGCTTAGGGTATTCAAAACTCTTTGTGTATTGGTAAAATACAGTCATAGTCGTATCGGCTGTTCCTGAACTCTCACTTTAGAGTCTTCATAGATTCTATGACAGATCAAAGTTGCACATGCAATCTAATTTTAAAATTCAGAGTTTAATAAAACCTAAAACCTCTTTCGCAATCTAACCTTAAAAAAGAAACAAATTAGCAGAGACAAATCTCCAGTCAGCCAAAGCAGTATACGAATGGTGAAGCGTCGTGCTGTCGTGCTGAACAGTAAATTACGGACAGAGGTGAACGCTCGCACCACTCGTTGAACTTGACTCGCGCTTACCTTAACATTGCCTGCGTGCCGTGAAGATATTATATAAGGAAATGATCTAGTCATGCGTCCTATGGCACCGTTTTAGTTGATGATAAAAGTCTTTTGATTGCGTTCGAATTTCACTTGTTTTCTTTTTAAATTTGTTTTCTCTTTATGTGGAAAGGAGTTTGATTGATTGGATGGATCTTTTTGGTTTTAGATTTCTTTCTGTCGTTGTTTAAGGCCTCGGCTGTGTTTGTAACAATAACTATTATTTATAGCGTAAGTAATAATTTGTTTAAGCATCTTCTTAGAATCCTATAATAAACACTCGAATATTTGCAGATATTGTGCCTGCGTTTATCTCTGGAATTTAATATTTAACTGTGTCATTGAACGTTGGCATTAGTTAAAACAACACAGAATGTTGTTATGACTGTAAAGTATTAGCAATAGATGTCTATTATTAAATTGTTTATCAATAAGGAAATTGTAACGCTGCACAAAACTATACCGGTTTACGTTTAGGTTACCCCACTTTGATATTTAAGTGCAAAACCCACTTACAATCAAGCTAGAAGCGAACAAAGTGTCGGCAGAACGCTTCCTGTTTACGAAACGTGTTACAAAACGTACCCTTCGAATATTCCGCAGCAATCAGTGGTCCAATGCGATTCCAGGGTACGGACCGTGAACCCTGCGCGCACGCACCCGTGTTTGTCCGCCGTCGGATGATCCGAGGCCGATATATAAGCCGTCGGCATGAACACCCGGCACCATTCGCGATTAAACGCCACCGGAGTGAGCTTCCGCAGACAGAGGCCAGTCTGACCGTCAACTGAATTGAGACAATTGCTGTCCACCCTTCCGCGATGTCTGTTCTCCGAGTGTTTCTCGTGGCCGTACTGTGCTTCGCCGTGACCGTCGAGTGCAAGCCGTTCTTCGACGCGATCTACGACGCTATCAGCGGCAACACGAGAAGATCTTACGGTTACAACGGTTATGGAAACTATGGGTACGACGGCTACGGTTATGGCGGCGGCTATGGAGGCGGCTACCAATACCAACAACCCAAATACGCGAAGCCAAGGCATGTACAGCGAGAGGGGAAGACGTACAAGGAGCTCTGCAGGGTCCATCACCCCGAGTCTGTAGCAGTGCCGGGCGCAGGGGGCATCTTTTGCCCCTACTGAGGGTCAGATCGCGTGTTCTACGCAGTGGAGCGCCTGCTCCGAAGACGTAACATCATGAGGATGGGTTGAACTGGTTCAAAGCACCAACAATTCACAGATGATCTCTACTAGAAAACTTAGAATCACAGCATTTGTTTAATTACCGTTTTGTTGTTGTAGAATGTGAAGATTGTTCATTAGTGTGTGCTCTGACATTTATTTTCGTAGCAGTGATTGTACTGACGTCTCGATATCGTAATCTATCTCAAGTTTACGAAGTGCAAGTGTCATGTGTCTTGTTATTATAGCCACGATGTTTACAACGCTAGGTCGACCTGTCCGAAAGTGTGATAAGTTACTACTTAGTCTCATTGTAATATAGCGTGTGATACGAAGGTTATCATTGCCCTGATAACCTTGTGATAATTCCTCTATTAGTGATTATTATAGCTACTTTAGTTTCTCTGGACACCGGACGCTTAGAACACGCGATAATAGTTTTAAAAATTGATTTGTAAATATGTAATGTGCAACAATTATGATTGGCTTTTTGTACTTAGATGAAAACATTGTCTTTTAGATCCAACTGTCTTTGAACTTCCACACTTTTTCAACCAAAGCGTTTCTTTTAATTTTAATTAAGTACAAGTTAATTTTAAGTATTGTGAATATATTTTAAGTTTTAAAATAAATGGTATGAACTTATGGATGTGTTTCAAGTCTGTTTTGCGCCTTGTGGTTGTGAATTGGGTCATATTCGGGAGTGCGTATCATTACATTGATTTATCTGGGACACAACTCAATCAACAACCGTCTCTTTGGTTATGTGCCACTTGACAGATTGCTTTTTATTTCCTTAGCCGTGATTATCTGTGCTAATAGCAAAAGAATTTCCTATAAAGCCTTATTTGCTTGGCGCCTGCACGCACCTTGAGGTTTTGAGTAAAAAATATAAATATTTTTGTCTATGTACGAAACTGTGATTTAAAAATGAATAGTCGTTTATTAGGTGATGTCATTGGGCTGTGTATTGAGTAATTGACCGAATGTAGTGCTGATATTTATAGGTTTCCAAATAACCATTATTGGATGAAAATTCATCATTGATGTGTTTTACATTTATGAATCGGACCATTTAAATAAAATAATCACATCACATAACATCACGCCTGTTATCCTCGAAGGGTTAGGCGGAGGTGTACCTAATAAGTACACCCACATTGCGCTAGTTATGTTCTAGTCTCACTCCCATGTAATAGGGGGCGAGCCTATTGCCATCAACCGGTCCTGACGAAAAACCTAATAACACTTTGCCCCAACTAGGAATCCAATTCAGGATCTTACGTTCAACAGTCGCGCTTGCGATCTCTAGAGCAACGATGCAGTGCAAATGGAAATAAGAAAGGATTAAATTCAACCCTATTTACTTTAATCCTCATATTTATGTGCAGTCATAAAGCGTATTATAGTTGTAATTACTGTTTAGTTGTTGGTAAAGTTGCGTTGCGTTCAGTTTTACGAACGTTTACGAGCGCAGGCGCAGGTGTAGCGCTGACCTAAAATACGAGGGCACTGATTTATATATGAGTTAGTTATTTATAATAGAAGTATTATAGCGTATATAACTTATTATTAGTTTATTAAACTCAGTAGAGAAGTTGAAAGGGAATCGAATGTCGTGGTATGGACATGTTATGGGAAGTTACGAATCGCTTGTGACTAAAAAGGTGATGGATATAAATGTTGATGGATGGAGAGGCAGAGGAAGTTCAAAGAAAAGATGAATGGATTGTGAGGAAAGATATGACGTATGATGACGTCTAACAGGGAATAATGAAAAAGAAAACGTGTTGCGCCGACCCCAAATAAAATGGGATAAGGGCAAGAACTAAGAAGGTGATTGTAGCATCCCCTTGTAACTGACCTAATAGGTTTATAACAATATTAACTAACTATATCACAGGCTCACACCAGACCACCAGGCCTCAGTCCAGGATCACTTCACTTCCAACTTACCGCCATCATGTAACTGACAGATGTCATTAGTGACAGCTCTCACGACTCCTTGTGGCTGTGAGACAGTGTTTACATATCTATTACATAGATAAACCGTATTCTCTATCTACGAGATAAACACTACAGTGATGATGATATTAAACTCAATAAGTGACAGGATCTAACTTACTCTGCTCATAAACATCCACCCGCAATGACTTCAGTTTATCCGTGATCATGGTGCTTGTAACAGCGCCGACCACAGAACAGAAAAGTTATTTCTGTTCTGTGGCGCCGACACATCGGAAACTCGAGCAAAAAAAAATTGTTAAAAAACTAAAAAACTTGACTGAGAATACTGAAAAGCAAAATACAAGCACATTTTAAATTAAACAAAACTTGGTTAGTTTTTTACAATTTTTTTTTATTTTCTACTTTTTAGTTCTTTTGTGTTTGTAAGGATTTGTCACTATAAATTTCTTTTAAACATATAAGTGCTATATATTTTTGTAATCTCCTTTTATAAGCCTTCATTTTGATACCCTTTTCGATGATACTGGATTTTTTTTTAATCCCGCGAAATTGCCCCCAAAATCCGCAATTTTTTTAATTTCAATGTAGCCAGTTCCACTCGCGCCATCAAGACGTATATTTTTTTCACATCCCTTCTTCCGTTCAAGAGTTTTGAGGGAACAAAGAAACAGAACAAAAAATATCTAATATCTAAATAATATCTAATAGAAAAATTGCAATAATCAAATGCATCTTAAATTCATAATAAAGGTAAATTATTATTTATTTATTATTATTTTAATTTTACCATGCATCTCTCAGGTGAAGGCCTCCTCCAAAAATGACCATTTGTCTCTGTCTCTGGCGACATAAATCCAGTTTTTAGTATTAATAATAACCAATTTCCTGTCAAAACTAGGAATACGGCTATAAAACCACGCCTGTAATCCCTGAAGAGTAGGGCAAAGGTCTACCTATAAAGGGTGTAAAAGTACCCTTAACGCAAACGAAGGGCACTTGTTCTCCCCACCACTGCGATCATTTTTTGGTTTTTCCCAGGTATAGCCTGGGAACTCCCTAGTTACGGAGATATTGGGGGTCAAAGTTCCAAATTTTGCACAGCTGTTTTTGTAAATACTAGTTTTTCAGTTTAAAACTTTACTTAAATTACCTCCATGACCCGTTTACTATTCAAAGCATCCACTAGGATGCTTTGAATATGCACAATGTTTTAAGAGTGCTACATTGAGTTTTACCGAACAATGTGATTTTTGACCCCAAAAAAAGTCAAAATTTTTGCGTAGGGGTACTTAGCTTGATGTACAGAGTGCTTGGTTGACGTATGTGTGAATGGTTAATTGACACCCTGTATAATAGTGCACCCAAATTTCGCCAGTTATAATTAAGTACCACTCTGTAATAGAGCGATGGGCGAGCGTTTTGCCATCAACCCAGACTCAGTGACTGCTACTAAGATATTCCTGATCGAACAACCCAATAAGACTTTGTCTGACCCGGGAATTGAACTCAGGACCTTATGATCAACAACAGTCAAGTATAGTCAAGTATAGTCTTGCGGGTTGTTCACAAGTTACCGCGGCCATAGAACGACTTATAGGGCTAAGAAGGAACATGGGTGGTTTTTAGTCAGTAGAAGTCTGACACTCCCTTTCGCTCTGCCCAAGAGCGGGAGGGGTAACTTGATGATTTTCCAACCGACAAAAAAAAAGTCTAGTATAGTCTTAATACATGTTTAATACTGAAAATTTTTGAGGTTAAGGTCAAGGGCGCCTTGGCCTTTAGTTTAGTGATTTGTCCAAATTGAAAGAGAGAAAGTTCGCAGTTCCAACCATAGAATGCAGTCTGTTTAAAGTTATCCAGTTGGGTCACGGCAACGCGGGCCCAAGTCAATCTTTTAAGCCAGCCAGAGTTCAAACGCGAATTATTCGTGAACAGAGCCATCTTGCAGCTCAGTCTAAGAAACTGGATTCTGCTTAAACGGGAAAATCCTGTGGATGCCGTAAGTTTAAGGCCTCCAGCCAGGAGCAGTGAAATAACAATTACAACTTCGAGATTACAAAATTTTAATTTCGGTACGGTGAAATTAAATCAATACAGCAGGTGAAAATTGCTTCTTAACATTGCTAAGTGCTATACATATTTGTACTGACTGAACTATAGGGGTGAGCGTTCTCGTCAACCAGACAGTATCTAGAGAAACGAACACTTATCCAGAACCCATGATCGAAAACTCAGCAGTAGCGTACGACCACTAGAATTTAGATAGATCAGCTGATAAAATAGGTCAAATGACGACGATATGGGCCGCTGGTCACACTCGATTCGCTGCGCGTGCGCTACTTACGTATCACCAGTATCACGTTGGACTATATACTGTGTGATTGTGTGCCCATGCAGGTTCGATCTTCAGATTAAGCCACGCTTGCGAAGGTTGGTCCGTGGATGGGTTACCACGCTTTTCATACCGAGTTTCCAATATACCTTGAAAAGCATGTTCAGCTGTTGGTTCTGTTGTTCGTAGATCTTTAACAGTTGTTAGTAGTCAGTGACCCGAAAATCTGACAACCAGTCTTACGAGTTTATTACTCTGTAATAACTTGCTGTGAAGGTCAGATAGGAAGTCGATTCATATAAAAATCCAGCTACATCCGATTAGACTGAAACCTGATCTCAACTTAGTTAGGAATATAAGTTAACCAGATAATCTTCTTTTTATAACCCGACTTCAAGGAAAGGGTAATAGTTTTTATCGTGTGGGCAGTAAGGTCTAACGACCCCACACACTGGGAGTGTCAGAGTTTCTAAACCGCCTCAAGGGCCTATGTCATCTAACTCGCATAAACAGGCCGTGTCGACGACGGCGCGTTCGTGTTCCACGCGCGCCTCCAAGAGATGTCAGCAACATGGGAGGGGCCCGAAAGGGCCGACGCCCGTCAGGGCCGCGGGTTGGACACTAGTTATCGCGGCTTCGACTAAAAACCACCCATGTTCCTCCTAACCCTCTATGGGTTAAGAAGGAACATGGGTGGTTTTTAGTCAGTAGAAGTCTGACACTCCGTTTCGCTCTGCCCAAGAGCGGGAGGGGTTATTTGATGATTTTCCACCATCTTTTTATCAGACAATCAGGTGATTCAAGTCTGCAATGTCCTAGCCAAATAGAAAACAACTTTACAAAGTATGCTTCCCTTAGGAATCGAACCTACGACCACCGGGTCACAAGGCAAACGCCTAAACCACTCGGCCACGGAGGCATTTAAACCAGATAATGATGAATGTTTTACAAAGTTTATGTTACCTCCTGAAATTCTTAAAGACAAAACTTATGGAAACCACAACCAAAATATGAGGAAACATACTCGTACATTCTACAAAAGTAGCTCAAATGTGTTTTGCCAATTATCACAATTAGGCATAACACGCCGGCGGTTAGTGCGACACAGTGCCAATAACTTTCATATCTTTACGTACCCTGGTAACTTGAACAGTATAGACGTTCACGTTTTTTGGTATTTTAAATCATACTTTTTGCAAGAAAAGGGTAAAGTTTTTTCATCATTGTTTTTGCTCAGGGAAGGTTAGAGTACCATCACTTGGTGGGCCAAGTGAAGTTTTTATCAACCGGACTCTATCTAGACTTCTCAAATGTCAATCATATAAGTGGCATCCCCTAAATAATCATCAGTATCTTTGAACGATATTGTTCAACACTGTTTACTGATCAATTATGCGCGAATGGTACTCTACATCCACTATGACATAACAAAACAAGGAAATCGAATACAAAATTCATTATAATGCGTCCGCCCGCGTCCTTTGATGCGCAGGAGTCGACCACCCCCCAATCTTCATAACACCATGTAATAACAACATGGGCACGCATACAAATTGTCCTAAAATATGTTAAAATCTTACCCACCGACCTTGAGAGATGCAAAATGTAGTTTATTCTACTTACCCGTTTGTTTTGACTTATAAATATTTAAGTGGCGTCTTTAATACTGCGACAGAATTTAATATCGTTTTAGAGCTTTTAATGGGTATTATTACTATTATTATTTGTCATCTGATTGTAGGTGTTAAGGCTAAGTTAAGTTGCTCTAATAGACAAACGATATACCTAAAGAGTTTAAACCCGGGGCGAAGTCTTTTCAAGTGTCTTGACATGATGATATTAAGGGCAGTACGGAGTCTGGATTTTTGTGTGTGTGGTAGCAGTTTTCCTTCTTAGCGTAGAGCGGGAGGAGTTGCATTTGATGACGTGCCACCCCATAAAAAAGGGCAGAGTCAGCTGAATGAATCGCCACCAAAGAGGAAGGACAGTTATCTTGTAGTATGAAAACTCTGACATTCCGACATGATTGTGTAAAGAAACATGAATCAGAACACAGGTGTGGGAATGACTATGGTCAGTGTGACGGGGTTTTTCTTTTAAGACATTGTAGATACTTAATAAATTACCGTTTTGAGATTTTCCTAGTAAATGTTGTCTCAGGGGCCTAGCCTTGCTTTGTACACCTCTCTTCTTGGACTGACTAATCACTAATCATTATAAATTATTTAAAATTATAAAGGATAATATGTAAACAAGCATACTATGGCAATGGGGTATTGCTATGGGTATTGCAAAAGTCTAAGTAGTTTGTGTTTGATCTACGTTTATGTAGCTACCGTTTCGAGCTGAATGATGGTAGGTGATTCATGCATCATGTTCATCTTTGGGGAGTGGTCATCTCTTAGCTGCAACGGTTAATATTTTTGAATTGTTGATTTAATCTTTTTACTTGCGCGAAATCTTCCGGGCTACCGGTTCGGCTAGGTGTACCTCAAGGTCCAATACTGGGTCCGTTTTTATTCTTGGTTTATATTAATGATCTACCATACTATTCAAAGGGTTTCTGTGACGTTGTACTATTTGCAGATGATACCTCTCTTATCTTTAAAGTAGATAGGAATAGACACGATTTTGACGACGTAAACGGCGCGCTATCAATGGTCACGGATTGGTTCACAACAAACAACCTTGTTCTTAATGCCAAGAAAACTAAAATAGTTAAGTTCGCTTTACCCAATGTTAGAAATCTAGGTCCCAATATTATCCTCGTCAATCAGGAGCTGGAAACTGCCGACTCTGCTGTATTTCTGGGCATAACAGTAGATGCAAAATTACAATGGGGTTTACATATATCAAGCCTAGCGGGAAGGCTAAGTTCAGCCACATACGCCGTCAGAAAAGTAAGACAATTCACTGATGTTGTTACAGCACAGTTAGTCTACTTTAGTTATTTTCACAGCGTTATGTCATACGGTATTCTGCTGTGGGGCAAAGCTGCTGTTATTCAAAATATATTTGTTCTGCAGAAGCGAGCGCTTCCTGCAATTTATCAGCTGGGTGCCCGAGTTTCTCTTAGAGTTTTTTTAAGGAGATTGGTATCCTCACGGTTGCTTCTCAGTTAATCTTTGCCAACATTTTATATATCAAACAAAATATCCACCTGTACACTAAAAAAAATACGCGCTCCTTTTTACCGGCTTCACAAAGTTCATAATTCATTCGTTGGGCTTGGTATAACATTTTATAACAAACTGCCATCTTTTTTTCTAGACTTGCCATTTAATGCGTTTAAAGCCAAAGTAAAATCTAATCTATGTTTAAAAGCTTACTATTCCTTGAAGACTACTTAAATGATAAGAATAGTTGGTCGCTGAGTTAAACACAAGACAATGTTTGTTATTTTGTTCCGGGTCTGGGTGTTTGTGTATGTGAGTTTAAATGTTTGTAAACGCACCCACGATACAGGAGAAATTCCTAGTGTGGGGCAACGTTTTTTTTTAAAAAAAAAAATATGTTCTTTCTCCAAGATTAGTTTACTGATATGTTATGTCTTTTTTATTATTATTATTATATACTTTTTTATACTTGCCTTACTATTGTATCGAGTCTGGTTCTTCTAACCAACCTAACAGACAGATGTGTTGCTGGGGAGTTTGTTCCGCCACTTCTTCTTTCCAGCAAAAACACTAGGAAGTGTCGAAGGGGGGCGTTTTAGGGGACTGTCTCATGTAGATAAGTAAAGTAAAGTAAAGTAAATTTTGACGTTCGAAAAGTGTTGATTATAAGCCTAGTTTGAATAAATGAGTTTTGATTTTGACTTTGGACGCTTTTAGAGTGCAGATTTTTCTCTTTTCTTCCTACTTTGTTCTCGTATGACGTAACTACGGTTTTGCAACAATATTTTGGTTTAAAAGAGTGTTCATGGATATACTTGCTCAGTTGTCCTCATAGAGATCTACGCTTTAGAATGGGCAATTACAGCATTTTCACAATTATTTTGCTTTTTTTTGGGGTTTGAGAAATCAACAAATGACTTCTCCCGCTCTATCTTTCCGCTCTCGAGGCCGCGGTATCTCTTTCGAACAACCAGCATCCCCGACGGCCACAATTATTTTGCCTTTTTTCTAGAACTGTAACTTCAGATTTTTGTGTATACCCGGCTGTGGCGAAGCCCAAAAGAAGAAGTTATGTGGTTATATAGATGAACTTTAGGTAGAAAGGATTGCTGTACTCTTGGTAAGTGACCAACGTTGGTGAATAATCTCATAAATCGATTAATATTGTTAGTGGCCTTTACGTCACTTACCGCACAAGGGGTCATGACAAGTCATTAAACTTAACTTTCTTACATGGGGCAAAAGGGCTGAGACTAACCGTTTCATTCAGACAAACAGGTAGACTCAAACAGACAGACGGACTGAATCACGTCCTAATTTTTGTAGAAAATATATTTTATATTATTATTTCATTACTTCTTAATCATAAGGATTGTGTCCTTATAAACCTTTTTTTTTGTTTGGCGATTGGAAAATCATCGAATAACCCTTTCCGCTCTTGGGTAGAGCGAAAGGGAGTGTCGAACTTCTACTGACTAAAAACCATCCATGTTCCTTCTTAGCCCTTTATGTCAAGGCCGCGGTATCTCTTACACATCTTAAACATCCCGCAGCTTCGACGGGCCGTGGCCCTTACGGGCCCCTCCCATGTTGCTTACATCTCTATGAGGCGCGCGTGGAACGTGGAAAATTGGATAAATAATCTAAATATTAATTTCTTATTGCCTATTTTGACATTATGTATTTATTGTAACTTGAATTTTCATATAAACTGATTGTAAACATCAATTTAATTTATACGCTTAAACGCAAAACATAGACGGAACTTCTATATTTAACTGTAACACCACTTTAAACCGTATGTTTACAAATAAAGATTTCATTTTCATTTTCACTTTCAACACGAACGCGCCGTCGACACGGCCTGTCGTCGTCATAAGACGGACGGACGGCGAGCTAGCCCATTACTCACCGTCCACAGGCCCGCGTCTACGGTGTCGTCCGGTCGATCCTCACAATGGTGGCATCCGGGCGTTTCCTCCCGCCTGATTCGGTGCAGGTACCTCCCGAAACAACCGTGTCCGGTGAGGACCTGCGTCAGACTGAAGCTAAGGGCGCCGTGGATGCCTCTCTAGCCACTCCTCAAAGAGTGGACTTACCGCCACTGTCGTGGCGTGCCCTGTCCTCATAAACCTTATCATCAACTATGCTATTTTTCTATTTCTACCGTATTTGTCATGAAAAGTCATGGATATAATGTTTTTTGTTCTCAGGAAGTACGGAAGGTGAGTCATTCTGTATTTGGTTAGGTAAAGAACCGTGTACTGGCACTTATTGCGTTGAATAATTCAGTGTTAATGAGGTGGTTATCGTATGGGCAGGCATATTTACTGTTTGTAAATTTAAAATATGCATCATAAATTCACAAAAAAATGTTTACAAAGAAACAGTATCTAACAGACGAAGGCAAAATTGAAACAACATTTATGTAAAATCAAATAATTTAATTAGTTTTTTTCGGAATTGGAAAAATAATTAAAATGTTTGTATAAATACAATAACTTTTTGTAAACGTATAAATAAAAGCGTACAATAGATGTTAGTACATTTCAATTAATCCTATTCCTTTATTTAAAAGTAATTAAACAATCACTATATGGCTATGTACACTAATTATAAATTAGGAAACAGTATGTAGGTAACCCACTGTTAATTTGGAGCAGATTACAATATTTTAAGTGAATAACATAACATCACGCCTGTTATCCTCGATTGGTTAGGCAGAGGTGTACTCATTTATTGCACCCACATTTCGCCAGTTTTCACTGCGAAGCAGTGATGCTAGCGAAGGAGGTGGCGGAACATGAACCTCTCGTCCCAGCCGCGTCGGCCGTCGGGGGCCGCGTAACGACTTCCGGCCACCGTAGTCGCGGGCCTGTGGACGGTGAGTAATGGGCTAGCACGCCGTCCGTCCGTCTTATGACCATGACAAGCCGTGTCTACGGCGCGTCGTGTTCCACGCGCGCTTCAAAGAAATGTCAGCAGTGCTGCCAACTAGTTTTAGCGAAAACGCGCTGTCAGTGCTGTAAAAAAGCGCTAGAAAGCGCTAAAATAGTTTTTTTTAAATAGCGCTATATTGCGCGCCAGTGTTGCCAATTTAGCCCCTTCGGGGCTAGATCTAGCACTTTTTTTACTTGGTCAGCCCCAAGTATGATGATTTAGCCCCTAGCTAATTTTCTAGCACAAAAGCACGTCTGTCAAAACCATAGACACGTAATGAAATCGATTCAAAAACTTAGCAAAAACTAAACGCACGCAGCGTACTCACCTCTAATTTAGTAGTTTTCGCGTGTGCATGTGGATTGAGTTTACATTGAAATCATAGACAACGTTTTTAGTCAATGTTGGTAGTAGGTAGGTAGTGATAATTATATTTAGCGCTAGTAATTTATTATGTTTACGCTGCTATGTAGTGTAGTTAAGCTGTAATATAGTATTTTTAAAAAGAGCTAGATTTAGCGCTAGGCGCTAAAACGCGCTTCGAGACAAAAAACGCACTAGATCTGGCGCAAAAAGCGCTAAGTTGGCAGCACTGGATGCAACATGTCAGCAACATGGAAGGGGCAAGGGCCGACGCACGTCGGGGCTGCGCGATGTTGTAATAGATACCGCGGCCTTGACATAAAGGGTCAAGAAGGAACATGGGTGGTTTTTAGTCATTAGAAGTCTGACACTCCTTTTCACTCTGCCCAAGAGCGGGAGAGCCTATTGCAATAAACCGAGCACAAGTAAATAAAAAAAAAAAGTTAAAAAGGTAGGTAAAAAGTTTAGTAAATAAACGAACAATACGTGCTGTGATGAATGACCAGCTGTCATTCAGCATTGATCACATCATGAATATTAATAGATTACATACACTGACATATATTATCAATCAACAATATACAAATATATATACTTGTAGGTATATCTGTCTATTGCGCATATTCAAGGAATTGTATAGTAGTCGTGATGGAAGCCATTGTTTAATGTTTAATACAATAGACAAATTATACATTATTTATATTTTATTCGCAGTATCTTTAAGAGTTATAGGTATATTTTTTTTAGCTTTCATTTCAAGTGCGTAGTACTCGGCACCGGCCTGCGTGTATGACGATCGATGTATGAATGTGAACGAGGGCAAAAGAAAATTGTAAAGATCGAACAGGGCCCTGTTTAATAAACATTACAAGTCTACAATTTTGTAGATCACTGACATTTTTGTAAAATTTAATAAACCTTCCAATTTGTAAGAAATCTACAAATTTTACAAATTGTACAATTGTAAATGCTGTTTAATAAAACTTACAAATTGTAAATTGTAATTTTATTGCAGTTTATAAGGTATAAAACTCTTACAATTTTACCAGGGTGAAAAACGGACAAAGTAGACTTGTAGCTACAAATCTACATATTTCTGTTTAATAAACATTTTCTCTTTACAGGTACAAAATTGTAAGTTTCTGACACAAGCGTTTTGATGATAAAACCTGATAATACTTTGTCCAAAATGGGAATTGAATCCAGGATATTATGCACGACGCAGTAGCGCTAGCAACCATCACTAGACCACCGCGGCAGTCGAAGTCTTAGGACCAATAATAATAACTAATAATATCTATCTTAATCCCTTCGTTTTATAATATATCCATGTGTAGCAGTACCGACAGACGGAATGGAATGCCCTTTCTAAATATGTCTGTAGGCAAATAAGATTCTATTTTATTTATTGACAAGACTGTCGATAATCTATTAATAGATTATATCTAATCTTGTGCAGTTAAGTAACTGTATCGGTTTGATATGGGGCACAGAAAACCGTAAGGTATTCTGTGATCCCGTTTGGTGGTCTAGTGGCAAGTAAAAATAACGAGCATGAGGTCTTAGGTTGGGTTCTCAGATCGGGTATAGTGTCATTGGGTTTGTAAATCAGATTTTTATGTGGCACCCACGTACTCTGAATTTTAACCCGGTTGGTTTGGGTTTTTATCTGACTTCCAAAAAGGAGGAGGTTCTCTTGATAGGAGGCTCTCTCGAGATTCATGTTTTTTTTAGCAAAAAAGTTTTTTTTACAATGACACAAACAAACTTTTTAGTAAAAAACCGACTTCAAAAACACAAAGGTGAAAAACACAAAATGTTAAAAACAAAAAAGTGACAAAAAAGCTCCAAAAGAAAAATCAGCTTCTGAAGTCACATTTGTTTGTTTGTTTTCGTTTTTTCGCCATCGACTTCAGAAGCAGATTTAGCAAAAAAGTTTATTTTCTAGATATCATATAGAGTCAAAATACTTAAGCGACATGTGGGTGTGTAACTCCATGTACAATAATGGTACATACACAGACTTAGTAATAGGATAAATAGGACGATTGTCCACTAACATAAATAAACAAACAAATAAGTCAATACGAAAGGATATACGACAGCATAACATTAAAGTCAATATTAATACTATAAAATCACATAGAGGACCAAAAGTGTTTTTAAGGAAAACTCACACTGGCACCACCTACCTGGGTTACCTACCCCTACCCCCCCCCTACCCCCCCTACCTGGGTACCTGGGTTATACCTTTATAACAATGATGACATTGTGATGGACCGGACTCAGATTGTAGCTATTGTTGTGCTGGCGGTACTACATTAATTAGGTACCTACGCAGAGGTATCATCATCATCAGCCCATATTGTTCCCACTGCAGGGATTCAGGCCTCCTCTCTAGGAAAGGGATAGGCTATAATCCACCACGCGGGCCCAGTGCGGATTAGTAGATGTCACATATCTTCGAATTTTTGGTTCTAAGATATGCCGGTTTCCTCACGATGTTTTCCTTCACCGTTTTGAGAGCGGTGGTGATGAAATAAATTACACAAAGTAATGCGCCTGTCTGGGTTCGAACCCACGACCAACTGTTCGTCAGTCGGGGCCGTAACCACTGGGCCACCACTGCTGCACAGAGGTATATAATGAATATATTATGTCAGGGTTAGGCAGAGTCGTAACCCTTCAGAGATTACAGTATTGAACGCAAGTGAGGTTTGGTTGATCTACTCTCAAATTTCTAATTGCAAATTTATAGAAACGCAATGTTAAAAGATGGCATGAATGTTAAACAGGTAATCCGTACTTAGATGTTATAACTAAAACTGCAATGTCAAAGGAAATCCTGCTTTATTAGTAATCTAAGATTATTAATTTATGTATTCACTGCACATAAATGGAATCTACATAGCTCCTTATTTTCAGAAGTTGGTTAAAAATGCAAAGGTGAACAACTTGAATCAAATCATCCGCAATATGCCGAGAGTCTGTATAATACACAGTAAGTTACCGTATCAATAGAACTTAGGATACCACAAGCCCCTATTAACACACATGACCAGTATTTCAAACGCCTGCGGCCCGTGTAACATTGAGGTACAGGCCTACAAATCTGCCCTCGTGACAGTAAATGCAGTGCTTGCAATGGTTGTTTCTAGAGAAACGCAGCTAAGTAATAATTTCACACACAAATGCTGCATTTTTCTTTACTTTTCACTGTCACAGTCATCCAAAAAAAAAGGGGTTTAATTTTTGACAAAAACGCAGAATCGTAGAAATGTCAATTACTGTTATGAAGGCAGAAATGCGTTCCGCCAAAAGTTCGTGTACCGCTGTACTGCGAGCAAAGCGGCCTGAAACAACCTGAAACAGTTTCAGAAGATAAGGACACGTTCGACAGCCAACTCTAGTTCGACGTAGATCTTTGTCGTACTTTGTTGTTTTCATTACTTGCCCACTTTAAGCTAAGTGTTTGGGATGGATCTGTATAGAGCTGTTGAATTCCCTGAATTAGAAAGAATTTAAACTTTTTCATACATAAAAAAGCCGATGGATGGACTGTGTAAAGATTGTAATGGCAAGAAAAGAGGTGTCTGATAAGAAGACGAGTTATAGAGAAATCGTCCCCTTAAAACTGCAAAACCCAACTAACTGCACAATTTATAGTTTCGAGAAAATCGTGTTAAAAGGTTCGAATCGTGAAACTATTAAAACACCTGATAATGAGGAGAATGCGCGTATTTTTATTTCTTATTGTATTCATTATTCAAAACATGTAGAAAAAAAAAGGATTGACTTGATAAGTGCGGCAGATTAGTGGTTTTTCCTGTAGCCGCAATGTTTTCATATCTTTTGAAGAAATGAGTTTGTACAACAGGTTTTTATTAATTTAATTAAGCAAAATTTGTATGTTCACCTGATGGGTGATTGCTAAAACTAAGTAGAAATGTTTAGTCTCTTTACTTAGTTATCGAATTGTTATTGTTCATCCAACTTGAATCATGCCAAAACCATTTAAACGTCGATTAAATGGTTTTTCAGGCAAAAAACTTTGCTTGTTGTGCAAAGCATTGCTTTAACCGACACTTATTGGGTTTTGTCAGTTCTTTATTTAAAAAATCTCCTGTTAGGTTACTTTAGCAAAAAGCGGAATCCAGAACGGAGCGTCATCTCGGAAAACGGGTTTTACTAGTATGTAGATCTTGAAAACGAGATCCTAACGGTACCTACCTGTAACTCATTTTTGACCATAAGTGACTTTAGTTGGTTTTTGCTTTAAGGGCACGAAATATGGAAGAAAACGAAAAATGCCATGGTGTGCAAATTAATTGAGATAAGTTCAATACAATGATGATGATAATGATGACATAAGTACACAACAAGTTCAGTTTCTTTCCATGCTACTGTCCATACATTCTTGTGAGTTTTGTTCGTATTCACATAACATAACGCCTTGTAATCACCGAATGGTTAGGCAGAGGTGTACCTAACTAGTCCAACATGTCCCCAGTATGTTTAAGCCCAATGTTTTATACAAGATGTAACTTAATTAACGCACATCCTAAAAATGGTTTGTTCAGAATAGTTTACTGAATCGATTTATAGCATTTTTGATATAGGTAATTTTTTATCCCAAAAATAATTAAAACTACGGAAATTATTGTCATATTAACCCTGTACAGTCAAAACAAATTAAATGGACCGTAAGTCACAGTAATAAGACTTTTACACACAAATTCCATCATCCAATACAAAATAAAGAAAAATAAACTTTATGACCAAAAAGTTCTCCAAGAATTGGTAAAACTTATTTAGTAAATAACAATGCGTAGACATGTTAAATTAGAAATTCAGTGTATGTATTATGATTATAACTTAATATTCTAATTGGGGTGTTTGAGGGTGTGCCTTAATTACGTTACATGTTGTATAACATGGCGACCCTATAGTGTCATCAACTTGGCAAAAATCCAGTCTCCGTAGCTGCTACTAAGAAAATCCTGATAGAAAACCTAATAACACTATACCCGATCCTGGAATCGAAGCCCACACACTTGCGACTGCTAGAGCAACGAGGCAGTGGTTTTAGTTAAGATTAATCTAGTTTTATTTTATTCTCTTTGGGAAACTTACAGCTAATACAGACAATGTACTTAAACAATAAACATTTGAAGGCCAATTACAGGTTTCCACAGTCAAAATACGAAAACATAGAGAAAACAAACAAAGTAACACGATCGAAGAATATAAACTAAGAACCATAAATCAACAGTTAATGAACAATTACTTTTCTGCAAAAAATGTTTTCACCAACACATTCTTAAGACACTGGTTTTTACTCATATTTACTTACTCTGTAATATTATGTGTTTTATACATAAATAATACTAAAACTACTTAGTTCCGTAATCCTCTATTTTACATTTCCTCTTAAAAATATTGATACAATTATACAGTTCTCGTTAGTTGACATTGATTATGTATAAATAATAACACTTCGTGTGAATATACGAGGTCAATTAATTAATTGTCATTCGTTATCATTTCAAGTCCACATAATGATGACGCATTGACTAATTACTCATATTTAATTGGAATTTATTGAGTTAAATACGTAAATATTGATAGCGTAATGTTTATTCCTAAATAAAAATGACAATTATTTTCCAGTGTGTTTCAGAAGTGTGGTCATACAATTAGAATTATACGAGTAATTTAATCAATAGGGGACAAAACTAAAAAATTACACACGATTTTTTTCTTTTTTCACATAAACAAAAAATTAAGACGATACAGTGCTTCGAAAACTCGTGAATTCCTCGAAAATGACACATGTCAGTACATTTTTCACCATGACAAGCATTAATAGGTGATCGGACTGAGTCAAAAAAATATGATTCTAATTAGTCCGTCAGTTAGATTATCGAAAAATATTACGTGTTTTTTGTGTGTTAACACGTAATATTTTTCGATAATCTAACTGACGGACTAATTAGAATCATATTTTTTTGACTCAGTCCGATCTCCTATTAATGCTTGTCATAAATGATTTAGAAAAAAACTCACACTTGTTTTTGAAAAATTGCTGATTTCATTTTTATACTTGTACATCATAATATGGTGTTAGGATCGAAATTATTATAAAAATATTAGATACTTTTTATTTTAATCGGAATTTGTGAACAATTGACTGGCCTGTTGGTCTAGTGGTTAGTGACCCTGACTGCTAGGCCGGAGGTCGTGGGTTCGATTCCCACCCAGGACAAATGTTTGTGTGATGAGCACGATCATTTGTTCTGTGTCTGGGTGTAATTTATCTATAATATGTATGTATTTAGAAATATATAAGTATGTTTATCAGTTGTCTAGTACCCATAACACAAGCTCTGCTTAGCTTGGGACTAGATGGCGTTGTGTGATAGTTGTGGAATATTATTATTATTATTATTATTAATTTTAAGAGTTTTGATTTTTTCGCACTGAATCCTAATCTTTTTCCTTAAACATACACACATCCTATTACATCGGCAGGCTGTCAGGCAGTAAAAGTTCCGTCAAAATCGGTTCAACCATTTTGTAGATTAGCCGGAACAAAACGACACAGAGAAAAAAAACGTTTATTTTTGTTAAAAGTTCCGCTTACAGTTCAGCAGGCATTCAGTAAAAAGCGGTTATTATGACATTATAACAGACACTTCAATTTTATTTATTTGTATAGAGTATTGATGTATGAATTTGTTTACTTTTTCCTTTCCTACCTACGGAAGTAATAAAGTTAAGATGAGACGGAACAGAAATTAACAAGCTTGAACCCGGAACGGTTCCGTATATAGGAGTAGTGGTCACTGAGGACGCCCACTTTACAAATACTTTGGGTAAGAGTATTGACCTCTAGTAACCCCGTATTGTCGAGTATCGTGTAATTCTATATTTACATAAATAAATTAGTTAAGTGGATCGGTGTTTTTATCGGCTTAAAGAAATTGAGTAAAGAGCTTGTGGTTACAGCGACATCTATCGCAACACATGCGAAGTAATTGGCAAATCCTGCATCGCGATAGAAATCGCATAGAAAATCCCGACTTATATAAATGTCGGGCAGTTAGCCCACCAGACACAACACCCGTCTGGTCGGAGGATCCTTCCTTTTCTATGAAGAACGAAGAACTTTACACCCCGTTCATACCTCCTAAAGTGACCGATGTAAATTTTGACTGTACAGGGATGAATGAAATTTCAAAGCAGTGACAGCCAAGTGATGCGACCGTTCGACTGACCACTCATAGGTCTAAAGTTCGAACCCAAGATACGCACGTCATATTTACCCGTTATTTACGTATTCGTGTATTATATGCGCAATTATCACTTGCATCGGTGAAGAAAAATATCGTGAGGAAAGGAGTATGTCTGAGAGAGATATTGTATGTAGCAAGAAGTACACAATAAAAGCGTCCACATTAAAGTCCAGTGAGCGACCAGTCGCAATTGACAGCACCCGTTCTCGAGCATGACGCATGGAACAGCACCATTCCACTCAACCATTTTGAAGGAAACGAAATGATCCGACACACTCGCCACCATCAGCGAGACATTTAAGTGAGCGACTATAAAATACTTAATAGATTGAATTTATACATTTCAAAGATAGTTGTACAATCTTCTCCTTCGTTCTTCTTCCTATTTAATGCTATCATTTTAAGCGCCCTGTCCTTGTGAAGCAGAACCACACGATAAACAAATATAATTTGTATTTTTTTTTGGAAATTGAAATACACTCATACTTAGTAAATTCAGAAATCTATCAACATGGATGCGGAAGTAGACTATTCTTAGATAAATATATTTTTGCAGCGTTTCTTAGAAACAAAATAATAACGATTTATTATCTCGTTTAAAATAAATTAGTGGTTTAATCCGAATAAATAAAGCCAGTGACAGAAATAATAAATCTCGTTTAAATAGCTAGTTTCAAATCGTGACATGAATGTGAAGTTTATTTTTATGACTCTAAAAGTTTTAGGTTTATCCCCGATGTTCTTTAGGCAATATATTTTTGCAAAACCAAGGTCAAACCACGCTGAAGTATTTTTATGAAACTTTTATCGATCATGGACGGTTTAAAGTAAACGAACGATAATAATATATGTACCTATGTTAAAAGATATAGATAAACAAAATAAATTAAATAAAAATAAATTTTACTATGAAACAACACATCAAAATTATATCAAAAATAGATTACACCACATCCTTTACTCTAAGTATATCAATGTATTATTATTATCAATGCACGAATAGGGAACTGTTACACGGACAAAACGCCTGACCCGTACGCGCTTATGCGATTTTAAATATATTTTCTTGGGGTAGAGTAGACAAGTCTGCGTGAAGTGGCGATTCGTTTCTGTCACTAAAATTTAATTTTGAAACAAATGTTTTAGGACTTAAAAGATATTATAAATGAATATTCGGAAAAATACACTTTTCACACTACCTGCTCGAAAATGTCAAATTATATGTCAAGCAACCTTAACCTAAAGTGAGTCATTAGTGGCCGAGGGAACAGCCGGTCAATAATGTTGTACAGTTCCCGTCAAATAACTTTGCCCCTCTGAAGTTAGCCGTTAGCATAGATCGCGCAGGTGCAGTTACGTAGAAAAGTGTTTAAACACAATAAATATATATTTTTAAAAGATAACGATAAAATAAAGATAACGATAATTTTTATGAAAGAAAGAAAGAGGAAAAAACTAATACACAAAACTAAGTAACAATGTCAATAAGAAATAACAAGATAACAAATCAAAAACGACTAAGTAATAACAAAAACAAATAACAACATGTACAATAACGCAACACTTGTGGCATCGAATGTCTATCGTACGGAGCAAGCGGGACGCAAGCATGCATCAAAATAAACGAGTGAGTGAGACATAAAATCGCGCCGCCATAATGCCCGCCCCCATGTCTCGCGCATGCGCAGTTGCAGTTTAGTTCGTAATTTTGACTGCTGCGCAGCCACTCGTAGGCAACTTCAGAGGGGCACAGTTATTTGACATGAACTAGGTATACTGGATTTCATTATGACCCGCTGGTCAATAATGTGATTTAAATTTGGAATCTCACATGCTCAGCTAAATTGGCATTAAGGTGAAAGCGTCAGGATAGCCGCGAAATTCAAATTTTCTTACGTTTTTTGCAATTTGCAGGCCAGTGCTAGGTTGTATGTTGATTGAAATGTTGGACGCGAGTGTAAGACGTATGTAGTTACAGAATTATAATCATCAAAATCATCAATACAACCCTCCAAGTTCATATAATTCGAGGAACGACTTTTTCGAGGTCAAAGTCATTCCTCGAATTATATGAACTTGGAGGGTTGTATTGATGATTTTGATGATTATAATTCTGTAACTACATACGTCTTACACTCGCGTCCAACATTTCAATCAACATACAACCTAGCACTGGCCTGCAAATTGCAAAAAACGTAAGAAAATTTGAATTTCGCGGCTATCCTGACGCTTTCACCTTAAAGGACTAACAAACACCTTTTGGTGCCAGAAAGAGGAAAGCTATTCTCGATACCCTTACTACGCGTGGATGATATTCTCGATTTCCTACAAAATCATAACGACTGCTTCTTCATATCGTTGCCATTTTTCGAAGACATAATTATTGTAAGAATAATTGGATAACTACACACCAATTTTTAAAAGGAATGGAATAAAATTAAAACTGGCATTTATAATAACAAATACCGTACCGCGCCGTAATACCGTAATAGTAATTGGATGTAACATTAATTAATTTATTTTAAGTAAACTGTGCTAAGATTGCTGTGGATTTTGTAAATAAATATGTTATTCTTACTGTTTGTTTATTTAATAAATACTTTGTTTTTCGTACTATGGCTATTATTTTCTCACAGTAGGTGTAAAAAGTAGAGTATCTTCCTCTGGGCTAAAGGTGTCTTTGCCTTGGGCTAGCTTGAATCCCTCGCTGCATTCAGGATTCTTGTATTAACTCCTTAACTTCCTCCCTGCGCTCGGGAGTTAAATCCCGAATCATTAATTGCGCTCGAGATTCAATATGACGCCCGTGACATAAGACACAACTTTAGCCCCTTGGTGCATAATATACTATTATGTAACACCATACTTAGGACATAACAATAAGACTTTAGGTCATGTAAAATAAGGAGATTCAATAATAATAGTAGGTACTCGATATTATGACAGAATATTTTTAGAACTAAAGATATTATTTAGACAAGATTTCAGGAATTTGAACATTATATGGTTACTGAAGTTTATAGTAAACGTGTTATGGATAATGATTTTCGAACAAACTATTTTAGGAAGAGAAAGGGAGTACCGGGGTCTTCCGCGGCGGCCGGGACGAGAGGTTCTCTCCCTCTCACGTTCCGCCACCTCCTTCGCCAGCATCACTGCTTCGCAGAAGGAGGCGACGGCGTCCTATTCCATCTTGCCCCCGACCATAGCTTGCACCAGGACCGGACGCGAGAGGTCGCCACCGCCGATCGCTGTTACGAGAACACGGCGGAGCCCGACGCAATCGGGGCAGAACGCCACGGTGTGCCCCACCATGTCCCCCGGCCGATCCTCATTCCTTTGTGAGGGTATGGTCCCTGTTCTCCCTTCGTCTACTCGCTGCCCTCACAGTCACATCTGATATAGAAAGCATCAAGTAGGGTTACTTTTTTTTGCCATCGATACGCTAAAAAGAAGAGTGATTACAGAGCTCGGTCGCCCAGAAACTATTATTGAAATGGTATTATCATCTCTATGTAACACAAAACGGTAAAAGTGACATATCGTATCGATGTATAAAGGGACAGCTTCATCAATCAAAGTGCTGGACTTACTTAGCTATCTGTCGGCTCAGCAGCTTGACGGGTAACTTAGTTGGAAACAATGTTCGATTATATTTTGGTACATAATATCTAATGTTTCGAGTTGTTGAGAAAACTAAATGCTTACCTGCGTAAGTCGTATACTCATCATCGTCTGCCTAGCTATATCCGGGTCGGCTTCTAGTCTAACAGGATGCAACTACATATCAGTATTTTGCATGGAACGACTGCCTATCTGACCTCCATAACCCAGTTAATACTAGGTAATACGATACCCTTTGTAAGACTGATTGTCAGACTTTGTTTGTCACTGTAACGAGTAAGATCTGTATTATGACAGCTGAGACGAACAGCTTAACATGCTTTGCGAGGCACGGAGGAAACTCTGTATGTATAATGGGTGGTCACCCATCCACAGACCAACCTAGGCAAGCGTGGCTTAACCTAAAGATCGACCCGAGTAGCAGTGTTAATTTACTGTAAGCTTTTTTTTTTTGTGTTTTTAAAATTAATTTAATTGTGGTGAATAGGGCACTTAAAAGTTTTTGTTTCTAAAAAAATTGAAGAAAGTGATAAATGTGTCGAATACTCACAAAGTGACGAAATATTTTATTTAATGATGAAAAACAGAACTTGTTTTCGATATCAGTCACATGAATGCAAAATCGAGGATTTTAAAGAGAACATTGTACCTGACCGCTTACCGGGCACTTCGAAAAGAAAAGAAAAATAATTGATACGCAACAAACTCGAACAGCTTGCCCCACATTGTGGAAACTTCTTAACTCCATAGATGTTTCGTTACACAACTTTAACAGTACTTACCTTAACTGATTACTTACAGATACGAGTATCCCTGGAAAATAATGCACTTCGGCAAAAGTCGTTTATAGAAACAGAGATCTAACAAAGAGCCGTTAAAATCATGGAAATTCGAAATACTTGCTTGTTTTGTGTTATTACCCGACTGCGGCGAAGCCCAAAAGGAGGGTTATGTGTTTGGCGTGTATGAATGTCCGTTTCTTTGTTCCCTCATAACTCCTAAAAGAATGATGGGATTTAAATAAAATATACGTCGTTAGATTCGTCTTGATGGCGCGAGTGTCACTGGCTACATTAAAATTAAAAAATAAAAGAATTTTGCGGATTTTGGGGGCCATATAGCGGATTAAAAAAAAAAAAAAATTCCAATACCATCGAGTAGGGTATCAAAATGAAGGGTTTTAAAAGGACATTACAAAAATATATAATACATATATGTTTAAAATACATTCAAAGTCACAAATCATATAAACAAACACAAATGTTAAATCATCTGCGAAGAATTTTACGCGACCAACGAAAGAACAAACACAAATAAACTAAAAAGTTGGAAATAAAAAAAGTAGTTAAAAACTAAAAAACCCGACTGGAAAAGCTGAAAAGCAAAAAACAAGCACATTTTAAATTAAACAAAACTTGGAAGCAGGCGGGGTTCTTTTGAATATTAAATTATGAAATAAAAATTGAATGGACCCCGCCTGCTTCCAAGTTTTGTTTAATTTAAAATGTGCTTGTTTTTTGCTTTTCCCACTGCAGGGAGTCAGGCCTCCTCTCTAGAAGAGGGATGGGCTATAATCCACCACGGCCGGCCCTGGTAGATTGATGTGGATTGGGAGATGCCACATATCTTCGAATTTTTGGTTCTAAGGTATGCCGGTTTCCACACGATGTTTTCCTTCACCATTTTGAGAGCAGTGGTAATAAAAAATAAATGACACAAAATAATGCGCCTGCCTGAGTTCGAACCCACGACCAACTGTTCGTAAGTCGGGGCCGCAAACACTGGGCCACCACTGCTCTCAGTTCACTGCTCTGCAGAGTTTCCTCAAGAAAAATACGTTAAGACATTGGTTCCGGCTGTCGTTTGTAGATCTCTGACAGTCATAACAGATAGTCTGCCAACCAGTCTTGCCAAGGGGTACCTTATTACCCAGTACTAATTGGGTTGTGGAGGTCAGATAGGCAGTCGCTCCATGTAAAATACTAGTATTCAGCTTCATCCGGTTAGACTGGAAGCTGACCTCATAGTTGTGAAGCTGCATGCAAGCATATGATGATGATGATGGTTGGAAAAATATCGATTAACAAATTCTATGCAATTCCAAATAAAACCACTAACAGATGACGACGTGAAACTGGAGCGCCCTTATAACCCCTCCCGCTCTGGGCAGAGCGAACGGGAGTGTCAGACTTGTGTTCCTTCTTAGCCCTTTGTGTCAAGGCCGCGGTATCTCTTTCGAACAACCCGCAGCCCCGACGGGCGTTGGCCCTTGAAGGGGTTGCGGACATCTCTTTGAGGCGCGCGTGGAACACGAACGCGCCGTCGACACGGCCTGTCGTCGTCAACTGGAGCGCCCTTACAAACAAAATACTTAATTTTAGCTATATAATAGCTTAATGGAGACATTCTCACGGAGACAAAATAACTATTAGGATGAGGATTACTAGTTTTGGAATGCACAGTAGTTTCTCTGTGTCGCGAACGTTCGTGTTAATTTGAACGAACATTCCCGAAGCGCATACCATCGCTAGCTTAACTGTACCCACGCATTTGTAATTCCAATGTTGCACTTTTAAAAAATATTTCCGCACATGCTTGCAACACTTGGCACTTGTAAGACGTGTTTTAAACTAGGTTTTTTGTGCGAGATCAGATAAAAATAAAACCAGCTGTAGTTAAGAGCATGGGATTAATTGCTGGTATAAAAAGGATGCGTGTTTTTCCGTAACTTGAATAGGCTGGTTTGTGTGGATTTGTAGAGCAAAGATTGCAGAGACAAGCATAACATCAAACCTGAAATTCCCGAAGGGTAAGGCAGAGCTGTAGGTACCCATGAGTAGAATCACTTTTCGCTAGTTAAGTTTATGTCCTATAAAGGGTGTAAAAGTACCCTTAACGCAAACGAAAGGCACTTGTTCTCCCCAACACTGCAATCATTTTTTGATTCTATACCATACCTGGGAACCCCCTAGTTACGGAGATATTGGGGGTCAAAGTTCCAAATTTTGCACAGCTGTTTTTGTATAAATACTAGTTTTTCAGGTTATAACTTTACTTAAATTAGCTTCATGACCCGTTTACTATTTAAAGCATTCACTAGCACAATGTTTTAAGAGTGATACATTGAGTTTTACCGTAAAATGTGATTTTTGACCCCAAAAAAAAAGTCGTTTCCTAGCAAATAATTTTGCGTAGGGGTTTTTTGTAGAGTTTGATGTACAGAATGCCTGGTTGACATATGTGTGAAGGGTTAATTTACACCCTGTATAATAGGAGGCGAGCCTATTGCCAGTGGGCAATTCGTGATGGAAAAACCCAATATCACTTTCCTAAACTTAGGTATCGATCCCAGGACCTCGTGCACAGCTGTCACACTAGCGACCACTAGACCGACGAGGTAGTCGCACTGGCGACCACTAGACCGACGAGGCAGTCGCACTGGCGACCACTAGACCGACGAGGCAGTCGCACTGGCGACCACTAGACCGACGAGGCAGCCGTAAGCATTTTGCCGAGATTACCAACTTAAAACAGATTTTATTATCTTCCTCCTTGTTTGTTATTCGCTATTGTAGACCACGTTTTTGTTCTACAATTAAATTCAGTGCAAAATAATTACACAATCTCGTTAAGCAGTCATTATTAGAAACACGCATATTACATAAATCCATAAATTACACGTTTCAGATCAAGGGCAAAGATAATCACTGAGTATATCGATTTCTCAAAAGTAACTAGGTATACCTAGTGAGGGTTCGATTACTTGTTCGGGCGAAATCACATTTTCAATCGTTTGTTATTGTTACCCATTAACGCCTGCCGTCCCTCAATTCTCCTCAGACACACCTTCAAAAACTACCCTCAACTTTTTAATTAGCATGACAAGTTTAGTTTATCTATGTTTTGGTCAAGGTTATAGGGCGTGTTAAGTTTTATGTGTTTTATCTGTTATCAAAATACTTTAATACGAATGTGCCAGTGTCCTCATTTCAGCACGCCATGTTTTTTTTCTAACGAAAAATATGACAAAATTATGTATTTTATTTAACAAAAAAAAAAGTTTTTTTTTAAACTCCATTTTCTTCACCAAATATAATCTGTATTTCATTTACCTGCGGCACTTCAGTCTTGGGCATTAATGGGTTTAACTCATATCGTCCTATTGGTTGACCACTCGATTCTATGATGCAAGGGCGATCGGACTGCTGCGCAGTGTGTTGCGGGTTCAATCCCCGCACGGAACAAATATTTGTATCGGCCTACAGATAGTTGTGTCCGGTCTAGGTGTTTGGTTTGTGTATGTTAGTTTAAATGTTTGTAAGCGCACCCACGACACAGGAGAAATTCCTAGTATGGGCAGCGTTGTTCTAAATAAACAAAACAAAAATAAAGCCATAAAGGAGATAATATTGGGATTGTTGAAAAAAAAAACTACTTGTTTCGCGAATTCAATGGTGGTCCCACGGAGAAAGTTATTCAGTTTGATAATCTGAAACACACCTTTCTGGAACACGCTATACAGTCTGTATTAAGATACTTACATACCGAAACACGACTAAACAACCACTACCATGAAACAGAACGGTCTACGTAGGAATTAATAATCCCGCAGCGATGTCCTGATTAGCCCCGGAGTGCGGGATTAGCTCCGAATCCCGCTGCATGAGGATTTACATCACATTTGTTTATTAGCTGCTTCACACTGCAGTCTTGCTTTTCAAGAGGATTTTGTGCTGAAAACTTTGACGTATTTTCAGGAATTTCAGTGCTAGAATTTTCTTTGAATTTCAGATTTACTGGTCATATTTTGAGCTTGTGGTTTCAGGGTTTTAATTATCGTTGGGTTGAAAGACATCAGTAATTCTTGCTATGGTGATTGAGGTTTATTTAGGTCTTTATTCAAAATGTATTCCTAGTTTAAAAAAATACCTAATGGTGGTAGCTCTTTTGTCTCATGATATTGGGCATTGTGAAATGATTTTTGAGTAAAAGCGAACGTATGCAATGACTATGACGTGTGTATCGCTGATTTTTCAAGTTTCCATTTATTTTCGAAATGTTATTAGTACAAGTTTTACACCATGCGACCCCACATTAGAATAGAGTGGAGTTTTTGTAGTGTATCCAAAAAGACAACAAACACATGTCCTCTAATCACTCTTTTCCAGTTCACCGAACATTTTAGATAACACTTTTCAGATTAATATCTTTCATATTAGACGCAGTTTCAACTTCCAACACGATTATTTCTCGGAATATCGTTTGAAAGCAAATAACTGAAGCTTCCCGTATCCTTAAAGACCGATCGCCTTTTAAAGGTTACGAGAACAAAAAAAAGGTACTCATCACTCAGCACTTCAGCGGCGGATGAATATGATGTAAGTAAATGGTAAATAATTGGATGTGGCTGAGTATCGAGTTAATTAGTGCTAATTATGCTTAAGTGGGTGTGGCTCAAACTAACATATACGTACTTGTCCACTTATATATGGTTGATATGGATGTTTAACACTGTTATAGAATATCGAAGGGAAATGAGGTAACCAGGAATTTCGGGAGATCCTTAAAAATATTACGACAGCTTCCGAGATTGCGAAAGCTGTCGTATATTCTTACACAAACACGATGTATAGTGATATGACAAAATAGTACTATAGATATTCACTGGGAAATATTTCGTTTGATTAAACTAAATCTATTGAATGTTACAATTTAATGAAATTACAAAAAACCGGTTAATTACGAGTTAGAGGGATCCTATGAAATAAGGGAATTAGGTACCGGTCATGAGAAACGGCCTGTTGACATAATTATAGTCGGACGAACGGACTTAGGTTAAGATGGTTAGGTTATGGGTGGTTTTTAAACAGTAGAAGTCTGACACTCCCTTTCGCTCTGCCCAAGAGCGGGAGGGGTTATTCGATGATTTTACACCCACCAAAAAAAAAAAAAAAGATGGGATGGTTAGGTAAAGGGTCCCATTGGTTACCTTTCGGGTGCGGAACCATAAAATGGAGCATTTAAATATTCTTAAAAAAAAATTATCCTTAACATGTGTACCGTATTCAGCGAAAGGTAAAGCTCAGCCGAATACCTTTCGGCTAGTACACCCAGTATACTAACAGTAGCTCTGTTAAAAGTGAAATTTGTCGATTGTCATAATCCGGTGTGTCACCAAACTAACAGACAGATGTGTTGCAGGGGAGTTTGTTCCGCCACTTCTTCTTCCCAGCTAAAACACTAGGAAGTGTCGAAGGGTGGGCGTTTTGGGGGACTGTCTCTTCAAATTTTGACGTTTGAAAAGTGTTGATTATCAGCCTAGTTTGAATAAATGAGTTTTGATATTGATTTTTTGATTTTGGGTAGAAATTCAAACGGTTAGATAGAGGTACGCCTCTATACACCCACTTTTCATAAGTTATAGTTTAAGTCCCATGTGATAAAGGGGCCTATTGCCATGAACCGGGTACAAATGCTGACTCCAGAAATACCTGATGGAGAAACGAAAAAAAATCCCCTTACCCAGAATTTCTTGCTAAGTAGCGATTGCGAACACAAGACCAACGAGCCAGACAGGACTAATTTTATCATCATCATCATCATCATCATCATCATCATCATCAGCCTATAATGTTCCCACTGAAGGGACTCAGGCTTCCTCTCTAGGAGAGGGATGGGCTATAATCCACGGTCCCAGAGCGGATTGGTAGATGGCACATATCTTCGAATTTTTGGTTCTAAGATATGCAGGTTTCCTCACGATGTTTTCCTTCACCGTTGAGAGAGCATTGGTGATAAAATAAATTACACTAAGTAATGCGCCTCCCTGGGGTCGAACCCACAACTAACTGTTCGTAAGTACACGCACTTTATAATTCAAGCACTGCTTATTTTATTTTCTTATTTAAATACCTCTATAATTTTAATGCTGTCTAAGCTGTCTTGACTTTCGTACGTTTTTCTTTGCATGAATTATACCTTCACTACGCTAACAATGGCAATACCTCTCCATTTTGAAAAATAAATCTTATTATTATTATTATTTTGACAGGTCACCAGTTAAACAGTCGATTTTTTCAACCTATGAAGGAATCAAAGCAAGATTATTACGCAATTACCTGGGCTTCTGATCTTGTTAGATAGAATTTCGGGTCATCCTATTTGACATTCCTAAAAACCAAAGCCAAAATCACATGCTTGATATCCTAGAATTCTTCAACCCGAAATAGTTGGTCTCTGGAGTTATTTGGGTCAGCAATATTTGGAGGCAGTAATTGGGTATGAGAGTTAGTTTTAGGGTTCCGTAACCAAAGGGTAAAAACGGAACCCTATTACTAAGACTTCGCTGTCTGTCCGTTCGTCTGTCCGTCTGTCTGTCACCAGGCTGTATCTCAAGAACCGTGATAGCTAAACAGTTGAAATTTTCACAAATAATGTATTTCTGTTTCCGCTATAACAACAAGAAATACTAAAAACAAAATAGAATAAATATTAAAGGGCGGCTCCCATACAACAAACGCAATTTTCCATTTTGGTACGGAATGGGCTTCATGTGCGAGTTAGACTCGCCCTTGGTCAGTTTTTTGTTGCACATCAAGCTACCCTATTCCCATCAACCGCGAACAAATGAAGGGAAATTCCTGTTAGAAAAATCAAATAACACTTTGGTCAACCTGAGAATCTAAGTCAGGACCTCATGTTCAGCAGTCCCACTTGATAATGCCACCAAATAATGTAGCCCAACTACAAACTAACTACTAAGTAGGGCCTACTAATTATAGTATGCCCTTTCTACCTAATCATAAAAGCCGGCTTGAATAGAAATTAACAATCTGCTTTAGGTATTAGAATGTTCTGAAACACGCGTAAATAGATTCGTGTAATGATAGACGATTGACAATGATGAGCAATCGTTAAATTATAGGGAATACATAGGTACGTTATAAATACCTAACGTACGTAATTTCTTGCCTGAAAGCGCCTACGTGGTGTGTTTGAGCACTGTGTCTTAGAACGAAGAGTTGCTACAATTTAGGTAGGCGCTGTAGAGTTTATTTTAAAGCGGAGTTTTGTTGTTATTTAGTTCTTGAAATTTTCTGAAGGGTAAGGTTTTAACTAGAATAGAATCGTTCTTATAATTTTACAGGGTAACTTTTAAAGGACGCATGGTTGTCAAACTGTTGAACACCCATTTGTAACTGTGTTGGTACGAGTAAAAATATATTATGGAAGTGGACATGTTCAACTCAAATAATTACTAATATAAGCAGAGCCAGAAAAGAAATAACAATCAAACACAATGTATCGTTATTGCGTGAACTTTAAGTGGTTGACTTAAGGTTTATTTTAGTGGTCACTGTCATGATAAATTACGCAAAAGTTTGAAATGTAAAACTTATTTGCGCTCAGCCGCCGTCGTAGGTGGACTCTGTTTTTAGCTGGATCTCGTGTTGAAAAGATAGCTCTACGAACACAAAATATTTGTAGTAGTAAGACTTAAAAATGTAAATAATTCGTAAACGCGTCGCGTTTGGAGTTTTGGACCCACTCTGATTAGATTCACCTCTGCTTAACCCTTAAGAGTTTAAAGGCGTGATGTAATATAATGTTTTATGTTATCCACAAAGGTTTTATAGCCATTTTTGTACATGTAATACGAATCTAATTACCCGTTCATCAGGTAGGTATATACTTCCTGAAAGGTTTCAGTGGCAATTAATTACTACCAATAAATTCTTGGGAAAATATTTGTTTCGACTACAAGACGAGGGTACATTTTATCACAGACGGTGACTGGAGGAAACGTGAGCTCCTTGAAATTCTTACCCTTTTTACTGCGTGACATCTTCCAGGCGAAACCTGTCTGGAACTTTGTTCTATTGGTCTAGATAGATACTTTAATGATACATTTTGGTACCTAGGGTATCTTACCTCCCGTCGGGGCTGCGGGTTGTTCAAAAGAGATATGGGGCTTCGGCACAAGTACTAAGAAGGAACATGGGTGGTTTTTAGTCAGTAGAAGTCCGACACTCCCTTTCGCTCTGCCCAGAGCGACCCCATTTGATGATTGCCCACCTCAAAAAAAAAAGGTATCTTACCTACTTTCTAGGGTTCCGTACTCAACATGGAACCTTTATAGTTGCACCTGGTATTTCAATACCTATCAAAATCTCCTTTCTACTTCTGTTTTCCTGGTAGTTTGTGGGACTTTACGTATCCTTTTTTTAATATTCATTCCAGTTTTCAATACCTATCAAAACCTCCTTCCTACTTCTATTCTCCTGGTAGATTGTGGGACTTTACTTCCTATCCTTTTTTTTTAAATATTCATTCCAGTTTTCAATACCTATCAAAACCTCCTTCCTACTTCTGTTCTCCTGGTAGATTGTGGGACTTTACTTCCTATCCTTTTTTTTTAAATATTCATTCCAGTTCTCAATACCTATAAAAACCTCCTTTCTACTTTTGTTCTCCTGGTAGTTTGTGGGACTTACCTATCTTTGATCTCCTCTTTTTTTCTCTCCTTCCTACTTGTCCTTGCTTATTTAAAATAATACAAATGCATGTAGCAGTTGGCTAGATCGACTGACTATATCAACTAAAAAAAAATACTGGTTCCTTTAACCCAGGTGAACATAGGACACTAAATGTTTTAACATTGATTTAGTATCCTCAATTCACCTAGGTGAAACTATATCTCCCAGGTCAATTATGGACACTACTTTAAACTACTTTTTTTAAAACTAAAGTGTTCCATGTTGACTACGTAACCCTAAAAATATATGAAACTTTAAAAGTGACGAAGACCCTAACCTAAAGCTGTTATAAAATTGTAAAAACTGTACAATTCAGAGACAAGTGTTCCATTTTTATTTTTTAATGGGTGCCTAAAGAGATTAAATATATATTAAAGACAGTCTTTAAGAAAAACTGATCCATGGGATTATATGAAAACTGTGATTCCATGAGTCATGCATTAAAACAAAATAACATTATTGGTACGTAACTGGTTTGTTTACCTACGCCCGTAGGTAAACAAACCAGTTAGATATTGCTATAGTAGACACAATGTTGTTAGCTTTGTCGCATCTATTATAAGTCATCACCTGTTTATAGCCTTGTTCCAACCATTTGGGGGTCCGCTTCTAGACATGGACCGTCTGCCTGTATGACCTCCATAACGTACGAGTTAACACTGGGTTATGCGATACCCTTTTTTTTAAATCGGTATGTAATAGGTGGCAAAGCGTGCACGGACCAACCTAGGCAAGCACCGCTTAAACCAAAGATCTAACCAAGCGGCAGTTATTATAAAGGCACGAGCTCCCGATCTTAAGTATATCTATCCAAATGTCTTTGAAGGTATCCAATTAACACTGGAAACTGCCAGTCCGTATCACTCGATCTGTTCCATTAAACACCAACCATTGGTTCAAAAGATAACGCATAACGAATAGTTAACCAACTCAATATACACCATTTTACTGTTCAGTTACATTCGCTTTCCGCATGATAGATTAAATCAGAAACGATAATACACACCCAGTGGAACCATTGCCGTTTGACATAAATCTTATGATATTATTAATGAAGGTAAATATTGGCATTCCGGGTATGAAAATCAATGTAAGTGAGATGGGGTTTCGTGGCTAGCGTATGATGTGGACAGCTAAATACAGGGCGGAAAGGCGATTGATACGAACGAATACCACATATTTGGTACGTTAAAATTATATGATTCGTCATATAATTTTTTTGTGCAATAAAACAAAACTTGTGTTGCATACACTTTTTTAGGACACAACCAATATTTCCAACAACAAATTCTATGTCGGGGGGTTCGGACTGATGTCGTGGAATAGGGTAGTTAACAAAAAAAAAACTAATTATTCCGTCAGATAGATTTCCAAAAAATATTTAACACAATTTTTTTTATTTTTTCACGTAAACGAACAATGAAGATGATACAGTGCCCTGAAAACTCGTGTAACGTCATATTCTAAGATATTAATATGACATTATTTATCGGTCAGTGACGTCACAAACCCCCACTCAACTATTTGACGCGTTTTATCTTCGTCAATCTTTATTGATTTAATAAAACAAAAAATACGTATCCCACATTTTTCAATAATCTAACAGATGGACTAATTAAAATCATGTTTGTTTTAGTCAGTAAACATCCCTCTTCTTTGTGCATCAATGTCCCGTCCACCAACCTGTATACATTGAACTTATGGCAAGGTTCACAAGATTTTATTACTATCATCATGGATGGACAGTGTGAAGGATCATTTGATTAGAAAAGAGGTGACAGCTGAGATGACAAGTAATAAAGATAAAAGAAGATGACTTGCTGAGTTTATCTTCATTACGACTAAAATATCTCTACTGCTAGAAGGCCTATATCCAGCAGTGGACGTTTGTTCTACCGAGCGTTGCCACTACCCGGTTTTGTGCTTTTGTAGTAAAAAGGTACAACTTTAGAACTGGTCACTCGTTGATTGGTCTGTGAGAACGGGCGTTTGGATCAGAGTTGATTCAAGTTCTGAATTAGAACTAAATCAATAACGGGACAAATAATATATCTCCCTTGTTGGTCAAGGTCGCAAAGGCAACTGCTGTGCACTATCCTTGGTTCGGTTGATGGCTAAGGCTTACCCCGTTTTACATGTTGGTGTAGTAATGGCTACACCTCTGAATAGTCGAAGATTCAGTCAAGGTCAAGTCCCATTCAAGATTACAAAACACAATATAGTTATTTATAAAATTATTCCTCAACCATGTCTGATTTAAGAAAATGTCTTTAAAATGTTATTTTTCTCTGATGCTTCACCATAAACACGTGTTAAACGTTACAAAAATAATGCCATTCTAACAACTCGGTTTTTCTCAGAAGTTTGAACCGTGTAAATCATATTAGTTTCCGCTCATGAGCCGGGTTTTCCTGTAAAAGGCTATTTTCTCTGAACTATGCGTCATAAAAATAGACTGCAGTTTGATTTATCATTGCACTGATAATATATAGGAGTAGTTCAGTTGGTCCGTTTATCATTGTTAAAGGGTTAGGAACTTATTTTTTTGTGGTAGGAACCTTGCCGGGATGTTTACGTGTATACAAATTATAGTTTTTTTAATAAACAATTTAATGGCATTTAAGGTGTACAAAAAGATTACGGGGTTTCTTATGAAAAGAAAACTTGCTCTGGTTTATTTACGTTTATAGTATGTTTATTATTAGTTAAATAAAAAAAATAAACACACTAAAATTAGAATAGAAAATATATCACAAGTCCATAATTTTTGTTTTTTTTGTGTAATTCGATTTGAATAGTACATTGTTATCCAAGGGCTGAAAGTTACTTTATTTAGTACCTAGACGGGGTTTGGCGCCCGTAACGTAGTGAGGGCGCAAATAGTTCGAGGGACTAAATAAGTAATTTATCCGAGGTAAACACTATGCTTTTCATTACAAATACGAGTAAACTAAAAATAAGAACATAAATTATTAGCTAAAGAATAAATTAGTGTTGATCGGATTGTCGCTTTCCCGCTTATTTAGTTTTTTGTCCTCTGGTCGTCCAGCTATACAGCCAGTATTTTTCATGTTCATCATTTTAAAAAATGGCAAAGATTGCCGAAATCTATGTTATTTTAGAGAAATAGTTGAAACTAAATTATATTAAAGTCATAATATATTATATTCTTAATCTAACTTTATGTTATTTTAATTTTAAATCGCGTTGTAATTGAGTGACTGTATAAAAAGTTGGAACATGGTTCAATAAATAGTGAAAATAGACCTAGTTTTCTAATAATCATTTGACAGCTGTCAGTTGAAATTGATTCTCCCTAGGGCTGAAAAGTAGTACTTTCAACCCGCTCCGCAGGCATGTTATGACCTTCTTTCAGAGCATGATGAGTAGTAAAAAAGTATTTATGGTAGACTCAACAGAGTTTTAATTGAATGCATGTCCTCTTTACAAATGGCAGTTTATTTTAGATTCTGGAAAACGTAGAGACACTTACAAAGATTTGCATTTCGTTTTCCACTTAATGATTTAAAAAAAGAAAATACAGAAATGCTACTTACTTTTATCTTTGTCTAGTAAATCCTGGTAAGACCTTCTAGCAACTTCACAAAACAAGTCCTGTATATTGTGTATTTTAAGCATGATATAGCGAATGTTGCAGCGAGGACAATTTTCCACTACGTTCATCAAACTATACGCAATTTTTCTTTTAGTATCTCTTTGTACAGCTGTTTGGAATGACGAACTGCTTTTAAGTATAAATACTAAGAAAAACGTATGGCTGGAAACTGTGTTGTTTTGTTGCAAAGGGTAGCAGTAATCTTAAGAAAGATATACGCAGGGAAATTCGAGATAAGTTGTGTATTCTGTTTTGTAGTTCCAGTAATACTGTTTCATTATTTCTGTCGGGGGTGAGTTTTATATGCGATATTAAGTATTTCTTAATTTTTTTTAAAGCAAGGCAGTTTCTGTTTGTATTTTTATCAAAGTATGATTCACGACTACCAATGTTTATTTGCAGACATTCAAATCATCAAAACTCTTTGTAATGCAGATTGAGCACCAATATTAGCGAAAGTGAAACATTTTTGTAAGCTTTTATTTAACTTGCCTTGTTAGAAATACTGGTCAAATCTTTCAACTAAATTTGAAATCCGTTCTGCCTAACCAATTGAGCGGAAATTTCTTCGCGAGAGAACTCCATCACGGACACGAAACTTTCATACACGTTCAATTTTGATTGATAAACCATTTCTCATTTTCATTGTAATCGTAAAATGTGAAATGTTTTATTTCATGTTATATAATAGATACTGCAATATTGTTAGTTTTAAGTTATCTTACTGCGCCCTCACAGGGTCATGTACAGTCACGAGGAATAATATGTATACACTTGGCCAAGTTCAAACGCGAATTTCTGGTGAAATAACGATTGCAACTTTGAAGTATGAACTACTTATCATGTGGGTTCCAAAATATTAGTTTCGTTTCGTAACATGAAAATAAAATAGTTACTGTAGGCGAAAATTGCTTCTAAAGTTTGCTAAGTGTATACATATTGATGCTGCTGACTGTACTCCCTAGTTTTAAGCCTAGCGTATAACTATGCTGTGTACATTGTGTATTAAATAAATAAATAAAATGTAGCTAAAAATTAAATTTGACTCATTATCCAACGTCACTTTTAAAGGGACCTCTCTAAAACCATAAAGCAAATACATAATTAAACTGAGTAAAATATCAGTATTTCATTGTAGGTGTTTTCAAGTTTTTGTACTTTACGTATATTTTAAAGGCGTTAACAAACTGTTTAAAGAAGATAACATTTTAGCAAGAGTTATTTCTTTCAAGTTGCAGTTAAGTCAGGCAAGTCTGAGATAAACTGAGATTAACTAACATAAAACAAACTAGTTACAAGGAAAATGGCTGTTCATACGTTGATTTCAGCCATAACATAACATCACGCCACTAATCCCCGCAAGGATAGGCGGAGGAGTAGGTACCTACCTAGTAGTACACCAGCATTTCGCCAGTTGTGGTAACGTCCCATATAATGGGGCAATTCTATTGCTATAGTAGTCAGCCATGCCTATAATAATTTAAGAGTTTTGCCTTTAGGGTACATTTGACCCCCGAATATTGACCAAAACTTTTCTAGAATTCTTTTTACCCTAATTCTGTATTTGCAAAGTTATTCTGTAGACACAGAATTATTATTCAAAAACCCACCATTTATCGAATCACCCAAACCGAATTTTCGAGTAAAGAAAATCGTGAATAGAATAAAAGCATAAAGTAAAACCGTTTTCTTTTTTTTTACACTACATATGTCATAGATAAAAAGGGTTGACAGAAGCGCAGAGACAAATTGGACCGTTTTCTCTCGACATAGAACAATAAGGTGTTTATGCCCGGGGGTGTTCGGGGGTATACCTGCGTGCGTGTTTACTGTTGAAGGCTTGAATAGGTACCTAATCGGGTAGTTAAGGTCTCCGGGAAAGGATTATTTGGAACTCTGTTGTTAGTGTTAATTGGGTGGACTTTGAAAGTTTTGTTTATTTATTTAGTAGTGGTTTAAATATTCTATTTTAACTTCGCGCCTTTTTTTCCCCAGGTGGTACGGCAGAGATGGTTTTGCACAGCTTCTTAGTTATTTTTAAGTCCCATACAGACAACCTTATGAAATATATTCATTTTATTCAAATAAATTATTAATTTTTTTAGAGAAACTTCGTGTTTCGATTCAGTTACGTAGTCAATATCATTATCTGCATAGCCTTTTCCCTAAGATGTTGGGGCCGACTCCCAGACTAACCAGATGCAGTCAAATACCAGTACCTATTGTTCATGAAGCGACTCCCAAAACATGTTCAATTCAAGTATCAAATTTAATAAGGCCATTGCTCCAAGTTGTTTATAACTCACATGGATCTAATGCTGGAGAGAACGAGCGAACAAACAAAATACATTTAAACATCTTTCAGGAGAGTGTTTTGTGGTATCCTTATTTATAGTTCCTCGGAGAAATATACTTCTATCTATCGTCGAAAACCTGGTAGGAATACTTATATCAATCAACCTGCTTCCAAATAGAAAAATAACCTACGTTTATGTACACTGAATCCCAAATAAGCGAAATATTGGATGCCCAATTTTATAGCTTATAACAACGACTGTTTGATTCACATTCGTGTAACCTCATAACTATACCAAAAATCTAGATTAAAAAAAGTTTTCAATTGGAATAAAATCGCTCCAAGCAGTTGGAAAACGGGTTAACGGCCAAAAGCTCAATTTACACGGCGCACCATACATTTTCCCATCGAGCGAATCCAATTTTTTTCTTTGAAAATACGTTGCCTCACACTAGGAATTTCTCCTGTATCGTGGGTGCGTTCACAAACATTTAAAGTCACATACACAAATACCCAGACCCGGAACAACTATCTGTAGGTCATACAAATATTTGTTCCGTGCGGGGATCGAACCCGCAACACGCAGCACAGCAGTCCATTGCTTGAGCCACTGCGCCAACCGTGCCGCCGCCGTGCCGTCAATTGAAGTTCCAGTGATGGGAAATCATTCCCAATTGACCCAATTAATGGGAATACTGAAAAAAGCACAAACACTGGCATTTTAAATGTTTTTTTCCATAACCGTCATAAAATGGGTGATATCACGCCTACAATGTCCACCGAAAATGTTTGGCAGAAGTGTATGACAGTTATATTTAGTGACATGTCAAAGGGGACGAGCCTATTCTCATCAACTGGTCAAGAATCCAGACTCCACGCCGTTACTGATAAACACACTTTGTCCGACGCGGAAATCGAACCTAGGAGCCATTACACCAACGAGGCAGTTTACGAAACGAATTTTAAATGTATTATCATAACAACGATGGTTGGTTATGAATGCATAGGTTTTTATGGGTTCAATGGGAAGGCAATTACATCAAGTGCGAAGGCAATCGATGTTATGCCATTGTTTGCAATGTAGGTCGAACTTTTTCTTTGTGACGGCACCAGCTGATAATTTTCACAGCTAATGTAAATGATAGCCTCGGTATGACTGTCCGTTCTTAGCCTTAGGACATAGTTTTCCCAGTAATTGGGTAGCCGGGGTCCGGTGGCAGTTGCCTCGTGTTTTGCTGCATCCTTTATTTTTTAAGCTTTATATCATTGTTTTATATACCTAATTTTATTTCTTTTTTACAAATGTTGGCAATTGAAACTTTAGTGTGATTGACATGATCTTTTCAGGCTTCGAACCATAAAATGCAAAAATTGTGGAAGCAATAAAATACAGAATTGCGTATGGTCGCAACTCACCTTGTGTGAAGCGATGTTAAGGCCTTAGGTGACCAGGGCACGCCACGATAATGGCGGTAAGTCCCTCTCTTTGAGGAATGGTTGGAGAGGCGCCACGGCACCCTCACCCTCCCGCTGACGCAGGTCCTCACCGGACACGGTTGTTTCGGGAGGTACCTGCACCGAATCAGCCGAGAGGAAACGCCCGGGTGTCATCATTGTGAGGATCGGCCGGAGGACATGGTGGAGCACACCGTGGAGGTCTGCCCCGCTTGGGCGGAGCCCTACCGTGTTCTCGTAACGGCGATCAGCGTTGGCTTTGTCTCGCGGCCGGCCGTCCATGGTCCGGGGCGAGAGGGAATGGGACGTCGTCGCCTCCTTCTGCTAAACAGTGATGCTAGCGAAGAAGGTGGCGGAACGTGAGAGGGAGAGAACCTCCCTTCCCAGCCGCCGCGGGTGACACTCCGGGCGTCGGAGGCCACGTAATGGCTTCCGGGCGCCGTAGGTGCGGGCCTGCGGGCGATGAGTTATGGGCTAGCTCGCCGTCCGTCCGTCTTATGATGACGACAGGCCTTGTCGACGGCGCGTTTGTGTTCCACGCGCGCGGCAAGGGTCGACGCACGTCGAGGCTGCGGGTTGTTCGAGAGAGATACCCGGCCTCGGCACAAGGGTTAAGGAAAAGGAACATGGGAGGTTTTTAGTCAGTAGAAGTCTAACACTCCCTACCGCTCTGTTCAGAGCGACACTTTCCGCCACTACAAAAAAAAAGGCAAAATGATGACGCTTGCCAAGAAAAACCGTAAGTGGAAACTAGGAAACTACATTTACTTACCACGATCCACATGTAACTTCCATCTTTCGCCACGTTTGAGGAGACTGGGGGTCTACTCTCTTTCAACTACTCCCTAGCAAGATTCCAGGTATGAAGTTAAGATTTATTTTTATTCTAAGAAAAAACCGTACAATAACCAGAAACCCAGGAATAATGGAGCAGTAATACTCAATAAACACTAAACCAAATATAATAGTACAGCGAAGGTAAGCTTAAATCGAGGCATGAAAATAATTTTCCAACGCATTGTAGTAAATTGAATAGGAAATAATATTTTCACTGGTAAACAGGACCTTTTAAATTTTGCATTGTATTCGAAGTTGCTCTAAGTTTTACGATCATTGAGTCCAACATAAATTTTGATTTTTATGTGTACCTAAGAGCTTTTGGCTTAATAAAAATACCCACTGGGGGTCGATCTCTACGCTTGCCTAGGTTGGTCCGTGGATGGGTGACCACCCATTAGATATCGAGTTTCTTTCGTTCCTCGGAAAGCACGTTAAGCCATTTTGGTTCCGATTCTCATTTGAAAATCTTTTAAAGTTGTTACAGGTTGTCAATGGCGGATTGATTTTCTAACAAACATAGTCGGTGAAACGCTAGGCAAAAATAAAAAGAAATTGATTTGTTGTTGATTGAAAAGTCAACTGCATTTAATAAAATATATGTTTATGCGATATTGTGTTAAAGCAGTAGAGGGAAACTTACATATTGTAGCGTATATCAATAGCCTCATTTATGTAAAATCACTTTCACGCCTATTTTACAGGATATTGCGACATTTATGGTGATTTGATTTGTGAAAAGTGATGTAAAAATCTATTAAATCTTATTTTGGCTATTTGTAAGTGTATGACTAGCTGTTGCCTGCGACTATGATTAGCGTGAAATGATTTAATAAAGTTTACTTGCCCTTTTCATCAGATTTTTTTGCCAATTTCAAAAAAAAACTAAAAATCCGATTCAGAAAAATTTAAATCATAAGATTTAAATTTTTTTTGCACGGAAAACTAATTCTTATTCTATAAAAAAATATATTAAGTTCAAAAACTAAAACCCGACTAGGAATCGCAAGCCACTGATACCTGATGCTCATTCATGGCGTTCTTATTAATACAGAAGTCAGCTGCTATAGTTGCCATTAACAAGGTGGCATGCGACTACGACTGTCCTCTATAATAGTTATCAAATTATCTTCTTACAAGACGATTTCTCTTGTTTTCTACTTTTAAGACCGCAGTTTTATTAGTCTGCGTTTTTATTCGTAGTCGGGTTTTACTTTTTGAACCAGATTTTTTATTTGAATTTTATTTTTGTGTTAGTCAATAAATACGTAATGATATGTCACTTTCATAATGTAATATTCTACTTAATGTTGGTTTGTTGTTTACATATTACGAGTAAATAACACAGACTAGACCATAAGAACTGTTTGACCGCATCTAAACGCATTTGTGACTTGAACTTTAATATAATATACATACTTGTAATGTACTCGCCAAGACCTTTCATTTGATACCAAACATGTTATGATTATCTCAATTAAATTTTTTTCGAGCTTAGAATTTGACATTTAAATTCCGTTATAAAAATAATTGTTAAAATTTAAATAGCCTATGTCACCCGCGCTATTCTTACAAATCTATTGACACCTCATTTATAAAAAATGTTCAGTAGTCCAGGCGCTACGGAGGAACATACATAGACTGCCAAAACCATTACCCTTCCTTTTGGCCTCGCCGTAGTCGGGTAAAAAGTGGTTTCAGTTAGACCTTATAATATCAGCTATCTGCAAAGTCTCGTTAATATTGGTCCAGCCATTTCGGAGATTATCCGAACAAAGTCAGTAATTGGTTAAACACTTTTTAGACATAACACGATAATCACACACAAACTAATGAATAACGTTAACTTGAATTATTGAATGAAAAAATCTCGTGAAACATGTTCATTGTCGATTCCGTGCGGCGACTATGTATCCGTTCGTCAATATTGATTGTAAATAGAACACAAATTGCTCGTATCCGTTTGAAAAGCAATCAAGCGCACGCATTGCTCGCTGTTTTGCGTTGCGTGGGGCTCGTTCACGCTCGCGGTCTGCGAAACTTTCGATGGATAAGTAGGTGTTTTGGTTTATTTTTAGCTCTTGTACAGTACATCACATAACATACTAATAAGCCTGTAAACTTTGATGAGTTAGGTAGAGATATACCCAATAGTACACATTTTAGTAAGAGGTATTACTGATCATGAAGCCCTGGCGTTCGATTCCCGGGCCGGCCAAAGTGTGTTTTTCCAACAGAAATTTCTTACTTGTAACCACGGCTGGATTTCTGTCCAATTGATGGGAATAGGCTCGTCCCTAATTACAAATGCGACTTGAACATAACTCGCGAAATATGGCTGTAATATTAGGTCCTCTACATAACTCTTCCGGGATGTCAGGCGGTATGATATGTGATGTGTGATTATTCTTAAAGACTTGACACAAAAATTCTATATCTTTGTTAACGCAAAAAATACTTGACTGGAACATGCATTATAGTAATACTTTGTCGGACAACACAAACAAGTAAATATAATTTTTAATCGATTCCTAAGAACATAATGTTTTGATCAATGAAGTTACTTTATCTTCCTTTTTTTTATTATTTTATCTACTATGTTTGTTTCCCAAGAAACTTTATTATTCTCCGTTTTGCAGCCTCACTCCGCTGGCCACCACTATCCTCACCACAACATTGTTTCACATCAAAGATGCGCTTAGTAAATATTTTCAGTTTAACAACATTTTTTTATCAACTAAACAAATAAAATACTGATGTAACAAGACCTTATCAATTCAAATTCAAAAAAGTTACAATACTGTAACAACCTCGTAATGCGTAGCAGAAAGTTGTATGATAATATACGTATAACACGCTTCATACTGTTACTTGGAGAGGCTTTGTGTTGTAGGTCAGTTTCTAGGGTAAAAGCAGTTCATGGAGAGTTTGGGTTTCTGGGTTGGGTTAAGTGTTACTGGGTTTTTCCATCAGGAATTTCTCAGTAGCAGTCACGGAGAATGAATGTATGTCCGGTTGATGGACAAAGGCTCGCCCCCTATAACATTAACAACTTAACTGGCGAATTGGTGTACTATTAGGTATATACACTTCTGTCTAACCCTTCAGGGATCACAGGCGTGATGTTATGTTATGTAAGCTTGTAATATGTTACAGAAAGTTGTTAAACGATATATAACGCGCTCCATGTTGCTACTATACAGGGTAATAGCTTCATGCCAGCAAAGTTAAGGAGGAGAGCAGACGTTTTGGGGTCATATTTTTTGGTCTCACCTTTCCTTTACCTATTTTTACCCGACTGCGGCGAAGCCCAAAAGGGCGGTTATGTGTTTGGCGTGTATGTATGTATGTCCTTTTCTTTGTTCTCTCATAAGTCCTAAACGGATGAAGGGATTTGAATAAAATATACATCGTTAGATATGTCTTGATAGCGCAAGTGTCACTGGCTACATTAAAATGAAAAAAAACAAATAAAATTGGCAGATTTTGGGGGCCATATCGCGGATTTAAAAAAATAAATAAAACCGTTACAATCGAGTAGGGTATCAAAATGAAGGGAGAGATTACAAAAATATGACACTTATATGTTTCAACGAAATTCAATGTCACAAAACCTATAAACAAACACATTACCGCTGTCCGTCCGTCTGTCTGTCTGACAGCGGGCTGTATCTAATTTTTTTTTAAATTTATGTACTATTTTTAAGAAAAAACAATTAAGTGCGAACCCATTCATATCTGTACGAGTTGTACGAGAGTGCAAAAGTCACGTGGCTGTGACTCTCGTGGCCTCTAAAAACTTCTTTCATTTGTTTTATCCGTAGCCCCCTGTAAGGCTAAATCCTAATAATAATAACTTAATAGTAATTTTTGGTCGTCTCGTTAAAAGGGTAATTAAATTATATTCAATAAAGTCCACATTTTTCATGAATTCAACTTTCCTTTCTTCACGAAAGAACCTATTTGAATACATTTTTAAATCGCAGACTAGCCGAACGTAAGTCAATTTTCCGGCAAGTACCCGCGTTCGTGGTGAACCAATCGTACCAATTGCACCATTTGGACCAGCCGCTGACCGGTTAACCGGGTACCCGGGCAACCGGGATGGACACAATCGTAAATTGAAAATGGCTTATATGCATACAGAACGCGTAGATTGAGACTTTCAAACTGGATTTTTATCGAGGTTTGTATTTTCGTTTTCAACTGGCCCGTTGGGAGTTCAATATGACGTATGTGTTTTGTTTTTAAGAGGGGTTGGTTGCTAAATAACAGTAGACATAGGTACGGGTCGGGGTGAGAGTCGCGGGCAACTGGTGGATGCAAGCGGTAGGTTGCCGTTCGATGCTGCTGTTCTTCGAAAGAGATACCGCGGCCCCGTACTCAAAGGAATAAGAAGGAATATGGGTGATTTTTAGTCAGTAGAAGTCTGACACTCGGATCTCTTCCGCCCCGCCTAGAGCGGGAGGAGTCATTTTATGATTCCCCAAACTCTCGTTATGGCGTTCTATGGGGGAGGCATTTGTCCAGCAGTGGACGTCTTCTGGTTGATATAGCATAACACGGGTCGATCTTCAGGTTAAGCAACCTTTGCCGAGGTCAGTCTGTGGATGGGTCATCATCCAATACAAACCGACTTTCCTCCGTACATTTAAGAAAGCAAGTATAGCCCGGTTGTCGTCAATTTTGATGGTAAACCATCATCTCAGCTGCATTTCTAAAAGATTACAACAGCTCGACGTAAGTCTCCCAATCGTCGGCGTCGTCATCTCAACTATGTAAGTAAATGCAGCCAATCCCTATGCTAAATTAAGAACTATAATTATATCTACACTGTTGACATTATAATTAACTACAGATCACGTTGTATTCTCCGGAGTATTGTCCAGATTAGTCCTACGACAATCAGCAAACATGTATGAGCATGTATTGATTCGATGACTGTATGATTGTCTCAGATAAGCGTCTTTCGGCGCGTATAAGTTCGTTTTTTGTAGCCACACGCGTTGACGCGGCTATAAGCTCGTAAAAGCGCGAGCCGTGAGAGATAATGACTTACTGCTACCGACAGAACCCATAGGTTTGAGAGATAAGTCAAGGTCGAGGCCGCGTAGTGCCCGAGGTCCCTTAGAACACTTTTTTTTTTACGGTACTATAGGTAATCGCTAATAGAACATCACTTTACTTGAGACTCAATATTGCTATTTTGGCTCAACCATTTTCAACGTGAGACCAATGGAAATATAAAAACAATCCCATACTCAAAATAGGAATAAAATGTGCAAGAAACACGATATTTTCCATTGAGTTATTCTACTTTATAGAAGCAAAGAAGGTACCGACTATCGATACCCGGTAGTTCCACAGTATTAAATACAAAAACTTGTATTTTCAATAGACTCGTAGAAGCGTAGTCGTCGGTGTAGCGGTGTCAAAGCTTAGACCGTAGCGGCGTAGCCTTCGTAGAGGTGTCATAGCGTAGACCGTAGCCCCCGTAGTATCTATTTCAAAGCTTTTCTCTATCTTGAAATCAAACGGGCGTGGAAACCTGTACCGTCGATTTAATAGGTTATATAGAGTGTAAGGGACAGTTCTCCGCAAACTGATGGGGTGATTTTAGTAATTTCAGTATAATATCATACTTAGATGCTCGGTACCAGAAATTATTTATTTATTTTTATTTTTTATTTTCCTTATTGGCCAACCAACAATTGTTTACACTGATAACATTTAAAGTAAGTATATCATATCTAAGGTTAGTGTAACAATTAATTACAGGTTAACACCGCATGCCCCATAATCAAATAAGATGTGCCAAAAGCACTGAACTATAATAAAGATTAATATTTTGAGTATACTCGTAGGAACATTATGGACATTTCAGGAACGTAATGGAATCGTTTATAACCAGGACTTCACCTAGGATAATGATTATCCCGTTAGTACGATCCCGTAACGTGGGACAATTACCGAACTCGACGTGGGCGAAACCGTAAGCATAAACTATAGTACCCGTCGGGGCTGCGGGTTGTTCAAAAGAAGAAGGAGCTTGGGAGGTTTTTGGTCAGTAGAAGTCTGACACTCCCTTTCGCTCTGCCCAGAGCGGGAGGGGTTATTTGATGATTTTCCACCCGCCAAAAAAAAAAACAAAAAGGTCCACACATCGTCACTCAGCACGTCCGTCGAGTGTCACTAGCTAATTTAGCACTGTAGTGCATTTGTTAATGCTAAAATGATTTATTCGCCTCACCTTGCTTTATACTATGTTTAGTATAAAGCAAGGCGAGGCGAATAAATCATTTTTTTCAAAAGGTTTTCGTTCAATATAATTTCCGATTGAAACCTATTTGTTAGTGACCGCTTTCTTTAGTTTGTGCTTACTTTCAATCAGCTGGATATAATAGGCTTCTTTTTGTATAGGTAGGCTCAGAGTGGTTTATGTTGTTAGTTTTTGTAATGTAGGTTATACTACTGCTCCTTTTTGATTGATTTTATCGTGAAGGGAACTACAGTTACGTAAATACATTCTATTCTTAGAGAATATTAGCTGTTGCCAGCGGTTTCACCCGCTACAACCTACGGGAATATAAAATCGGGATAAAAACTAAATCCTATTTGTTAATCCAGGTTATAAACTATCTGTGTACCAAATTTCATCTAAATCCATGCAGTAGTTTTTGCGTGAAGAAGTAACAAACATACACACTCACAAACTTTCACCTTTATAATATTAGTGTGATTTTGCGGACTTGGCAAATTGGCAAATTATTTGTAGACATATAAGGTCTATCTATTCATACACGAAAACTCTTAAGAAGACATTATACTTACTTATCTTAAGGAGATATTTTAGTTTTGAGAGCAGCGGTGATGAAATAAATTACACAAAATAATGTGCTTGCCTGGGTTCGAACCCACGACCTACTTTTTGTAAGTCGGGGCCGACACCACTGGGCCACCGCTGCTCTTTAGTTCTTCTATTCTAAAACCAGTTCAGATAAATGTAATACCTCAGCTGTACCAAATACACTCCAGAGAATTTACAATCAACACTTAAATACCTAAGTTAATACTATTCATAGCTTTACAAATACAGACAGGCTATAATGTAATAGGATATAAGGCCATTACATATATTTTGAACGCTCCTATATTAAAGGCGAACTCCCGAGGGCTGGATAAACCGAATGAACGGCCATTTATACAGATTTACAAAGATGTAACACATTTTTGCCAGAATACATTTTTATCGAAAGAGATTTGTCCTTATCGAAGTGATAGTGGAATAGTGTGACTAGATAAGGGCAATATGTAAAGAGTCTTAGGTATTCTACATGTAAACAGGCTCGTAGGTGGCTGTCAAGGTCTCCTGGAGTGTCTTTATGTAACCTAATATCGACTCATAACGTAACTTAACTTTACACTTGTAATCCCCGAACGTTACGTAGAAGTGTTTACGTTGGTAACCCACATTCCGCCAGTTAAGTCCCAAGTATTAGGAGCCGAGCCTGTTGCCATCAATTGGGCCAATCCAATCCTCCGTGGCTGCCACACAGTAATTCTTTATAAAAAACCTAATAACAATTAGACCAACCCCGGAACTGAACGAAGGGTGAAATGCTCGGGCTGCGGGTTGTTGTAAGAGATACTGCGGCCTCGACATAAAGGGCTAAGAAGCAACATGGGTGGTTTTTAGTCGGTAGAAGTCTGACACTCCCTTTCGCTCTGCCCAAGAGCGGGAGGGGTTATTTGATGATTTCCTAAAGCACAAAAAAAGGGTTAAATGCTCATCGGTCGATATTGTGACCACTAGATAAACTTAGCAGTTAGTGACGTTTTTTTATCTAGCGCAATATTCGATCTTACCTCCTTTGTAGCATTCAAAATGTCCGGCATCAAAAATGTTAATCTAGGATGAAAATATTCTTATTGTCCCCTCCATACGTCTCTAAATTCTCTTTTATTTGGTTACTATAATTATTAGATATCATCCTCTTTTATGCCTTCCCATACAACTTATTGAATCAACATGATGGAGTATATATTTGCCACACGCATCGGTCCGTGGCGGGCCGTGTACTGGAAAAGTGGAAAATACTCCCGGTGGTTGCCTGCATGCTGCATCCTTGTGCCTTATGATTGGGAATGTAAGTTATGTGCATCATTTGTTACAAGCCCGAGGGGATTTACCATTGGTAGGATCTTAGGAGCCTTATAGGGTGAGATTTAAATAAAAAGAGGTAAGTAACAACTAACTTTTATCCATGAAATTCTTGTACAAAATTTTACGGCTATAGATCCAGCCTCATTAATTTGGATCTGGTTAGATCGGAAGCCGCCTTCGACTTACGTGGGAAAAAGCTAGACAGATCATGATAATGAAAACGGTGAAGTATGGAAGGCACATCATTTTTTGTTTTCACAACAAAGTTAATTTTGGAAGGTCAACAGCCGCGAAGACATCAAACTACTACAATTTGTCAAATTTTACTAGATTTTGTACTAAGTACTTAAGTAGGTATTAGGTTCAAGGTTGATTGGGATTTGATAGCTTCGGGTAGCTGTATGTGCAGCATACAATTTTGCTGGATCGCTATTACAGTGTCTTGTTATAAAGATTTCTGTTGATAAATTCTGAAACTCTTCTTAGGAAACGACATTGTGCCACGCCATGCCAGCTGAAGAGTTATTCATTTAGTTTACGACCTCTGGCGAAGAAGTAAGAGGTTAACTGGATAAGTGGATATGGCTTCTAGTTTTAAGAATATCGCAAACTCTATGTTTTGTATGTAAACATAACAGCTATGGCTTCACTAACGTATATTTACGAACCTTTAAAAATTACAATGTATTGATGAATAATTTCATATGAGGTCCTAGTACAAGTATGCTGTGTAAACGGAACGTAGTTACATCTATTTTAGGTGAAAAATACCTACTACTAAAAATACTTTCACACACAATATTTTATAATTCTATGTGCTTGTTGCAAACAATTTAAGCCAAAAAAAACACATTTAGTATTTTGGTTAAATTGTTTAATGTTTAAAATCGACGTTTGTGCGTTACGGTTACACCAGGGTCTCTAGGGACACTTTTGTAGAATAGAATCACACGTTTTAAATAAGACTTGTGTGTGACCGTCTTCAAGTTACCACAAGGTTTGTTTTTAAATGGATATATATAATCGCTCATAACCTTTAAACCAGCAATCACAACAATAGCTAATTGTTACGTAAAAACCGGTCAAACCATTGTCAAACAATATGAATGGTCAAGAAACGGTCACTGATTCCTTCATTGTTCTTTTAAGAATGTCGTATCCAGTACCCAAAACCAATTTCTACATCCCAACAGCAATTTGTTAGAGCAACATGTTGTACGATTTTGTTTGCTTTGTTGTCGGATAACTGGTCAAGTGAGATGACCCGCGAATATAGCCAATAATCTGTCTGACATAATACAACCAACAATGTTGGTATTGGCTGATTATGTTGGCTATTGATTAGTGTCTAATATCGTGTTTATTACGGCCAATGTTTGGTGGTTTCTGTTTTAGCGGATATGACCAATAAATATGTCCAACTTGGTATAGCCAACACTGTTAGTGTTGCTTGATTATTGGGCGACTGATTAGTGTCCAAGTTTGCTGTTTATTTTGTCTGATGTTTGGTTTCCTGGCTGTTGATTGGTGATTGTTTCTGTGATGAATCAGGTTATACTGATTGATGGCTTCGATGAGCGATTGGTGTCTGCAAACAATGTCGTGACTATGATACCAGTTAAGGCATGTGGGATTTAAGATTGAAATCGCATCCACGAAAGCATGTGAGCCCTGACTTACACGTGCTACGTGAATATCGTAATTTATAAGCATGTTTAGAATTATAAATTACAAGCCAGTTTTCAGTCCTTCAAGCATACCTACTCATGAACATATTCCAGAATAAAAAAATCAAAGATCGATCAAAATTAGGTCCGGGACGTGAACTAAAATTGACTCCCTCTTACAGAGAACCTGTTTTTCACTAATGGGAATAATTTATTTTTGCGTGCAAAAAGGTCAGTCACCAATTAATTGCCCTTTCAAACTCGTGTCACAGGCAATATATGGGTTCATACTTTATTGTAATTGAGGTTACCAAAGGACAGTCCCTTGGCCATAGCGTTTGCCTTTTTAGCCAACCTAACACTAATTGCATAACATTACATAAACTTACCACTTTTTCCCATGGCTGGCCTAAAAACACCATCGGCAAAGATTCGCACGGGGTACGCAATGTTTTATTTCGTCTAGGGTAAATACCGGGTGTAAATTAACCCTTCACACAGACCAAGCATTCTGTACATCAAAAAAATTCGCTTTGAAAACGATTTTTTTTGGGGTCAAAAATCTCATTTTACGGTAAAACTCAATGTAGCACTCTTAAAACATTGTGACAGTCGATGCTTTGAATAGTAAAAGGGTCATGGAGGTAATTTAAGTAAAGTTAGAACCTGAAATACAAGTATTTACAAAAACAGCTGTGAAAAAATTAGAACTTCAACCCCCAATATATCCGTAAGTAGGGGGTTCCCAGCCCCATGGCCTTGAACAAAAAGTGATCGCAGTGGTGGGGAGAACAAGTGCACTTCGTTTGCGTTAAGGTTACTTTTACACAATTTATAGGTACTCTAAACATGCCTGAGAATACGCACCTGACTTTTTAAAAAAAAAACATTAGTGTGATCTTTTTAACCACATCATCTTCTGCCATGTCTTCTCGCAACTATGTTGGGGTCGGCTTCCTATATTACTGGATAAAGCTGAATACCAGTATTTTATATGGAGCGACTTATGAAAAGACTTTTTTAAAACTTATAGTACAGTTAAATCCTTTCTCTGGGACTTCGTCGAGCTTCATTGTCTCGACTCTTTTCTTGTGGTCGCCACTGTTGATTCTGGCTTACAGGAGTTACAGTGGTTTGGGAATAGAGTAACGACAAAATATGTCAAAAATAAAAAGAAACGACTTCTAAAACCATTAGAAAAATTCTTCTTCTTCTTATCGTGTGGGCCCAATAAGGTATAAAGATAGGAAGAAAATAAATGGCGGAGCTCTGAGGAATTAAACAAAAAAAATACAACCTATTTGAAAACCTACTTCTTTTACTGAAATCGAAAGGAATGAATCAATGTTTATCTCCACATATTCTTCACCAACGTTTTCAACTCTGCACCCAACCGGAGCGCAGTCTCTAAGTTCAATCAAACCCGATTATCTCTTCAACTTGAATGAACGCGGGACAATGCATTGTATACCTCCTAACACAGACTAACATTGAACATTGAAGACACTCTACTTGAAACTGTCTTCATGTTATGTGAGGAATATGATATAAGGTAGCAGTGACGATTCAAGTAGAACCATTTTAGTTGTGTTGAGCGTAACAACTAGGTCCATCTGTGGTAACAATGAATGATTTTGAGTTTAGATGCCATAGCATACGACTTAAACGTAACGTAATACGTATTTTAGAAAATACAATTGTCCTATTAGCATTTTAGTTAAATTATTTTGACTGTAATCATCGTTGTGACTAGAAAATAATTACTTTTGAAATTACAAACAGGCACTTGAATTTTATTTACCTATTTGTAAACATTAGGTAACTCTTAATTTATGTATGACTTTCTTATATAAATACACAGTAAGTCAATTTCTTAAAACTACCGAAACATTGTGTAGAGGAAAATTCATTATTTATCAAACGTTTATTGTTTTACATTTTGAAGTACTGTTTACCAAAAATTCAAGTTTATTCATTTATTCAAGTTACGAAACTTTCCTTCTCTGAGTGAGAAATAAAGCGAAAATAGCAAAGTTGATTGATTTTTGATTAAATCAACAGTTAAAGTTATCGAGAAATTGATTCAAGATGATACAATAAATTAACTGGAGTGTTTAACGATAAGAACACTCGAAAACGATAAAATTATTTCATTATAACCGTTTTGTTGATTAAGTACTAGTTTAATTTGTTTATCTGTTAGCTCTTTAAATAAAAGTCGAGGATAAAAATCCTATTTGTATACAGGATGTTTGGTGTGCCAAATTGAAATGGTCGACTGGAGGGGTCATCTGCTATCCTTTCAGACCCATAAACACTTCTCATGTCCTGCGGATTTTTTATTGTTTTATTGAATAAAAAATTAAGTTCAAAAACTAAAACCCGACAACGAATAAAAACGCAGTCTAATAGAACTGCGATCTTAAAAGTAGAGAACAAGAAAAATCGTCTTGTAAGAAGATAATTTGATAACTATTATAGAGGACAGTCGTAGTAGTGCTAATGACAACTAGCAGCTGACTTCTGTATCAATGAGAACGCCATGAAGGAGCATCAGGTATCAGTGGCATGCGACTGACAAAAAAAAATCTGATTCTAATTAGTCCGTCTGTTAGATTATCGAAAAATATTGGAGATACTTACGTATTTTTTGTTTTATCAAATCAATAAAAATTGACGAAGATAAAACGCGTCAAAAAATAGTTTTTGGAAATCTATCTGACGGACTAATTACATTTTTTTGTTAGCTACCCTATTACTGTCAAAACATTTACAGTAGGTACATACACAAAATATGTACATTTGTACAGGCAATGATGATGATGATCATGAGCTCTCATTAAAGTACCTACAACATAATTAAACAGAGCATTAACTCCACTGACAGTTACGAGTATCATCACACATCACTTCCAATACATCGGGTTCTAACTACGCACGTTGTCTGATATTCCGCCGGCTCATTGTATTGAGCCAGTAAGCCAGATAATAATACGCGTGAATACTACGCTCATTATCATAGCATAACATCACGCCTGGTAAACTGAAAGAGGTGTTCCTACCTACTAAGTACCATTTCATATAAGTAGTCCCGTACGGTAAACAGAATTACACTTGAGCGATCTAATTGTCTACAGAAAGCATGGTTCGCCGTTAATCGGTAATACGAAAAATCGATTAGCCGAAACATTATTCAGCGAAAGCACGTTTCGCCGAATAACGCTACAAAGAATGAATGTTTGACCGAGACCAAGATTTGCCGAAGTTATGGTTCGTCGCAACATGTTTGAACTAAATAATCTTTCACCGATAGCAATTTTCAACGAAATTATCTTACGCCAATCTAAAACAATCGTCATGTGTTGTTCTGTTTTGAATACAATTTAGACAGGCCTCGACTAAATTGCACTAAATTATTTTCACATGCGTTTATCTAGGTAATGCATTAACAATATACGCAAAAAACTGCCCAAGGGCAAGTCGGACTTGCACATGAAGGGTTCCGTACCATTGTAGTAGATATTAAGAGATTTTTCATTTTAGGTACTTTAGCACCATAGACTTCTTATAGGTTTTCCTGTAATCAGTTAGTGTAGAACTAATTTCTATATTTTTTCATTTTTTTTTTGTAATTTTGAAGATATTGTGGGTGAGATGGTCGGACAGACAGACACACGAGTAATCCTAGGGGGTTTCCGTTTTTGTCCTTTTGTTACCGTACCTCAAAAGGACAAAAACGGAAAACAGCTAATCTAATTATTATCTTTCTGTTGACAATAAGATCGCTCAAGTGTAATTATGTTTACCGTACGGGACTAATATACCTAAGTAAGGGGCAGTCCCATATAAATATGGCAGGGCAAGCTTATCGGTGCAGGACTAACCTCCACACTGCTCTGTCACACAGGTGTGACGTTGAGGATTTTTTTTCCAAACCATCACACCAGTGTTATGGATAGGAAATAGGATTTACTATACTGTAAATAAATTGTGTCAATCTGCACACATAGGAGAAGAGGTTTCAGAGAACGGAAAAATGGTCTTAGATTGAATGTAAAAGTTTATTCGCAGATTGACACGTTCACAATTACACACATCAAAAGTGTCTAGGGATCAACATATATTTTTGCAATAACTTTTCTCCTGATTGATATTAATTAAAATTTTCTTTAAGGATTCATCAAATAAAGTGTTTTCGTTTGTCACAGTAACGATAAACCAAGTCACCTTTGCAGTAATAAAGAAATTTGCCATTTTCCTAATAAAGGGATTTTTGACATTTGAACCACTAACATTAAAGTTCGAAAAAAAGACTGAAATAACAGTTTTCTTTAAAATTTTATTGGGTAACTTAAACAATTAATAATCCGTGTTTCTACCGCGAACACTAACAACACAAAAACATCGGTTTGGCATACTCAAAATGAGTTCATCCAAATCACGCTGCGGAATGGCCGCCCATGTTCGTTGCAACAACAAAAAAAGGTCTTCTTGCGACTGGATACCCTCCATATTCGGCAGAGCTCTTCTCTGTAGCATATCCCATGCATGCTCAATCGGGTTCAAGTCTGGCGACTGAGCAGGCCAGGGCAGGACATTGATGTTAGCTGCGGCGAGAGTCTGTCTTACAACTCTTGCGGTGTGCGGTCGTGCATTATCATGCATTAACTGAAATAAGGGACCGATTTGCACTTGTAGAGGAACGATGACGTCTGATACAATCGTCTCAGCATAAATTTGAGCGTTGAGGTTGCCTCTGATCCAAATCAACTCAGTTCTTCCGCCGATCCAAATACCCGCCCATACCATGATGGTTCCACCACTATAAGGATGGACTTCCTGGCAGGATTTTAATCGCTGTTGGCGTCCAGGGGTTCTCCAGTGTCGTATACGTCTTGTATCCGGTCTCATACCAATACGAGACTCATCAGAAAAGCACACGAAACGCCATTGTTCTTCTGCCCAATTTCTGTGTTCAAGAGCCCATTGATATCAAATCCTACGATTGTGCATTGCTATAGGTGGTACCCGTAGCGGTCTTCGGGAATGAAGGTTCACTTCATGCAAACGGTTTCTGACTGTTTGGTCGCTAATTAAGTTCCCTGAAGAGTGATGAAGCCTCACGGCTAACATCATGGCGGTTATTGTTGGAGCTCTTCGAGTTAAGATTTGAATGTATCGGTCTTGTCTCCGTGTGGTGCAGCGATACCGTCCTCCATGGCGCTCAGCCACGGTACCAGTGCTTCGGTAACGTGTCCAAAGTCGACTGATAACACTCTGACTTGTATTCAGAGCTAAAGCCACAGTACGTTGCCGGGAACCAGCTTCTATCATTCCCACGGCTCTGAGCATTACTTCCCTGCTTAAATGACGTCGCCGCTCCATAATAACGTTAGTTTTAATCAGTAGTAGGGAAACAGTAGCACTAATAATGTCTTCAATGCGTTGTAGGTTTTTATAGGGAAAATATTGACAGCTGATTTTCATCTTTTACTCGAATTTGATTCACAGTTCCTGATTCAAATTATGAAATGCACCAAAAAGGATCCATATAAATTTATAAAATCATAAATTTATTACAAAGCCACATCTCAATCTCAAGAAATCCGCATAAAAATGCTTGATCCCTAGACACTTTTGATGTGTGTATTATTTACAAGAGTTCGGAATGTTATTCGTGGACGACAGGTTTAGGCGCGTGGCGTCGCGAATACACTTGCGCGGGAAATTATGAGATTATGCGCACACGGTACAAGTGCTTGGCGCGTAGGTAGCAGCGTTCCCAAAATTTATATACAGTATAAATCATACCGGTGTTAAGATTAGTAAATCTTATTTTCTATCCTTAACATTCTAATGCGATGGTTTGGATAAAAAACCCTCACTGTCACACCAATGCAATGTGACCGAGCAGTGCGAAGTTAGTCCGACGCCTTTTTATCAACCAAGCACAAATCAAAATTCTGAGCTTTCTACTGAGAAAACCCCAATGCAAAAAACCCAATAACACTGTACGCGTACCCAGGGTATCGAAGTCAGAACACTTTGCTCAACAGTCACGTTTGCGACTATGTGACCAAAGAGCTAACTACTTAATTAACCAGCAGGGCTATTGCGTATCTTTTAATGACAGTGGCAAACCTATAGTGCCTATCAATTACTGTCAAATGGTTCTATTTTGTACTAAACCATAACCAATTTGACAGGTAATCCATGGACAATATTATATCCACTGACACTGGTTTAGTACAAAATGGAACCATTTGACAGTTCATTGATAGACACTATATGATAGCCACTGTCATTTCAAGATACGCAATAGCCCTGCGGGTCATTAATACCAGTGACAATAATGATCACTTCCAATACATCGGGTTCTAATTACGCATGGTGATGATATTAAGCTGCATGGTTGTCTGTACTGGGCCGCGGTCAATAATCTGATGCACGCTCGTTATCTTACGTTGATTTGATTAAGTGCTAGGAGGTAAACGTCTGGATATCGCGCCAATTTGTGGGGAGAATTTGGGGGCCACGTGACGGCTTCCGGCGACCGTAGAAGCGGGCCTGTGGACGGTGAGTAATGGGCTAGCTCGCCGTCCGTCCGTCTTATGACGACGACTTCAATATATAACTACATACTCTGTACGCAACAAAGCAAAAAAAATAAAACAATCAATGAATGTTTAAATACTCTAACGAACGACGCGTGAAATCAGCTGTTGTGTTGAGTTCATCGTACTCATCGTCACGCTTGCCTTTCGCTACTTGCGTTTTGCCACGGTAACGTATCGTAGGTACTTGTGATCTCGAGGTCCAGGCAGTTTGAGTGCTAACAGCTAATAATTCTTATCCTTACTTCCTTAAAAATATTATAAATGCGAAAGTATCTCTGTTTGTCTGTCTCGCTTTCACGCCAAAACAACTGAACCGATTTAAATGAAATTTTGTACACAGATAGTCTAGAGCCTGATAAAGGACATAGGATTTAGGACTTTTTAACGCGAAATTTGGTGAAGGGATTACTTTTGGTAGCGATAACCGACATCCACGCGGGCGATGCCGCGGGCATCACTAGTACTAATATATGCGTGAATCGGACGCTAATTTTCTGATTATCTCTCACTCATTTGATTAAGTGCTATATAAACCCTTGCATTCCCGCTAATTTGTGGCACGAATTTGGACAAGGCAATTTGTGTTTGGGAGTTGCAAAATATTTACCGACTTTATTTAGAAAATTATATAACTACCATGCTATGTTACCAAGGTCTTAATAATTGTCATTTAAAAAATAAAAAAAATGTAGCTAATAATACCTGCCATCAACAAAAATATCGTCGTAGCATATTTTTATGATTCTGTTCAGCCAGCATTCAAATTCAAATATTCTAATGAGCCTCTTTCGAGATGTATTTTGAAAAAAGAACAGCCGCATTTTATTGTCGTTAAGTTAGCAATATACGTCACGGCCTGTCTCGTTTATTTGAAATCTGTCAATTGGAACGCAGTGATAGGACTATTATTTGAAATATATCAAAATGGGTATATCAAAAAAAAACTGTCTATCTACGTTTTATTACATGTTTACGTTTATGAGTAGGCATCAGATTATTATTAAGTTTATTCGAATCATATTATTCAGTACCTCAATTTAACGAATCAATTTTACTTTTATAAAAAAACCGCCCATTGTGTGTCGGTTTACGCACAGTTTCGGGGTTCCGTAGTGCTTACAAGTAATTGCAGTTTTCCCATTTGCTTTAAATATGAAAATGATAACAGTTCCTGTTACTACGTGGTTACTACCTAGTCTTAGCGCCCATTTATGATTATTTTTTTTTTCTTTGTTATTCATCTTTCGTACCTATCTTTCTTCTTACTTATTTTTTTACACACGTTTCTAATAACTAAAATTATAACTTAAAGATAAAGACAAAATGTGCTTACACGAAAAAAGGTTCTAGAACAAAATCTTATCATTTTACCAATAAAGTCTAGCTCGGCTCAACGATATTAGAAATAGGGAGGTCTGCCAAAAAGTATAACATTAAATATTATGGACAATACATTGTGGTTACAAAGCAACGACGGTCGGCGGCCATTTTAAGTTGTTATCAAGATGGCGCCGGACAAAACGGATATTATTTTAGGAAACATTATGAGAGTTAAGGCAGGTTTATGTGCTATTTTAAAATTAAATTGGTATCTAGAGTAAATATTTGTAGTGTTATAATACAGCGTCTGAGTCACCAGCATTAGTCACGTGTTCAATCCAATTGCTGACGAACTTTATACAGGCGCTTTTAAAGAAATGTTAAAAATGTAGGTATTGTTTTGGAAAATAAAACCAATGTAGGTACTCGTATCAAACAATGTAAGTTTTCTTATGTAACAGAACATCGCTGTAAAAAGACCTCGATTAAACAAGGGTTCGCAGTATGACATTTGCAAAGTAAAATCGTTCCCAGTACAGCTTTTCGATGTAACGAAACATCGCAGTTACAAGGCGACGCAGTTATTGATATCGATGAAAGGTTTTCGACGAAACGAAATTTGATGATACGATTTTCGCACTGAAGCAGGCACTCTTGATGGATGCAGGTGACTAAATAGCTAGTCAGTATAATGTTAGCTTGTAGGTGTAAAATATTTTAAAGCAACAAAATCTCAGGCAAATGTATTCAGTGGCCATGCATAAACTGCTGCTGGGCAATAAAAACTTGCAGGCTCGTTATAAACGCGGCTAGTACTTGTGCCTGCACTCCCTAAAAGTAGTGCGACCAGGCTGCAAAAACAATGTGGATTAAAGAGCTGCGGGTTGTTCAAAAGTGATACCGCGGCTCCGGACACAAAGCGCTAAAACGGCACATGGGTGGTTTCAGTCAGTAGAAGTCTGACACTCCCTTCCGCTCTGCCTAGAGCGGGAGAAATCATTTGATGATTTCCCACCATCCAAAAAATAACTGCGTGCGTCAGCTGCACATCAAGCTTCTAAAATATGTCAATAGATTTTAAATTTTATCGCTACAGCGCCAGGTTAAAGGTTGATTTGAGAAAAAATACAGTTTCGGGAAAATTTACGAGTTACCCATCCACGGACCAAGCTTGGCAACCACTGCTTAACCTTGAAGAGCAACCAGTGTGGCAGTTATTTATTAGTTGTTCTTTGTGTTTGTTTGTGTTGTTTTGTTATTTTTTTTTTGTTTTTTTTTTTCGATACCCGCACGGGTCAAATATTTGTATGGCCTACAGATAGTTGTTCCGGGTCTGGGTATTTGTGTATGTGAGTTTAAATGTTTGTGAACGCATACAGGAGAAATTCCTAGTGTGGGGTAACGTTCTTTTCTAAAAAAATAAATAAAAATAATAAAATTTAGTTACGAGCTTCTACGAGATTAAAGGAGGTAGGACTTTAAAATAAAATAAAATTGATTATGATGTCATGTAATGAGCGTAGTTGAGAAAAGAACATTGGAAAAGTGACTTTGTTTTTCTTTATTTTTGTGGAGTAGGATATCATCAAATTAATGTCTCCTCCCACTCTGGGCAGAGCGGTAGGTAGTTTAAGACTTCTACAGACTATAAACCACCCATGTTCCTGCTTAGCCCTTGTGCCGAGGCCGCGGTATCTCTTTCGAACAACCCGCAACCCCGAGAGGTTGGGAAAATGCCTCAAGTCGTGTGTCGGAACTCTCGGAATGCATAAAACCGCGTCAATGCAGAAGGTACGAGATCAAAGTTAGATATAGCAAAGTTTTTGCATTTTGAAGAGGTAATGTTGTCAGGTATGTGCGCTAACTGGTGGCAGGGAATCTTCATGTGTGTTAACACGTGTTACAACAATATCGAAAAGGAGGTCCAGCGAAACTGTAGCATGACAGTTTCGCTGGACTTGCTGGCTGGCTTTGTAATAATTACAATAAATAATTTCTTTTGAGTTTAACTGCAGTAAAAACAAAACAGTCCCTTGTAGTTACTTTGTAACTGCAGGTTAAAATATAAGTTGAACTTTTCCTAGGTAATCAATGTAATCATTTATTTTTGATTTTGTGTGGTTAGTGTCTATATTAATCTTCTTTTTATTTTCTTCCATGGGCTTCTGACTTGGCTTTACTTGAAAATATTTCCCATGCATGCTGCTATGGTTTCCTCACGATATTTTCCTGCACCGAATCAAGTGATAATTATTAATGAATACGCAAATGAATCCGAAAGCAATAAAAAAACATCTAGATGAACTGAAAACTACTAAATAGTGTGACATTTAGTCAATATTTCACTTCGAGCAACAGGAAAAACATTTCCGATTGCTTTGTCCGGCGCCGGCTATTTCCTGATCCAACGTTTTCACTTTCAGATTAATCTAAAACAAAATAAGTTTTGTAAACAACAAATATGTACCTACAATGTAAATATTTGTTGCAGTTTTGTAAACAAAAAATAAGTTTTGTAAACAACAAATATGTACAATGTAAATATTTGTTGCAGTTTTTTCTTTTTACTTTTATTAACAGGTAAATTTCTGTTTCACAGCTTTTGTAAAAATATTGTTCGATCACTTTAATTTATTTTACGAACAGATTTGGTGGTCGCATGTTGATATTCCTTCATATAGATAGTTTCCGTCATAATTGAATGCTGAATAGTACTAAAGTCTTGAAATGTAGGGTCTAGTCAAAGGGAAGTTGTTTTCAAATCATTTCGTAAACTTAAAAAGATTTTGACCAGAATTCTCATACGTATTTCGGTAGTTTTACATTGAATTAAATCTTCTGGTGTATTTCGTTTTAGCTACCCTATACGAGCACCTTATTTAGGTAATTGGTTCAGATAGGGATATTGCCGAAGGAGCTGTGGCCAAAGCAACCACGCAATGGGTCCCAAACAGCAACAAACGACAGCACGGCAGGCCTAAAAGGAGATGGCGGAACAAACTGGATTCTTTTCGGCAAAAGAATCCAGCAAACCTGAGCACTGGATAGGGATAAGTGGAAAGAGGAAAGCGAGGCCTTTAAGGCCCTGTAGTGGGACACAAATGGCTGATAATAATAGGGATATTATTTAGTAGTATCTCTTATTCTTCAACTTTTCTTTCTTTCTTTTTTAACCTCCTCCAAATCTCTGCACTTTAGGCAGTTTTATGTCAAGGCTATCTAGTTTAGTCTGGCCACTTTAATGAGATCGTCTCTCCAGCTAGTCGGTTGTCCTCCCACGTTCGTTCGTCTCGCCCGTGGTCTCTCTCGACACTCAAGATTTTTATTTTATTTTATTTTTATTGTCATGGACAAAAAGTTACATTATAAGGACTTACATCTAATTTAACAAAATATCAATTTGGGTATAAGGTAACTCACAACGCTGTCCACAAGTAGGCGTAGAAGTTTAGTTAAAAAGAGAGTTTATCGGTAGGTATCGCTTCATAATTGGATCTGCGGACTGGTAACTCTACTTATTCGCGGTCACTAAAAAGAAATTCAGAAGTTATCCAGAAAGCATATTAAGTTAATCTAGTGTTTTTTCGGATAGCCACACGATCATATCCGAAATATCAAGTCTCTCCTACAAAAAAATCCAAACCGTAAGAAGAAAGTCTCCAAAACAAAAAAACTCTTGGTTACTCCTAAATAAACGGTGTAAACTGCAAATATTAACCCGTCGCAGTCGGGGTCATTGTTGCCTTTATATCTATTTGTAAATACTTTAAATAAATAAACTCTGCAATAATGATGGCTAACAAACGCTTGAAGGTGTTTGGGGGGTTAACGGTGGAGGGTATATAGTTTAGTGAGCAGTATTAAGTTGGCTGTTGGGTCTTTCTTTTTTTAGTTTTGGTTCGAGTTGGGCTATTGATATTCTTGTGTGAATGTTATGTGTGCTGAGTTTCGAGAGAGTATGAAGTTATTTTCTCTCTGGGATCGAACTCACCTGCAAAGCTATATTTATGCGTTTAACCACGAGTCAAATCGTGGGCTTCGTTTGCCATACTCTTACTGTTGTTGGCAATGTTGGTTGTTACCCTTATCATTTCGTACGGAAATATCTACAGCCACGACACCGGTGTTAAAAATTCTTTGGTTAAACCAGGGACTTATTTTCAGGAGCGTAATTCAAACTCAGGAATATTAACTTTAACATTTATTTTGCCAATACTAGACTAAACGTAGAAATTCTAGGAATAGTTGTTTGGACCGTACGTTTCAATTCCCAGCGGTGTATAATTCAGTTATTCCCACAAACTAAATGTATTGTTACCAGCAACAAGTTTCTTACAACACAAAACATTTTTGCGAAACTTTTGTTAAAGTAGGTTTGTTAAAGAGTCACCGTGGCGTTGGAACGCGAAGGGCATTAGAAGAAACACGGATGGGTTTTAGTCAGTTAAGGACTGGCTGGCGGCATATCTTAGAACCAAAACATTCGAAAACATGTGACATCTGCCAACCCGGACTCGGCCCAGCCCGCGTGGTGGATTATAGCTTATCGCGTCTCCTGGAGAGGAGGCCTGAGTCCCTGCAGTGGGAACATTATAGGCTGATGATGATGAAGATGAAGGACTGACACGCCCTTCTCTTCCGCCCAGGGCAGGAGGACTCATTTGTTCAATTCATCCTTTAAAAAAAAAATTAGGTAACGTAAGTATAATTATTAACCTCATAGCTTGTGATATTGTTAAATTTCATAGTTCACTGAGTGAGTTCACAAAAATGCTATGGTTGTAATTAGTAACAATATTAAAATTGTTATTGTGTACACTATCGCATTAAGTAACTATGTAAAGATAGTCGTAAGAATCGTGGGAAAATAAATAATAATAATCAGTTAATAAGGTTTGTAACTACTGGGACACCTCTCTCTTAAAGTGAATAGGCCGTAATCCACCACGTAAGTCCAGTAGCACTTAACCCGAAAATGTGGCACAGTCAATCCATACTACTAGTAGTAATTACCTCCTAATATTTGGTATAATCACTCACGGAGGCACAAGTACCACTATAAACAACTAAATAATTCTAAAGCAACGCCTTCAGTTACAAGTTAGCAATTACGTTTGAGATGCGCGAGTCTATGTCATGCTGCGTCCCCAATTAGGTTCTGAAAATGTAAATTAATATTGTGTTATTGGAAAATAAACTTTACTACTCACACATTCGATTCAAACTGGCGAAATATTATGCTTACTTTTCAAAGGTAACGACTGTTGTTATGTTATACAATTTCAAATATTTTTATAACTTTTTTAAGTACTAGATTCCCATTCTGATATTTACTGAATTTGCAATTGTATTGTAGAAGCTCGTGGTTAGATAAAAACCACATTTTTCTTTTTTTGGCGGGTGGAAAATCATCGAATAACCCCTCCCGCTCTTGGGCAGAGCGAAAGGGAGTGTCAGACTTCTACTGACTAAAAACCACCCATGTTCCTTCTTAGCCCTCTAACGCGATAACTGGTGTACAACCCGCGGCCCACATAAAAACCACTTCGGATAATCTTCAAGATTAAGTAGTACTTGCCAATTAGGGTACCGTGGACGAGACTAGACTAGATTTGTAGACTAGATTGTCGAGGCGTCGAGGCTGCGGGTTGTTCGAAAGAGATACTGCGGCCTCGACACAAAGAGCTAAGAAGGAACATGGGTGGTTTCCAGTCAGTAGAAGTCTGACACTCCCTACCGCTCTAGCCTTCAAAAAGGGTTATGATAATGGAAACAAGAATTCGAACATGTAATAGCAATATCTATCAAAGCAGCATTTCCAAAGTCTAACCTTCAAAAAGGGTTATGATAATGGAAACAAGAATTCGAACATGTAATAGCAATATCTATCAAAGCAGCATTTCCATTCATCAATACAATATAATGTAAATGGTAATGTATCACATTATCCATTATAATATCCATTATAATGAAACACATTAGGTAAGCATTTAGCTAATTATAGTGTCAAACGTAAGACCTGCGCTGTCATCGTTACAGTTTGGTTCAATTGTTTATCGACGACCATTGATAGAACCCACGTTTTAAATGAGTCATTATCTTCCTGCCTTTGTGACATGTTACTAAAGTTCCGTACATCAAAAGGGAAAAACGGAACCCTTATAGGATCACTCGTGTGTGTATCTATATGTACGACCACCCCTTATCTCCAAACTACTGAGCCTAAAATTTTCAAAAAAGTACAGAACTTATTTCGACTTACAGATTACAGGAAAACCTAAAAGAAGTCTATGATGCTAAAATAACATGAAATATCTCTCAATATCTACTGCAACGGTACGGAACCCTTCATGATGTGCAAGTCCGGCTTGCACTTGGTAATTTCTTTTTTTCAAAAATACTAAATCTAATTATATTTGAAATGAATCGCTCCCATTTTAACAGGGATTGAAATAACATTCGATGAAATGAGAGAAAGCGTATCAGGCCTACCCAACTGAGTGTTCTTAGTATTCTTATGTGGTGCACTTCTACAGTTCAAATCAGAAATTTTTCAGAAAGTTTATCTACGTTGATAAGCGATGACTCATCATTGTATCTATTTATTACCTTACGAGCAATTCTTGTATATATATACCTATATTATAATCTGAAACTCGAAAACGGCTTCAAAAATTTCATGGCAGTTCGGGTTTGTGTGTTCATGTTCGGGGCCGATAGACAAATCTACGAGTAGGTTTCATTTTTAGGAAACGTCGTCTAAAACAAAACCAAGTAAAGCTCGATCATCCAGATACTCTTATTTATTCGATCAAAACAACCTAAATCGAACAATTAATTAAAATGTCAACATCATTGTTTAAACGATCACATTACACTCATCTTGTCGTCATCAACGAAACAAAAACAGCTTAAACATAAAAGCAATTAATTAAAACTTTTTAATATCTCTTCTGTTAAAAGGGGAAATAGAAAGAAAAAGTTTCAACAAAAAAGATCGCATACTTTTCTGTGAAAAAGTTTTGTAGGGGGTGGAGCTTAATGACGCATGCGCGGTTGTACTGCTGAAGAAATGCTTGACTGACGTTGTCGGCAACGACAACGGAGTTTGGACAGTAAAGCAGTCGCCGCGAAACCTCAGTGCTATGCGGACGCGAACCAAATGCACCTCTGCATAACTTAAACGCATGTCGTAGTGACTAATTACGTAAAAAGTACTCTCTGTCGATCGTACAAGAGTAGAAAATACTTTCCACAAAGTTGAAAAACTTTTCAAGTTCGTAAAAGTTTCGCGAAGTCTCAAAAGTTGGTTGTTGAATGAAAATTCGTCATAAGTAATGTATGTAAATAGTTTAATTTGGGTATTGATTAGTTTCTTTTACTTTTAAGCACTATAAATATACGAATAATTAAGTTACTCCAAGCAACTTAACCAACTGAACAAAAAAAAAATTAAAGCAAACTACCAGCAAAAAAGTTTCAAAATGACCATAGACACTATCAAAAAACACAACACGTAAGTATTGTGCAATTATTTTGACAACACCATGCATACATGCACTTTATTCCTACACCATCTATTAAACTATCTACTTAACTAATAATATATTGAGAACAAATTGTTTGGCAAGGTATTTTCCATGTAATACTTTCGTTATTTACAACTTTGGCCGACTCACTTTAAACTAGGAGTCACACAACAATGTCAATTTAAACTTTCGGGAACTGTTCAATCTTTTACACAATGCACAAACTATAGGTTTAGGAATATAACTATGCTTTTAACGCTCTGGTTTAATATAAGTAAACTTTTCTAAGAATATAACCTTTTAGGAAAAAGAACACATAAAAACAAATGAAGCATGATATCACAGTTCGACTTTTAAACTTTCTTTAAATTAAAAGCAAATGAATTTTACCGTCTCTAAACATATTAAGCTCAAAAGAGGTTCATTATGAAATAAATTCACGTAAAACATAAGCCATTTAATTCCAAAGTCTACTTATTCACGCTGGGTACTCACGGTAATGGTAAATATAATTAAAATGCTTACAAAACATACCGAACACTGATTCGAAACTCATTACACCCCCAAAATAGCTTACTACGTTACCCTTAAAATTATATTTCGGAACAAATGCCGTCGGTACCTCAATAACGTCCCCAAATCGGTCCCTAACACCAAAAACGAACCGCAATTATGTGACGTCAAGGCCCAATTGACGTCCTAATACTAGCTCCATATCAGTTAGCCAATTGTTTTTAATAAATGATTAAATAAACAATACAGAATTAAATATTCGAGTTTAACCTTTAGTTCAACCTTTTTCGCAGCGGTCTATAAGAAGCGAAGTTTATTTTCGCATTGTTATTTGGAGTAGGCAATTTTCTTCGATGCAAATTCCACAAATGTATGGCTTGAATACAAATGTAAGCAGGCTGTATCTGTATTTTCCTTCAGGATTTTTTCTTGCATTTTAAAGGACTATCGCACCTGGTGCTCGAATTTCGAAAGACATCTGGCTATATTTATTTTTAAAAGATTTAGTAGATCATGAAATACTTTCTAAGTTTAGGATTAATATTGAGTGTACAATCCACATTGAGAGAATGTTTTATAAACTTCTGTTGCTTTTTATAGGCCAGGACGATAAGGGATTGCTTTTACAACAAGCTGATACGATAATGCGTTCAGATTGTAGAAAATATTCTTTGAAACGATTTAAAATTACATGGCGTGAGAAAAATATGAATCACTTTTTAAAATCACTGCTTAAAATCTTTCTTATTCAATTATCCATTTAAGATCACTAATAATCTAGTACTAAGTGGGAAGTGGAGGTCAGGGGGGTTAAAATGGCCACTTTACCAGATCATAATATGAATTGCGTTAAAAATCGTAAAATGGACTTTTTATCAGAGTAACTGCGTCTGTGAACATTTTACGAATTTAAACAGAATTCTTATTATTTTCCTATTATATTATATTTTTCTAAATGTTCACAGACGCATTACTATTATGATAGATCTATTTTACGATTTTTAACGCAATTCATGTTATTTATGATCTGTTAAAGTGGCCATTTTAGACCCCCAGATGGGCAGTCGCTCCATGTAAAATACTGGTATTCAGCTGTACCTATATACGTAGTTAGACTGGAGGCCTATCCTAACTTAGTTTGGAAAATGAAGAAATTTTATACATGTTAAGTCATCAGTCCAAAAATAATCCACATAAACTATTAAAGACATGTTCTATATTAAACGATCATTTTCGAAAACCTTTTGGTCCCATAAAACTAAAACTACATTTCGATCCTAACGCATTATTAATAAGGCATCCTTATTTATGTATAAACATAACATTTTCTCATGAAATCGGTTCCGTAAATAATATATGTGTAACTTTAACCCAACAAGGGAATATGTAATATTTTTCACGAAGGAATCGTAATAGTGAAGCTGTAAGCACTTTGAATAAATTGGTTATCAAAAAGCGTGTGTTTGGCTGATATTGTTGGTGCACAACGGATAAACGATATTCGGGTATGGAGCTAATGTGCATACAATGATTTTGAAATATGTATTTTAGACACTTTTGTAGACTGTTTCATTACACTTACTTATTGTGTGGTTAGTCCGTAACATGTTGTTAGAGTTCTATACCGCCCATGACAGAGTTTTATGGGCCGCTGACGTCGAGAAATATGTATCTCTTAGGCATGCTGGTGTGGTTTTCTCACGATGTTTTCCTCATCATCATTTATCCAAATTACACGTTCACTGTTGGACATAGGCCTCCCCCTGGTGTCACCACATTGACCAGTCTCTTGCGTCTCGCATCTAGCGGGTCCCCGCAACCTTCACCAGGTCATCGGTCCGCCTAGTGGGAGGCCTTCCAACGCAACGTCTTCCAGTTCGCGGTCGCCACTCCAGACTTTTCGGCCCCATCGGCCATCGGTTCTGCGAGCAATGTGCTCTGCCCACTGCCACTTCAGAATGGCGTTTCTTAGGGCTACGTCGGTAACCTTTGTTCTCATGCCCTCATTTCTGATTCGATTATGTTTTCCTCACTGAGTGATAACTATGCTCAGACCATACTTGGCAATCCGACGCGGCGACGGTCCGACTAGACTACCACTGCTTTTTAGTTACCTCTAGATCTGGCTAGTAATTTTGAAGTTACAATTTGTTTCTTGAATAGTGATATTCGGAAGTGAGCAAACGCGTCAGGGGTTTTGATATAAATTACTGCTAATCATTGTTGTACTTTAGAAATAAGCTACGTGACTGAGATAAAAGTTTGCTGATTATGGAGTACAAACATTAGTGACTTTCGTTTGCTGTTACAGACAATATAAGTAATCATAACTAGACGATTCGTTACCAATGATGCATTTGGAAATATGTTGTGGAGGTCAGATAGGCAGTCGCTTCAACATCGTTGGAAAAAGGCTAGGCTCAATGATGATGATGAATTTGGAAATAATAAACTCGGGTTTTAAGTTTTCTAGTATAATTTGCGTCAATAATGAATTTGCTCACCCGATTTCCGTCCGTTTTTGACCCGTTTATAGTTTTAAAAAAATACGAATTTCTGCCCGCGACGGACTTAATGCCCGAGGCATTAATTCCGCCTTTGTACGATTTTTGTGCATACAGTTTAATAAATAAAATAAAAAATCATTTTTTTTGGGGCGTGGGAAATCATCAAATAACCCCTCCCGATCTGGGCACAGTGGAAAGGAGTGTCAGACTTCTACTGGCTAAAAACCACCTATGTTCCGTCTTAGCCCTTTGTGTCGAGGCCGCGGCATCTTTTTAGAACTACCCGCAGCCCCGACGGGTAATAAAACCATCAATGCACATACTTATTACTTCGAAAGCGTAACTGCAACTGAAAAGCTGCTTTGCCAGTGCGTGTTAATGTGTGAATATGTATGAATAAACACAAATATATAATCCAAATGATAAATATATAAAATGTGAAACTATACGTTTATGCAAAGCGAAAACTTTGGCACTCTTAAATGATTAATTGGTTTCATATTTTTTTTGTTTATGCAGCAGTTGTCTCATTCTCATAACTATTCGAACGAGCTAAACTGTATCTGCATGCATGGATGCAGTCCTGCGGAGTTTTTCTATAACATACTTACAGTCATAATCTCCAATGTTCATTTTGACAAATATTGTTGAAACTTCCCGTGACCCCAAAGCTGGCTTTTATCATGTAAGGTAGGGTACCAAGTGCTGCAATACAACGTGGCACATTACCCGTTGACAGCGTTGAGGAGAAGTAGCTTCTGCTGCCCCATAACAGTTTGTTGTTTATTTTATGTATACATTTTTAATTGAATCGAGGATAAAGGTAGTTTAGGTTCTGCCGTAGAGTATCTCTGAGGTATGATGGTGTGGTTTCCTCACAATGTTTTCCTATACCGAAGCAAGTGGTAATTATCGAGACCTATGACTTGGTAATCCGACGGTCAAACAACTAAGCTATCATTGCTCGCAAAAATATAATTTCAAACAAATGTGAACAACCTGCAGCCCCGACGGGGGTCGTCCCTTGCGGGCCCCTCCCATGTTGCTGACATCTCTTTGAGGCGCGCGTGGAACACGAACGCGCCGTCGACACAGCCTGTCGTCGTCGTAAGACGGACGGACGGCGAGCTAGCCCATCACTCACCGTCCACAGGCCCGCGTCTACGTTGGCCAGAAGCCATCACGTGGCCCCCGATCTATAAACCCTCAGTCAATCAAACCCGAAAACAGTAGAAATCAGTATCAGAAATATTCGAACAAAATAAGGTAATTTGTATTCGCGAGCGTATTATTCAGTATTCAGAGAGACATCCTTATAATTTGGCAGTGGACGAATGTCTGTCAGTCCGCGTATGGGGCATGCAGTTCATTAAAATTATTAAATTATTATTATTCATTGATTTAATGAAATTTCCGTTATAAAATGTTTTATGTGGATTGCCGCAGAATGTTCAGTAGTAGAGTGAATTCAGTCGATCTTGAAGTGCACCGCCGTGCTTCAATGTACTATTGCGCACGAGAGACAGCGGACGCAGACTTTTTAATGCAACGTGACCGTGCTAAAATAGCTAGATTACAGACAGACGTCTGGGAGGAACTTTTGTCTGAATGGCAATGTAGGTGGGATAATTCCATCAAGCGCCGACAGCTTAGGACTCAGTAATATTAATGACAATAATATTCGTGGTGCTAAGCAACTGGTCTTATCCCAGTTGTATACGTCCCTGTGTGCCTATTAGCCTTGTTCTGTTCTATCTCCTGCTGATATGGAGAGAAGTGGAAATTATGTTTTTCCTATACTCCTCCGCTGTTCTTTTCTGATTAATTTCGTTGCGGGATCCAAGACAGTAAAATCGATTCTCTGGGACTTCGTCGGGCTTCATTGTCTCGGCGCTTTTCTTGTGGTCGCCACTGCTGATTCTGGCTTACAGGAGTTACAGTGGTTTGGGAATAGTGTGGCGGGCTTATCTCAATAAAAAAAAGTTGATGAAATTACCTTTATTGTTTCAGGAAGTAACAAGTCCTGTTAGATTTTTTTTCTTAATTAGAAAATCAATTTTTATTTATTTTGCATAACATAACTTAACATCACGCCTGTAATTCACGACCTATTACTACACCCACAATTTCGCCAGTTTAGGGGCGGCAAACTTATGGCAATCAACCGTGCACAAATGAATAATTAACTGTTTTGAAACGCACATTTTTTATATTTTTTTTATGTAGGTAACTATTAGAAAAATGTGATCTAATCCCGGTAAATAATTTTGACACAAGAATCGAACTTGCTTCAAGAACAGCATCAGCCAGTTACTTTATAGAGACCGTTAGTAACAATCGGGCTTCCACATGTGAAACTATATAAAGCTAGGCTGTCCCTGCTTGTCGTCTTTCTAATTATTACTATTTCACTGTGTGACATATATTTCGGACCAAATTCTTGGGGGAATTATTTATTCGGAATTTAGATTTTCTTTCTAATATATAAGAGTTGTATTTTGAACTACATATGTTACTACTATAACTCATACAATCCACTTAAGTTACCGCTTTACATTCTAGGAATTGAAATCTGCCAAGAGGAACTTGGATACCAACATTTGCATCTTTCAAAAGGAATGAAATAACTTTTCATTCAATATCTGCTTAATCTAAATATTTGCCTTACTACGAGTATCAATGCTGTATGTTTTCTTGCGATGTGTATGTTAAATGCATCTTATATGCTGAAACGCTTCTAGGTATTTTTTGACGGCACTGTTGGCGTAGTGGCTGAGTGATTGGACTGCTGCGTTGTGTGTCGCGGGTTCGATCCCCTCACGAAACAAACATTTGTACGGCCTTCAGATAGTTGTTTCGGGTCTGGGTGTGTTTGTGTATGTGAGTTTAAGTGTTTGTACAAGCACCCACAATACAGGAGAAAGTCCTAGTGGTAGTGTTTTTTTTTAAACGTTGCCCACGTTTAAAAAAAAAGTATCATGAGCTGGAGTCTTTCTAAGAGGATTGGCCAATCATCGTATTAGATCGTGAAAGCCGCCGCGGGAGGCGCTCCGGGCGTCGGGGGTCTCGCGATGACCTCCGGCCACCGTAGACGCGGGCCTGTGGACGGTGAGTGATGGGCTAACTCGCCGTCCGTCCGTCTTACGACGAAAACAGGCCGTGTCGACGGCGCGTTCGTGTTCCACGCGCGCCTCAAAGAAATGTCAGCAACATAGGAGGGGCCCGAAAGGGCCGACGCCCGTCGGGGCCGCGGGTTGTCCACAGGTTATCGCGGCCTCGACATAGAGGGTGAAGAAGGAACATGGGTGGTTTTTAGTCAGTAGAAGTCTGACACTCCCTTTCGCTCTGCCCAAGAGCGGAGGGGGTTATTCGATGATTTTAAACCCGCCAAAAAAAAAAAGATCGCGTAAGGTAGACGGAGGAACTATACAGTGTGATTCTTTATAATGTGCACATATCGAAATGGGGGAATCTATGCTTAATTTTATCGACGGAAAAATTATTAAAAAAAATCTAAATATTTTTTAATATTTTATATGGAATTTTTTAAAATTTTGTTTGCTACTGTGACCCCATTATCTATCGCGATGAAACAAACTCCATAATGATTGGAAGCAATTAGGCGTCCTCGTAAAATGAAAATTGTGGAAAAAAACTACCCTCAATTGAAAATAAACACGTTTTTTGATCAAAAAAACTTTTTTTTTTCATAACTTTTTACATAAAATTGTTTCATCGCGATAGATAATTTAGTTTAAAAGTTACACCGTTTTGTTTACATTGGGGTCACAACAGCGGACAACATTTTTGAAAATTCCATAAAAAATATTAAAAAATATTTAGATTTTTTTAAATATTTTTTCCATCGATAAAATTAAGCATAGATTCCCTCATTTCGATATGTGCACATTATAAAGAATCACACTGTATAACCTCATATAATGAAAATAATGGGGTTCAACTAAAAAAAATAATGATATTTCATTTTACTTTTAAATTAAGTTTTTAAAAATTATCCTCCAGGTTAGGTGGACATCTCGTGCTACTTATTATATTATAAGTGAAAGTTGCTTTTCGTGTGTAATATTGTGGTTTTAAACCGCGTAATTTCGCTTTAATCGTAAATATTTATAACTTGGAATTTTATTTGTAAAACACAATTAAGATTTATCATCTGTCAAGCCTTTTCCAAATATGTTTTGGTCTGTTTGCAGGATAACGTATTAAAAATATCTCGGGTTTTTTTTTGTGAAATTGTGAAAATGTTGCGGCTATGGATCTAAAGTTATTTGTAAGTTTTACAAATTCCCTGAAAATACAGATCATATGACTAAAATTGTTTCACAGAAAACTACATTATTCCTTGTGTGTAAAACATATACCTAGTTGAAAAATTAAACTACAGTTCAGCACTGCTAGCTAAATAGAAAAGTTTATCTTACAATGGAATAATTATGTTTTCATTGAAAACAGATTATTCCGACAACCATTAAAATAACAATAGACGATTGATTCCATTATGATATTTATTATTACTTTTTTATACTATAATTCAAAGATATGGGCTAATGCAATTCAATTTAAAATTCATTTACTATGTTCAATATATCACACTTATATACCTAATGGCGATATAATGATCTTTATATGTACTGTCTTTGTATCTATATTTGATTGACATTGTGTAGGTAAGTCAATACCCTATACATACAAACATAATTACTTCTCATAATTTTCTTTGGGTCGGTATATTGTATGGGTATCTAAAGGAATTCTTAGGAATATTATATAAACTAGCTGATGCCCGCAAAACTGTCTGCCTGAAATTATAATACATAAAATACTTACTACTTATTTATTTGAATCTGTTTACAATTTCATGAGTATTATTTTTTTTGGAACCGGAAAATTTTACTAAAATGAAAGTGTATGCATATAAAAATCAGTCCAGCCGTTTCGGAGAAACAGACAGACAGACAAAAAAAGCTATAGGTATTGTAAGTACCGTGTTATATATTTTTACATGCATTCAGAGAAAGTAATTATTTTGGAATTACAAAGAGAAATTGGTGCACACGTTAATTATGACTTGACTTTGGACATTATATTCTTGTTATCTCAGCACTGTCTTCCCGTGGGACAACTTCCGACCTCTAGGAAAGCTATCCTTTATAGGTTTCCACGACGTTTTCTTTTGAGGCACTCACAGTCAATGTCTTTGTTCGAGTCCATAATCTTCTTCATCTCTTAACACCTGTTATGTAAGGTCACCTTCAAATATGACGGCCATTTGGAATTGATTTTCAATAATGAATTACACCTAAATAACCGCTAAATGTCAATATTCTTTGATCATCACTGCTTATAGAATCACCAATTACCTACTGGTGAGTCTAAAATCCAATTGTTTGACCAATTACGCCTACGCTTTAGGCTTTTAACTACCTCTAACGATTGTCAAATGAGCCTGAACGATCGATGTGAGCCTATTTACCCATGAAACTCATGCAGCTGTACCTAATATTAGGTTAACACATAAATAGTACCTGGTTTTTAGGTCATTGCCTTCAGGCGACGCAATAACCCACTTGCTTCAACCGACTTCTATAACTGTCTACCCTATTTGCGAGTAGAATATGGTTCAGTTCTTGCTGTAACTATCAGAGATCTTTGATTGGAAACTATTGTATTGAAGTGGAAATGATTTAATTTAGAGATATTGTTAATGATGTGTGTCTGACTAGTAATACATAGGTATTACTTTTTACAGTTCGCTACGTTTTAGTTTGTTAAGGGCAAAGGCGAACTAATTTTTCGGATTCATTTGTTTAATTATCATTTGTTTAAAGACAATTTTTTTTTTTTTTAATATATCCTGAGAAAACCAGCATGCCTGAGTAGTATTTCTCGCCGACTTATAAATCAAAGTCCATGGGCAGCACTTAAACTCTGACACCAGGTTAAGCACAGTATTTCACTCTAGCTGATATCTATAACAAAAAATAAATAAACTCGTCTTCACCCCAGAAGTATGATTTTTGTGTTTAAACCTTAATGATGCAAGTCCACCTCGAAAGCAGCCAACTATTATTAAAATTTTCGCATTTGATATTGCCAATATAATAACAAAGTAATTTACAACCTACCTACATTTAACGAAACACTCCATACGACATCAAACAACGAACGTTCAAACATTTGACTTTCCAAAATAATTAAACCGTCAATTCTCCAAAGAAAACGGTGTGTTGTGTACTTGTGTTAAGTTCGCAAGTCATTGTCAAGGGAGAGGTAGCTGATGTATTTAATATTCAACGTAAACTTTGTTAACGTGATGCACGCCTGATTAGTTGGCTCGGTAGCCGCAGGGTCGGATCCCATATTGCAGTGTAAAGTTGAGGTCATGTCGTTAATGGAGATTATCTTACGGGAGTTTCTAGGAAGGGTATTAACCACAGGTATAGTTATACGTCGGGGCTGCGGGACTGTTCGAAGTACCGTGGCCCTGGAACGCAAAGGCCTAAGACAAAACATGAGTGAGTTTTAGTCAGTACAAGTCTGACACTTCCTTCCGCTTCCGTCATTCTATGATTTCCATTCCGCAAAAAAAAGTTATAGATATACTTAAATAACGCAAGAGCACCTACTCGTAGATCGCGAGCCAATAGGGTAGTTAACAAAAAAAAAAATAAGTCCGTCATATAGATTTCCAAAAAATATTGGACAAGTATTTTTTCTTTTTTCACGTAAACAAACAATGAAGACATACAGTGCTTTGAAAACTCGTGTGGCCTCATTTTCTAAGACATTAGTGTAGCATTCTTTACCGGTGAGTGACGTCTCAACTCCATACTCAAATCTTTGACGCGTTTTATCTCCGTAAATATTTTTATTGATTTGATAAAACAAAAAATACGTCTCCAATATTTTTCGATAATCTAACAGACGGACTAATTAGAATTATATTTTTCTAAGTCAGTAAACATATCCCTATTCGAGTGGGCCCGGATTAAATATTTAATAAATATAATACTTAAGAAAGTTACTATCTAGAATATCTACTATTTGTTTAAAACAACAACTCAAAAATCTTCTAGTCTTTTAAAAACAAATAGTAGTCTATTTCTTAGTGACTATAATAGTGCTTGTGACGTCATAGGAGGACTGTGTTACTGAACTCCAAAGTTTGAAATACCGATGTATCGTAGAGGAAAGTCACCAAATATGAAATAGTATCTTAATATGGAATACCTTCATTTCTCTAAGACTATAAGTATGAAACGCAACACTCGACCATCTTCTGTTCCATTCGGTCTACTAACACGTACGTGGTGCAATAGACCGAATGGAACAGAAGATGGTCGAGTGTTGCGTTTCATACTTATAGTCTTAGAGAAATGAAGGTATTCCATATTAAGATACTATTTCATATTTGGTGACTTTCCTCTATACATAAAGTTTGTAAGCACAATTACGTGAGTCAGAATGACGAGGTACTGAATTGAGAATATTCATTATGGAAATAGTCAAAAAATGGCATGCTTGGTTTTCATACAGATTGTGATATATGCGATATCTAGATATATCTAAAAAAATCAAACTTCCTTGTATAAAATATCTCCTCCTAGAATGTAGCTGCTGTGTGTATACGGAACAGAACCCGCTATATCCTTTTTCCAAAATTCATCAAACACAGTTTTATGCCTTGGATTGGTTGTAAAATATTTATAGTTAAACCGGCCCGTAAAGTTCAGCGAAATTTCTGCTGCTGTGTAGAACTAAGTGAATTGTGAAAAACAACCTTTCACGAGTTTTGTGTACTCACTTATAAAGAAAGAAAATACATTATTATTTTTTTTATTCTACTTTTGCTTATCAAAGATATGTCAGCCCCATCGTATCTTTTTACATTAGTTGGTTAACATGAATAAAATTAGTTTATAATATTACTATAGAAGCTAATGAATAAGAGTTATTCGTGGAGGACAGTAATTAAATGGCACAACTTTTTAATAATATCCGAAGATGGTACAGACAAGATGGATTGGATTATGCCTACATCAAATTTATTTATTTTAAAATCATTCACGAATAACTCTCGTTCTACTCTATTCCGAGCACACTCCATCAGCAAATGTTGTACGTCTTTAACATTTATTTGCGCTAGTTATGACGCTTACTTTGAAAAGGACCTGCTTTATAGCAGGTCGCTTTTGGTCCTGGGTTCCATTGCTAGGCTGGAAAAAGTGTTAAGTAGTTTTCCATCAGGATCTCTCAGTACCCAGCCACCTCATAAACCTTTTTTTTTTGGGGTGGGAAATCATCAAATAACGCCTCCCGCTCTTGGGCAGAGCGATAGGGAGTGTCAGACTTCTACTGACTAAAAACCACCCATGTTCCTTCTTAGCCCTATATGTCAAGGCCGTGATATCTCTTACAACATCCCGCAGCCCCGACGGGCGTCGGCCCTTGCGGGCCCCTTCCGTGTTGTTGACATCTCTTTGAGGCGCGCGTGGAACACGAACGCGCCGTCGACACGGCCTGTCGTCGTCATAAGACGGACGGACGGCGAGCTAGCCCATCACTCACCGTCCACAGGCCCGCATCTACGGTGGCCGGAAGCCTCTACGGTGGCCGGAAGCCCACCTTTTAACCCTTTGGGGTTATAGGCGTGGTTTTATGTTATGTTTCTTATCACTACATATTATAAAAAAAATCCTCCGCCGGGTTTCTCTGTCTGTCTGTATGTGATAAACTCAAAAACTACGCCACCGATTTGCATGCTGTTTTCTCCAATGGATAGAGTGGTTCTTGAAAAAGGTTTTAGTATTCTTTTTTTCGAAATCCAACCCTTATGGGAGTTAAATAGGGGATGAGATTTTGTTGAAATATTTTCCGACATCCACTCGGCAAGCCGCGGACAAAAGGTAGTTTTTAAATCAGAAAAAGTTTTTCAGTACAAGACAAATAAAAAGCAAAATCGTGTGTATTAAAACAAGCTGGGACTACACCCGGACTATCACCAGGTTATACCTCTCACTTACATGTATTGTGAACCCACACCTTATTCTCCGGTATCACGTATACACGTACGGATCCCAATGATCCAACGGTCGTTTATTATCCTCGAGGAGCAGGGGTTTAGTCTCCACGATACTCACATACGTGTTTGTAAAATATATTCCGTATATCCAGACAACGTCATCTACTTAGCCTTTTCTAAAATATGTTGGGGTCGGCTTCGCAGCTAAATACCAGTAATTTACATGGAGCGATTGCCTATCTAACCTTCACAACATAGCCAGTACTGAGTTTTACGACATAAGTACTTTCGGACCACTGATTAAGCTGTTAAGACTACATCAGAATCTAAAAATGCCAGCCAGGACCAGCGGCTTTCCGAGGCATGCAGCAAACTAGGTATGTATGTGTGGTCACCCATCTAGAAACCAACCTAGGCAAGCGCGGCTTAATCTGAAGGTTGATCTAAGCGACTCTTATTGTTTAGCCAGAAGCTCTTAATTTTTTTTTGTCTTTTTTTTTGTTTGTCTATTTGATGGTGGCGTATGAGAAGAAATAATGGTGTGCGACTTTGGGCAAAGTTGGCACCTTTGTGGTGAACGTAATTAGTTTACCTATGAATCATTTTGGACGGGTCATTTGTAACTTTTCCCATAGACACGGTAAAGTTGTATTAAGTAGTTTGCTAGTTCCTCATCATCGACGTTATCGCAGTCAAATGATTGTCTTATAAAAATTTCATGCTCTTGTAACTTAACAAAAACAGCGAGCGCCAGCGCTTTGAGCAGCGGTGGCCCAGTGGTGGAGAACAGCGGCGGCCCAGTGGTGGCGGCCCCAACTTACGAACAGCAGGTCGTGGGTTCGAACCCAGGCAGGCACATTACTTTGTGTAATTTATTTCATCACCGCTGCTCTTAAAACGGTGAAGGAAAACATCGTGAGGAAACCGGCATGTCTTAGAACCAAAAATCTCGAAAACCTGTGACATCTACCAATCTGCACTGGGCCCGCGTGGTAGATTATAGCCCATTCCCTCTCAAAGAGAGGCCTGTATCCCAGCAGTGGGAACATTAATAGGCTGTTGATGATGATGCTGATAAACTTCACAAATATAGTTTGATGTATAGTGAATAAGAATAACCCCTCCCGCTCTTGGGCAGAGCGAAAGGGAGTGTCAGACTTCTACTGACTAAAAACCACCCATGTTCCTTCTTCGCCCTCTATGTCGAGGCTGCGATAACCGTTGGACTACCCGCGGCCCCGACATAGTGAATATGCTCAGATGTAATTGTGGCAAACCTTAATGACCCTATTAAGGTTACCGAACAACCCAATTATAGACGAAGTCCTCAAAGTTGACGTTGGCCGAATTTGTAGTTCAAAAGGTAAGGTCTAAAGTACCTACAAAAGGGAGAGGTCATATTTTATACTGTGTTACGACAGTGGTAAAGAATAGACAGGAACTGATTCATTATTTTATTCGGACAGAGTCTCGACTTACAGGTTTCACAATCGAGCGCGACAAGACCTCGAAACTGAGCTTACAGGGCATTATATAGACTGATATCCCCACCGGAGGCATCCGGTAGTTATGGCGGTGTCTTCGCTTGACTGTGATTGGCTCGCGAGTCGTTGCCCGTCATTGGCTGGCTAGAGTGGCATGGCTATGGTATGCTAGAGTGGCAAGGCTATGGTTTGCTAGAGTGGCATGGTTATGGTTAGCTGTCATTGGCTGGCTAGGGTGGCACGCTGTGAGCAGGCTGTTGTAACATTCGGCCGTCCTGGAACAATTGCTCCCGCAATGGAAACAAGAAAACAGTGATTACAAGTCAGCTCAGAAAAACCAAGTTAAAATGGGGCAATAGACCTCTCAGGAGATTTATGAAATCTTCGGTTTTCAATTGTTCTTTCACACTACTGGTGCTATCAGACAAAAGACTGACTGACAGACTGGACGGGTCCACTCAAATCTGTGTGGTGCTTTCTTCAAAAGACCATCTCAGACATTAATCTGCATGGTCTTCATGTGTGTATTATACCTTATTGTTAACCCTAACGATTTTAAAAGATTAAAAGAGTAACCTTTGGAGTTTCTTGCCGGTTCTTCTCCTTAGGAATCGACCAATGCACCGAACCGTGCCCCTTTTTACCGACGTTTTATAAGTGCCCATGTAGGCCTATGTGAAATAAAAAATATTTTGATTTTGATTTTTGATTTTGAAAGCACTGCTACGATATGTTACAGCGGATACTCAACCTGTAAACCCGTTGTATCATATAATATGACCTTTCACACTTCTTAGTTTATGTCAATCATTACCTAACTCCTCAATATCAGTTAATGTGGGCCAGAAAACCAATCTTCTAACGAACAAGAGTTAACCTGGGTCGCCCCCTATAGCATGGGACTTTAAGCTGAAGTAAAAGGAATAAATGCATAAGAAGATTTGTAGTAGGTACCCACTTGTACTAATTATTATGGACAAAGATGTAGGAAATGCTTAGTACCAACAATTTTTAACGACATACCTTACGATTAAGAAAATAGCTGTACCACGAAAATGTCTTTTAAAATAAATTAGGGAAGTTTGTTTTTAACACCTATGTAAAAACCTCATTACAAGAGATGTGTAGATTCCATTTATGATTATTTATTGTTGTATAAGTATATATTTATGCCATACTAGCTTATGTTTTCGGCTTCACCGCTATTAATTAAAGTGTTAAAACGCAACTTAAATGTTATAGCATTACGTTATAGTCAACTTTTGTGTTCAATAAATGTGTTTAGTTGTAGGTAAAAGTGACGTTCTTATTGATGGAAACGTACCAACAATTTGTTACATTTAAATTAAATATCACTGTTTTACAGTATGACAGAAGTAATATACCATGTAGCACGGATGTAACCATGAATAAACACTTTTTAATTCATTTCAATTTACTGGCGAAATGTGTGTGTACTCATGAGTATAAGTACCTCTGCCTAACCCATTGGGTATTACATGCGTGATGTTAAAAGCATTAAACCTTGTTGCCGCCAGTAGTCATCGCCTGGCGCCAAAGTTACATAATCTAATTTTTTGTTTTTGTAAATCACACTATTAACATATTTCCTTTCCTTTTTTTTTTTTTTTTTTTGCCATAACACTAAGTTTACTAACCCTAGTCGTTAAGTTATTTTGTTGTTACTAACACTATGGACACTTGTCTGAATTAAAGAGTTTGAATTTGAATTATCATTTTTCACCTTGTATCTAAGTTACGTCCCATTTCTGAGATATCCCTACCGCACCTAGATTGCCCTGGTTGCCTGGAGCAACCCGATCTGGGATAAATCGTAAGGCTTATAGGTACCCGGTTGTAATATTAACAGTATTATAAGAACTCCATATTATCTGCGACATTAAAAACATGAAACATTTTTCATGTAAGAAAATATAAATAAACTGTTTTGCCAAACTATCGTTTGAAGAAACGGAAGAAACAATTTAAGTTAATTACATCATACCATTAAGACGCACGCATACATACATGTACATACTCACACACATAATTCTTAGCGTGTCGATGGCAAAACTTCATTACTTATACACACCAATACACAAGAATACGTTTTTCTATTTTTCCAATATATTAATTTTATGTGTTTAAAGCTTTTAAGTACTAATGTTAAGTTAATGCAACTCTGGCCCCCAAGATACCCACCCACAGGCGCAGCCTCGTTTCAGGACATCAGTTTTATCACCATTTTAAAATTAAAATTTAGCTTGCTACTGTCATGTATTATCAGAGCTAAGTTAGATTTAGAATTGGATGTCGTTTACCCTCTTTCCTACATTATCCCCTTTACAGTGCGCACAATGTAAACATGACGTCACATAATAATATTTACTTATAAATCGGGTTATTTTTGGAAATCAGAAATTTTGTTGATATTTATAAAATTCAGAACTTCGTTTTACTCCTTGATAATGTCATGATGCATTTTGTAATATCTTCCATCGCGCGAAGTTTGACACAACTCACACAACTAATCTGGTACCGTAAAGGTTTGTTTACGTTATAGCCTACCATCAACGATTACACAATTACTCACTATAGGTATCTGTACATCCACTTCGCAGTAAAACAATACTACTTTTCGGCTTTTCATCTTGTCATTGCACAGTACTGAACAAATCGTTCACGTCTAAATGGTACACAATAAACGGCATCTATCGAACGATCTACTTACCTAAGATAGGCATAGACTTTGACTTTGGCTTTTCGTTTTAGCTTACTTGGGCTTTGGCTCATCGGTCACCATAGTGAAAAGTAATATCGGGCAATACATGGCATAAGACCATGATTAGTCATTGTATCGCGTACTGCAGTACAGTCCGAATTACATGGACATTTTTACATAACACGTCATAATACGAAATCTTAGCAACAATTTTATCACTGCAAGGGATTCAAGCCCAAAATCATGATAAACACTCTATCTGACTTGTAACGCGACTAAACTAAAAGACAGGGTGCAAACTACCGTCAATCTACTTTATAAAAGATACGTGCAATACCTGCAATACGTGTGAATTTCTGTTGGAAAACTAGGATCGTACCTACATAATCACTAATACCGACCTATAACATTATTTTTTTTTTTCATAACAAGATTTATGTGACTTGCCTCATACCCACATCGTACTTTTTTTTTTAAGTTTGATAAACGGGCGAGCTATTATTGCTAAGTTATGAATGGACTTTCTTTAGTAACTAGATAGAATAAACTGACGCACTTCGTTTACATTACTCGGGATGAGAAATTAAGACGATCAACTTAAATTCACCTGGTTGAATGCCATCGCGTCATGATGTTTTATACCCTAATTAAGAAATATGTAAAAATTAGCAGTTCCTCATATTTAATTTTAAATTCCTCGTTTTCAATCTGTCAAGAACTTTATCCAATAAGTCTAAAACTGTTTGAATATCGGCTGGCGGTAGCAAGAGATCGCCCAGGAATGCTATCTATATCTCTGATAATAGTTTAATAAAATTATTGTAGCTATTTATAAGTATCTGATCTACATGATTTACTTTGGAATTGTTATTGTTGGATAATCTAATGCGCACTTGAACTAAATATGTACATTTTAAGTTCTCAACTCTTTAGTACACAACTAGTACCTACCTACTCGTAAAACATATTTTTTTCGTACCGGGATAATATTATACAGATTAACTGACTAAGATTAGATTTACTTATCGGGCTTACCAAATTATTTTGTCTACGATTCGCATAATTATCAACTCATGGGGCACTCCATGGTAAAACACATTTGGCTTATATATTTGGCTAATGGCATTTGGCTAATTTGGCAAATATTGGCATGTTTACTGACCTTGTTATTTATGCATGGTTCCTGGCAGCTCTCAGCGTGAAGTAGGTCGGTTCCTTCCTTCCATGTCCTTGGTTGCTGACAACCTTTAGGTAGTCTTAATTTACCGTAGAACCGTTGCTGGCAGAGAGATGGATACTTCTTGTAACTCAAAGTGTCTCACAGGTGGTTACTGGCCGCAGTCTTCTTTTTCAAGGTCAAATTATGGAATGAACGATGCGATACTGAGGGTAGTCGCTTCGTGTTCCATCCAGATTGTCACCCGCTTTTTCAATTTGTGCCTTGTGATACTGGGATGGGAGACAATATTTTCCTTGCAGGCGGTGTGCATCGACGTACGTTCTTCGTTTGAATTTTTGACCTCGTCCTCCACAGTAGGTGACCGTTGACTTTTAAGTAGCAGAGAGTCGTTTTATCGTAGGTTTTTTTTTTATTCGATCCCACTTCTGACTGTTACGACAGTGGTAAAGAATAGACAGGAACTGATTCATTATTTTATTCGGACAGAGTCTCGACTTACAGGTTTCACAATCGAGCGCGACAAGACCTCGAAACTGAGCTTACAGGGCATTATATAGACTGATATCCCCACCGGAGGCATCCGGTAGTTATGGCGGTGTCTTCGCTTGACTGTGATTGGCTCGCGAGTCGTTGCCCGTCATTGGCTGGCTAGAGTGGCATGGCTATGGTATGCTAGAGTGGCAAGGCTATGGTTTGCTAGAGTGGCATGGTTATGGTTAGCTGTCATTGGCTGGCTAGGGTGGCACGCTGTGAGCAGGCTGTTGTAACAACTGTTATTGTTAAACTTATATTGACCAGTGGTTGAGGGTGCCCCAATTATAATGTTGCTGATGAATCAGAAATATGTTAAAATATTTAATACAGACTGGAAGGGACTTTGACGTTAAAACGTAGAAATTTTTCGTCGATTATTAAAAAAGAACAGCTGTTTCTTACAAAACTACAATACCTACCAGTCAAAATTTATGGTACAGCTGTTTTTTATATATTCCGATGAAAAATGTTTGTGCCTAGAATTTTTTACATCATTTGGAACCAATGGATAACCGTTTAAAAGGCTAGACATAGACGTGGTCTACCAACGAAACGTTTTCAGGACGTCTAAATTGGTCACTTTAGCAGATCATAATGGGAATTGCGTTAAAAAGCGTAAAAGGGTCTTTCATAATAGTAACTGCGCCTGTGACCATTTAGGAAAATAGATCTTATTAGGAAAATAATATGAATTGCATTAAAATTCGTAAAATGGTCACAGACGCAGTCACTATTATGAAAGGTCCATTTTACGTTTTTTAACGCAGTTCATACGATCTGCTAAAGTGGCCATTTTAGACCCCCTGGTTAGCGGTCGCCACTCCAGGAGTTATACCCCATCGGCAATCCTCAACCTGGGAGCAACTTGTATTTTACATTAATTCAATTCCCCTGGTCATATTATTTTCTACTAGCTGTTGCTAGCAGCTTCGCCCGCTACAACTCGAAAATTATCCCACGGGAAGACACAATCGGGATAAAAACTATCCTATGTGTTAATCCAGGGTGTCAGCTAACTCCATACAAAATTTTATTTAAATCGCTTCAGCCGTTTAGACGTGAAGAAGTAACAAACATACACACTCACAAACTTTCGCCTTTATAATATTAGTGTGATTTTAGTCTTCAAGTTTGTGTTTTTAATAAGCAAGTTTAAAAATACCTCACTCATCCCATAGTTTCTAATCTGTCTCGATCTTAAGCTTGTTTTCTTTCAATTTTTCAACTTTTCTTCGGAGGAAAGTCTCTTATGTGTTTTGATATTTTAATGAGTCTCAGATCCAAGCTGACGTGATGTACCCACGAGATGGTCTTCAGGTAAAAAATTACCGTATTTTTGTATCTTGAAACCAAAACACGCACGCAGTAACATATTCATGTGTTTTGCATAACGCAACTACACGTTAAATATTCATAGTAGTACTCTGGTTATTATAACGCAGAAAGTTTCCTTCAAGATGAACGCTTAAAGATGAAATATCAAAGACTTGGCTTTTCTTTCAGAGTTTACGGACATTCTCATATATTTTATCACTAGTTGGAGATTTCCAGCTGATTTGTTCGTAGATAGAACTGATTCGATTTTATTGACGTAGAGTTTTTCTTTTTTTATTGAAGTCTTCTTGTAAGTGGTCATATTTTGTGAGTGTATCATTACGTTACGTACCACACTAAGTAATATTTTAAAGGAGCTTAAAACATTTATAAATCTTAATCGTCATCCTCGTTGGTTTAGTGGTCACAAGTGTGACTGCAGAGCACGGGGTCTTGGGTCGAATTTCGGATCAGGCTAAGGGTTATTGGGGTTTCCCATCAGTTATTTTTCAATATTAGCAATGGAGTCTGGATTTGTGCTCCTTTGATAGCAATACGGTCGTGTCCGTTAACATGAGACTTAATTAAAACTGGCAAAATGTGAGTTTACTAATGGGTATAACTCTGTCTTTCCCTTCGGAAATTAAAGGTGTGATATTATGTTATGGTTTCTTGTAAGTGTTCATATTCTGAGAGTATATATCTTTACGTTATTTATACCATACTATACGAACATAATTGTTATCTTTTATTGCTGCTTTACAAATAATTTAAAGATTACGATTTACTTGAGCCGTATTCGTTTCCATTTTAAACCATCTCGAGTAATTAAAATTAACCGCCTCTTAAATCTGGATGAGTATGATTAAAAGGCAAACATTAATCTCAATTTCTCCGTTCTTATTTTCGTAACATTTCTTTTTTTCATATGACCGAACTGTTCTGTCATCGGTAAATGCCTTTCGTAGGTCGTATAGACCGAGAATCCCCGCCCTTATTAATTTGTTTGGGTTTTGTGTGATTGTCGACGTGAAAACCGCCTTGGGTCAACCAAAGAGATATTTTTATTTTTCGTAATGTTTCAGATTCGAAAACCTCGAGAAAATAAACATAACACAACATCACGCCAGTAATACTCGAAGGGGTGTACCTAATGTTTCGGGAGGTACCTGCACCGAATCAGGCGGGAGGAAACGCCCGGATGCCACCATTGCGAGGATCGGCCGGAGGACACGGTGGAGCACACAGTGGAGGTGTGCCCCGCTTGGGCGGAGCCCCGCCGTGTTCTCGTAGCGGCGATCGGCGGCGGCGACCTCTCGCGCCCGGCCCTGGTGCAAGCCATGGTCCGGGGCGAGGAGGAATGGGACGCCGTCGCCTCCTTCTGCGAAGCAGTGATGCTGGCGAAGGAGGTGGCGGAACGCGAGAGGGAGAGAACCTCTCGTCCCAGCCGCCGCGGGAGGCGCTCCGGGCGTCGGGGGTCCCGCGATGACCTCCGGCCACCGTAGACGCGGGCCTGTGGACGGTGAGTGATGGGCTAACTCGCCGTCCGTCCGTCTCACGACGAAAACAGGCCGTGTCGACGGCGCGTTCGTGTTCCACGCGCGCCTCAAAGAGATGTCAGCAACATGGGAGGGGCCCGAAAGGGCCGACGCCTGTCGGGGCCGCGGGTAGTCCAACGGTTATCGCGGCCTCGACATAGAGGGCGAAGAAGGAACATGGGTGGTTTTTAGTCAGTAGAAGTCTGACACTCCCTTTCGCTCTGCCCAAGAGCGGGAGGGGTTATTCGATGATTTTACACCCACCAAAAAAAAAAAAAAAAAAAGGGGTGTACCTAACCCGTCGGGGCTGCGGGTCCCGTCGGGGCTGCGGGTTGTACACTAGTTACCGTGGCCTCGACATTTAGGGCTAAGAAGGAACATGGGTGGTTTTTAGTCAGTAGAAGTCTGACACTCCCTTTCGCTCTGCCCAAGAGCGGGAGGGGTTATTTGATGATTTTCCACCCGCCAAAAAAAAAGTGGTGTACCTAACAGCGCACCCACATTTTGTCAATTATGTCTAAGCCCCGTGTAATAGGGGGTAAGCCTATTGCCATCAACCAGGCACAGATCCATACCCAAAAACACTTTATCCGAGTCGGGAATCGAACCTGAACCGCAGCTCAGCAGTCGCACTTGTGCCCACTAGACCTCGAGATAATAAACGCTTTGTATCGCCATACAATAATAATCAGAACACTAAATTCCAATCAATACTGAGAGTAGATAAGTGTGATTCGATGAAACTTGCTCGAGATAAGGTAACTTTGCCCGTACCGGCTCTTTGATGGAACTTTCTGTTTCTGCTCTTCTATTATGACGAAATGCTTTGTTTTGTTCCAGACGGTTCCTTTCGAAAACATTGCCTTGAATATTTTTCTCACAATTTCCCTTTGCAAGGGTTTTTAAAGAGTAGTAGAAAATACATGTAGCTTGGACAAACGAGTATAGACGCATCGTTATTCCATTCGAAATTATTATTTACTAGCTGTACCCGGCATGCGTTGCAATGCCCTTTTACCTACCTGCCTTCTACCCTACCTACTACCCTACCTGCTACCCTATAGCAAAATACTATTTAATAGGGCATTTCACCAAAAAATCTAATTAGTCCGTCTGTTATGTTATCGAAAAATATTGGACACGTATTTTTTATTTTATCAAATTAATAAAAAATTACGAAAATAAAACGTGTCAAAGATCATGAGCGGGGGCTTTTGACGTCACTTTGTGGGTAAAAAAATACTAACCTTGTGACGTCACGCGACTTTTCGAAGCACTGAATCGTCTTCATCTTTTGTTAAAGTGAAAAAAGAGAAAATACGTGTACAGTAGTTTTTGAAAATCTGTGTGGCGGACTAATTAGATTTTTATGGTGAAATACTCTATTATAAACCACATTTTATTATAGAAATATATTTCCGAAATCAAATCCAATTTTGATGCAAATACATTTCAGTAAAGTTAGCTAAACAGACTCAATACTAAAGTGTGATTGCGACTAAATAACAGAGCTAACGCTTCGTAAACTTTGGCTTTGAGTGCAAGAACTCAACGGGGCTCACTGACTTGTTGATTCACAAGTTCTTGAGTACCGAAGTAACGAAGTTGAGCATTAAAATATCGTAGCACCCTGTAACAGTTTACGATGTAACCGTTTCTTGAAAACTTTGTTTAATTTACTACTTACTACGGTATGTTTTAGCGTGTGAGAATGTGTAAATTAGGAAAATTATTGCCTTGTAATTAAGTTAATGGTAAACGTTAAGCTTATTAATAGATCCCTTGTAGATTGTAGACATTTCATTAGCAATGGATCATACTTATAGGTTACTCACGATATATTTATTATTAATGTGGTTAGTGAAACTGACATGTTTCTGTAAAGATAACTTTGTGCCAATGTTATGGCGGGCATGTAAAAAATTTACGACTCATTGATTGTAATGGTTAAAGCTGTTTTTATTCTCTAAGTCATAGCAACCACGGTGAAACCCCTTTTGCCCTCGTAAATTTACCAACTTAGTTTAATTTGTTTCTTATATTTGTTGTGTTCTTAGTTTTATTGCTTTGTCCTATAGTAAATATGTTTTGTTTCTTTCTGTGTATCGAGGATATACGTGACAATTAATTACAATGTAATCAATAGGAAAAATTACGTGAAACGGTAACAAACAAACTTAATTTCGCATTAGTTAGGATTCAAAATTAACAAAATATAATAAAATATAAATACGACCAAACCGCCTTCTGACTTCACACTTCATTACATAGCCACCATCTCCAATGTATAGCTTGCTTCGCCTTGGGGAACTCGCTCCGGAATCCGAGTGACAGTATCGCAGACTGTGACGTCATTGTTTTACACGTCGACCCCGTTCGAACACGCCGTGAACATGCCGTAGCTTATTTAGGAGAAGTTTTCGGGGAAAATGTGCTATGTACAGTCATGAGCGTGTCTTTATGCGTGTGAAAGATTTCGAAGCACTTTTCTCCCAAAGTATTGATTTAAACTTTATCATCTATATCTGCTATGGTGGCTGTTAAAATCGCTGCAGGTTTTGCAAAACCCCATTGCAAAGTTCTGCTGATGGCCTACATTGTTACTTAGATGAATTTTATGTTGAGAGCGTCACGCTTTAAAAGTTATTCTCTAAAAAAACTTGTATGTATGGATGTCATGTCGCTATGTTGAAACCAAAATGGCAAACGTTAGTCAGGTCAAATGTTAAAGGAAATGGATGTGTCCTGTTGGTATGTTAGTAAACGTGAAAAGTGATTTTTTCCTACTTTATTGACTGCAATTTTGTAACGTTTTGGAATTAGTATTTTCGAACCCATCATCCTATATTATTTGGGGTTGGTGCAACATGTTTTTTCTTCAATTCCCTTTTCAATCATCACGCTTTCATTTACGGATTTTCCCTTTATATCATTCCTGATGCGATCCATCCATTTTTCTTTGGTTTTCCTCTACATTCAACAACATTTAAATTGGAACCCAAATTATTATGAGATTGGTCTTCTTCTTCTTAACGTGTCGATGAAAATTTTAATTGAGTCGGCCCAAATTTTCAGTAGCCTCTATCGGCTCCTCTGATCTCCAACCAACAGGACAGGCCGGAAATGGTATTAAGTGTGTCCTAATTCTTATTGCATTAATAGAAAATTGTGTCGGAATTTCGCTACACAAGTGTATACATATTTGTGGTCGTGACTGTACGAGGCGCAAGTAATTATTAGTACAATGGTACTGTCAGATACACGTGTTTGTGGGTAGGCAGGGAATGAGGTTGGCGTGGCTAGACCGCTAGACGGAATAGAGTTGATGTGTTGAGGCTTATTTTACGTTGAGATGACGTTGAAACATGGTTTTTCCTCAACAAAACTAAAAATAAGACAGAAAATACATTTAATTAGCTTGTAATAGGTACAGACACAAGAAATTCTGCAAAATAAAACACACTATATATAAGTTTAAAAAACTGCAATCTTTGTCTCAATTGTCTCTAGGTACTTAGTCTATAGCTAAAATCTTAAAATCTCTCAGGGTCAATTTCGGACGATATCATGAACACGATATTTAAAAAACTACCAATACCCACATAATAGTGTCTAATCAGTTCTAAGTTACAAGTATCCAAACTGTTCATCCCACATTTAAGACAAATTTTCATTCTCAACCAACAGAACTTTAAACCATGTGAAACCCTAAAACCAGTGCTCACTGAATAGAAATGTACAATCCTCAAACGAGCAATAGCTGAGTAGATAACCCAAAACATTTCAATAACCATCATTAAAATGATGTCCCAACATCTGACGAGCATGTTCGAGCAGCTCGGAAACTTCACGAAGAACAACTTGACTCATAACAACAAGATCGTAAAAGAGAAAGAGAAGGAGAATAAAGTGAATGCAAATCATGTTGGGGCTGGTGGAGGGGGAGGGGGGAATCAGCAGCCGTCTCCCTCGCACAAGCATGGGCAGCCACCTCCTCCGCTGAAGAAACCGTGCAAGCTGAGGAACGTGTCTTCGAGAGCTGAGTCGTATGATACCCTGTATGGGAACGGGAGCCTGGTAAGTGCTAGTTTTAGTTAAGTTAGGTACTCCAACCAACATAGGTCGTCCCAGAATTGTAGAAGCCTTCCAAGACTGCAGCGCGCCGATTGATTAGTTTAGTTTTGTTTAACTGGGCTTTTATCCGCACTTAGCCTCTTGATTGGGGCATTTTGCGTGATGTTCCAAGAAAACCTACTCCAACCAACATATCCCAGAATTCTAGCAGCCTTCCAAGACTGCTGCAGGCTTCCGGGATAGTTAATGGGGATCCAAGAGTTTGTGCTCGGTGCCACGCTCTTGCACTCTAGGAGCACGTGCCGTGGAGTTTCTTCCGCCTCCACAGCATCTTCCGCATCTTCTGCACAGTAGGCTATCTGTTACACTTAAGGTAAATAGATGTTTGTTGAAAGAATAGTGACTCGTTTGTCCCTTTTAAGTTTAAAGAGATTGCGGGGAAGCTTCATTGAACCGTGCTAGTGTTGTAATGCTATTTTGGGTTTATCTATGACGTGCGTAAGTTGTGACGTCACTACCCGGTAGTGTTGTGGTTTTGTCCTTTATTGCGTCGTAAACGGTTTGACGTTCACACTCCAGTTGGGGTGTCGCCTTTGTCAAGAGAATGGTTTTGGATGTACGTTGCATCATTGTGTTTTGTTTTGCAATTGTAATGTTTTAAGGATAATTGTCCGAAATTTGAAATATGAAAAGTGAAATGAGAACATGAAAAAAACGTTGATTCAGTATTATAAAAAATGTTCCTTAGGGAGCACTTTGTTGGCAGTTTATATTTTTATGTAACTACTCGTAGGTATTTTTCCATCATGAACAAGAATAGATTAAAGGCTAAAAATTAACAATCATTTTATTTCCACGTAAATACCCTGAGTGAAGTGATGCACAATGGTTAGACATTAAACATTTCGATTTGGAGAATCGATTATCCAATTTTGTCTCAAAATACAGTTTTTATCCACGAAAATGTTTCATCAGCAAACTATTTTATTTTATTGTTTTCCAATAACAAACTCTAAGTACATAAAGATACGTCATTACATTTTTCCTACAATCAGGAGCACCAATAAGTTTATTAGGTTAAAAGTGTTTTTTTCTTCTACTGGTTTGATAAATGTTTTACGTTTTTACGAACGCAGCATTTTGGAAGCCATAGGTTTTTGAAATTGACCTTATCTTAAAGTAGAAACCGTTCCCGTCGAGGCTGAGGGTTGTTCGCAAGAGATACCGCGGCCTCGAACATGGGTGGTCTTTAGTCAGTAGAGGTCTAACACTCCCTTTCGCTCTGCCCAAGAGTGGGAGGGATTATTTAATGATTTCCCAAACCACAAAAATAAAAAGTAGAAACAGTTATTTATGAAGAAAATAGCTTTATAATTTTCAAAGTGTATACATATTGTTTTGTGTATGGTGATGATGATACATATTTGTCCCACTGCAAGGCAAAGGCCTCCTCTCCTATCTCGCCTCCTCCCCGTCTAAACCTCTCTGGTTTCGTGCAATTTCTGGCCACGAACATGACCCGATCATCATACTAAATACCTTCCCTGCGGTCGGCCATATTTGTTCTCGTGACGGTAACCGCCAACACAAACAGTTATCGTTTAATATCTAACTGTTGGTTTTCCTCACCTCATAACATTATAATTATGTCGATTTTGACTACTTAGTCAATCGGTTTGTTTAGCGATAACACGTCGATACAACGGTTCTGATTTAAACACTTGTGTTTCATGATATCGGCATGATTGTGGATCTGTACCCAGATAACATGCTTGTGAATAACCTCAATGGTTTGAATAGGTCAATGAGTTAAGGTAAATAGGGAAACAGTGTATTGTCATCTGACTAGCTTCCAGTCCAACTGGATGCGGTTGAATACCAGTATTTTTAATGAAACGACTGCCCTATTGAACTGGTCCGAAACTATAAAACTAATCTTAGCAAGGGGCATTGCATTATCCAGTACAAACTGTATTGGGAACATCAGATAGGCAGTCACTCCAAGTAAAATATCGGTATTCGTCTGCATACGGTTAGACTGGAAGCACACCCCTATCATATTTGGGGAAAAGGCCGTGCCGATGATGATGACGAAACAACAATCGCATTTTTATCAGGAGCTCACTTTTGGTTACAAATATTTCAGAAAGAGAATTGAATAACTTGAACTGTACTTAATTAAACTGCTTCAAATCACACTTCACACTAACATGTTTGTTACTTCTTGTGTGAGTGTTTATGTTTGTTACTTCTTCACGCAAAAACTACGAACGGATTTGGATAAAATTTGGTAGTTAATAGGGTAGTTTTTATCCCGATTTTATATTCCCGTGGGATAATTATCGAGTTGTACCGGGTGAAGCCGCTGGCAACAGCTAGTAAAATATAAATGTGAAACTTTCAGAGCAGGTTCGTTTTAATTAAAATATCCTAATTAGGATAGAATAGAGATACAAAGAGACACAGAGTTGCTACTGTCTTTTTATTACGATTCGCGCCTTACAATCTCAATGTTAATGAAGTTTCAATTAAGTAACAAAGTCATTAAGAACTTAAGAAATTAATTAAGAATCAACTCTGCTTTTAACTTAATCATAACTAAGTTAAACATTTGAATGGACTGGTGTTTCAAAAATATGCAGGTACTTGGGTAGGAAGTTGAGTGAGTTTATTTCCCTTTTTGAGTAACAAAACTTCTCGCCTGTAATCCCCGAAGGATTTAGCAGAGGTTTATGTGATATGGGTGTACCTACCTAATAGTACACTCAATATTTCGCCAGTTTTTTATGTCCAGTTCAGTTATAAAGGGTGTAAAAGTACCCTTAATGCAAACTAAAACGCGCTTGTTCTCCCCATCACTGCGATATTTTTTTTGTTCTAGACCATACCTGGGAACCCCCTAGTTACGGAGATATTGGGGGTCAAAGTTCTAAATTTCTCACAGCTGTTTTTATAAATACTCGTTTTTCAGGTTATCACTTTACTTAAATTACATCCTTGACCCGTTTACTATTCCAAGCATCCACTAGCACAATGTTTTAAGAGTGCTACATTTAGTTTTACCCCAGGCTAATTAAACTAGTGTTTTTTCACCCCAAAAAAAAAGTAGATTCCCAGTAAAAAAAATTGCGTAGGGGTACTTGTTAGTTTGATGTAAACAATGATTGGTACACGTTTGTGTGAAGAGTTAATTTATATCCTGTATGTGTATAATAAGACATGAGACTTATAGGTACGTTTCATGTCATAGGGGGTAAGTCTATTGCCACTAATCGGGCACAAATCCAGACTCTGACTATTGAGAAACTCCTGATCAAAAAAAAATCCAATAAATTTTTACCCTACCCTGGGAAACGGACCCAGGCTAAGTAGTCAACAGCAGTCAGCAGCTTTATACGACCAATCGACCAACGACGCAAAATCATGACATAAAAACAAAATCCACTTTCATATGCGATTTCTTTCACGTATTACCGAATAAAGGTCCACAACACGTCCTTAGATCCATAAAACCACGTGAGAGTCAAAAATGGCGCCGGCATACCCCGCGGACAGGGCTGTAAAACCCAGCGTAAATTGGAACGCAGTTTGGCGCCTTTTCGATACTCGATCTCACGACGTATTATTGGACGAATATTTAAGTGCTGTCAAAAGATTTCGGTTTCTTTTTAATAAAAGATAGGAGTCTACGTGAAGATGGCACTGGATATTGGATAAATTGAAGTGAAACCTAGCTTTTGTGGTGGGAGAGCAGCGTTGGTGGCCCAATGGTGGCGGCCTCGACTTACGAGCACTAACCCAGAAATATGTATTGCTTTGCGTACTTTATTTTCATCATCACTGCTCTCAACAGTTAAGGAAAACATCGTGAGAAATTCGAAGACATGTGTCATCTACCAACCCGCAAAGGGTCAGTGGTGGATTATATTTAGATCATTCCTTCTCTTAGAGAAGAGACCTGCGTCCCAGCAGTGGGAACACTATAGACTGATTATGCTTATGCTACTTTATGGGAAAGTTTTAATGGGTAATATTCGCAGAGTTACACGAAAGGTTTTCTATTGGGCTCATTGTAGGGGACACCATAAATTGTTAAAGAAACTGGTTCTCCCCGTTGAAGACGGCGGCGCTGACATCTACAGGCTCCACCGCAAATTCAAGCACATTTGCTTACTTGCTGAGCAAATTCGGTTCCACTCCCATGATTCTCGGTGCAAGTGTGGGAAGGAAACACCGAGGTGATTTATAGTCAGTACGAGTCTGACAGACCCCTCCGCTCGCCTCAGGGCGGAGGACATCTAAGAGGATTTTCGAACCGGGAACAAAAAGAAATCTAATTCACAAAAGACAGCGATATGATAGCGTCAATGCAAATTATTTCATGGAAAAGTAGCTTTTTAAAAGTTAGCTAAAAGTTTAACTATTCCATATTCCGACATTATACAGACTATACCCAAAACAAAATGTAATTTTCAAAATGAACTTTAATTATTAAAGCGTGATAAGCAGCAATAAATAATTTGCTTGTAACAAGTTATTTGCCTTTAATTGGGAAGTAAACAATGGCGATCAATTACTATTTAATAATAGGTCGAGTTATAAAAAGCACAGTAAATATTATGTGTTTTACGAGTTTATTTTTAAACTATTTCAATATGCTTTTGCCTATTTGCATAAAGTTTACCTACTGGAAGAAGAAATTATTTGCTATTTAAATCGGCTTTTGTTAACCATTTCATTATTTTCCACAGAAACCTACTCTATTTTCTAAAATAAAAGCCTAAGTTATTCTTTCTAACATCAAATCTGCCAGTTAAAGTTCAGTCAACGTCGATTCAGCTTTTTTAAAGACTAGGTGAACCCAACAGATATACAGATATATGCAAAGGTTGTACTTTCATATGCATTTAGAAAATAGCTGAAGCTAAAGTTATTTTGACATTACAGACTTATTTGAAGATGCTTTTGAAAAATATTAAGAAATATAAAAATTAAACCTAACTGGTGGAACCAAAATCAAAGTGCCAGCAAACAATTACAGTCATAATATTTCACAAGAAACCGAGAATCTTATTTAAAATATAAGTACGAATGTACACTTTTGGCAGAACTTGTAGTCACTATATTAAAATGTGGGCGCACTAACGATCTTTGTTATAAAGTTATGTATGAATGCAGGAATCTGAATAATAATATATTATCTCTTTGGTTAATGCAGATTTTTTTTACTGAATTCAGTACCCTTGAATTGGGGAAACCGAAATGTGTTCAGGGCTATAGCAGAAGTGAAACTTCTAACGGACAAGTTTAAAAACGAATCGCACCAAAATTGTAACTTGAGTTTTACAGGCAGGTGTTCAAATTGTTCAAGTAGGTACATTAACAATTTGCACGTTAAACTTCAAGTTCTACTCTATATGTATAGAAGTTTCACCTCAAAAATTAAGAGAACTTAATATTAAAAGCTTTTATTTAACTTGCCGAGTTAGCATATTTTTAGAATAATGCAAGTGAATTGTTTTAAGTACATACTTAAATAACTCATGATTTTCAGCGATCCTCTAAATTAGAATTGATTACTAACTAGATTTTCAACTTAATGACATTTAATAAATAAGTTGTAAGCAGTTGAACCATAGCTAGCTCATTGTTATACTCACAAACTATGTTTCACGTTGTCGTTGTTTCGTGTTGTATCAACGTGACCATAGAGACCTTACCGCTGCCACGCAGACGCCATAATTATAGGTGGCGAAATTTTGAGTTAAGTAAATTATGAGATACTGACTGCTGACCCGCGTAACTTCGTCTGCGTCACATGATATATCTACCTAGCTTAAATAGCTTATTACGTTTCTCGATAAATTCAAACCAGTAGCTCCTAAGATAGCGCGTTCAACCAACCAAACGAACAAACTCTTCAGCATTACAATATTTGTATAGATTGTCATGCCAGCGACACAAAAAGGAAGAGCGAAAGGGAGTGTCAGACTTTTACTGACTAAAAACCACCCATGTTCCTTCTTAGCCCTATATGTCGAGGCTACGGTAACTAGTGTACAACCCGCAGCCCCAACGTCCCCGCCCCCGTTTTTTTCTTAAACTTCAATCTATATATACAAAATTTTTATTTTTTTCGTATCCCCTTGCCAATTACATAACCAGTGTTTAAGTCTCATTGTCACAACATTCCTTTTCATCCGATACTGTCTGGAAAACGGATTGTTTCGCCCGATAATAAAGCCAGTGCTACATAGTACGATAACACAATAAGCTTAGCAAAATGCTGGCAAGTTAAGGCTATTACACACGAGAGGTGTGTGTTATTCTTGAGAAGTCGCTATTGTGTTTGAAGACTTGCTTGTGTTTTGTATTTTTATTTTAGATTTTGTTGTAAGTTGAGATTTTATTTATTTGTGTCGTTTGTAGTGTTCCATTTTCGAACGTTACATTTTACTTGTTGTTATATTTTTAGCTATAGGTGTTATTTTAAGCTGTCTGTTCTGTTAAGGTAGGCTTTGGTTACAGATAAGCACTTCGCCCGCGACTTAATACGCAAAAATTGTGATAGCTTCCCTAATATGCATTAGAAAAAAATATTATTTATAGCATATAATAATATGAGTATCACCCCCGAATAATGTATCTTTGAATCACTGATTATTTTTTTCGCATAGATCATTATTTTTGGAGTTTCCATTATTTCTCCTTCCAATTTTTTTTTTCTTCTTTACTCTCTTCTTCCTAAAATTTGTATAATACCCCTTTAGCAATACTGAACTCCGGTACCGTACCGACCAAGTCCGACTTGGGGTAGGTCGAATTTGCTCCTGTTCCTCACCCTAAACACTCATATTATTGAAAATTCTTATAAGGATATCATATGATCTTTGTTGCAGTACCTGTGTTCAGGAATAAAGGTTGATTGATTGCATAACATAACATAAGCTCTTTTCCCATGGGGGCTTACTTACTACTACTTAATTACTTACTTATAATACTCCTTTTGCATGATTGATTGAAAAAAAAAAAAGTTGTTTATGGACCAAAAACTCCCTTATTTATGAAAAACCTAGACTACATAATTAACCCAAATTATTTGACTTTAACATCCAAAAACATTATGAACGCTCCCTATAATCCTTCCGGTTGGACTACTACCCATTATGAAAAGGGAAAATGGCGTGAATATACACTGAATACAATATAATACTTTTCTTTTATTATCCAGCTTCGAATACGAGTTAATCTGGTCATTCTTAGATATGCCTGGGATTTTTTATTTATTGTTAACCTTTCCGCTTGGTTATGGGCGCCTAGTAACTGTTATAGATATTTAAAGGAAATGGTTTTGGAATATGTGTGGTAATGGTTCTTATACATAGTTGTTATGGGTCCTTAAAATTATAGTCAGCGGGATTTCTTTTTCTTTTTTTGAGTAGTCATATGATAGTCAGCGGGATTTTTTATCTATTTTTTTTTGGGTAGTCATATGATAGTCAGCGGGATTTTTTTTCTATTTTTTTTGGGTAGTCATATGATAGTCAGCGGGATTTTTTTTCTATTTTTTTTGGGTAGTCATATGATAGTCAGCGGGATATTTTTTCTTTTTTTGAGTAGTCATATGATAGTTAGCGGGAAAAATCAGTTTTTTGTTGAATAGTCATCTAGGAAGTCAAAAGTGTACCCAGTACACTTTCATTTCATCAGCTATGTCAAAACCTATGTAATACGGGGTTATCCTATTTCCATCAACCGGACACAAATCCGGACATGGTGGCTGCTACTGACAAATTCCTTAGGGACAAACCCCATAACTGGCCTCGAACCTTGTATGCTTAGAAGCCACGTTTGTGACTAGTAGACCAATGACAAAGAACTAATAGGTAGTTAACTAAAAAATCTAATTACTTCGTCAGATAGATTTCCAAACAAAATTGGACTCTTATTTTTTCTTTTAACGTAAACAATAAATAAAGTCGATACAGTGCTTCGAAAAGTCGCGCGACGTCACATTTTGGTACAGTTTTTACCAGAAAGTGACGTCACCAGCCCCCACTCACGATCTTGACGCGTTTTATTTTCCTAATTTTTTATTAATTTGAAAAAACAAAAAACACGTATCCAATATTTTTCGATAATCTAACAGACGGACTAAACAGAATATATAATTTTTAGTCAGTCAACTACCCTAGTATCATTGCCGAATACTCATCAATTTGAAACTGCGATTATTAGTAGGCTTTAGACCTAAAAACGTAAATAAAAGCGTTCGATAAACTTTATTCAAGAGTTTATAAATCCTATGGTTGAAGAGCTCGAAGCTAAGTTAGGTAACGGCCGAATACTGAAACGCCACTCAAATATAAGTAGCCCTCAAATCTAGTGCTGTCTCGGTCGCTCTATGCTGAAGTAAGAGACAGAACGAGATTTTAGGGCAACTTAAAATTGAGTAGCGTTTCAGTATTCGGCCGTTAGTCTGACAGGCCATAAATAGTAGTAAATTCTTTGTTTGTTAGAGAAGCATTCGGCTCTACTGTCGGTTTCGTATCCCGTAGTCGTTTTTAAAAGACCCTCGGATACGGGTATGTTTTTTGATGGAAATCAAAAAGAACACATTGAAAAACACCGACAGCCCGTGTACCATTGAATGGCAGTTACATATTGCTGCGGGGTTGGTAAAAATTTTTTCAGGTCGCGTCCTAACGAAATCGACCACTGCGTTTATTTTTTTTTAATCTTTTCGTTTGCGGAATACAAGGTTGAATCCACAGAAGGCGTTTTCTGAATTGTTCCAAACAAATGATCTGTACATACTAAATTGTATGGGCTGCCATATACAGATCGTAAAGCTTGGGCTATAAATATATATAAAGGGTAAAATAATTATATGTAAAAGTACCCTTAACGCAAACGAAGGGCACTTGTTCTCCCCACCACTGCGATATTTTTTTTTGTTCTAAAACCCTACCATGGAACCCCCTAGTTACGGAGATATTGGGGGTCAAAGTTCCAAACACCGCTGTTTTTGTAAATACTAGTTTTTCAGGTTGTAACTTTAATTAAATTCCCTCCATGACCCTTTTACTATTCAAAGAATCCACTAGCACGATGTTTTAAGAGTGCTACATTGAGTTTTAGCGTAAAATTTGATTTTCCCCAAAAAAAAAAAGTCGTTTCCCAGCGAAAATTTTTGCGTACTTAGTTTGATGTACAGAATGCTTGGTTGACGTATATGTGAAGGGTTGATTTACATCCTGTTTATGTATATATATGTCCGATAAATATATAATGTGTATAAATTGTATGACCGTCATGCTATTTAATCAACACACCACCGAACTAATATGTCAACAAGTATTCAATAATATTGAAACGATAAATAGTTTCAAGACAACATTGTCAAACTATAAACGATGAACATTGAGCATAGCTGAACTAGTTTAGTGTTCTATTGAAGTTCTAGCATTATTGACAGCTTAATTTTAGCTAGATGATGGGAACAGCTGAATATTAGGCTGGAACGATATCTAGGTATTAGCGCACACGATTCCCGGGTCGGAGAAAGTGATATTAGATATTTCCATCAGGAGTTGTTCAGTAAAAAGATTTGTGCTCGGTTGATGACAATAGGCTCACTCCTTATTAGTGGGTGTATTATTAGGCACCTATGACCGAATCCTCCGCCGATTTATTCGACAGAAAATATTTTTTTTTTTTTTTTAAAAACGCTGCCCCACACTAGGAATTTCTCCTGTTGGCGTAGTGTCTAAGGGTTTGAGCAATTTGTTACTGTGTGTCGTGTCGCAGGTTTGATACCCTACAAGTATGTCCTACAAGTAACTGCTCCGGATTTGGCTGTTTGTGTATGTGACTTTAAATGTCTGTAAACGCTTCCATGATTGGTGTAAGGTTTAGAAAATATTCAAACAAATAAATCACGGCGGTAACGGTGAGGGTTTCTAACTATAAGGTTTAATGTAACAATAGTAAAAGGTACAGTGGGGTTTGGCATATCTGTTTAGATAAAAACCCCAAAACAAATAAAGAGAGAAAAAAATGGCGACGGTAATAAAACGTCAACCAAATTCGTTTTATCTTGATTGTCAGACGCAGAAATTAAAGATATCCCCGACTTGGAACGATTCGCACCCATGCTTGTTTAAGTCGCTGCGACATGCAAAAATCGTGGGCTTTTCGCAAAGGTAAAGGTTTTCCAATTTATTCGTCTGCGGCATATACACCGTACAATTTAATTTTTTTCATCTAAATTGAAAAGTTAAGGCGAACCGTCTAATATGACCGTAACGAACAAGACCCAAGCCAACCCATATATACCAACATATGTATGATTAAGTCAAAGTGGAATTGTAATTGGTTTCCCTTGTCGACATTTTCTGGTATCAGCAGAGTTTTGGTAATGTGTTTCCATACCCAGTTTTCTCCGTTACCTTACCGTACGGGTTCTAAAACAGTTATCGGTGAAATGCGGTCAAAAGCCACGGAGTTACGGGAATCAAGGGGAAGGAGGGGGAGGAGGTGAGCCTTCTGTTAGATTCTGAAATACATAACAAATGTTTGTATGTATGTTTCGTAAGAGTTTACCTTCACATTACGACAATTATGGAAAGGTGACGGCCCGTCTGGGCTGCGGGATGTTGTAAGAGATACCGCGCGGCCTTGACATATAGGACTAAGGAGGAACATGGGTGGTTTTTAGTTAGTAGGAGTGTGACACTCCCTTTCGCTCTACCCAGGAGCGGGAGGGGTTATTTGATGATTTCCAATCCCAAAAAAAAAGGGCGACAATTAGTTAACTTAAACATTCTTACTGTCAGAAACCTTCAAATCTTTACATAACTAGCTGTTGCCAGCGGTTTCGCACACTACAACTTGAAAATTATCGCACAGGAAGATAAAATCGGGTTAAAAGCTATCCTATGTGTTAATCCAGGTATTTGTGTACCAAATTTTACCATCCATCCATCCATCCATGTTTACAAACGTTTACAAAAAGTCACTCTAGTAATCTCAATTTTCCCAAGTTATATTTACGATTCATAAATCTAGATTTGTGAACTCTAAACGAAGCCGAAAGTACTTTTTCTTCCCGTAATTGCGTTTTCATTTGTCAACAAAAAAAATCTAATTTGTCCGTCAGATAGATTTCCAAAAAAAAAAAAATATTTTTTTCATTTATAAAACGTTGCCCCACACTAGGAATTTCTCCTGTATCGTGAACGCACGTTCACAAACATTTAACTCACACACACAAATACCCAGACCCGGAACAATTATCTGTAGGTCATACTAATATTTGTTCCGTGCGGGCATCGAACCCGCGACACGCAGCGCAGCAGTCCATTGCTTGAGCCACTGCGCTAACCGTGCCGTCAAATTATTATTGGACAGGGACACATATTTTTTATTTTTTCAAGTAAACAAACAATGAAGACAATACAGTGCTTTGAAAATTCGTGTGACGTCATATTCTAAGACATTAGTATGACATTTCTTAGCGGTTAGTGACGTCACAACCCCCCCCACTCAAATCTTTGACGCGTTTATCTTCGTAATTTTTTATTGATTTGATAAAACAAAAAATACGTATCCAATATTTTTGGATAATTTATCAGACGGATCAATTAGAATCATTTTTTTTTAGTCAGTAAACATCCCTTTTCTAGTTAGGGAGTCCTTAAATACATTATACGTCCATGACCCCGTACCATTCAACGCATCTATTAGTTCCGTTTATTTCCTGTATATCATCGGAATAATGGGTCGTGGAGCTTTCAGGACTGGGACCGCGGTCCAGGATTCCCCATATAATAATAATTATGTTTCAGTAGTATTTTGGGACCACAAATAAAATAAGTATTGTTTTTCTTCATGTTTATAAACGTGCAACAGTAATAGAAAATTTCTAAGACAGTATACATCAAAGCGGCTATCTCTGTAAGTCCGATATAACAGTGTAAAGTATATCTTATCATGACATATTTCCAGCTACTTCCGCCGTTCCTTTGTCGTCGAAACAAAAAGATTTATCTCGCGGTCTTCGGAAGGCTGCTGTTCTAATGGGGACCAAGCTTGTTGACTTTTATACGTTCTGGGCTCTGTGTGGGAGGGTTTCTAGTTTTGCTTTGTTTTAATCCAAATATCACAATAAAAGTTTTTTAAAGTAGGTATACTTTTAATTAATCCTCTCCGTGTCTAAAATAATGACTTAACACAAACCTATTATATATTGTCTTATTTTAACCGAGGTTAAAAGGTTTACGTAAACCCCATTTTATATGACATTCATGATGCCTGTTTTTAACACATCGTAAAAGTTTTAACTGTACATCCGTGTCCAGTTTTTCATTAATTTCACTGTTTACGTATAAGAATTTGTCGGTCTAGGCGTCGCAGGTGCGCATATCTACATTTATGCGTTTCACCACATAGAAGGGTGTGTGGGCTATCAAAGCTCTGACACTATGTATGGACTCGTTAGAACTTACTGCCCAGACGATAAGACAAATAACTAAAAGACAGCCACTCCTATTCGCCTTAGCTTTAATGTCAACCGTGTTTTTATTTATCGGTCTAGCCTTATTAGTGTCAAGTGCACTGCTTCACTGAATGAAAATTGTTCACATAAGTACGACGACATTATTGATCTACCTTGTATAATATACTATACGAGGGATTCACGCGTCACGTTTTAATATTTATTCATACTCAACACCTATGAAAATAAATAAACTTTTGATTTAAATTATACAATTTCGCTTGCTCAATGTGTATTATGCAGATTTGCGCAGAGCTTTCAATAGGTATTACTATTTTTACAAGCTATTGCCCACGAACTTTGACGGGCGGGTGTAAAATCATCGAATAACCCCTTCCGCTCTTGGGCAGAGCGAAAGGGAGTGTCAGACTTCTACTTACTAAAAACCACCCATGTTCCTTCTTCGCCCTATATGTCGAGGTCGCGATAACCTGTGGACAACCCGCGGCCCCGACGGGCGTCGGCCCTTTCGGGCCCCTCCCATGTTGCTGACATCTCTTTGAGGCGCGCGTGGAACACAAACGCGCCGTCGACACGGCCTGTTTTCGTCCTAAGACGGACGGACGGCGAGTTAGCCCATCAGCATCACTCACCGTCCACAGGCCCGCGTCTACGGTGGCCGGAGGTCATCGCGAGACCCCCGACGCCCGGAGCGCCGGACGGAGGCCGGGACGAGAGGTTCTCTCCCTCTCGCGTTCCGCCACCTCCTTCGCTAGCATCACTGCTTCGCAGAAGGAGGCGACGGCGTCCCATTCCTCCTCGCCCCGGACCATGGCTTGCACCAGGGCCGGGCGCGAGAGGTCGCCGCCGCCGGAAGGAACCATAATATTTTTTCTAATATAAAAGTAGCTTAAGTTACTCCTTACAAAATCCACCACCTATCTAACAATAAAGAACCCGTCAAAATCGGTTCAGCAATTTCTCAGATTTGCAACAAACAGACAGGTACCAAAAAATTAAATAAGTTTATTTTTTGTCATAACCTGTATACAATTTAAACTGCATTCAGTAAAAAGCAGTTGCTTTGATATAACAAATATATATTATATATTTTTTTGTATATAATTTGAGGAAATCAGTTGTAAACATCACAATATTACAATTTTATCACAGTTACTTCTGTCTAATAAAAGTAAGTGATGTCGGGGGAGTAGGGGAGTTTAGTATGAAAATAGGTTAGTTAAACGTTAAACTGTCATGATTATCTCACTTGAGAGTTACAGATTGTGCATTTGATCTTAATTATGCCTATTTGAGTTTCTTATGGGTTATTTTACTGTTACAATGTATTGAAACATTCTAAGATCTATCCTTATAATTTAAATTGATAAAACATTTTTTAATGAATAGATGAAAAATCGTATATTATTGTAGTTCCCTTCCATTCATTTGATTTAAACATGAGATACTTCATGTATTTTAAAGTTATACATTCAATTTTTTATCCGTGTTTGAAATTAAAACGTGTCTGTTAATGGCCATCGTCTTAGCATATCGATGGCAAAAAGTTCAGACGTTTAAAATCTAAAACTCAGCCACGTGAACCCTACTCACTAATGCAGCAAATAGGTCATCAAGTGCGCAGGTGATAGGGCAGATGCGTTGCAAATTTGAAGGTAGCCATTGTGTCATTGGCCAATGATCCTACCGGCTTTATAAATCATTTGTTGTGTGTCTGGGTGTAATTTATCTATAATATGTATGTATTTAGAAATATATAAGTATGTTTATCAGTTGTCTAGTACCCATAACACAAGCTCTGCTTAGCTTGGCTGCTTAGCCGCTTAGCTTAGCTTGCTTAGCTGCTTAGATGGCGTTGTGTGATAGTTGTGGAAAAAAAAAAATGTTTTGAATTGAAACCTGCCTAAGTTGAACTTGATAATGGCAGCATCGAACTTACTAAGCGATTGAGCTCCAAAACTGTTTTCTCCTCGCTTTAACCTCTGGACGCGACCGGATTAACGGTCACGATAAGAATCAACCCATTAATATTGATTAACATTAATTAAACTAACACATTGTTTATTGTTTGTGTAAAACAAAGTACAGTACAATCAAAGGGCATACTTTAAGCCGTCAACAACCAATACTGAATAAATTATAAGTGGCCATTGAACAGATCCATTTGAAACCACTTGCCTATTCATCAGGTTTCCTAAGTAAGCAGGACGCCCTTGTTAGAGCCTCGATGCCTCATTTCAATAAAGAACCCTAAGAACTTATGTATTTTACGATCTTTGAAGGTATTGTAGAGGGAATACAGAAGTTTCAGTTGAAATTGGACGACAAAAATCGAAAGTACCTAATGCCAAACATTTACCTACATCGCATGAAAAAGTGTTTATATTGAGAAAAGTGCTTTTCTTCAAATCGCATGAATAAATTTAATTTTCAGTATTAGTTGTGAGATAATGCCTTTTAAAATGACAGCGAAGTTAAAATGTGATCGTTTTGACACAATGGAGAGACAGCTTTGCCTATTTATGATGTTTTTACCCGACTACGGCGAAGCCAAAAGGTAGGGTAATGATTTTGGCAGTCTATGTATGTATGTATGTTTGTATGTTCCACCGTAGCGCCTAGCCTACTGATCGTATATTAATAAATGAGGTGTCACTAGATTCGTAAGAATAGCCCGGGTGACATAGGCTATATAAATTTTAATAATTCTTTTTATGGCGGAATTAAAATGTCAGCTTCTACGCTCGAAAAAAAAAAAAATTAAATTGAGATAGTCATAACATGTAAGGTCTTGGCGAGTACATTACAAATATGTAGATTATATTATAGTTCAAGTCAACATATGCGTTTAGATTGCGGTCAAACAGTCCTTGCGGTCTAGTTTGTGTTATTTACTCGTGTAAATAACAAACCAATATTAAGTAGAATATTACATTATGAAAGTAACATATTATTACGTATTTATTGATAAACACACTAAAATAAAATTCAAATAAAAAAATAAGTTTAAAAACTAAAACCCGACTACGAATAAAAACGCAGACTAATAAAACCGCGGTCTTAAAAGTATTAAACAAGAAAAATCGTCTAGTAAGTAGACAATTTGATAATTAATATAGAGGACAGTCGTAGTCGCATGCCACCTTGCTAATGGCAACTAGCAGCTGACTTCTGTATAATTGAGAACGCCATGAAGGCGCATCAGGTATCAGTGGCATGCGACTACAGCTGTTCGTTTAAGACCGCGGTTTTATTAATCTGCGTTTTTATTCGTAGTCGGGTTTTAGTTTTCAACTTATTTTTTTAGTTTATGTTAATAATCCTAAATGAAGAAAGTTTAAATATTCTATCTTTATTCTGCGTGTTCGTAATTATCGACGTTCTAATTTCAAATTAATATTACAGCGTCAAAACAATAATGCATTATTTCAGTACAAGTTATAATACTACGATTACATAAAAAAAAATCTAATGCTTGATCTACTCTATTCTAATTAAAATACTGTGAGTTATTTTTTTTAGACAGGTGCCAACAGCTGCAGCTTGAGTGCAAGTATTTTGAAGGTTAATTGCCTTCTGCTACGAGTCTGTCTTGTGTCCGGCCTGAGGTCGACACTGTATTGAGATACTACGGCTATAAAGCTTCTGTCACATAGGTAGCGTTTCGGAGCAATGAGAAGCGGTATTTTTGCGACAACAAGTAAACCGCGGCCCGTCGTGGCTACGGGTTGAAGGCTAAGAAGGAATATAGGTGATTTTTAGTCAGTAGAAGTCTGACACACCCTACCGCTCTGCCCAGAGCGGGAGGAGGTATTTGAGGATTTCCTTCCCCAACAATAAAAAAAGGAAACAGCGGTGAATGATATCCATCTTTTTAAGTAGGTGATAATACTCGTAGTAATATTCTTCTGACTTCCATAAGTAATTATGCCTTGTGACTGTGGCTTCGCTTTCTTGGTTTTTCTGACGTTCAAAAGTACATGCATTTATTTCAATTACTGCAGGCAGTAAATGGTCTAATCGAAATAAATGCTTTGAGTTTGAGTTTGAATTGCGATCATGTATCAATTTGCGAAGTATAGTGTAGTTGTACACAGTTTCACCAACGACTGAAAAATCAATGGCTCGTTAAAATTGCTTTACGCTACTATTTTTCCGCTTTCTAAGTGACAGAGCCCTAAGTACATACAGCACATCTTTTTATAAAGCGGTATTACTTTAATAATTTATTGGATCCTGGCTATTAACAGCGGAGATTTTTTGACAGTATAAGTACACATAATAAGGAAAGCTTTGCTGGACGTGGACTGAGCTATAAAGAACCCATTCGAGATTTTCGTAATGAGAAAAAAAGGGAGTCGTAACCACTTGTTGGCTCCGTCAAAAACAAAATATGACTATCGTTTACAACTGTCACAAGACCCTGAAAGTTGGCTGTAATGATCTTATTATTAGATATTCAATAGTTTTGGTTTTGGATAATAATTTCGCAGCACATAAGAAGACCATGACCCGTTGAACATGACGATCACAGCTGCAGGTGCACTGGAGCTGTGCTCAGCCTAGAGGCGCAGGTAAAAACTAGTAATTTTGGTTGTTTGCTGAAAACTTCGGTTAATCGTATTACCCGTATAACTGGGTTGTGGAGGTCAGATACGCAGTCTCTTCATGTAAAACATCATCATCATCAGCCTATAATGTTCCCACTGCAGGGATTCAGGCCTCCTCTCTAGAAGAGGGATGGGCTATGATCCACCACGCGGGCCCAGTGCGTATTGGTAGATGTCACATGTCTTCGATTTTTTTGGTTCTAAGACATGCCGTTTCCTCATGATGTTTTCCTTTTTTTGACCGTTTTGAGAGCAGTGTTGATGATATAAAATACACAAAGTAATGCGCCTGACTGGGTTCGAACCCACGACTTACTGTTAGTAAGTCGTGGCCGCTACCACTGAGCCGCCACTGCTCTAAATGTATGTCATGTAAATAAAATACCGGTATTCGGCTGCATTCGCTTAGAATGGAATCTACCTATTACCTTACCTTATCTACCTAGCCTTTTCCCACATAATAAGGATGTTTACTAACTTAAAAAATGTGATTGTAATTAGTCCGTCTGCTAGATTATCGAAAAATATTGGATTCCTATTTTTTGTTTTATCAAATCAATAAAAATTGACGAAGATAAATCGCGTCGAAGATAAAACGCCTCAAAGATTTGAGTGGGTGTTTGTGACGTCACTGACCGGTAAATAATGCCATTCTAAAATCTTAGAATATGACGACGCACGAGTTATCAAAGCACTGTAATTATCGTCTTCATTGTTTGTTTATGTGAAAAAATAAAAAATACGTGTCCAATATTTTTTGGAAATCTATCTAATTATTATTTTTTTGTTAAATATCCTCTTGGGAAAGGGCTAGGTGGATAATGATGACCATGACGTGTTATGACTATGTAAGACCTTTCATAATGCAAAAAAGTTGCTATTCACCAATGTACTAAATTAAATTAAATTCTGTTGTACAAAAGTTATCATTTGAATAAATAATTTTTAATTTAAGTTACTTGACATTTTGTTTAAGGCGACATAATAATTCAAGGCAAAACTTTTGTCTGATGTTACAATGATAAACTTTTCTTATTAGATGGCTAGTTTGAATTTAATTACCACGGACATTGAATTTAATTATCTGATGATGGAAAGATTCAAAAATTTTGTACTTTGGAAAAATGGTTGAATATTTAAAGATGGCTCCCGCAGCTTCAAACGTATTGTTTTGGTCTTGCTTGCTATAAAATAGAACAAAGGCGTTAAGGCTTATCTAACAATAATTCTAGTCTAGACAATTTGAAGGTAAAAGGGACTAGTTAGGTTTTAATCCTCCTTTATCGGCACCCTGATTCATACTCGGAATAAATTATAATATTACGGCATTAGAATTTCTTTGACTCGAATTTGCCATAGTGATTGGGAGAATGTCATGCTCACTTAAATGTCTTGCTGATGGTTGCGTGTGTGTCGGATTTTGTTCCCTTCATGAGGGGCAAGTTGAATGATGGTGATCCATGCTTCATCTCACACTAGGATTTTCTGTGTCAAGGTGATTTCGAAAATTTGCATAAACACATAGTTTTACAACTTCTATAAGTTTTCATGTGTCTGCGTTATTAAGTTAGATAGGCATACCGTTGCTCATCTTCTAAACCAGACAATTGAAATAATTAGCACTCACCGTCATATCCATGAATACATCGTTACCGTCTGTCTATGCTTTATAATATAAAGGTCTCACCACACAACCTATACTGAGAATAGTCAGTAAGATGCAACCGTAAGCTGCAGCCCTGCCCATCTGAATAGGTTTGCGGTCACTCAATGAAATGGCAGTCCGATAGCGCACTGAATGCAAACCAAAGGGGATACACAAACAATGCCCTTTGAAAATATATGTTGAATATAGGTGTAGTTTCTCGTGAATGCGTAGTATCAATAGACTTTCAGTGACAAGTTCCTCGAAGTTCTTGTTGATTCTCAGTTTGGCAACAAGTTGTAATACACACTCGCAGTATTCATTTGTTCTTTGAATAGAAGCAGCTATTAGTTTTTTATATTATTTTTATGGTTGAAATAAGCGGCTGCTTTAAAAGTTTTAGTTTATTGTTTTGATGCATCTAACTTTTCTAACATTATTAACACATTATCCTCCTTTGCGTCATGGGGTCAATGGAACTACTGGGTAATCTATGGAACTACTGATCCGATCTTTGTATACCGGGACACACTGAGCTACATTATCCCCGAGTGTCATAGGATATATTTAAATCGTTCCCGTTGTTTAATTTTCGTATAAAACGGGGGAAAAGCCGCGAGTATATTAATAAGTAAATTATAAAGAAAATCGTTTGAACCCTCTATTTTGCAACAAACGTACTACGAGAAATTTGGTGTACGATACACTCTTCGTCACAAGCAGAATGGTAGGTTTAACTGTAACCACTCACGTAGGCAGTCCGTGGAAGCTGAATATTTTAAAAGATTTGCAAAGCAAGCTTGTCGGCAGTGCATGTTTGCAACGAGAGCTCTCAAATATACTTCTATTTGACCTCGCAGCGAATCAGGCTATTTGTCGGAGCTGGGACTGGCTCGTGTTTGCGAACGCTTAGGTCCTCAGATGCCCCTCGTTCAACTACTTATTGGAGTTAACTAGGGATTTCGTTTGGAAGATATATTTCTTGCTAAAAGGGGTGACGTGTTTCTTAGAGTGTTAAATCTTTTTCATAACTCATACTCTGAAAGTAGGCCATAACATGCCTGCGGAGCGGGTTGAAAGTACTACTTTTCAGCCCTAGGGAGAATCGCTTTCAACTGACAGCTGTCAAATAATTTAAAAAAAACTTGGTCTATTTTCACATTTTTATTGAACCATGTTCCAACTTTTTATACAGCCACTCACTCACTAATTACAGCGAGATTTAAAATTAAAATAACATAAAGTTCTTATGAATAAAATTATATTAAAGACTTTAATATAGTTTACTTTTAACTATTTCTCTAAAATGACATACATTTCGACAAAATCTTTGCCATTTTTTTTAATGATGAACATGAAAAATACTGGCTGTAACGCCCCTCGAACTATTAGCGCCCTCTTTACGTTACGGGCGCCAAACCCCGTCTCGGGACCAAATAAGTAATTTTCGCCCCTTGGATAACAATTTACTATCGTTGCAAATACTGCCTGTTGACTATCACACATAGACTTCTTCAATCACTTTATAACGGTAGCTCCCTTTTAGTTTAGTATCATTATTTTCCTGCTCTTCACCATATTACTTTGAGTCGATGAAACATGTTTTTTTCTTCCATTCTTCTCGTCAGCCTATCATTCATCACAAAATCCATGCATTGTTTCGATCAGAACCAAAGCTGTCATGGGCCTACCACACGCAAAAGCGGTACATCGCGCGTGTGGTTGGTGAAACTGTATTACCATTGCCAACCACCTGCGCGATGTACTGTTTGCACCGTGTAATCTCGCAGGCAAAAGTGTGGTGAAGCTTGAGCGTGTGCTAGGCCCATTAGTTACATATTGTACCTTCATGCTTCTCAGATCTTTCGATCCAGGACGAAGTGGTCCTACTGGTCATTGGTTAGTTACCTACACCGAGAAAAAACTCTTGACTATGCAGGAATAAAGCTTCTTTCTCAGCAACACACGTCCTTGTAACACATGTTATATTCAGCCAAACAGACTGTTATGATGTAAAAATAAAAGAACATGAATATGTTAGTGCATTATGCAAACAAATGTTATCGGGTCGACGAGGGTTGAGAGAATATAAATATACGCAGCCAAAGTAAGGTCAACTGGCTACCTCGGTTCAGGGCACAAATAATAAGATTTTTCTCTTGACGCGATATTTTCCAATCCTGCCGTTATCCCAATTTAGATATCTTTTTTTGTTGTTGTTCATGCTGCGCTGGCCCGAAATAAATTTGAATAAGGCCAGGAGAATAATGATGATAGGGGTCTATTGGCGACACAGTTGGCGCAGTGGCTCAAGTAGTTGACTGCCGCGCTATATGTCGCGGGTTCGATCCCCGCACGGAACAAATATTTGTATGGCCTGCAGGTAGTTGTTTCGAGTCTGGGTATTTGTGTATGTGAGTCTAAATGTCTGTGAACGCACCCACGATACAGGAGAAATTCCTTGAGTGGGGCAAAGTTTAAAAAAAAATCGTCTTCCCCATTTCTCTATTAGGCGATTTTTATTATTACTTGGTCAATGATTGTATATTTGAAGCTGTTTTCTTATGTTCACCATAATATAATGACAAGAATATAGAATTATAGACTAAAATATCTTCCTTGTACTGACTCCAACATAATTTAAGCTACAACAATCTGTCAAATTTATTTTATGGATTTTCAACTTTATCGCTTTAGCCTTAAGTTCAAGGTTGACTGGAAAGATTTGATAGTTTTGGGTATTTTAATGTGCTGACGCCTGTACCAGTACAGTCCTGTACAATGGTCAGGCATAGTATGACCACTGAAATGGAAGATATAAAATTGAAGATGAAATTCTACGTAACGATGTCAAAGAAGAATATAATGTCACTTAGTTTGAGTCATAAATGACGCGTGAGAAGCTACAGACATCACACGTGTTCTGAGTATCCATATGTAAATATAGCAATGTTGTAAACCACTGAAAAGTAATCGCGAACTCTCGTTATTCGTTATTGTAGTTTCTAATGACGTGGTGAACCGTACATGCTTATGACTACAAGTTTTGGTACTTTATGCTACAAGGTTTAACTTGCAATATTTCTAGACAAAAGTTGTCTGAGAATATTTTTCTGACTGACAGTTGTTTTCGAATAGCCGACAGCTTGTTTTAAAATACAGTCACCCCTTTCTAGAGACAATGGCCTCCTCTCTATGAGAAGATATGGGCTGCAATACTCGCGGGCATAGTGCGGGTTCATTCAATATTCCCACTGCTGGGACACAGGCCTCCTCTCTTTGAGAGGGAATGGGCTACAACCTACCACGCGGGCCCAATGCTGGTTGGTAGATATCACATGTTTTCGAATTTTTCGGTTCTAAGTATGCCTGTCTTCTCACGATGTGTTCCTTCATCGTTTTGAGAGCAGCGGTGATGAAATAAATTACACAAAAGCACATTATGCCTGCCTGGGCTCGAACCCACGACCCACTGTTCGTAAGTCGGGGCCGCCACTGGGCCACCGCTGCTTCTGGGCCACCGCTGCTAGTGCGGGTTGTTATGCCATAATATCTTTAAATTTTTAGTTCTAGGATATGCCGGTTATATCTCGATGTTTTCCTTCACCACTTTGAGAGTAGTCACAAAGTTATTGTATACTTATTCATGTTTATGTGGGTAATCTGATAATTTGTTATGTCGTACTACCTGGTGAATAAAGATATGAGTCTTGATCGAATCTGCGTGTCATTTACTACAAAAGTAATGTGCCTATCTGGGCTCAAACTCCCAAATAGGAGCCCACTGTTATCCCACTGAGATACCATTGCTCAAAATATTAAAATTCCATATGAAAGTATATTTCAAACAAAATTACTGTTTTTGGTCGGTTGTTGTCTGACGGGGTGCAGCTGAATACAATTATCTTACACGGAGCGACTGCCTATCTGACCTCCAAACTACAGTACTAACAGTCATAAACTTTACACACCAAAAAATCTTGCATAGAAAAAAAGTCCCTGGCAGAAATAAAGCTCGTTTCTGCCTTGATCAGATGGATAGACCTCAAACGGGTAGAAAATAGATATTTTCTAAAGAGTCTCGTCGACGATGTCAACCGGCTCACTAGCGAATGGGGCTGCAATTTTACGCATTGATTGGTGCATACAGATCGTTTGCAGCTTTTATATGGCTAGATTGAAATCATTCCCGCTAGGATACGGAGAAAGAATAAATGTTCACGGAATTTTTGTATCTTCGAACTGTTTGATCGGCTTCAATTGAAATCGGTTTTCCGATTTGATTCCTTGATATTTGAATGTAGAAACTAAGAATTATTGAAGTTTTAATAGTGGTTAGTTTTGCGAGTAACTTATGCAAAGAAGAAACATTAGAGTTAAGGATCTTTCGCTATCGCGACCTCTAGACCAACCTATGTCTCTGTTGAACAAAATAATCTCATATCGTTATCTCTGTATTTTGAATAATTAAATGAAATCCACAAAATGACGCTCCATTCGCGGGTCACCAACGTGTGTCGTGAATTCGCGACTAAACTTGGTAGCTTGTTTGCGATATTCTACTTAATTTATGTGCACTACGGACAGACACCTCCATTAAGCTACTACAATCTGTCAAGGATCTTTATTAGATTTTCAACCATAACAATACAGCACTAGGTTTAAGGTTGATTGTGAAAATACGCAAAGTTAAAGTGGCTTGATGTACTGGCGTCTGTACAAAATTTCTTTCGTTTTTGAGTGTCTGTGGTATTCAAGAACGTTCGGATTTTTTTGGGTCTGATGTCACATTCCCAAATTGGACAAAAGTGTTAATAGGATTTTCCTGCCAATAGGCCTACATTTTACAAATGCACGTTCGCACGTTTGCCTCGCCAATCGTGGTTTACAGACGTTATGTTATAGATTTTCACAATCGCACATCTTTTGGGTACTGTATAATAAAGTTTTTCCCACCCAATTACCGTCGATCACCTCATAAACTATGTCGCAGCGATTAAAACTAGGGGTCTAGAGCGGCATTTGTTTGTTCCTATAGAAAATAATAAAAGTCGTTGCTTCGCGCGGACAATGGCGTCGAGTTCATTCATTGTCGCACTCAGTGTTACCACCCTGTATTCTGTTAGTACGTTTTATTTCGTATAGATTTCATAAATATGAAAATATAATTAAGAAATACTTATATGTGTGTAATATTTATTCGCAAAAACATGTGGTCTTACATACAAGAAAAATACATGCATGTAAGATGGTAATAATAGTATTTGGTACAGGCATGTTTGTTACATGATGTGACGTGCAAATGTGTAGAAACGTTATAAAAAAATTGAAACCATCCTTCATAACAACTATAAATTAATCAATTGAAGAAAAATTGTACTACTGGTATAAATTAAAAACAACAAAAATCGAATAAACATTAAAAACAACACGCAAAAAGGGTGCAATAACGTCACAAATGCAAACATTTGCTAAAATGAGTTGTTTATCACAAATGATGTCAAACATGCGTCTACATCCGATGTAGCAATATCATAGATGTACGTCATTAAAATTTGTTACATAAGACGTTGTTGTACCCGGTGTACGAATAGTAAGTTATTATGACTGTTATACAAATCTTGTCAACAATAAAAAATGGCAATAAATAAAAGCATTCAAAAATAATCAATCAATATATTGTGACATAGAAAGGAGTAAATGATGCCATAACGGCTGACAGGGTAGAATGGAAGACAAAACGTGTTGCGCCGACCCCAAATAGAATGGGACAAGGGCAAGAAGTTAGATTTAAATATGAAATATATTTAAATACATATTCAAACATGTATAATATCATTCTACAACATATATGTTATTCATTTCTAACATACATATATGTTAGAAATTATGTATTTAACGCCATTTTTAAAATTTCTTTTTACTTTAGGTATTTTCATTTATAAAAGTATTAATTTAATAAATAATAATAACTTGTTCACTTTTATGCTGATTTTTAAAACATTGCTATTATTTTATTGTATTTTGCCATTCAATAAAAATGTGTTATTCTAGGATTTCTGTTTACATTGGAAAACTTCAAGTGCCGCTAAGTTATTCTTTTCAGACCGTCCACCAAAGCTTACATAAATACTTATTATGTGGTGATATTATTACACCTGTCCATATTTCCGTTAAATGTTAGCTTAGGTCACATTTTGTTACAATTATGATTTTACTGAACGCGAACGTGATTTATTTGGTTGTCATTGAAATGGGAGAAACTAAGATGACCATGAAACAACCTACTATTGTGTCACAACTCAGCGACATGTTCTGACTTTTCTTTGAGCCTTTAAATACCTTATCAGTTGCCTATCGGGGCTGTGGGTTGTTCTAAAGAGATACTGCGGCCTGGGACACAGAGGGCCAAGAAGTCACATGGGTGGTTTTTAGTCTGACACTTGATGATTTCTCATCCCCAAACAAAAAAGTACCTTCCCAGTTAATTGATGGTTTTATTAAAGAAGCCATAATATTTTATTTCTTATTTACATTATTATTATAGCAATAATTTTAAGTCAATAGCTAAATTATATCTGCTAACGAGCTAGTCTCAAAACTTCACAACCTACTTTTAACTCGAAGATCCAAGTAAATAAACACTGGCAGTTATCTAGGTACCTAGTCTACCTAGGTATATGTCTGCAGTGTCACGGTAACGAACTTCCGTAGTCGTGTCTGAAGAGCGAGGGAACTGCACTCGATCGTCCTCCGGTACATTAACTTTAGCTAAATGATTCATAAACACAAGTACCTGCTTGTGTTTATTTTAAATTTAGCTGTGTTGTAAGGGCTCTTCCACTTAAAAGTGGTGCACGATAAAAGTGGTATGAATGGGTAGGGGGACACATAGACAAACAAAAAATGTCAAGTAACATGGTACCCCAAAGTGTCACGTTACCGAGGTATTTGAATGAAAAAGTTCAAATCCCTATAACAACGACACATAGCCTCTAATGCCTGTAATCTTTACCTATAATTGCATAATCAGCCTATAATGTCCTCATTGCTGCGACTCAGGCCTCCTGACTATAAGATGGAACATTTGTTTGTTCGTTTGTATGAATGTTACGGGTGAAGTGCTACTAAAACTAGTATACGTTAGACCCAGCCGAAACCAACGGAAAACTACAACCGCTCCCAAATTGTCTACAAACCATTCGCCAAATCAGGAAATTGAAACCAGTAGGCATGCGGCAACTGCACCTAACTTTGATTTACCCTCTCACACGCCTAAAGTCCTAACTGACACTATTCCGAATCTCAGTCAGAACATGGTAGTTATTTTACCAAAAGTTTGCATGTTCCATATTTTATTTATTGCAACAGTGTGGGTAGTATAGTAGCAAATATTAATTTATTCGTTTCGATCGTTTTAAAAGTTATCTTTATTGTATGTTTTGCTGTTTTTGACCATAGTATTGGACATTTTGATAATAGGTGTAAATAAACCATTAAGTAGTAAGGCAATTATTCTTTCCGACATTTTAATATTTATTTTTGTTCTGGACCATACCTTAGCACGTTCTAGTTAAGTACGAAGCAGAATTGAGCTGTTAATTTGTGTTGTGTGTAGGTGTAAATTTACAAGCACCAGTCGAACAAGCTAATAAGTAAATAGGTAGAGAGATCTTTGTATTTGTAGTCAACCTCATCATCAGCCTATTATGTTCCCTGAAGGCCTGAGTCCCTGCAGGACTCTCCTCCTCTCTAGGAGAGGGATGGGCTATAATCCAATACGCGACCCTAGTGCGGGTTGGTCGATGCCACATGTCTTCGATTTTTTTAATTCTAAGACATGCCGGTTTCCTCGCGATGTTTTCCTTCACCGTTTTGAGAGCAGCGGTGATGAAATAAATTACACAAAGTAATGCGCCTGCCTGGATTCGAACCCACGACCTACTGTTTGTAAGTCGGGGCCGACACTACTGGGCCACCGATGCTCTAGTAATTGTAGTACACTCTTCTTCTTAGCGTGTCGATGACAATATAAATTGTGTCGGCCCAAAATTGGGCTACTAGTTTGGCGCTTTCGGTAGCGTCCATCAGTTCCTGCAGTGAAAAATTAGCAGGACAGGCAGGACACGACATTAAGTGCACTGAAAATATTGGTTGCAATTTTGGTTTGAAACCAAAATTGCAACCAATATTTTCAGTGCACTTGTGTTTCACACTAAGCAACTGATGCCAAAAGCTGTGTCGTTTGACAGCAGTCTCTAATTTCATCTGTATAATCTTAAAAGTGAAAACAAGTAAGCTGGCTGTTTACATAACAGCTTGTTCGACTGTATACAAATGCTTGTGACCCTCTGTAAGTCTCAGTACCTGTAACACCAACTGCAACATGTCACAGTAACAATTTCCGTCCCCGTGTCTCGTGTATCGGAAGCTGCGTTCGATCGCTGTCTACACCGAGCTTTGAGCTTTGGTGCACGCTCTATTAGTCAAAGACTAAAAATGTTGTTTTTTGTAAAACCGGCAGTCAGGTTGGCTTGGCAATCACTCCATGTAAAATACATGACACATATTATAACATACACAAATGTTATTCAACTGCATCTGGTTTGACGAGAAGCCGATTCTAAGATGGGAGAAGGCCAGGAAGATATTATGTGATGTGATTTAAGTTAAAAATAAGTAAATCCTGAAGTTACTGAGATACTGATTTGGCCTAGTCGACCTAGTCGTCTTCCTGAGATATTTAAATGTTTAATAATGATCCTCGATTTAAGTTTTACCAACTTTAAGTTTCCTTTTAAGAAAATTGTTTAATTTCTTAAGAGTATTAACTTCGATTTAAGTTTAGAACTAGTTTAACTTATTTAAACTTAAAAGCACTTAATTACTTCTCAGTATTTAAGATCGCTTATTAATATTTACTATCATTGAGTCAATTTTAATCAAAAACACAAGTAAATCGTCTTTGCTTATTGCTAACAATTCATATTGACAGACACGAACAAAGTCGTTGAACTCTCAACTTTAAAATTGACTGAATCCGAGTTAATAACTTGGGTTTAACAGATTTCTAAGTTCGTTAATAATTAATTTCCCGAAACTACCAGACAGTTGGGTGCAAAATATTAATTTAGATGGCAATATTGGTTTTACCAATATTTACAAGGGTTGTCACTTGGTACAATAAAAATATTAATAAGCAGTTAATTACAAAGTTGATTGTTGTATCTAAAGTTCTATCTAAGTTGAGTGCGTGAGTAGTGCACTCCAAGAAATATACAAAATTAATCCCAGAAACTAGTCTGCTTCATAACTCAATAATTATATAAGACTTATAGAATTATTCTAGTTTATTTACAGCGACAGCTGAAAAATCTCTGAAAAAGCCATTTTCAGTTTAGAAAACATAAAAAAATGCCACTGCTCAAGGAAAATATCTGTATTGATCACCAAAAGGCGTGCTTTTATTTTGAACCTTAATTTAATGCCTTTTGAAGTCAACTTGAAGTGATGCGCTGCTTGCACAATTACACACTTTATCGAAAGTCGAAAAGTGCTAAGTCCATAATAATTTGACAACCCTAGCCAGTGTTGGCGAGTTAGGTCAATCTATTAGTTTGCTGGTGTAAACCTGACGGACGGATTATTTCATAGTTATTTACTATTTTAGACATCATCGTCTGCCTGCTTTTACCTAACTATGTTCGGGTCAGCTTGCAGTCTAATCGGATGCAGCTGATTATCAATAATTTACATGGAGCGACTGCCTACTTGATCTCTACAACCCAGAGTAATACGATACCCATTGGTAAGACTGGTTGTCAGACTTTCAGGTCACTGACTACCTGTTACGACTGTCATAGGATATACAAATAACAGCCGGGACCAACGGCATTACGTGCTTTCCGAGTTACGGAGAAAACCTTATCATAAATGTAATGGGTGGTCACCCATCCACGGACCAATAAAGGTAAGCGCGGCTTAACCTAAATGTTGGCTGTTAGTATTTATCCAAGGGCTCCTCACCTAAGTTGAAAAGTGCTAAGTCCATAACCTGTCGTTTGACGACCCTATCAGGAGTGTCGGTTAGGTTAATCTATTAGTTTGTTGGTGTAAACTGGACTGACGGAATATTTCATAGTTATTTATAACTAGCGGCTTCGCCCGCTACAACTCGAAAATTATTCCACGGGAAGATAAAATCGGGATAAAATATAATCCATGTGGTAATCCAGGTTCTAAACTATCTGTGTACCAAATTTTACCCCAATCCGTTTAGAAGTTTTTGCGTGAAGAAGTAACAAACATACTATTACACACTCACAAACTTTAGCCTTTATAATATTAGTGTGATTTCAGTACAGTCGGTTGACATGTTTGTGGTTTAATTTATTGAAGTGGTGTCGTTTTGGTTTGATTGTGGAAATTTGATTGCGATGGCGTTTGATACTTTTATTCAACTACAGTTTACAATAGCGGATTTTCTTAATTTTATTTTAATGTTTAATTTAGATATTATTGTGTGATGTGTATAAATTGATCTCGTTTAATATACTACACTAACAAAATTATAGATCGTTGCGTCTGAAGTAAATAAATTGTTTTAATTTTAAAAGTAAATATTGTTCTAGTCTTGATGAGCATTAGGATCTGAGTTCGATCCAAGATCAGACAAACTGTATTTTCTATTAAGAATTTCTACGTAGCGGTAAAGACCGCCAAGTCTGAATTTGTACCCAGTTGATTCCAATAGGGTCACCCCTTTTTTCGTTGATTATAATATCATGGTTCATAACCTATTTTAGTACAGCAGTGAATTTGTGGCGTATTGTGTTATGAGCTAGCAGTATGTAGTTTAATTATTTCTATGATCGGTTTGGCATATTTGCGGTGTGAATTATTAAAATGGTCAATAATTTGAAACATTACGATTGATTTTTCACGAAACGTTATGTGCTAATATTTGAATTAGTTTTATGTTACAGTGCAGTGATTGTAAGACTTGATTGTGTACTTTTTAGGGTTGAAACATTGTACTAAATACCAAAGGATTCACACTTGTCGACCTGGAACGGTTTTAGCGGATCAGAAAAAGTTTTATGTCAATGTAATAAAAGCGATACTCCGAGTTGGCGTCGAGTCGCGTTTTCCGAACTTATAAGACGGGAATTTCGATTTTTGCTAGCTATTTAAAGTTTTTTTTACCAACTAATGACCAAGCAATATTTTGGCCCGAAGAGGTGATTAAGTAAAATTACCTGTTGTAAGTACGTCACCAACCAGAGTGAGCCTCTATTTAGCTATACTTCGCGGTGCTAATGACTTTGAAAACAACGCGGAGATTTGATGACGTCATTTGTCAGTAGTTTGAAATTACGATTATAAGTACATCAGCCATTCATACTAATAATAAACTATACTAGTGGTGGGAGGCGTCTATCCAGCAGTAGAACTCTTTTGTCTGAAATGATAATGAATACTAGGTATATATACTAAAGAGAAAGCTGTCTGTCTGTTAACCTTTTGTAGTCTGAATTTGTGCCCAGTTAATGGCAATAGGATCGCCCCTTATTAAATAGGACTTAAACATAACTGGTGATAAGTGAGTGTACTATTAGGTACAGCTCTGTCTAACCCTTCGGGAATTACATGTGTGATGTTATGTATGCTATTAACTTTTCATATCTAAACCAGTACACTGGTCATAATGACAACGAGCCATGGAGAGAGCTATGCTCAGAGTTTCTTTGTGTGATATATTCCGAAATTAGGAAAATCGCAGAAGAGCCAGGGTCACCGGCATAGCTCTCAGAATATGCCAGTTGAAGTGGCAATGGGCAGGCCACATTGCTCGAAGAACCGACAACCGATGGGGAAGGAAGGTTCTTGAGTGGCGACCACAAACTAGAAGACGCAGCGTTGGTAGGCCTAACCAGGTGGACCGATGACATCGTGAGAGTCGTGGGCAACCAGTGATGAACCGGTGAACCGACGATGACTGGTCATAATGAAACTTTGATAGCTTATACCTCAAAAATGTGAAGCTTCTGAGGATCGCGACTCATACAAAACTAATTTAATAAATTGATAACAGCTATTGATTTATAGAGGATTTTTTTTCATCCTAGGTCGCAGATGAAGATCCGCGCAAAGCTAGTGTTTCTACGAGTTTCATGAAGTAGGTACTTTTATTTTTAGAATTTCCGCTCATCAAAGAAAACATAAGACATCAAACAACGGGTATAATTTTAGAAATGACCACAACCGATATTAGCGTTTCTTAGAAAGGTTAGCCTAACTATTTTAATACGTATAATCTATCGTAACAGTAAAAATATCTAAAATATTCAGGGCAAATATCCCTTGAAAATCTAAGCCTAGTAAGAAATTCAGAAGTTACGTTATTTAGAAAATTATGCAAATTTTATTAAGATACCGGTTACCCGTACCTTTTTAGGAAAATAGTTAAGACAACTATTTTATATGGAAAGAGCTGATAATTATCATAAACTTTATCTTAAGAAAGGCTAAAATTCTGCTTCTGAATTGAGAATTTAGTGTTGAGAACTTTACAAATGGACCATTGAACTGTTTTCACAATACAGTGTAATTCTTATTTTTATTACTTTGAAAATGGCGATGGAAAAAAAAAGAAAAATGTCCCTGAATCAAAAATTGAAAACATTGAACAGACTGGAGCACATCAAGCTACTTAGTTCAATCTGTCAAATTTCTTTAAAAGATTTCCAGCTTTATCGCTAAAATAATATAACAAACAGTTGGGAAAACATACGATGTGACGCTAATGCCAGTTTTTGCCAAAACTGGCGTACCTACCTACCTACTAGTACCTACTTTTACTTTATAAGATAAACGATTAGTTGCCCTCCAGGTCCCGACAGGTTTCATGACGGTGTCTACAGTTTTATTTATACTTGAAATGTACTTTATGGATTACAATAAACGATTCGAATTTGATTCATCCTGGCTAACCGCATTCCACTGACAGAAATAGACTTTACGAAAAACGATTATAGCTCACCACATCTCATAAAGTGGGGGTAATGTGTCTGTATCCGAGCAGATATAAGAACGTTGTAAGCTAAACATAATACTTATATGTTATTTGACATACAAGCACATAAGACAACAAAAATATTATGGCAAACCAACCTGACAATGAGTCCTAAAAAGGGTAGGTAAAAATAACACCCTTGTTAACAAACCATTACCCACGTTTCGGGTTTATGAGGCAATTCTATGGGGTTTCTCACCATGTTTTCCTTCACTGGTAACCAGTAATATTACATGCTTATTTTTCTTTTACTTACCTACTTGTCTACGGACTGGGTTGAAAGGTAACTAAGGGGTTGGGTGCGGGTTGTACACTAGTTACCGTGACTTAGCGGAAAAAAGGTGTCGAGTGAGTAGTAATCAATGAGAAGATGGATTTCAACATCTTATTAGTTTTATAGTAAAGAAGAATCTAAACGGATCCTTACTAATATTTTAAATGCGAAAAAACACTGTCTATCTGTCGAGCTTTCACACCAAAACTACTGAACCTATTGAAATGAAATTTTGTGCACAGATAGTCTAAAGCCTGAGTAAGGACATAGGTTACTTTTTAATGCGAAAAAAGGGTTGTAAGGTGGAAAGGGGGGAATGAAAAGATTACTTTTGGCCGCGATAACCGACATACACGCGGGCGAAGCCGCGGGTATCAGCTTGTTTATTACATGTAGATCTGGTTTCTAGAAATTCAATTGCAAGATTAGACCAATGCATACAAAATAACTATCAAGATATAAGTTATCTATAGCAAGTTAATGTATTGCTACGAATTTCTTTTAATCTTCACATAAAATCATCTGCAAATATTACCACATGAATAAGTATTTCCTACAGGACGTGCCACAATACAAGATAAAAGCGTGCAAATGTACCGTCCAGTTTAGTTCATTCTCACACCAAATACTGTCCCTAAATAACATGAAAACAAACAGACCTTTTCGAACATTGTTTACATAATTTCTTGATCAATTTTAAATGGAAATTTACTTAAATTTCATAGTGCAGTTCAGTTCTTAGAACTAAATGTTGATTCAGCTTAACGCCGTCTTACTGGGACGTGGGAGGGCAGTGTGGGCAGTCCATTAGCAATGCTTAAATTGACTGGTAACTAGACTTTATGGTAAGCCGCGGATCTCAATTAGAGTACCTAGGAGATGTATAGGAGGCCACAACTCAGAGGATGGATAAAGTAATGAGGGGCAAGCTTTGATTATTAATTACCCTGCTACATATTTGTTGGCCTCGGTGCTCGAGGCTACATAATCGTTCAGTCAATCTTCAGGTTAAGCCGCACTTGTCTAGGTTGGTCTGTGGATTGGCGATCACCCATTACCTCGGGAAGCACGTTAAGGTGTTGTTTCGGCTGCCATTTATTTAGATCTTTGACAGTCGTCACAGGTATATAGTGTCAGGTTCCCACTACTCGGCGGTGGTGACCTCTCGCGTCCGGCCCTGGTGCAAGCCATGGTCCGGGGCGAGAAGAATGGGACAACGTCGCCACCTTCTGTGAAGGAGGGGGCGGAACGTGTGAGGGAGAGAACCTCTCGTCCCAGCTGCCGCGGGAGGCGCTCCGGGCGTCGGGGGCCACGTGATGGTTTCCGACCACCGTAGGCGCGGGCCTGTGGACGGTAAGTAATGGGCTAGGTCGCTGTCCATCCGTTTTACGACGACGACAGGCCGTGTCGACGGCGCGTTCGTGTTCCACGCGCGCCTAAAAGAGTCCGCAAGACGGAAGGGGGCTCCATGTTGCAAGGGCCGACGCCCGTTGGGGCTGTGGGTTGTTCGAAAGAGATACCGCGGCCTCGGCATAAGGGCTAAGAAGAAACATGGGTGGTTTTTAGTCAGTAGTATATGACGCTCCCTACCGCTCCGCACAGAGTGGGAGGCGTCATTTGATGATTTCACACCCCTCTACAAAAAAAAACACTGAGATACTGCACTATGCTTATGCTATGCTTACCCACCTCTCCTGGCATAATAACCGTGATAATGTATGAACCAACAAAGTAGTTATGAATTTAATCTAACATAGGTAGTAAACATTTTGTGGGAGTAATTCACTCTTTAAACTTTCCCATTTTCCTACATATGAGTTTAAAAGTTTAAAGTAGGGGACCGCTTTGAAATGCCTTATGAATGTTATACTGCATTTCAAAGTGAAATTGTACTTGAATATTAAAACATAGAAATAAAATAAAATATTTTGGGCTTTTCCGATGTTTTAGCGAAGGTTTTTTGTGTAATAGTACATTACGGTACAATTGTGTTGTGTTGGTGATTACCGCTGAGGCGCCATTGAGACCCGAGCCGTTAGGTGAGGGTATTAAGAGAGCTGAGGACTGTAATCATCAATACACACGTGTATCATACGACGTTTTTCAACACACTTGTGAAGAAAATAATAATGAAAAACCATTTTCAACAGTGAAAACGAGTTGTGCAACAATCGCGAACGGTCATAGACCACAAGAACTACTTTTTATTGGCTTTTTGCGGATAGCGTTTTAGCCACGTACAAAATGACGACTTCAAAGTTTTATTAATTAAAAAAAAAAAAAGCTGTATTTCAGTATAAGTTTTATTCATTAAAAACGTACACACAAATAGGTATATTAATTTAATAATTAAAAACTTTTTTAAGAACAAAGCAACTCAACCAATAAAAAAAAACCTATAACTCACTTGTGAATAATAAATGAAAAAGTCACAGTTTGATTACAGATAGATTTTCAAAAAAAAGTTGGACACGTATTTTTTCTTTTTCACGTAAGCAATCAATGAAGACGATACAGTGCTTTGAAAACTTGTATGACGTCATATTCCAAGACATTAGTAAGACATTTTTAGCGGTTAGTGACATCACAAACCCCCACTCAAATCTTTGATGCGTTTTATCTTCGTCAATTTTTATTGATTTGATAAAACAAATAATACGTATCCAATATTTTTCGATAATCTAACAGATGGACTAATTAGAATTATATTTTTTCAAGTCTGTAAACATCCGTGCTTGTAGTCCAGTCAAGATAAACATGAAATAGCAATAAATTGCAAAGAGCTAGAAAATATTGGAGGTCTCGAATACATATTTTTTTTTTTCATAATCATCATATATAAAATGTTAAAGTCGCTACCAATCTTGTATGTGCTAAACAAACACATAACCCTCCTTTTGGGCTTCGTCGTAGTCGGGTAAAAAGTTATTCAAATTGGGTAAAAGGTAAAAATATTTTACTATTTAATTTTTTCTCGTCAATACGCGCCAACAACACGGTGAGTGTTGTCGCAAAATTTGTTCAGAGCAAAATTGTAGATACGTGTCTACAAAAAATTTAAATGCATTTTTGCTCTATTGCTTATTGCAATGAAACTTTGTTTACATTAAACCAATTTTTATTATATTTTATTTCTCTAAATCATTTTGCACTATACTAAAATTATTAATTATTATTGGCATTTTGTTAATTTTTATATTAATGTTCTCATGCTCTTGTTGTTTATTTAAGAGTCACAACATTTGATTTTAGTACATTCTTATTTATTTGCAAATATATTAGAATTTTTAAATGTGTTTATATTTTCGAGCGGATCTCACTCGTGGGCAGCAGCTGAAGATCAGCGTCAGGTGGTGCACTTTGTGTTGCCATCTGGCATTATACTGAGCTGAGACCCTTTTGGCATCATTATTTTTAATCATTTTGAATTTGTTTTGTTTATCTTTCTTTTTTTCTTTCTTTCTAAATTACCTTCATAATCATCATTCTATACATTACACCACAATATACGAGTATGTCCCTTACCAAAATAAGCCAAGAACTTATTGACATAAGACCTAATTGCTTTCGATTACCAATACAAACCTTCGTCATGACCAAATAACCCTTTTTACGTCACCTAACGATTCAATAAAATGTCTCAGCGCTTACAGGGTTAACTTCGGGTCATTGCCGACCTATTTGCCATTGAACCCGTTTTTCCGTTGTATCTTATTTCAGTTTGTTTAGAAAAAGTTTGTTAATATGTACTTAGTGGTTTAAACGAAAGATATAATAAAATATTTTTAAGGTTCGAAATAAGACTTTGATGCTAAATCATTCAGGTATTCTGAACTGTTGATTTCGACAAGTATTATCACAATGTTATTCGGGACAACATCGCAGCCTACTATCACATATATTTGATTTGAATCACAAAGTACGTAACCAACACAAAAGCACCTCTGTATTCAAAATAAACCCTTTATCTTATTTTACCTTTTCCTGAAAGTAACACACACCTGCGATGCTTTACGATACACTTCCATGAGGTGTAAAACCTATATACAGTCACGACTATAAATACGATACACTCACGCTAAATTAAATAGGAATTTATAATATCCTCTAATACTTGATATTTTATGGTGCAACGTAGGTACATACGTATACATAATAGGGATGTTTAGTGACTTAGAAAAATATGATTCTAATTAGTCCGTCTGTTATAGTATCGAAAAATATTGGATACGTTTTTTTTGTTTTATCAAAACAATAAAAATTGACGAAGATAAAATGCGCCAAAGATTTGAGTGGGGGGTTATGACATAACTCACCGGTAAAGACTGTCATACTAATGTACTAGAAAATGACGTTTCACGAGTTTTCAAAGCACTGTATCGTCGTCTTCATTATTTGTTTACGTGAAAAAAGAAAAAATACGTGTCCAATATTTTTTGGAAATCTATCTGACGGACTAATTAGATTTTTTATGTGAAATGAAATGGGATTTTTCTCAAAGTTTCAATCGTTAGGTGTAAGGTATTTGGCAGACTTTTTTAACAATGGTCTTCTCCTAAGTTACTCGCCAAATTTTACACAAAAAGAGTACGAACGGATGTTTCATACTCGTGGTGTCTACGTACTCCCATGATAATACGGCGTAACACACGCCTAAAATATTTTACCACGTAAGATATTTTTGCTCGTGACTCTACGTAGTTTTCATACGTTATCAAAGTGCTTTGTAAAACTCCGCAAGTATCTTTATTTATGCCTGTGACTGTACTAAGTAAGTTATATCAGTAGTTTGACTCTGTAACACTAGATTGTTAAATAAGTAGATAGCTTGCTTGCTGTACCGACACGCTTGGGATTCCGAGCAACTATTGAACTAGTTTATTAGTGCCCACATAAAGTGCTATAGTCGGTAGTCATCAAGTGTCATTAAGTGTATAGAGGGATTATTATAGGTCAAAGAGAGTAACATAAAATAGATATAAACTTGTTTTTTTCTGGTATTTAATTTAATCGAACTATTACTATAAATGAACAGAGAAGGCAGCGGTGGACCACTGGCCCAATTTAAAAGTCAGTGGCAAAACACGAAATCTAAAGTCAGTGACTGCAACGGCTGAAGTTACTTTTCACGATTTTGTCTTTTTGAAGTCGGTTTTATTGAATACAAAAAAATCTTAAACTCCTACTAAGCCTCTTTAAAAAATTAAAGGCACATGTAACTTAGGGTGGAAAATGGTTATGCTCAATGTTATATAGTGCGACATCGGTTAAACATAAACAGTAATACATAAAAGGTTTTATCGAAGAGGTGATCTTGCCTATAGACATTACTTTCCTCTTAAACATGTCGCGGTTTATATCCCCAAGAAGATGTAGAACGGTTTGTGACCACACAAGGCTTTTCCTTACTATTGTCTACGTTTTATTATAGTCAAACCTGCGATATAAACGTAAATAGCACAGATAAAGTATTCTGTTTGAGATAAGAGGAGACAGCAAAAAGTAAAATAGAACCTTTAATTTAAACAGAAAAAAAACTGGCTAAGTGCAAGTCGGACTCGCACATGAAGGGTTCCGTACCATCGTAATAGGGAAGCCTCCTTTAATTTGTATTATTTGTTATAGCGGCAACATAAATATACATTTTGTGAAAAGATTGTTTTTCATGGTGTTTGTATGAATGACAAAGTTATATTTGCAGTTTTTTAAATGTGATTTATCTCCAAAATTGCTGACTATGTCTCATTTAAACCAATTTTGGTTGAGAGTTTTTGTTGCGACATAACATATATTTTTTTTAAAGATTTTTCACTCTCTAAGTTAAATTCTCACTTTGGAAGCTATCTTTAAAACGATTGTTAACGAGAAAAACAGTTTTAGAAACGAAATTTATTTTTAGAAGACCTATCTGACCGACAGACGGACAGACAGACAGACTTGATTGGTCTTTTCAGGTCTCGGCGGCTTTAAGCGCTGCAACATACGCAAATGCAACTTTAGCCAACTTTCGGCCCCTTCAAACTTTTTGATCCTTGTGTTGCCCGATAGAAAAACGCACGTTGACGGCACGGTTGGCGCAGTGACTGAGTGACTGAACTGCTGCGGGTTCGTATGGCCTACAGATAGTTGTTCCGGGTCTGGGTATTTGTGTATGTGAGTTTAAATGTTTGGGAACGCACCCACGATACAGGAGACATTCCTAGTGTGGGGCAAAGTTTTATTAAAAAATAAGAAAAAATAATTAAAAGAAATATATAAATATAACATTACACCTGTAAACTTCAAAGGGTTGGTAGAGATGTAAATAATAATACACCCACATTCAGCCTGTTACTGTTATGTTTTAGAGTCATGTAAAAGGGGCGCGCCTTTAGCCTAATAGGGAACTGGTCCAGATTCCGTGCTGCTGAGAATTTCCGTATGGAAAAACCCAACGACACTTTGCCTGACTTGGCATACAAATCCAGGACCTTTTGGTCAGGTCACGCTTGTGACCACGTAGATATTCAGTAAAAAGCTGTGTTGTTTTGAATTAACTAACAGAAACTTCAATTTTATTTATTTGCATAGAATATTTGTAAAGAAGACTAGCGGACGGCACGCGGTTTCACCCGCGTAGTTCCCGTTCCCGTGGGAATTCAGGGTTAAAAAATAGCCTATGTCACCCGGGGAAAGTGTAGCTTCCTAACGGTGAAAGAATTTTTCAAATCGGTCCAATAGTTTCGGAGCCTATTCGTTACAAACAAACAAATCTTTCCTCTTTATAATATTAGTGTAGAAGTGTAGATATCGCAGCGTTAGAAGCGAATGTAACGTATAACGATGTGCAATTATCACGAAACAATAATAATTCATTCTTCTAGCAACCAAGCAAAAAGAACGCTAATTTACAAAACCCATTCACAAAGGGAGAAAAACCACAGAATTTAATTCGTACGTTTTCAAAGGAAAAATATTGCACAAACGGGATTTGAACCCGGTCCTTTATTGCAGCCCATGAATGATGCATACCGCACACAAGTTGAATCAAAGATATTTGATTAATGTAAATATTTATTCACTGTATATTTTAGAGCAGAATCTTTGCTTTCACTGGCCTTTGCATTGCGATATGAGAGTTTGACGTTGAGGTATCAAACGTGTGTATAAATTCTCCGTATTTTATGAAAAATTAAATTAAATATTACATAAGAACTGGCTTAATAATAACTGCCAATCAACAGGGCTATTGCGTATCTCTGTTGACAGATTTATTGATTATCACTTTGGCTCTGTGTGCTTTGATTAAATGTCAAATGGTCCCATTTTGTACTAAAACATAACCAATTTGACAGTTAATCTATGGACAATATAATAGCCACTGTCATTTAAAAGATAGGCAATAGCCCTGCAGGTCGATCTTTAGGTTAAGCCGCGCTTGCCTAGGTTGGTCTGTGGATGGGTGACCACTCGTTACGTACCGAGTTTCCTACGTGTCTCAGAAAGCACTTTAAGCTGTCGGTCCCGGCTGCCATATACATCTTTGGCAGTCGTTACAGGTAGTCAGTGACCTGAAAGTGTGGCAACCACTTACCAAAGCAAAGGGTATCGTATCAAATAGTATTAACTGGGTTGTGGAGGTCAAATAGGTAGTCGCTCCGTGTATACTGGTACTCAGCTGCATCCGGTTAGACTGGAAGCCGACTACAGCATAGTTGGGAAAAGGCTAGGCAGATGATGAAATTAGTACAGTCATACAAGCTAATAAGTATACAGGTAGAGTTTTTCATAAAAACACGGAAAATATTGATTGCAATTTTGTTTTATAAAGCGTTTCGCATTAAGCGACTGATGTCAAACACTGTATCGTTTGGCATCAGCCTCTAAATGTATCTGTATAATCTTAAAAGTAAAATGTAAGTTAGGTGGCAGTATACTTATTAGCTTGTTCGACTGTACTTCTGAGTAATTGCAGTTGCAAGAAACAAACATTCATGCTTCATGCTTTTTCTTTCTTTTTTTCCATCAAAGCTACACAGATTCGATGAAATCAATTAGTTACCCAGGTAGCGCATGACCAGCTGGGTTTTCATAATCAACATTCTCTTGCCCATAAGCTGATTCTTTTGGGGTCGGTGCTTGTCTTCGTCTTTCATACTTCTCTATGTCTCGACATCTCATCAAACACCCCTTTTCTTGAATTTAATCATCCTTTACATAAAATAGGAAAGTAAGTCTAAACATGGTTTTATAAATCTTCCCCTTGAGTTTAAATGGAATGCTAGAGTTGCTGATTGTATCTGTGACCTGGTGCCCTTAGAGTGTTATTTCTGTGTAAAGGCGCGGGCCCACCGCGGTGCACGGAGAAGAGGCTACGCACTTGTATTAAGCTTCGTTTTTTAAGAAAATGTACGTGGTTGTGTCCACTGCAACCCACGGAGAGACTACGCATGAATTGACGTCATTGATACATGCGTGGCTTACTCGAATAGGCGGTTACATGGCTCAACGCGGTCGACGTGGGTCTAAATTTCCACTGGAGTTCGCTTATCGCAGCGCAGTTTTCAGTCATACATTTATGTCCGTGAGTTGCAGTGGCACGTCGTAACCTTTCCGTGTGCTGTCACATTATATGTACATAGTCGTGGGTCTTCGTGTACTCCAGCGGAATCGTAGACCTACGTTGTCAAACAAATTAATACACGCAGCTAAAATGCGTCGCGTGCCCGTGCCTCAACGCTACGGTTTATTTCGCCATCGCTATGCACGAGTGAACCCAGATACCTAGGATACTTTTTATATAGGCACACGTTCCTGTGGGTTAAGATTAACGAGAGCGAAACCGCATGCGAGGTATACATTAATTACGTAACTTGCGTAAGTCTTTAGAACTTAACAGTATTTCAGAATTATTCTTTGCTAAATAATGTGAATACTGAACACCATAGTATTAAAATATACTAAGTGGGTTAGTTTCGTCACCGTCGTATTAAAATATGTGAACGATAATAAGTAAGTGGTTTAGCCTCGTTTTGTGACCACACATCTGTTATAGATAGGGCTATCTCACGAAGTACCAGCGGGTCGACAGTCACGACGAGGGAACGTAGGCAGGTGTTAGAAATACTACTGTTACTGTTACTTTATATATATACTTTTTATTTATTTTAAAAACGTTGCCCTACACTAGGAATTTCTCCTGTATCGTGGGTGCGTTTACAAACATTTAAACTTCACATACACAAATATATTTAAAAAAAACACACACCAACACAAATATTTATTATATTTTAAAATATATCATGGCTATAGTATAACATAATATCACTTGCATAAACTTACCGGCTTAACTTGCAGGTGTATAATAATGGCTACACTTAAGACGAGTATTTTTCATCAAAAATGTTCAGGTCCAGACTTCGTACTCGTACTCGACTAGTATGTTACTTAAAAATTTCGATAATTATTGTTTTATGTCATCATCATCATCATCATTTCAGCCATAAAAAGACGTCCACTGGTAAACATAGGGCTCCCCCAGGTGTCGACACATTGATCAGTCCCGTGCGTCTCGCATCCAGCGGGTCCCCGCAACCTTCACCAGGTCATCGGTCCACCTAGTGAGAGGTCTGGTTCGCGGTCGCCACTCCAGTACTTTTCAACCCCATCAGCCATCCATTCTGCGAGCAATGTGTGTGTTGTTTTATGTACCATATCACAGCAGTATCCCATTTTACTTAAAGGTTGACTAGTAAAGAACACAACGCTATTGTATTACAAATGTTCCACATGCAGATTAACAAAATAAATATACGTTTCTGATGGCTGCATGCAGAAGCTTTTTCAATTTTTAAAACTTTACAGGTACGTAATACTAATCTACATTAATCATACAAAAAATATAATTATCCTTCCTCTAGATCACAAAATTAATGAGCCTGATTTATAAATGACGCGCTCTATTCTTCAGAGCGTAATTACTCACGTAATGAGCGGCTCCCTTGTGGGCACTGCTCGTAAGGTATGGAAATATTGATACAATTAATAAGCTTACCCTAATTAGCCGTGCTACTATAACTTGTATGAGGCTAACAAATCTGGAGGGTGTAGTAAAGAGAATAGACTAACTGATGCTTGCCCAACCTGTTGATATATATTTAATGTTACGAGGTTCAAGTTGACCTGCCTTAACCAGATAATTCATCTCGTTTGACTCAAAACTGGCTCCTTCAATTTTACTGCCTCTGACTTTTTGGTCCTGTGGTCACCAGTGCGACATCGATGCGTCCATCAGAACAATGTTTTAAGTGCCTTTTGGTGGGCTTTGTGATTTTTTTGAAAAAAGTCGTTTCTCAGCAATATTTTTTGCGTAGAGTTAGTCAGTTTGATGTACAGCAGACTTGTTTAGCGGCTTCGTAAGGGTTTCGTTTACACACACCTTGTATAGTGATCTTATAGTAAAATAAGTAAAAATCACCTTACTACGTAGTTTCACAAAAAAATTTCGAAATAAAGCCGGTAGAATAATTATTTGAGTTGAAAATTATCCACTTTGAAGTTTAAACAGTTAGCAAGTACATAAAACTATTGTGTGGTAGGCAACATACGTAGGTACTTACGGTACCAGTGTAAGCAGGTACTATTTAAATTATTTACTCTATGTTTTTGCTTGCCCAAGGAGCAGTTACTGCTCACATTCAAGTTAATTGTATTGTTTGTTAATGAAATTAAAGTACAGCATTATGTTTTATCGACCTGGATTATTAAAGTTTACTGAATCTTTTAAACTTTTGCATCATCATTTCAGCCAAAAGACATAGGCCTCCACCAGGTGTCGCCACATTGACCGGTCCCGTGCGTCTCGCATCCAGCGGGACCCCGCAACCTTCACCAGGTCATCGGTCCACCTAGTGGGAGGCCTTCCAACGCAACTTCTTTTAGTTCACGGCCGCCACCTCCTCATCGGCCATCCGTTCTGAGAGCAATGTGCCCTGCCCATTGCCACTTAAGTCTGCCGATTCTTCGAGCTACGTCGGTAACCTTGGTTCTCGTGCGGATGTCCTCATTTCTGATTGGATCGCGCAAGGAAACTCCGAGCATAGCCCTCTCCATTGCCCTTTGGGTGACTTTGAGCTTTCTGATGAGGCCCATTGTGAGCGACCACGTTTCGGTCCCGTATGGCAACACACACTGGACTTTCGTCTTGAGACGGACAGAAAAAAAAACATTTTAAGCGTACTGTATTCCTGCCATGGGACTTAAAAACAACTGATAAAATGTAAATGTACTCTGAGGTTCACCTCATCCTGCTAACTCGCCGTCCGTCCGTCTCACGACGAAAACAGGCCGTGTCGACGGCGCGTTCGTGTTCCACGCGCGCCTCAAAGAGATGTCAGCAACATGGGAGGGGCCCGAAAGGGCCGACGCCTGTCGGGGCCGCGGGTAGTCCAACGGTTATCGCGGCCTCGACATAGAGGGCGAAGAAGGAACATGGGTGGTTTTTAGTCAGTAGAAGTCTGACACTCCCTTTCGCTCTGCCCAAGAGCGGGAGGGGTTATTCGATGATTTTACACCCACCAAAAAAAAAAAAAAAAAAAGGTTCACCTCATCCTGATGATCCTGATCCTCATCGTGATGTCATAATATGAATGTGCCTAATGCCTTCCATCTACATAGTACGCCAGCCTTGTGTTCCAGCTTTCAAAATAAATTCTCGTCATAGAAGTTCGTAGCAAATCCGACTCCGGAAACCACGTTCTGTCACGCAAAACCAACCAGCATCTTATGCATATCTCATATGAAGCATAAACAAGCTCGCAGCTTATGTTAACTCGTGGACATTGTCATACAAATACAATAAAAGCTAAACTGTAATATAACGTCAGTGGACGCCTCCTTCGGTGTACAGTCGCGCATAGCTGATGCAACGACATGCCCTGTATCACGATACAGTCGCCCACATATTGTGAATACTGCAATATATCTTAGATACTAAACTACTAAATGTATGATAAAATGCTTTTTTGTTGTATTTTCAAATGATGAGTCCGAAAGGTTTATTTTTATAACTTTAAATGTAAGTTAGGTAAGTACTCGTTGATTTATTGTCACAACTTAGATAAGCATTTGTGCCTAGTGAGTGAATTAATTGAACTGACATACTGAACTTCGACTTTTTAAAATATGGATGCACTGTATTTATCTATAGTAATATTATAATAAATAAGTAACATTTATTTGTAAGTTTGTATGTAATTTTTAGAACTAAAGATACAATTTCAAATAACACTGATAGAAAAATACATTTTATTATATTTTTTAAACTAACGTTCATATTAGCCGATTTATCACAATTTATACAGGTATGCTATTGGGAACACACGTTACATCTACGTAACCTTACGGGGATTACAGACTTTACATCCCTGTCTTACTCTCCGTAGTTTACAAGCGTGATGTTATGTCATGTACACGCATAAAATATCAACATGAATAGAGTGTGGATTACAAAATGAACACTAGCTTAAAGGGCGAAAGCATTGTATATTCTGTTGCACACGTCATAGGATTAGCAGTGACAGGGTGTTTGCCTGTCATGGCGGTCACTGAGCCTATTGCAACGTGACGGGCATAAAAGCCGTGTATCTCGCCAAAAAGCGGTAAATATGCTTGATATCAGCGGTTCTGAAATCACACTCTAACACAAAAGTTAAGTATGTAGCACTAATTACCCGACTGCGGCAAAGCCCAAAAGGAGGGTTATGTGTTTGGCGTGTATGTATGTAGGTATGTAATTATGTCCGTTTCTTGTTACCTCATAACTCATAAACGGATGAAGGGATTTGAATAAAATATACGACGTTAGATTTGTCTTGATGGCGCGAGTGTGGCTACATTAAAATTAAAAAACAAAGACATTTGCGGATTTTGGGGGACATATCGCGGATTTCAAAAAAAAATATTTTTTACTTTACCAGGGTATCAAAATGAAGGGTTTTAAAAGGAGATTACAAAAATATATGACACTTATATGTTTAAAATAAATTCAAAGTCACAAATCCTATAAACAAACACAAAATAACTTAAAAGTGGGAAATTAAAAAAAGTAGTTAAAAACTAAAAAACCCGACCGAAAAAACTAAACACCAAAAAACAAGCACAATTTTAATTAAACAAGACTTGGAAGCAGGCTGGGTCTATTCTATCTCCATTTCATAATTTAATATTCAAATGAACCCCGCCTGCTTCCAAGTTTTGTTTAATTTAAATTGTGCTTGTTTTTCAGTTTTTTCAGTCGTGTTTTTTAGTTTTTTTTAGTGTTTCTCATATGTTTACTTTTTAATCTTATTTTTTTTGTCAATTTGTTTTGTCCTGTGTGAAACCAATAAAAACTTTTTCTTTCTAAATGTTACTCATTTACGCCTGGCCTCCTCAATGAACACACCCTCAATATGAACTCAACTTTTTTGGTTATATTTTTAGTTTTGTTTTATCCATGTTAATGTCGAGGTAATTAGTGATTCCTTAAATACGAATATGCTACTTGCATATTCTGAATAAAAAATTATAAAAAATATTCTTTTGTCTAGTTATTTCAGTTTTCAGTGGTTACTATTTTTCTAACAGAAAATGGCATGAATAGGGATGTTAACAAAAAAAAATCTAATTAGTCTGTCATTAATTACCAAAAAATACGTAACTTTTTTTTTATTCACGTAAACAAACAATAAAGACGATACAGAGCTTTGAAAACTCGTGTGACGTCATACTCTAAGACATTAGTATGACATTTTTTTTGCGGTCAGTGACGTCACCAACCCCCACTCAAATCTTTGACGCGTTTTATCTTCGTCAATTTTTATTGATTTGATAAAACGAAATATACGTATCCAATATTTCTCGATAATCTAACAGACAGACTAATTAGAATCACTTTTTTAAAGTCAGTAAACATCTTTATTGAATTACTTATTTCTTTTATTTAACTCATATTATTTAGTGTTATACTTCAAGATTAACTGAGAAAAAGAATGTTAACTTGATATAATATATTCTTACGTGAAATATATCAATACGAAAAATCCCCGTTGTGTGATATTTAAACTAATGAACGTACAATAAAGAAGTGAATGTCGTTTGTCGCTCGTAGCAATGTGCTACGGCGTAGCGCTACGGCTACGGTCCGCCACCTCGTGCGTAGCCGCGGGGCACGGAATATTGTGTAGGTTCCGACACGGTGGGAACTGTATTATGGATGAATGACTATTCTTGTATCATATTATATTCCCCAAACCTGATACCGTTTTCTCATAATAAAAAAAATTAAATAATAATAATAATAATAATAATATTCCACAACTATCACACAACGCCATCTAGTCCCAAGCTAAGCAGAGGTTAAAAAAAAAAAAAAAATAGCCTTTATTGCTTCTATACTCCTCTACTAAATAATAGAAAATAAATTATAGTCTAACGTCTAACGTGCTAAGACCTAAATTGATTTAATCTTAATTCCAACTTATATTTAAAGTATCGGTTTGTCGATAAAGACCTTCTCTAAAGTTTTTCACGCATTCAAACGGGTCCACACAACGTCACCTATTCCCCTTGAGGTCATATTCCTACCATTCTTCCTTCCCATATGAAAAAGGACATTTTGTTGTTCTACTCATGGCGGAAATTACCGGACCGGATTATTCTTTAATTAATGTTCTAAATACTGATTATTTTATATCAATCTTCGTCAGGGAAGAGGCCATTTATCTTAATTTTAAACCCATATTTCACTTACAAACTACTACAACTTTATTAAGAGACAGCAAACGAAAACCTAATCAATATTTGAATAATTTATGCAACACTACCCTGATAACAAAATCTCGCTCATATAACAGAATGATTAATATTGCATATGCATGCATTCATCCCTCACACGACAAAACCGAGGAAACAGCGCTCGCTAAAACAACCACCTGCTTATAATTGATTAACTGCGACAATACACTATGTCCTAAATAAACTCCTGAAGTTACAGTCCACACATACAGAAGTACAATCGAGGACATAAATACACAGTTGGTATTTATAATGCCGCGGTGTGTTTGTGCACCTGTGCACGGACAAACATCGTCGATTTTTGAGCACAACGGTCTCGTTTGAAACGCTTTTATGTGCGAATGTACGGTGTTGGCCTAAACAGAACTGCGAACGTTATGTGAGCGACTGTACGGCGTGTACGGCCTGTTTGAGTTTTGTTTTGTTTGAGGAAAGTTTGAGGCAGCTTATTAATAAATGTTTATTGGATTTAAGTGTTTATTTTTCGGACTTATTCTTGCGGAATAGAGAATGGCTGGTTATTGTAGACGAAATAAAAATAATAATTATATTTTATTGTTGTTCTTTTTGAAAATATTCGAATAACGAGTTTGGCGTTGGATTTGTCTTGAACTAATGATTATAAATTTGTCTAGAAACTTTGTTATCATAAAATACGCATTAATGTCCTTATTCACATCGTAAAAACTAAACTCCGCCTGCTCAAGAAAAGCTCAATTCAATGTACAGGCTGTGAATACTATAGAATATTGTATATTACGACAAATAAACTTCTACTTTAACCTACCTATTTAAAATCCAAAATACCCTTTCTCAAACAATTAAAAACGCGATCAAAGTTAAAACGCCCTTTAAACAATAAAATATCACTTTTGGCGCTAAACTCAACGCCTCGGTGTAAACTTTTGATATCCGTACGATTCGCTGAATTAACCCTGTCGATGGCTTAGCTTGGAACTGTGCTATATAATGTACAAGTTAACTGGGAAATGTACAAGTTAACTGCTTTATCTGGGTGTTACGCTTTATTATTTGTTTTATTGAGTCTGTGCGTTTATTTTGAGTCAATTTGTAGCGGTGGTAGGTATAAGGTTTCTTATATAAAACTAGCCCATGGCTCCGTTTGCGAAGAAATTTAGATATGGTTTTTATTTTCGCCAAATATAATCTATCTGAATGGCAAATTTAATAAAGATCGAATCACTCGTTTACTCGTGTAAAGGTTATAGACAAACAGAGTTAAATCAATGCGGATTTAACTCTAACTAACTAACTCTAGAAAGCGCTGAATCTGATATTTTTTTATTAATCATAACTTGAAACAAAGCTGTAATTTGTTAGTTAACAACATTTACTACGGCTAGGTAAATAAAAAATATACATATCACAAAGACCAGAAATAAACAAGAGCAAGTGAAAAACTGTCTTATCATGTAATGCACAGGGAACTCGTATTGTCGTAACCATGACACCGGTCACTAAACAGCAATGAAATCAGACTACCGAAAAAAAAACATGCCATAACTCCCACAAGGATCGCCAAACGGAAGGGACTAATGCCCAGAATAACCCTTCACCTGCACACGCAAAAAACTTCAACAAAACATATATTTTAAAAAGTACCATTGTGTTTATTTTGAACAAAAACATTTATTAAAAAAAAAGGTTTGAATAATAATATTACTGTTCCCCGCATTATTTTCACTGCTGTCATTTCGCCTTTTTTTACGTAAAAGTAAGGTAAGTTATTCTGCCCGTACCATTGCTGTTCGCGTATCACCTAATATTCGGCAAAGAGATACCGTGACTCCTGACACAAAGGACTAAGAAGGAACATGCGTGGTTTTTAGTCAGTAGAAGTCTGACACTCCTTCCTGCTCCACCCAGAGCTGGTGGCAGTTATTTGATGATTTCCCAAGCTCAAAAAAAGACAAAAAGTAGATGAGTGAACAAGTAGGCTCGTCAGCAGACAACTTAATTAGTGTTATTAAGTTAAATAATTGCTTTAAAATCTTGCCTTTTCGTTTGCGAAGTTCCAAGTAAGTTAAGTGTTTTGTTTAGGACCAAGTTTAAGTGCTTGTACAGGACGTGGTAAGTTCATAATTTGTGAGGATTACGATTTGTCTTGTACTCGGAGTTTTAGAGCGGCCCTGTGGTCGAGTCCGTATCTGTTGCTAGTATTTTGTTGCAATGCAGACAGAAGGATGTTGCTTATCAAAATTGTCTACACCAGTTGATGAGCTACCATTTTGCAAGTAATGACAACGTTCAGCGGGATATTTTTTTTAAATGCTTGAGCAAACCCTGCATTTGTTTTGTTTGATATAATCTCGGAAATATTTGTAGTTTAAATTAAAATTTGTTATGCAAACCAAGCATTGCAAGGTGCTCTAGACTAAATTTGAAGATCTAAAAATGTCGAGAGATAAGCCGTTAAGCTGGTTACTGCTATTCCAGAAAAATGCTTAAAGTAAGTACCCTCTTTTTGGTCGCCGCAGTCGGGTAATATCTTTTAGCCGAACTTATTACTCGTAATACTGTTTAAAAAATAATACAGTTATCAACTTGATACGTATCACGCAATACGATTAAAAGAGCTTATTAAACTTGACAGTTTCTGGATGAATTTTAATAAATTTCATTATTCGTGCCAATTAATTTCATCGCCTAAGATTATGTCGCGATTAATTAATTAAATTCGTCAAGATTTTAGTACACGAAGCAAGGAATATTGTTTGAGAGATTGTTTCAAAGTTATATATTGAAAATAATTCAATTTTATTGAGTTGCCTAGAGGTTGAAATAGCCGAAATCAATGTATAAGAACAATAATAATTTTGTTATTGTTTAAAGCTTATTGTTTCTAGATTTGTAATCATGATATGGAAGGTAACGAGGTCAAATATATATTGTTTTACAGACTTTGACAGGTCAATAGGTTTTAGTCTAAAGGAAACCAAAATTTTCGGTTATTAATTTAGTAGTATAGAACCGCTACCATTTATGAAAATATGAAATAAATTTGTAGCTAAAATGTGAGGGTTAATTCCAGTAAAAAATACGAGGGTACACATATTTTTTTTACGTTTTAGACTAATTTTACGAGAGTAATTTTTAAAGTACTCTGGTGAATGGTCTTTTTTAAAAGACATGTTGATTCTAAAATAATATTTTAGCGTAATACGTAAGTGGAAAACACAACTCAAATTATTTTGCGAAATGAAACATATTTTTGGTTGTTAATAGAATACGTGTTAGTGTTGAGAATAAAAACTGCCCAAAGTAGGGTAAAATTTTAATAAATGTATTTATATATCATTTATATTTCATGGAGTAATTTAAATACATATGATTGTATAAGGCAATAGCTCGCCCTTATTCCATGGGACTTGTAACATAGCTGATGAAATGCAGGTGTATCTCTGCCAAGCCCTTTTGGGATTGCTAGCGCGATGTTATGTTATGTGTAATTATTTAAAAAGTACACATTTTCACTTTTATTCTACTCAACAATGCAAACCATAGCCGGATGACGAAAAAAGTAACCTACAATTATGAATATGCTGAACAAGACTCTTTAACAAATGAAAATGTCCTTAAATCTACATAACCTAGACATAAAAAGTAAGTTATAATTTATTCCTGTCTCAATAATAAAAAAAAACCTTAACTGTGTTTTACATAGTAGGTATGTTGGAGAGTCCTTCAATTTAGTTAATGGGATGAGAGCATTATCCCTTATTACATTCTAGAAAATATGTCCCAGATTCGACACCCCGAGGAGACGACAATTTTTTCTCATCTCAAATGTATACCTACAGTGCTTTGAAAACTCGTGTGACGTCATTTTCTGAGACATTAGTATGACATTCTTTAGTGGTCAGTGACGTCACAACCCCCCACTTAAATCTTTAACGCGTTTTATCTTCGTAATTTTTTATTGATTTGATAAAATAAAAAACGTATCCAATATTTTTCAATAATCTAACAGACGGACTAATTAGAATCATATTTTTTTAGTCACTAAACATCCCTATTATCCCGATGTTCTATGTAACAGTAACTCGTGAGTAAGAAAATCAAAGCATTTGAGACTATAACTGGTCTGTTTATTTGTGTAATGCAACGTTATAGAGACTTTAATTACAGCTTTATAAAGCTCTTATATAACGCATGACATCACAAAAAAGTGCCCGCATTCATGCCCGCTATACATTCCCTATATGAGAAAATTAAAAAAAAATATATATATATACAATGTGGAGCAGGACGATTGACATTCCTCTAAACCACGTAAAGAAAGGCATGCTCTTGACCCGTATACAAAAAATCAATCAAATCCAATGACTACTTTAGCCACAGGAAATTATTTTTCATTTTCTTATTTTTCAACATGATGTAGATCGGAGTCCGTAATAATAGGTAAACATTGTAAGGTCAGGAACCTGTGCAAAAACCTACGATTCTATTCTCAACGTCTCAATACGCTTGAAAGACAGAGAAAGGTGTCATACGATCCCACTCTGACGCGCCCCGCACACTCCCACAAAATACTACAATTATAAAGAAAAAGTAATATTACTTACGCAAATAATGCATTAGTGGTGCATAGAAAATTGCGAGTGTGTGTGTGAGCGGAATTTTTTTCGGCAAAAAGTCCTTGACTCGATAACTATGTCAGTCAGTGCATAGCGGCGCCCTTTGAGGAGAGCACACGCCTACTTTTTTTATCACAAGACGAGCCGCGCGCGCATTGTCGTGATTTTATGAAAAGTTTGTTGTTATTGTGATTAAAGACGATTTATGATATTTGGATTAGTGCATAGGTTACTGTGACTTATTGGTGTTAGTGTAATATTAGTTATTTAGGCATTTATTAGGTAGCTAGTTTTGTGATTTAGGTTAAGTTAGTAAGTTTTTTAGTTTAATTATGCCTCAAATAAGGTTTTAAGTGATTAATTATTCAATCAGTGATCTTTTATTAATTAACAACTCGCAACTTAGTGAGTTTATGCCGCTGATTTGTTGTTCTCCGATAAAAAGTACCTACGCCCAACATCGCCGCCGCTCGCTGCACCCCGCGCACTAGGTCAGTGACTTTTCGTAGTTAAAGCGTGTTTACTTTTTATGCAGTTGATTCTGCTATTTATTTTGTTTGAAAATTGCAATTTTTAAATTTTCCACTAACTACTAATCTTCGTGTTTTAAAATGTTTCGATGGACTAGTACAGTGCTAGTTTTAATTTAATGTCGTAGTTCCAGATCCACATTGTATAATAAAAATAAATAAAAAATTAAAATTTTAAATTAAATTTTTTTTTTTTTTGGTAAAATTTGTACCAAGAACTCGCAAATTGTATACGATTTTGATTGCTAATCGTACTAACAGTCGCTGTACATCATATCATGCAACGCGTGTACATACAGGATCAATGTATTATATTTTACTTGCTGTTGCCAGCGGCTTCACCCGCTACAACTCGAAAATTATCCCACGGGAAGATAAAACCAGGATAAAACTATCCTATGTGTTAATCCAGGTTAAAAACTATCTGTGTACCAAATTTTATCAAAATCCGTTCAGTAGTTTTTGAGTGAAGAAGTAACAAACATACACACTCACAAACTTTCGCCTTTTAATATAAGTGTGATGGTTTTTTTGTACACGATGATCTTAATTTTTTTGTCTATATAAAGCGATTTCACTATAACTGGTGTAATGATTTTTCAATACTATGAAAAATTTCGTGATGGGTTAGTTTGCTCAAAATAAAACGGACAAAGGTACAGGATTTATACGTGTAGTTATTTTCTAAATACATCCAGCGGATCCTGCGAAGATTTGTAGTAACCGCAAGGATCACCTTAGGACGTGAAATTTAGTGCAAATGTTTTGCTTGCGGGTGTAAAGGCACTTCTGATTCGACCTTTTGTTGAAGCAAGTTTTGAGAGAAAATCTGCTCAGTCGGTGACTTTTGTTTGTTTGATTTTGTTTTTTTGCCACCGACTTCAGCAGCTGATTTGTCTTCTAAAGTACTTTTGCTTAAACAGGGCATAAATACAAACTTCGTAAGTGTTACTGAATAATTCCGGATAGACAAACACTTACTGGAATCGAACCACCACCATCATGCTCAGAGTTACTGCACGCATCCACTAGACATACAAGTCAGTCACATAAATCATTTTTTAAGTAATTAAATGTAAGTGTTAGCATCTTAAAAAAGATGAGTTATTTCTCACTTTTTTGCCGAATATTTTTGCAACGTTAACGGTAATTGCACGAGCATCGTTTAAGCCACGTTTATTCATAATTAGAGGCTTAATGAAATGAATTAACTCAACCGTATCGTTAGTCAGGGGTCGCCAAAGCTGCCAAGCGTAAACTTGGGTTTGATTCGCTTCTCCGCCTAACTAACCGCTTCGCTCTAAGGGGAGTTTTTATTTAGAAAATATTTTAAAGATCGTCCTGAAAATTGGAATGCGCTTACAAAAAAAATAAAAAGGCATAAAAAGTACATACGTGACACACGAATAGAGAACCTCCTCCTTTTTGGAAGTCGGTTAAAAAAACAGAGACAACAAATAATAAAAACAATATAATAAAAAGTTGGAACTTTGACCCTAATATCTCCGTAACTACAAGGTTCATGGTATGGTCCAAGAACTAAAAAAAATAACTAAATAAATAATCGCACTGACTTGGACAACAAGAGCCCTTCGTCTTCGTTAAGGGAACTCTTGCACCCATTATATATAATGCCAAAAGATCTAATATGTTTTACGTATAAAAACTAACTTCCGAGTTGATCAATTTGTCTATCAAACAAACTATTTCAATAATACTGACGAGGATATTGACTAATGTCCCGAAGGGGCAATTGATAGTTTTGACAGATGACGTAAATTGACCCCCAAACCTGAACAAGTTGAGATATTGGACTTGTTGAACGATAAGCGGTTTCTGGTCAATTAATTTAACCAACTTCATTTATTTGGAAGCCCGCTGGTCATTTAAGAGTATTAATAGACTAAACTTTTGAATGAATGGTGATTGATTCACGCAGTAAAACCATATTCCGTCATAAAATATAATTTATATTATAGCTTTTGCAATATGGGCTATTGCAAAAGCGTCATAAAATAATAGATAATTGTAACCTGGAAAAATAATTTCTATGCTGATTACGCAATGTAAAAGTATGAAATCTTTTTTTTTTGGGGGTTGGAAATCATCAAATTACCCCTCCCGCTCTTGGGCAGAGCGAAAGGGAGTGTCAGACTTTTACTACCTAAAAACCACCCATGTTTCTTCTTAGCCCTCTATGTCGAGGCCGCGATGACTAGTGTACAACCCGCAGCCAAAAGTAAGAACCCTGTAATTTAATTAAGAAGCAACATGTTTAATATTTTTTTAACAAGCCGTGTCTCCAATGGAATTACTCATCGGCAAGAATAGCGGATATCTTTTCAAACTTTAATTTCCTCTTGAACCCTTTTAAGGGAAGATTTTCCAAAAATTCTTTGTCTTACTATCGTTGTATAGGACACCTTTAATATTTCATGATTCTTGAGTCAGGTGCGTATTACTCTCGTTGGGGCTGCGGATTGTTCGCAAGAGATACCGCGACTTCGGCACAAGGGCTAAGTTCCTTACATGGGTGGTTTTTAGTCAGTAGAAGGAGGTGCGTAGTACTCGCAACCAGCGTGTCAGATGTATAATCATGAAAAGGAGTATGTATGGATGTGAGCAGCGGTGGCCCAGTGATGGCGGCCCCAACCACATTACTTTGTGTAATTTATTTCATCACCGCTACTCTCAAAACGGTGATGGAAAACATCGTGAGGAAACCGGCATGTCTTAGAACCAAAATATTCGAAGACATGTGACGTCTACCAATCCGCACTGGGCCCGCGTGGTTGATTATAGCCCATTCCCTCTCAAAAAGAGAGGAGGCCTGTGTCCCAGCAGTGGGAACATTAATAGGTTGTTGATGATGATGGATCGTAGCACGAGGCGTTCTGTGGTTTCTGAATACCGCCATGAGAAAAAGGCCTGGGTTCCAGTGTGTCTAGGCACAGCGGTTGCAAATATGCGTTCTGTCTGTTAGTACAAATTTTTATTAAACAGATTTAAGGAAATTAAAGACTATGTCGACCAATCAGAGCAAATGTATCATTGAACTTTAAAACCCTGGAACCTACTGGCCGGTCAAAAACCAACTGTAAAGCTGTTATACAATGTAGAGAATTTCAGAGCAATAGAGAGTGTTGTTATAGTAGCTCGTGGTGCCATTTACAACAGGTTTACGCAGTAGTTAACAAAGTTTAGGACATATATGCGTATTCTATGTGTTGCAGTGGTTTACAAAGTTTAGAACACGTATACGTGGATAGTGTGCCGTGTCAACTGTGTGCGGCGGTTTTGGTGGAACAATGTTGATGTCTACGTAACAGGCATGTTGATGTTCTTTCATTCAAGTTTTTTTGTTAATAATACAATTCAATTAGTTGTGTTAAGCAACAATTTGTCTATAGTTATTGCCAGTCAAGATGTCAATAACGGTCATTACCCTTTCCCTAAAATAATTTCGTATGAACCAAAACCAATGAACTATGTATCGCTCTTCATGAAAAATAATGTTGAAGATCACGATAGATGATGATTCAGGACATGAACAGGCTTACTTTAAGATTTCAATGTTAAGAACTTTAATAAATGTAGGCGGGTCAATGTACGCTATTGACATCTCAACTGTCTGCAACTATAACCCTTAATATTATTAGGGTCGTCTTTAAGTCTAACCGCATAAAGCTGTCTGAGATTGATACTGTTAGCCTACGTCATACTACTGATGGACAAAGGCTTCACCCCACGACGTGCAGTTTGAAGCTGACAAGTATTTAAAGGTCAGATTATAAGGTAGGTATTATCAGATTCTGACCTCAATGACTATCAGTTGGACTTTTTTGCGGTTTAAGTTCAACATTTTAGGAATATAATTGTTTTTTTTTAAAGGATGTAAACTGGGATATGTTAATCAAACACTTCGAGGTCCCGATGTGTGGGGTGTGAGGTTCATAACCTAGAACTCATAATTAAACTCAGTTTATGCAAGGAATATGTTGCCCTCGACTAAAAATACTCGCCCTCGCACCTATGAGTATCTTCTCTTGTGTGATGTCGACTAAGGGTTTTAAAGGTAATTAATATCGGGTTGATAGAGACCATTACGTATACACGTTTATCAATACATACTGTCAATACGTATTTATTTAATCATGTTATGTTTTTGTCTAAGTAGTTTAATATTATATTTAACTACGGGCTCGTTGGTATAGTGGTCATAACTGGAATTTTGAGCATGAGATTCGATTTCCAGGCCGGGCAAAGTGTGATTAGCCACAGAGCTTGGATTTGTGCCCAGTAAATGGCTGTAGATTCACGCTTCCTATTACATAGGACTTAAGTAATATAACTGGCGAAATGTGTCTGTTCTAATGGGTATTCCCATGCCCAAACATTGCAAATTACAGGCGTGATGTTGTGTTATTTTAATAAACATAATTATGTACCTATAATTATCCAGAACCCAAGGACCAAAATTGTTGAATTAATTATTATTAAACTAGTCGAATAAAGTTATTGTTAAACTTATTGTTAACCATTTTAAAAGATTAAAAGAGTAACCTTTGGAGTTTCTTGTCGGTTCTTCTCCTTAGGAATCGACCAATTCACCGAACCGTGCCCCCTTTTTTTATGTCGACGTTTTACAAGTGCCCATGTAGGCCTATGTGAAATAAAAAGTTTTTGACTTTTGACTTTTGAATGGTTCGTTAACTGAAGTAGGTATCTGTCAGCACCCCGTGTCTGCAAGATTGTCCGCACTTCTCGCTCTGATCCTTTAAGTCTTAAAGTTTAAGATGATAAAATATCGACTTTAGGTACATGACATTACGCAATCAAATTCAGATGACCTTTTAATTTTGTTAGTTAGACTTCTACGTACTAGGTACCCTTCACGAAGGTTTCAACCAACGCAAAATGAATTGCTGGGAAACGACTTTTGTTTGCAGTGAAAAATATTTTATTAAGGTAGGCCTCAATGTATCGGATTCAAAACATTATGCTTATGATAAAGTTAAGTAAAAGCATTTAATTTAAACTTGTGTTAAAAAAAAATCTTTGAGAAAAATTTGAACGCTAAATATTTGTGTAACTAAAAGAACGAAAAAATAAATGTTTATTTGTCGCGAAACATGAGATAAAATAACAAAGCAGTAAACATACAACGTACAACAAATATAACTAAACTAGGCTATAATAGAACAAAACAAACATCGCAATGAAAATGGAGAACAAGTGCCTTTCGGTTTCGTTAAGGGTACTTCTACACCCTTTATTATGATGACACCCCATCTTGATATTAGCTTTATATAGATCAATGCTTTATATCCGAGAACAGAATATATATTGTGCAAAGTGCATCTGTTTAGATATTCAACGACATGGAGGCAAGGTTGATCGCTAGATCGCGTGCGTTTGCACGGCCATTTCTATGCAATGTTATAGTTTGATTGAGCTGTATTTGGCTAAATTGTTGTTTGTACATAGTAGAGACTGAGCAAGATAGTTATCTGTATCTAATTTTGTAATGATGAATGATTGGTGATTCTCAGACGACAGCATTACGGTGGCCGAAAGCCATTACGTGGCCCCCGACGATCGGAGCGTCTCCCGCGGCGGCTAGGAGGAGAGGCTCCTTCGCTTGCATACACTTGCGTTTATTAAGTTACACCTTGTGTATGTAGCTTAAAACAGAACTTTTACTTTTAAAAGTAGGTTAAATCATGTAAGTTCTCCATCTTCCATTCTAAACTAAACTAGAAAACTTCCTATCTACCACAAGACAGGTCGTAACTCACTAGTGTCTCGCCCACCGTTCATAACATAATGTTGTTTTGTTGTTCGACAACATGGCTTAAAATTAAAGCCCAATATTGACATGTTTAGTTTACGTCACCGTGTTCATGACGTCACTTGTAGACAGGTGACATGGTGTCATTGTGTAAACATCTTGTGTGGGAACAGGAAGTGAATTGTTTAGTTTTAGAGGGTATATCCAATTACATGTGTTATCGTTCACTACGTATTCCTATTGATTTTAGAGACTTAAAGTAAATTTGTTGGTGCATCGTCGTATCTGCTAGGTGTAGAAACAGTTATATGACATTTAAAAACGTAAAACATCCTGCCGGGGCTGCGGGTTGTACACTAGTTACCGCGGCCTCGACAAATAGGGCTAAGAAAGAACATGGGTGGTTTTTAGTCAGTAGAAGTTTAACACTCCCTTTCGCTCTGCCCAAGAGCGGGAGGGGTTATTTGTTGATTACCCACCCTACTCGCATAAGTTAAATAAAAGACGTGAAACATTGCATTAATATTTTTAATCATTTATTTGGGCACTTGATTTTCACCAAATTAAAATGGAATCACTCTGAAAAAGTACTCTTACCAACATTATTCAAATCACTTCAAGTGTGCCTATAAAATTTTAAGAGTTCTCTCTTTTTCTCCAGGATCCCATCATCAGATAAGTATTGAATTGGTGATCATGAGACCACCCGGAAAGTATACCCTTTCAAAAAAAAATCGACATCGGTCCAGCCATCTTCGAGTAATCGGGGAACATACGACGAAGTGAGAACCTCCTCCTTTTTGAAGTCGGTTAAAAATACTACTTTAATAACCAACTAACTCTCGACACAAAGTTCTGAAACACCCAGTATTAAATTGAGCTGTTTGTATTTTTACGCGTTTTATATTACCACTAGTGGACGTCACGCGGATTTACCCGTGTTGTTCCCATTCCCGTGGGCATACAGGGATGAAAAGTAACCTATGTCACCCGGGGATAGTGTAGCTAGCTATAACAACCAACTAAAAAAAAAAATACTTGGTCATGTAACCCAGGTGAACACAGAACACTAAATGTTTTAACATTGGTTTAGTTTCCTCAATTCACCTGGGAGATATTAGTTTCACCCAGGTGAATTGAGGATACTACTTTAGTATCTAATGTTCACCTGGGTAATTCACCCAGGTGATCATTAGACACTAAACCATTATTATGATTATATTCATTGCTTTTTTTTGTATCACCTACAATGTGTGAGGAGTTATTTGTATGGATTGGGCTGTGATTGCTTATAGGTGACTATTGTTGTGATAGCTATGAATGGGGAAGTGTTTCGGTATCTGTAATGCATTATTTAGTATCTCAAGTTACTGTTACATTCTCATCCCAAAGTTTGGCAAATACGGCCTTTTTGGGGGGGATCATCTAATAACCCCTCCCGCATTTGGGCTGAGCGAAAGGGAATGTCAGACTTCTACTGACTAAAAACCACCCATGTTCCTTCTTAGCCCTTTATGTCGAGACCGCGGTATCTCTTACAACATCCCGCAGCCCCGAGGGGGGCAAATACGGCCTGACTTAACGTGAAAAATAATAATTTTGTCTCTAGTAACAAAATAACTTATGGCCAAAAAATGGTCCTTAATGATTCGACCGAAATACTAGTTTTCAAAAACTCTTGAGAGTCTAAAAAAACGCTGCCTTAAACTAGTCACCGTGTATTTCTCAAGATAAACATTTTTGCTTTAAAAAAATTAAAGAGAGCAGTGATCAACTTTTTTCAGTAAAACTTTTCAGGCAATCTTGCGGAAGGAAGCCTTTGAGACGAAACTATTTCAAACTTAACGCCTGGATTAATTATTTTCTTTGGCCACAAAACAAAATACTTCACCGAGAGCTCTTCATTCGTGTTTTTACAAAAAAGTTTTTACATGAAAAAATATATAGTGGAGCTTTTCTATTTTAAGATTTTCCAAGTTCATTGCATAAGCTTTTCAGAACGCCTCTAATTCCCGAACGGCTATAGGTAGACGTGCACAAACATTTTACGAATTAAGTTAAATTCCCATGTAATAAGAGGCGCGCTTCATCATAATTTTATAAAAAGGGTGTAAAAGTACCCTTAACGCATACGAAGGGCACTTTTTCTCCCCACCACTGTGATCATTGTTTTGTTCTAGACCATACCTGGGAACCCCCTAGTTACGGAGATATTGGGGGTCAAAATTCCAAATGTTAAAACTTGAAAAAACTAGTATTTACAAAAACAGCTGTGCAATGCTGTTTTTGTAAATACTAGTTTTTCAGGTTATAACTTTACTTAAATCATTACCTCCATGACCTTTTTACTATTCAAAGCATCCACTAGCACAATGTTTTATGAGTGCTACATTGTACTGTTTTACCGTAAAATAAGATTTTTGATCCCAAAAAAAAAAATCGTTTCCCAGCAAAAAATTTTGCGTAGGGTTACTTAGTTTGATGTACAGAATGCTTGGTTGACGTTTGTGTGAAGGGTTAATTTACACCCTGTATAACCCAATTTATCTGGTTCGGCGCAGCATGTCTACTACATTAATACTTTAGTTTTAAACGTCATCTCCTCAGACGCCTTTATTTATTGCCATTATCATTATTTGCGCCATCCATCGTGTCTTTGATACACTTATAGAATAAGAGGGGAGCTTCATCATCAGCCATAAGACGTCCACTGCTGGATAAAGGCCTCCCCATAGAACGCCATACAGAACGGCAGCGTTTGCATCCACCGGTTGCCCGTAACTCTCACGATGTCGTCGGTCCACCTGGTGGGAGGCCTACCAACTCTGCGTCTTCCGGTTCGTGGTCGCCACTCGAGAACCTTTCTTCCCCATTGGTAGTCGGTTCTTCGAGCGATGTGGCCTGCCCATTGCCACTTCAACTTGCATACTCTGAGAGCTATGTCGGTGACCCTGGTTCTTCGGCGGATTTCCTCATTTCGGATCCTATCGCACAAAGATACTTCGAGCATAGCTCTCTCCATGGCTCGTTGCGTAACTCTGAGCTTCTCTAAGAGGCCAGCAGTTAAGGACCATGTCTCTGAGCTATAAGTCATCACTGGCAACACAGAGGGGAGCTTATTGCTTTCAATTTTCCACAAACCCAGGGTCACTTCTGGCTGAAGAAATTCCTGATGGAAAAATCCAACATTACTTTGCTAGAACTGAGATTCGAATCCAACAGCGGTAGTGCTTAGTAGTAGCTCCTGGAACCTCTAGGTGAACGAGGCACCTACATTACATTTTCCAATTAGACCCAACTCAGAACTCCAAAGTTCCTGAACATTCCTGAATTCTGAAAGATGAACTAATTTTTATTATTCATGGCACTGAATTTCTGCGGGAATCCCAGAGTTTCTGCCGACATAATCCCGGATACCGGGGGGGAATACTTCGGAGAATAAATTTAAAACGTCGAAAGAATTATTTATCTTTTTTTCTCCCTGGGGAGACTTAAGTGAGCAGCTCTCGGTTCCTTTTGTGAAACTTCGTAACAATAATATTTGTTTAACTTGTTTTTTTATGGTTTCTCGTTGACTGGGTGGATTGTAAAGGGTTAAGTTGAGTAAATAAATAAACAGCGGTCTGTAGTTTCTCTAAAGTATTGTGGGAAAATGTCTTTATTTTATTGTAATAAAATATAACGGCACATGGCCATCATCAGTCGGTTGCGGGTTCATTATTACTGCCGAGCTATCGTGAGTGGACGGGCGAGGAGAATAAAACCACGTGTTAGAGATAGTTAACTAAGCACAACTATTATTTTTAACGATATATCGACAGAATCACAATCAATTCTTTGTAATTAGTAAAGTTAACACGAAGCTTCACCAAACACGTCTTGCTTCTACCAGATGCTAGCGGATTATGTTTCCGTCCAACGGTAGTGTGTCAAAAGAGCCCGGAGTTGCGTCAGAGTAAAGAAACTTCAGCCGATTCTAGAAGTTTCTTGACCCTCTTAATGTCGCGACGCCGTCAAATATATTTAGTGGAAGTCACAGTAACGTGAAACAATTTATATTTAACAAGATGAAGTTCGCTGCCTTATTGGTTTAGTGGACGCAAGCGTGACTGTTGAGTCGGAGATCCTGGGTTCATTCCCAGTTTGGGCAAAGTGTTCCTGGGTTTTCCATCAGTAATTTTTCAGGAACAGTCAAAAATCTGTACTCCGTACAGATTTTTGCCCGGTTGATTCTCTCTCCGCTTTACATAGTACTTAAATACCTATTACTGGCGAAGTGTGGGTGTACTAATGCATACACCTCTGCCTTAACCCTTCAGCTAACAGGTGTGATGTCATGTTCATGAAGTTTAATTTATTTCATATTTTAATGTGTTGTATGTAGTAGGTTATTTTATTATTTAAAGATTTTGGAAGACTTACAGCTAAATACAATAGTTATAAATAACGGTATGGTTATCAGACAGCCAATTACACGTATTCGCGTTTTCACGTCTAGAGCTTGTCTGGTATAAATACATTGTGGAAAAAAATAAGTAAAAAAAACTAAAACTCGACTACGCAAAAAATTACAGACTAATAAAACCGCAGTCTTAAAAGCAGAAAACAAGAAAATACATCTTAAATTAATTTTAGTGAATAACTTAAAAAGTAATATAAAAATTTAATTAGAATAGAGGGCAGCCGAAGTCCACAGCTGAATTCACTCGATTTTATGTACCTCAAAGCATTCTAAAAAAAGACTAGCGTTACACGAAAGTAATCCCCAAAGGAATTATTACTTAGTAGTTTGCGAGGATCACGCCAACGTAGGCCTAAATCCTTTTCGCGAAGCCTGAATTCCTAGTACAAAACACGACACATGTCTTGTCTGCAAATCGGTTTGCGTCTTTGCCTGAAAATCTTGAGTAATGCTAGGATTTGTCACAGTTATGTCTTATGTCGCATCTACTTTGAAAGGAAACGACCATTTTAGCGCAGGGATCGCGTGTGTTTGAGCTTTTGCAAGACGAGGGAGTGTGAGTTCGTTTTAGTTTCACTAGATGGCGTTGGTAGTGTGATGAAGGTTATGTGAGGTTGCGAAGTTCATGAAATAGTTTTCAGCGATTGTTTTTTAACAATGTAGGTTTTGTTGATTGCCTTTTCACGATACGATGTTTTCGTAAAGCAGAGTCATAAGTTATAGCTTAATTTAGGTTCTCCATACCTTAGTTGCTGTACGTTTATGGTTATTCGTTTAATTATAAACAAATAAAGCATTTTTCCACCTTCAAGTAAAAAATATGGCTTACAATAAAATAGGCCTTCAAGTAAGTAAAGGTTTATATTAGTATTGCAGCTAATATCATAGCTAAGGTAATTGAGTGCCTAGTAGAATATACAATCGCATTCCATGAAGCATGAACGATCAAGAGCAGGCCCATTTTACAATAAAAAAATAACACAAGCCTTAGACATTTTTTAAAGTTTTCAAGAATTAATTTACTAATCTTTTTGCTGGTTTAATCAAAATGTAAGTTACACTCGCTGTTAGGATTACGCGGCGACTTAGTGTAATCCTTTAAACCGAATAAGTTTTTACTCGCCCGCGTCAAATCTAACGGGTTTATATGAAATGTGTTTCTGAGTGTGTGGTGAAAGCTTTAGTTTTATGTAGTGCGATGAGGATTAAACGCGTGTTTTCTTGAAATGCTCTTAGACTTTTAGTAGGGATTTGTTAGAAACCAATTAGGTCTAAAAATACCAATGTTTTGTTTTGTTTATTTTTTCTTGGAGAGGATAAGTGTAAGGCAACTTATGAAAGATATTTACAAGGCAAATGTGAGTAGCAACGCCGGGAGGGGCGCCTTATGAGGACATGCACTGACTTTATTGATGTGGTTCTTGAGAAAAGATAGGTGCTTAGTACTCGCTACCAGCGTACGTGTATCTTAAGGAACGTAACAGGCGTCCTGGAATTTCTGCCCACTCCCATGGGGTCAAGACATGAGGTAAATCCTTTTCATCTTTACTGTTGAGGTGTGCACTAGGAATAGTAACATATCTGACTAACCTGCATGGATATTAACACAGGCGGAATGTTAGAACAAGAAAAGTTTGTCCCAAAAAAATCAAGAATCGAAGTACCTAAACCAACCGACAACACAGCAACTTATTCCCATGCACTAACAAAACATTTAATTAAGGTTTTTCCAAGTTCAACCCTTACTTACCATCACCCCAAAGGACCAACATTACCCCGATCCGTACCAACGTTAGGTTAACTCGATAATCTGCCCCAATTACAGCGACAGCTGCCCTGTGGTTGGATGCCACCTTCCGCCAATTACCTAATACTCAGATCCTTGGGTGAACTTCGGATAAACTTGAGTGAACTTGGCTCAACGTAAGTGAACTTGAAACGTGGCTAGTGTAATGTTTTATTTACAAGTAGTGCGTGTGGTGTAAGGATCGGAGATCGGAGTGCAATGTATTGTTTTGTTATTTTTCTTGCAATTCAATTTTTTTTCGGTACATAGAATTTAGAAGTGGTGTTTCTAAACTCGTTGCGGTTGATTTTTAAACTACTTGTTTTTTTTTTTATCCGCTGCAACTATTTTTAATTTATTGTTAAGTTTTATTTGATTCGAATCAGGAATATGTCTTTGTTCTTTATTTTTATTGAACAAACACTAACCCCCAATCACAATTTTAAGCCCAACCTGCTAAGGTGACGGCGGTTCCTAGTATTTCGCGTGCAAGACGAAGCAAGCAGTTAACCTCAAAAGATTGGCCAACAATTGCAATAGATCTCGAAAAGTTAAAGAAAGGAAGGGAGGTCTTTGCCCTGCATTAATGGGACAATATCCAAAGGCTTATGATAAAAAAAAAAATTAAAGCTTCATTGAATTTTCTTGTGGATATTAAATAAGTATTTATTGTCTTTTGTTCAAACGGGACCTTAATAAAAATAGGGAAATTTATTAGCGATTCTATTATCTTTTAGAATGTGCTTTATAGATCATTAGTAACAATCTGGCGATTTCTTGGTTATAGACCTATATTCTGCTTACAAAATAAACAATTTCATTACATTTCCTCGTCCATTTGTTTCTAAAAAGATTCATCTAGAATAAATGAGGAGTGAAATCATCATTAATTTTATTACCCAAATGTAGCCGAAAAAAAGCCCTGTAACCATTCAAACATTATAAAAACGTCCTTTCGTGAAAAGGAATGGAAAATATTATATTTTTACGTGCCTAATATAAAAATAAATGGAGTAATTCTCACGCTGTTTCGTTACTTAGAACACCGCAGCAGGGTATTACTATACCCATTGGTAGAATCTTTTACTTTTATGATATAACGACGACACGGTGATATATTTACCTTTTTTTTACCTTCTGTCATCGTCTATGCTATGCTGTCTTAGCTTAGTTTTTCACGGGTGACCTCTGAAAACCAGCCCAGTGCTGTGGGTCCTCCATAGCACAACATCATACTCAGTGTGCGTGCAAGCTGTTATTTAATTTTTGTTGTTCTGTTCTGTTGTATTTTCTTTTAATTTATTTGTTATGCATTGTTTTTTTGTATCATCATGTATGCACGTCATGAGAAAGGTTCTCGAGTGGCGGCCACGAACCGGAAGACGCAGCATTGGTAGACCTCCCACCAAGTGGACCGACGACATCGTGAGAGTTGCGGGCAACCGGTGGAAGCAAACGGCAGGTTGCCGTTCTTTATGGCGTTCTATGGGGAGGCCTTTGTCCAGCAGTGGACGTCTTATGGCTGATGATGATGATGATGATGCACGTCATGTATCTGCGATAAATAATTATTTTTCTTTGTTTTGTTTTCATCTGCCAAGCTTTTTCCCAACTACTCGTAATTCGTATGTTGGGGACAGCTGCCTATCTGACCTCCACAATCCAGTTAGAACTTGAAAACATATTATCAGAGGTGACTAGTGAATATTGAATACTGAACGTTTTATTTTTTATTCCATTTTCAAAGGAAGTGATCCTTAACCTCTCCTTGCATCCAAAACGGTTCAAGGCTTTGTATAAAAACTTTTTAAATTTTATAATCAGTAGAAAAGTTTAAGGCGTCATTTAAGAAAGTCGAGGGCCGTTATGCTCAGGTTTAATATTCATGAATAATAAAAAGGGCCAAGAGGTCCGTGTTAAACCCTCTGCTACCGTGTTGATCCTTCGTTTAGGTTTTCGTCGAAATAGTTGGATTTTTCCCTCTCAAAGAGAGGAAGCCTGTGTCCCAGCAGTGGGAACATTAATAGGCTGTTGATGATGATGATGATGAGTTGGATTTTTGTGTAACTCGATTTTAAACAAAATTAGAAAACCTACTCATGTGTCAAATATTTATTAAATCATTTGACGGCACCGTTGACGCAGTAGCTTAAGCAGTTGAGTGCTGCACTACGTGTCGCGGGTTCGATCCACTCATGGCACAAATATTTGTATGGCCTACAGGTAATTGTTTCGGGTCTGGGTATTTGCGTAGATGAGTTTAAATGTCTGTGTACGCACCCACGATACAGGAGAAACTCCTAGTGTGGGGCAAAGTTTAAAAAAAAAATAAACATTGTTATCCTAGAGTTAATTTTTTGCAGACTTATAAACAGATCCCCCATTACTCCGCTTCTGCTTTATTATATTAAAAATAGATGAGCCATCCACTTTAGACGTGAGATTATTATTGTCTGAGAAGGTGTTAAGTGTCAGATCAATGCAGAAGCTCAGTGTTAATTACTCAGATGAATCTGTATACACAAGGCGCTTGGGAGAGTACGTAGTAATACACTTGAGGATAAGCTAGGACGATGATACTGTCTAGGAATTTAAGCTAACCACTTAAGTTCAGGCCAATCTTCAATGTTCTAATCACTATAAAGGGTGTAAAAGTACCCTTAACGCAAACGAAGAGCACTTGTTCTCCCCACCACTGCGATATTTTTTTTGTTCTAGACCTTAACTGGGAACCCCCCAGTTACGGAGATATTGGGGGTCAAATTTCCAAAATTTGCACAGCTGTTTTTGTAAATACTAGTGTTTCAGGCTATAACTTTACTTAAATTACCTCCATGAGTCGTTTACTAATCAAAGCATCCACTAGCACAATGTTTAAGAGTGCTACATTGAGTTTTACCGTAAAATGTGATTTTTGACCCCAAAAAAAAGGTTGTTTCCCAGCAAAAAATTTTGCGTAGGGATGCTTAGTTTGATGTACAGAATGCTTGGTTGACTGTATGTATGTGTGAAGGGTTGATTTACACCCTGTATAATATTACAAAACAAAGTCCTCTGCCGCGTCTGTCTGTTTGTCAGTTCGCAATAAACTCAAAATCTACTGCACCGATTTTCATGCTGTTTTCACCAATAGATAGAGTGGTTTTCGAGGAAGGTTGTATATCCAACTTGACGTGGCCGAAGCCGCGTGCATCAGCTAGTATTGAATAAAACCAAAAAAATCTGTGAATCCGGGTTTAAGGAATGTTTCTTGCTAAGTGCAAGAATACCAGAAAAGCTTTGAATAAGCCACCAAAGTTACAATCTTCGCTATTGAAACAACTTAGGTAGGTTATAATTCGGAAATCTGTTGATTATAACAGGTTTTATGCGTGTCCACTATTTTGAATATAAAATACAACTGCGAAAGTTAGTCAGCAAACAAAAATCTTCCAATTGCTTCGAAAAATCACTAAAAGAAAATAATAAATACTTATTTGTCGCAGATGAGTGCATATAAAATGACAAAAAGAACCACCACACAACTAATTAGTCACCAACTACTCAGTGTTTACGACAATATACATGAGCCCTGTCTGATGTTGGTACGAATAGCCGGAATGTTGTCATCTGTCACTCCTGATTCACACCACCCAGGTGAGGACAATGTGAGAGCCTCCTAATCACGAGATTAACCCTATAATAACGTACGTGACAAGGTACTCCTGCGCCGAATCTAATTTATGAGTTTGTACACACAGCATTAGCAGGTAGCCCTTCGTTAAGGTAACGCAAACAATCACAATTGTTTCTGCCTTTTACAGGGTTAACGTTTTCGGGTTATGAATTGGGAAATTTAATCAAGATTTTTTGTTTTGTGTATTTTTATGTGTATTTCCTGTAAATATTTGTTATTTCAGAAATATTTGTAATTTTCTCAATGTAGGTATTACTTACCTTATTAATTATAGAAACCGAACGTTATAAAAGTCAAAATGTTTTATTTCACATAGGCCTACATGGGCACTTGTAAAACGTCGACAAAAAAAGGGGCACGGTTCGGTGCATTGGTCGATTCCTAAGGAGAAGAACCGGCAAAAAACTCCAAAGGTTACTCTTTTAATCTTTTAAAATGGTTAACAATAAATTTCAAACTCGGATTAGTATATTGCAGCTATTTCATTTGAACTTCACCTGTATTAGCGTCAAGATGAAGGGACCAAGCATTGTTAAAATATTACGTATTTGTTGAGGTATCTGAAATTTTAGTAAAGGTAGATTAATGGTATTATTTGTTTATATATGTATGACAGACATTGGAGACTTGGTCCCTTCATCTTGACGCTAACTCACCTGTTCATCATCATAATCTGTCTAGCCTTTTTTCAACTATGTTTATGGGTCACCGATATAGCTCACAGAATATGCAAGTTGAAACGGCAATGGGCAGGCCATCGCTCGAAGAAAGGTTCTCGAGTGGCGACCACGAACCGGAAGACGCAGCGTTGGTAGGCCTCTCACCAGGTGGACCGACGACATCGTGAGAGTTGTGGGCAACCGGTGGATGCAAACGGCAGGCTGCCGTTCGTAATGGCGTTGTATGGGGGAGACCTTTGTCCAACAGTGGACGTCTAATGGCTGATGATGATGTTGATAATGTTAGGGCCTCCAGTATAACTGGATGCAACTGAATACCAGAATTTCACATGGAGCGACTACCTACTTGACCTCCAAAACCCAGTTAGTACTAAGTAATACAAAGCACTTGATAAGACTGGTTGTCAGACTTTTGGGTCACGAGGTACAGAGGAAACTCGGTATGATATGGGTTATCACCCATATACAGACGAATTTATGGAAGCGCGACTTAACCTGAAGTTTAATCCGCGTTAAGTTTTATTAAGCCATTACATGTTGTACTATTGATACTATTGTCGTCAAAAATTATTTTTAGTTTTACAAAAAGTGACAAACAAAACATTGCCAACACTTCTTTTGGACCCTACAGCAGTCGAGTTAATAAATAGATTACGTTCTTTAAATAAGTACGTGGTTTACAAAGTTTAATATGTCTATTATCGACGTTCGAGCGTTGATCGTGAATTCAAATTTGACTTACGACCAAAACAGATGTCAAACAGTTTCCACATATAGACAAAAAGACGAAAACTGAAAAAGTTCTCTACTCTTTCTAAAATAAAAAGACAAACCCCTTTAAATTCTCACCATAATTTATTATAATCACAGCTACTTTTCTTGACCTTTCCGACCACATTTTCAAGTCTTAAAATAGCTGTAAAAATGAGGCGGAATGTGTATCAGCAATATTTCAAAGGCTTTATTTTGTACTACATTTTGTCCTCAGATAATAGGCGGGGATTTTCACGGTGCCACGTTTTGTATAAGATTGTCTGGTTCCCCTTTCAACGAATATAATTACTGCTATGTTTTGCATTGTATATTTTGGTAGAAAACTGTACCGCGTTTTGGTTTCGTTTGTTGAGTGAAATTGTTGTTTGCATTTGCTGTGCTACCATTGAATTCCTTTTGAACAGTTGTTTACTTAAAAAGATAAGATAGATTTTAAGGAAGTTTTTTAGTGATATATTTGTTCAAAACTGTACTTTAAAAGGATGGATGGTTTGTGTTAGGAAAGACTTTAAGGGAAAAAAGATTAAATAGCGTGCCGATCGATTAGTTTAGTTTAGTTTAACTGGGCTTTTATCAGCACTTAGCCTCTTGATTGGGCCATTGTGCGTTATGTTCCAAGAATATCTACTCTAACCAACATAGGTCGTCCCAGAATTGTAGCAGCCATCCCAGACTGCTGCAGGCTTTTAGGACAGTTAATGGGGATCGTAGAGTTTGTGCCCGGTGATCTACGTGCCGTGGCGTTTATTCCGCCTCCATGCATCCTCTACACAGTGGGCTGTCTGTTACACCTATGTTATGTAGATGATTGTTTAAGGAATAGTATTAGTAGTGGGGAATTTGTGTATGTGAGTTTAAATGTTTGTGATCGCACCCACGATACAGGAGAAATTCTTAGTGTGGAGCAACGTTTTTAAAAAAAAAAAATAGTGACTCGTTAAAATTCCTATGATTTTACGGATTCTGTCCCTTTTAAGTTTGATGAGATTGATATGTGACGATTGATATGTGAGAATAGAAAAATATAAACGTGTTGCGCCGACCCGAAATGATATTGGACAAGAGCAAGAAAAAAGTAATGACACTAGATCTTAATGGGATGTAGTAGTATCAGTCTTTTGTCTGTTTAAATATTATTGAAGCCTAGACTACCTCTGCTTTAACTATTTATTGACTAACAATATTTTTCCATAAGTCCATGTGGATTTTCTTGGAAATAACCGATGCCTCATTGCGAACCACATCACCACACGTACGCACAACGGCCAATCAAGTTTTACAAAAGTAGTTTTAGTGGCTAATGCCATGTTGAACTGGAAGTGTGTAGCATGATATGGCGTCATCACTACGTGTCTTGTGTTTTTACTACGCAAAGTTCTAAACAATAGTAATGAGCAAAACAACGCTAATTTGTAATAAAATATGGACGTGTCAGAAGTAGGTGCACTTAATTTGAGCGTAGTGCTCACTCAGTAAGTCAGTGTGAATTAACACTCTCCTGTTAATATATTTTTAATGAAACAGTAGAAACAGTTCCAGAAATTCACACATGTTCGGAAATACTCAATTAAGAATGATTTGAAAGTGTCGATTGGTATAAAGAGATACTTATTAAAAACCGTGATAATTATTTCTTATAACAACATCTTTAGAAATAACGATTGAAAGATCAAATAAATCGTGTTAAGTAAGGCCCTTATCATTGATCTCAAGGAGTTTGTCATAATCACTGACTTGTTTTACAAACAAATTGGCAATCACAGCAATTATTTTATTTGATTCAGGATTTCCAACAAAAGATTTACACAAAACATTACGAGGTAATCGACAACTAAATGTTTTATTATGTAGGTGGTACTCTTTCACTTACAGGAGACCACAGCATCCACAATTAAAAGCTACACGTCTGCCTAACCCTTCGGGGAGTACAAAACGTGATGTTATGTGGTTTTAAAATACAAGACTTACATTATATTAAAGTTGTCAAGACGTCTTACGACGACGTTCTTTGTTGTAATACGTCACAAGACCGAAAACCAAGGTTTTACGAGACGTCAATATACCAATGTTATTTGTGGAGCAGATATTACACTTTAGGTGTCGTGTCTGTTGTCTTTGACTGGTTCGTTTTATTGCCATAGACGAAGAAATAAACAGAGAAATTCAGGCTAAGCATGATTTATTTTTATTGTTAAACAGAATAGTGTTCTGTTTAACAATAAGCTGAATGAAGATTGTTAAAATGACATCTAATAATTCTAAGATCTCTTTTCTCATTTTTTTGTAAATAAATATTACATAACGCCTGTAACTCTCGAAGGGTTAGACACAGGTGTACCTCGTACACAAACATTTAGCGTATAATGTTTAAATTCCATGTAATACGCAGTTAGACTATTGCGATCGACCGTGTACAAATCCAAACTCCATAGCAGTTACTGAAAAAATTCTGAGCGAAAAACCCAATGTCGTTTTGCTCGACCCGGGAATATAATCCAGGAATTCTTGTTCAGCAGTCCCATTTGCAACCACTATATCCACGAGGCAGTCAAAAATATTAATGTCACAATAATAATACTTATTATTTGTTCTACATGATGACGATACATATTGAAATAATAAGACAACTATAATAATAATAATAATAATAATAATAATATTCCACAACTATCACACAACGCCATCTAGTCCCAAGCTAAGCAGAGCTTGTGTTATGGGTACTAGACAACTGATAAACATACTTATATATATATTTCTAAATACATACATATTATAGATAAATTACACCCAGACACAGAACAAATGATCGTGCTCATCACACAAACATTTGTCCTGGGTGGGAATCGAACCCACGACCTCCGGCATAGCAGTTAGGGTCACTAACCACTAGACCAACAGGCCAGTCAACTACTTATATTCATATAATTCCAAATTCACATTGCCTCTTAGATAACTGAAACTTAAACGTATAGCACTAGAAAAACTTTTTGCCTTTACTTTTCGCGAAACTAAGTCATTACTCTATGGCAAACGTGAAGTACTTCATTCCTCCATACGTATATGCTAGCTAGAAATGTCAGACGAATTTATTTAGGTAGTGTATTTTTCTATGTGATGATACGACATTCAAACATTACCGACCACAGAGACTGAGGTTTCGCGCGGGTACTGGGTAAATTATACTTCACAATTCACTGTATGATTTCAGAAATTAACGTAATGAAATTTTGAAGCAATATACTTGTACAATGTTCATTTATTTTGCCGTAGATGTTATTATAAAATTGTTAATTTAATAGAACAGAAAACATACGACAATATTTTTTCCCCAAAACGAATGATTTGGTTTAAGTTATTTATAATTTGTTTTTTTTTGATTTCCGATAAAATCCACAAATATAATAATACTTATTGGTTTCTAAGCTAGGTATAAAACGCTTTACTTACTAAAATTCTTCGCATTTTCGCAGAACGTATCTCAAATTAGCACATTTTAATTTTATTTTCATACGAATAAACTCGGTAACAAAAGGTATTGAAAATCCGCAAAAGTTGCTGACGTCCAGAATTTGTAAAGACTGTTTTAAAATTATAATAGTTACTCGCTTACCATATTTATATTTTAGGACTTCAACTTTTTCCTTTTCACCGGAAACTTTGTTAAATACCGTTTAACATATATTTGCTGCTGACAATGGTTACCTACTATTGACTTGGCTTTATGTATTTTGAGGTTTGTACTTTTTGGTTTAATTTCTTTTATCAGGAAGGGAGAAGGATCTTTTTCCCACCCCATTCACCCGAACATTTTGTTGTCTTTTTTTTCAAAGTTTAAAAAAAACTTCACTTCTATTTCAATGCAAGAACAACATTTAATTTCAGGTTACACTGGCCCATAGATAAATACGTTTCAGACTTGTGTTTGTAAATAGAACCTTCAAGCTATATTAGTATCACTTCAATTTGCTTGTGCACCATGTCCCTGTGTGTCATGTGGCCCTCACCCGCGGACACGACAGAACACCATTCCTTGCGACCAAAAGTCTTCTTCTGAGGCTAGATGCAGATAACATTGTTGGTCGTACCCGATGGGATAGGCAGAGTTGTACCGTTTAGTAAACCCCCGTTTCACCAGTTTTTGTTCAGTCCCATTTAATAGGGGGCGAGACAGTTGCCATCAAGCGGGCACAAGTCCAGACTCCAGGACTGCTCCTGAAGCTCGCCCTCCGTCCGTCCGTCCGTCTTATGACGATAACAGGCCGTGTCGACGGCGCGTTCGTGTTCCACGCGCGCTTCAAGGATATGCCAGCAAGGGCCAACGCCCGTCGGGGCTGCAGGTTGCTCGCAAAAGATACCGCTGCCTTGACATAAAGGGCTAAGAAGGAACATGGGTGGTTTTTAGTCAGTAGAAGTCTGACACTCCCTTTTGGTCTGGCCAAGAGCGGGAGGGGTTATTTGATGAAATGCCATATAAAAAAAACAAACAACAAATAATTCTAAAGGAATAACCCAATAACACTTTGCTCAACTTTTGAATCGAACTCAGGACCTCATACGCAGCAGTCACACTTGAGATCACTAGACGAACGAGGTATTCAAGGCACTTCTATTTCGAAACACAACAAGGTTTTGTGGCTTTAGAAAAATAACCTCACTATGCAAAGTTGGAACAATACGAGCGGTTTAAGAACAAACAATTAGTCAATGGTCTAGCTCAGGATTAGTACTAATTGAGACTCTGCCAATAAGTAATGAATTCCTACACAACAACCTCCAAGATTCAACCTAAAACATCAGCTTTTAAAGTTGAATTCACATTGCATAAACATTCATTGTTAATCTCACTGGTTTACAAAGCGAAGAATTTCGTGCAAGTTCCCATGGGTATGGAAAGCTGATGTTTCGTAAATGCGAAACCAATTTCTGGTTCCATACAGGACGTGACAGTTCATTGGACGAGAATAAAGTAAATTCTCTGACAGATATTGAAAGCTCGAATCAAACATCCAATGTGGAATGTCGATTTAACTTTTGACGCTGAAGAGGAACACGAGAAACGTTTCAATATGGTAATGAGTATAAATAAGCAATTCTTTTGAGATCTTTGATTAGATAAATCAACAATCACAGAGGAAACCAAACAATTGACAATCACTGTCTATGATATATGTAAGATATGTCGCTGAAAAATGATAAAATACTGGGATGATTATTTTGTCTCTTGATCAAGGCTACCTATTCTGTTGGACCTGAATAATACAATACGAGAGCGGGCGCAGAAACAAATATAGCTTCAATATTTTTGGTTTTTGCAAGGAGTAAACATATCCTTCGTGAAGCCGACAATAAAAAAATATTTTACATCAAATTAAGAACTCAATGTATCGCATTTTCAATATTGTGCTGAAGGATGCACTGATTAAGGGATCGGACAAAAAAATCTAATAAGTCCGTCGGATAGATTTCCAAAAAATACGTAACACATACTTTATCTTTTTTTACCTAAACAAAAACACACAGTGCTTCGAAAACTCGTGTGATATCACATGTTTGTACATATTTTACCCACAAGTGACCCACTCATGATCTTTGACGCGTTTTGTCTTAGTCAATTCCTTTTAATTTGTTGAAACAAAAAACATATATCCCATATTTTTCGACAATCTAACTAAACAGAATAATATTTATTGAGTTAGTCCGATCCCCTATTATGCAGAGTTCGTGCGTATTAAAAGTAAACACATAAAACTAAAACGGTTATATATAATATTTAAAACTTGTCTAAAAGTTGGAACTTCGATCCGTAACCCGTAACTGGTCCCCAGGGGTGATCTAGAATCAGCTAGGCTTCCGGAATCATTAAGGGTATTTTTACAATCTCTAAAACGCACCCGCATTACCAACCGGCGCTGGGCACGCGTGGTGGATTATGGCCCATCCCTCTCCTAGGGAGGAGGTCTGAGTCCCTGCAGTAAGAATATTATACGCTGATGATGATGATGGTGATGATGAAATCGCACCTACGGCATCTGCCAGGAAGCAATAAGCTAGCGAATAACATACATTAGATCACACTTGTCATTCCCAAAGGTTTAGTTTGAGGTGTACCTAACAATACACCAAAATTCCGCCAGTTATGTTTTTAAACCCCATTTACCAAAGCAACGAGCCGATTGTTATCAATAGTGCCAACTCCGTGGCTGTTTCTAAGATATTTTTGTTGCAACATAATACCAACATCTAACACATTGTCCGACTTAAACCAAATCAAACAAAAGACCTTATGCTAATTATATTTGACATTGTATATCCTGTTGGAGTTCCCAATTTCGACTATCGACAATCTTAATTTGAAATTCATTCCCCACCGATCACAGTACGTGGTTCGTCAGTCCTGCAATCTAATTTCGGAGGACGTGGCGATCAAATTCGGCTATTTCGACGAATATTTAGGTAAACATCTACTAAAACAACATTATACCATTAGTTTTAATTACTGGGTTTTAATTTCATGGAATCAGGAACCGCTTTAATGAGGATGAATATTTAATGGTTGCAAAAAGAAATTAATGCGTTCTCAAACGTGTCATATTACTGAACAAAACTTGTTATAGCGTTAATTTCAGATTATTATGACAAATAAATGAAATCTTAAATTCACATAATGAGATAGACAGATAGATTTGAGATCTCAGAGGCTATCAAAAAAAGTTTTATTGGAAAAAATAACGCGTGTTCCTGCGTAGCCTTGAACTGAAATGAGATTATCCCCAATTCGATACATTGCTTAGAACTAGACGATTTTGCTAGACGCTGATTTCGATAGACATAACGGCGAAGAATCCTAACTAATATTATAAATGCGAAAGTTGTTTGTTACCTTTTCACCCTAAACCACTGAACCGATCATTCTGAATTTTGTATATATGTTGTCAGGTGTAAAGACCATGTGGTTGTACCACATGGTCCCTTTCATTAGAAAAAAAGTTGTTCGTGAAGAAATCAACTATTGCATATAGATCGCTGAAAATGCAGTCGTTTTTTGAATCCCACACAAGTAATGCCACGTGAGCAATATAGTCTAGTAAGCCATGTTATTGTAACAACACAGTGATTGAGTTTACGTCGGCTCCGTCGGTCTTCACCGCAATACGGCCAAGGCTGATGCACGTCCTACTAAGCTGAAGATCCGTAGATCCGCACTTCCGTATATAAATGCAGCTGCTGCAACGGAACAGGATTAAAAATGTTGCTATTGTTTTACAATTGAAAGTAAATTGTTCAGGCTTTGTCTTAAGAAGTATTTTATTTATTTTTAAGTAGATTTTATCCAAAGTTTGGTCTGCGTGAAGCTTGAGTTGAGACTACCGGGATCAAAGTTAGTACTCGTCCTACATTATTTTTCCCTACCATCACAACATCAGTGTCAATGTGACAAGCAACAAATAATTACACACTCATGGCCAGTTTCAACACCTTTTTTGTTTAAGTTTGGAGGGTGGGAAATCATCAAATGACTCTTCCCGCTCTGGGCAGAGCGGTAGGGAGTGTCAGACTTCTACTGACTAAAAACCACCCATGTTCCTTCTCAGCCCTTTGTGCCGACGCCATGGTATCTCTTTCGAACAACCCGCAGCCCCGACGGGAGTTTCAACTTTCTTGGCAGTATTCGAATCGTGATATTAAGTCAATTTGTCACTTAAACAAGAGGTCCTGCGTTCGCTTCCCAGATCGGACCAATTGTTAGTAGGTTTTTCATGAGGATTTTTTTTTTAGTAGCAGCCTTTATTTTTATTTTTTTTTGGGGTGGGAAATCATCAAATAACCCCACCCGCTTTTGGGCAAAGCGGAAGGAAGTGTCAGACTTCTACTGACTATAAACCACCCATGTTCCTTCTTAGCCTTTGTGCCGAAGAGAGTTTGGATTTGTTCCCGGTTGTGGGCAAAAGGCTCACCTATATAGGGCTCAAACATAACTGGCGATATGTGGTTGTATAGGGATAACACCCGGTTTCATCTTTAATATATTAGAGGGATATGTTATGTAATGTCATATTAAATAATCATATAAATAAGATAACAGAAACAGAGGTGTATCTTACAGAACTTAAAGGGTGTAAAAGTACCCTTAACGCAAACGAAAGGCACTTGTTCTCCCCACCACTGCAATATTTTTTTTGTTCAAGACTATACCTGGGAACCCCCTTGTTACGGAGATATTGGGGGTCAAAGTTCCAAATTTCGCACAGCTGTTTTTGTAAATACTAGTTTTTCTGGTTGTAACTTCTCTTAAATAACCTCCATGACCCTTTTACTATTCAAAGCATCCACTAGCACAATCTTTTAAGAGTGCTACATTGTGTTTTACCGTAAAATGAAATTTTTACCCCAAAAAAAAGTCGTTTCCCAGCAAAAAAAATTGCGTAGGGGTACTTGGTTTGATGTACAGAATGCTTGGTTGACGTATGTGTGAAGGGTTGATTTACATAATGTATAACATACCAGAAACATAGGTGTATCTAACAGAACATATACAGGGTGTTTGGTAGGGAGCTGTACATACGCCTAGGGTAGAAACTAGGGATAGTCTGCTACCTACCCCCGCCCATTATATTGACCTTGGCCTCAAGGTTTTTTTTAAATTTATTATTATTTTTTATTTGATTTTTTGACTAAAACTACCTGTAGCTCAAAATCTATCCATGGGACCGGTCGGCTAATGGTCTTGTTTTAATCGTTAGAGTCTTAGGGTCCTGCAAAAAATTATTTTACACCAGAAAATTGTGGAGAAGAAAAGTTATGGGGCCTGAAGTACCGTAGTAAGGTAAAGAAATAATTTTAAATTAAAAAAAAACCTTGAGGCCAAGGTCAATATAATGGGCGGGGGTAGGTAGCAGACTATCCCTAGTTTCTACCCTAGGCGTATGTACAGCTCCCTTCCAAACACCCTGTATATTATCCGCAACTTATGTTTAAAGTCCCTTGTAATAGAGGGACAAGCCTATTGCCATCAACGTCAATGTCTTATTATTGTCTTGGAATAATCCACATTTCATTTTCTACTTCGAAAAGTACATTTTACTGCTATATAAATGGACTCGAATTAAGCGAGGCAAGTTGAATATGACAAAAAATTGGACACTGTATACAGAATCGTAAATTATGAGAAAAAGTTTGCCGAATTTGCATACAAATGTAAGATATGTCTTTAAATCTTTTTATCATAAGCTGGATGGAAGTCCCTTAACTTAAAAAGTAACCGCGTTTAAAACTCTGGGATCCGTACTTTGGGATAATAACGATACTATTTAGGAGATTACCAAAGTTTTTACGAAGATGAGATGGATAAATAAGAATCCAAGAAGTCCTATTTGAGTCACCAAAGTTTAACTTATTATAGCTTGTTGTTCTTTTGTTTTTTTTTCATTGTTAAGTTTTTATTTCACAGTGAGTGAATTTATGGTTTCAATAGAGGTGTAGAGAAGAAGATTTTTTTTTATTTAAGTAATTTATTCTTTGTCCTGTGGTTAGCCATCAAACAACCCAGAGCGGAAGGGGGAGTATTAGACTTCTACTGACTAAAAACCACCCATGTTCCTTCTTAGCCCTTTGTGTCGAGGCTGCGGTATCTCTTTTGAACAATCTATGATAAGTAAAACTTTGGTGACCCAAATAGGACTTCTTAGATTCTTATTTATCCATCTCATCTTCGTAAAAACTTTGGTAATCTCCTAACGATACTATATGTTCCTTCTTAGCCCTTTGTGTCGAGGCTGCGGTATCTCCTTTGAACATCCCGCAGCCCCTTCGGGGGTGGTTAGTGGCTAACTCAGTGTCAGAGTTTCATGTTTCAGTGTTTTATCCTCCCCATGGGCCTCTGTCTTGACCTAATTTTAAATATTTGAGTAGTTGTAATGATGATCGAAAAAAATATTGCCTAAGTAAATTCAACTGAAAGTATTGATCATAAAAGTTCGTATCCGTGGTTAGATCTGCAAACAAAAACATGAAACTTCACCGCCGTGCCGTGGCGGAAATTAAAGACACATGCAAAATGAACGCTAAAAACATAACACTCTTTTTTATGGGAAGTCGTGTAATAAAGCTACGTCAAAATTTTGAAAGCGATGTAGCTGTGGAGACTTTACTTTGGGGTCTAGGTGGGAATGTGGTCAGCTTGCACTGCGGTGCTAATGGCTTGCAGATGCAGCTGCAAGATATTAGGCATGTCTGTAGAAAAACAGTGTGTTGTTGATGATTCATAGTAGTACTTTATCTCATCATTTTTTTTTTTAATTTCAGGGTACTTAACAATAAAAATGTAATAAGTCCGTCAGATAGATTTCCAGAAAATATTGGACACGTATTTTTTTCTTTTTTTACGTAAACAAACAATGAAGAAGGTAATAATATAGTGCTTTGAAAACTCGTGTAACATCATTTTCTGAGACATTAGTATGTCATTCTTTAGCGGTCAGTGACGTCATAACCCCCCACTCAAATCTATCTTTGACGCGTTTTATCTTCGTCAATTTTTATTGATTTGATAAAACAAAAAATAGGTATTCAATATTTTTCTATAATCTAACAGACGGAATAATTAGAATCAGGTTTTTTTAAGTCAGTAAAAATCCCTATTGTGGTCTAATAAAGAGACAAGACAGAAGGGTTAGCTTTGGTTTGAATTTGATAATTCCTGAGTAAAATGAGACAAGGGTAGAAAGATTATGACGAAAACACAGTTGGATAATTTTACAAGCAACTTTTTTTGAAGCGTGGTGATCGACTACCGTACACAAGTAATAATTATATGTCTAAAAGGGACCAATGCTTCCAAACCTGACATCATAAATGTCATTTGATTATCTTGATATATATATGATTCTTCTACTAAAGCTTTTCCTAGACGGCTGGACAGATTTTGATGTTTTTTTTTGGTGTGTGTTCAAGTGGATTTGAGAATAATAATAATAATAATAATATTCCACAACTATCACACAACGCCATCTAGTCCCAAGCTAAGCAGAGCTTGTGTTATGGGTACTAGACAACTGATAAACATACTTATATATTTCTAAATACATACATATCATAGATAAATTACACCCAGACACAGAACAAATGATCGTGCTCATCACACAAACATTTGTCCTGGGTGGGAATCGAACCCACGACCTCCGGCATAGCAGTTAGGGTCACTAACCACTAGACCAACAGGCCAGTCAAGAATGGTTTAGATTTATAATTGGTCCCGGTAGGTGGCGCTGCTGTACGGGCAGGATGCAGGATTTTTTCTGTACGTGTGTTTGTCGAACTCCTCCTAAACGGCTAGAACGATTGCGATGAAATGTTTTGTGTGACCCAGTAGCTTCGAGAATTGTTTAGATTTACAATTGGTCCCGGTAGGTGGCGCTGCTGTCCGGGCAGGACGACGTCTGCCAGGTCCGCTTTTTTTTTTTTTTAAACTATGGCCCACACTAGGAATTTCTCCTGTATCGTGGGTGCGTTCACAAACATTTAAACTCACATACACAAATACCCAGACCCGGAACAACTATCTGTAGGTCATATATATATTTGTTCCGTGCGGGAATCGAACCCGCGACACGCAGCGCAGCAGTCCATTGCTTGAGCAACTGCGCCAACCGTGCCGTGATTATTTAATTAATGATTATAATTATTCTGCCGTTATCCCAATTATTTGATAACGGCAGGATAATTATAATCATTACTAGCGGACCTGGCATACTATTTTATTAGTTGTCATTTCTATTAGACTAAAACAATGTACTTACTTTAGGCATAGAGGTACAGGTGTTTCGTTTTTCGTCTAGGCACCGACATCCATTTTCATTTATACTGAAACACACATGGCTGATGAGTTGATGGCTCTAAAAAGTATTGTTTCAAAATGTACAAACGCTGCTTAATTGTGGTTTCCTTTTAGCAAATCCTCAGTTTATTATGTTGGCATTGTGCCAAAACATGGAGTCAGATTCGTTCCCCGTACGGAGACCTAATGTCGACACCTGGATATTGGCAGGTCTGTCTATTCCTTACGGAATAGGATGAGTTCTAAGTAAAATGACATTAATTTTATGACGGTTCCTAGTTTTCATGTTTGCAATATATTTGATCAATTTTTTTGTACTAAGTATACAAAATTGATCTTATATATAATGTTAATACATATTTTTGTTTCTTGTTGTATTGTCCTACAGCTGAGCACAAGTCTCCTCCATTACTTCCACTTCTCACGATGGTGTGCGTCTTCTCGCCAATTGCCGAGTAAATTATCCAAGATATCCCGTCCCCCGCTCCTCGGTCAGGGCTCCAGTCTTGCGATATTTGGGCCCACAGCTTTCAGGAGACATAACCTGCCCAGTCCCATTTAAGTTTTACAGCTATACTATTTTTTTATTGAAGATTAAAAATAGTTGATTGAAGGATTGAATTTCTGATATAGATACCCAAAGTTATGTGGGAGCGATAAAACGGGATGACAAGTTGGTCAATAACTTTCATATTTTTTTGTGAGATTGATTTTTTATTTGATATTCTGATACGATTTAGTCGATGCGTCACTAGATCTCTGGCGGTAACCTATTTCCATTAGAATTTGTATATCTTGAAAATCGAATGTATCTGTCATTTCTCGGTATGTAACATAATATTTCCATGGAGGGGATCTTGACTATATGATTACAGCCTCAGGGATCGACTTCTAGGCTTGGCATGGTCGGTTCGCGGATCGGTGACTCTAACATATCGAGTCCTCTCCGTGATTCAAAAAGTTCTTTAAATTGTTGGCTTTGCCTGCAGTTCGTTGATATTTGACAGTTGTTCTAGGTAGTCGGTATTATTAATGCTATATTGTGTTTTTGAGTTCGTGGTTTAATAATAATTGCCACTTGGGTCGATCTTTAGGTTAAGCCGCGCTTGCCTAGATCTGGGGCCGGATGGGTGACAGCTCATTATATACCGACCTTCCTCCGTGCCTTGGAAAAAATCATAAGCTGTTGGTCCCGGCTGCCATACGAGTATATAGATCTTTGTGCAGTTGTTACAAGTAGTCAGTGACCTGAAAGTCTGACAACCAGTCTCGTTTTGTATAACCCAGTATTAATCTGCTTTGTGGAGGTCAGATAGGCAGTCGCTCCATGTAAAATACTGGTACTCAGCTGTATCCGGTTAGACTGGAAGCCGACCCCAACATAGTTGGGAAAAGCCTATGGAGATGATGAGTTTTATTTATCATAGACGTTGTGCTTTTTTATACAGGCGGGGTTCATTTGAATATAAAATTTTGAAATGAAAATAGAATGGACCCCGCCTGCTTCCAAGTTTTGTTTAATTTAAAATGTGCTAGTTTTTAGCTTTTCAGTTTTTTCAGTCGGGTTTTTTAGTTTTTAACTACTTTTTTTAACGATTACCTTATACCTTCTACGATGGCTTAGCATGCTTTTACCTTAATACAATAAGTACCGTTTGTCATTCAAACGAAAACATTCTTTATCACTTATTTCTATCTCTGTGAAACATTGATAACGCGTACAGGAAACGTATCCCCGTATACAGTATTAATACCGCTAAAGAAAGTAGTTACATACAATATTCAGAGGATATCACGATTTTCACGTTATTGCCTTTAAAAGAGCCAAACGAAAGGTAGGGATAGCCATTAGATCTGGCTGTGGCCTTAACTGGCAACATTAAATAAAGAAATGATGAAGACTGCGTGGTGCGTAGTGTTCGATATTTCGGATTTTATTGTAATTTTTTTTTTCATTTTATTTCTTGATTTTTAAGATTATTGGAGAAATATACGAAACAAATATGCGAGACACATGGGACCGGTCAATGTGGCGACACTTAGGAGAGGCCTATGTCCAGCAGTGGACGTCTTTCGGCTGAAATGATGATGAGATGATACGAAACAGGAGCTGTCTGTCACGTCTGTTATACGAAGATTTGCTAGTGGCACAGAGTTACGCTGTTTCACGCAGACGAGCCATGGTGTCTTCGTTGAAGATAACACACTCGACTCCTACGATGTTTGTCACTTCGGTGTCTCTTGTGGAAATAAACTATGTTTAAATAAACGTCAGCCTAATCCATCAAGGAAGACAGGGCGAGATAAGACGTCCAATTATATTTTGTTTTTATGTTGCCGTAAGTCTGGTACCTATGTAGGTAACTAAAATGTGAATGTTTATTTTAAAACTTGTAGGTTTTTACAAATATTAATACAGATTTTATAAAAAAAAACATACCAACCTATACGAAATGCCTTTTTTTTTGGGAGTTGGAAATCATCAATAAACCCCTCCCGCTCTTGGGCAGAGCGAAAGAGAGTGCCAGACTTCTACTGACTAAAAACCACACAAGTTTCTTCTTAGCCTTCTATGTCGAGGCCACGGTATCTCTTACAACATCCCGCAGCCCCGACGGGATATACGAAATGTCTGTAAGTAGTTTACAACACATTTAACTTTTTCAAATTAATTTTTTTATACCATTGAGTATTTATTTTAGCATTTAAGTCTAAAAATATCTAAAACTAAAAAGCAATATCAATTACTTTATTATTCAACACACATTGGCTGTTTTCCAACAAAAACTGCAACTACACAATGTCATAAAATGTTCTTTATGCCACTCGTGCGACAATAATGCCACTAAACTTAAGTATGTTTTATGTGTAGAAGAACACCCCAATCTGCTTGCGACAGACAGATAAACAGTGCATCATATAAACGACACCTCAAGAGAGTACTGAAAGAAATGGTTGTACCGTACTTGAATGGTGGGCGTTGAAACTACGATTTCTGTTTCGAACTTTTTCCGAATTGGCTATTTGACTACTATTAATAACAGAAGTCAAATAGGTAATTAATTAATTCGGAAAAAGTTCACAAAGTTCGGAAAAGAAATAACACGATGTGTGAAAAAAGCAATAATATCGATAAAAAAATGGAGTAGCTACATGCTTTAGAAGTTTCTGGCGGGGGCACTTTCTATCATTGTCGCGCGAAACGGCCATTTGTACTAACGTAAACGTGACGTGGTATGAAATATGACGTCACGTTTCTGTATAATCGATTTCTAAGTAAAATCAAACAATATTAATAACATTTTATTATTTACACAACACGATATAAAAATACAGTAATTAGAGCAGTGAACAATGAGTCCGGATAATCGTATATCTGGATAATTGAGATTCTACTGTAGGTGCTCTTGTGCTATCTAAGTACAACTATAATTATACGGCTATAATCCTTAGCCAAACGAACACTGTCATCTCATTTTAATCCAAGAAAGTTCCATTTACATCAACCACCATCTAATTAAGACCTTCTCTAAACAGGTCTATTGTGAAACAAAACACGTTATGTGCTGACTCGGCCGAGCCTACCCTAGTGACACCCCACGTCAGGAGGGCCCCACGTCAGAAGGGCCCCACGTCAGCATCACATTTAACAAGCGTCACATAATTACTATACACGACATTACTCAGCATTAGTCGCGATACGATTGTGACACAATTACCATTATGTTGACTCTTAATTATTTTACTTCAGAATGTATTGGGTGATAAATGTTTCATGACGGGATTTAGATAATGGTCTGATTCTCTGAGATTACTTGTAAGTGGAGGGATCAAGGTTGATGTTGTGCTCTCGCGTCAAGTTAACTTTAGGATCAGTCAACTAGGTTTGGATTGATTGCAAGTGAGATTTAATTGATCTTGTTGATCGAAAATTGGATATGACGTCACCGAAAGAGGAAGCTTTTTAATACGTTAGTGGCTACATCACGCGACGTCGCCTTATGGTGCCTTACAATTATGTATAAGCCACAAAATCTCAGCGTAATGGGTTCTAGTATTTAGGCCTACTAGTTTTGGCCACGATAGGGAAGAGAATTACCAATTTGTGTAGGCCATCTTGGTTACCTAAGCATTTTGGCTTAGCAATCAACGTGTTAAAGTATTAATAACAGTGACAATTCGATTAGACTGTAAGTCGACCCCAAACATAGCTTGGAAAAGTCTAGGCAAATGATGAGTGTCTCTGTTCACTGATATTAGGATTTGATCGTATGTATGCCAACAAATTCGACTTTCCACATGCTCGGTAGGCACAATTAAACAATTCTTTGCCTAGTATACTGAATAACCGAGAAAATATTAGACGATTTTTAAGTTGACACCTGGCCATGGTGAAGTTTTATAAAGTGCAAGTGCATAAAGTATAAGTTTTAAAACATGTGTGTAAAACAAAAGTCGGTTGTTGTTCAGAAGTTAAACTAGCCGGAAACATGTTGTAGCTACAGACTATTCTTGTATTAGTCTGGGCCACAGACATAGATAATATATACCGCAAGTATCACGACCCATATAAAAACAAACCGTGCAATTTTTTGGCTACCTACTATGACGTCATAAGTACTGTTTAGTTTCTATATAAACTCGTTACATATAGAAAATAGACAATATTTTTATTATTTAAATGTCTAGAATTAAGTTCTTCAGTTGTATCGCTGTAACGTTGTTGTTTTAAACAAATTAGCTAGCTGCGACAATAACCTCGTTAAGTGTGAAATACTTAAGCCAGGCACGTGAAGTAGGTGCAGTTGCGTATCTAGAAATATCTACCTATATCTGTCGTCTGAGCAGTAACATTAATGTGTTTTGTCTACTCCACACTAGACTATACATGAACTGTCTAAATGACGTTACATGGCTGACTTATGAATGTTAATATAATATAGCACGCACGATGTTTTACTCTTAAGTTAGCTCTGTTTGCAAACAATAATTTCACCGTTGTCATAGTTATTGCAGACTAAGAATGTAGGTACACATACCAGGACATGATTTAATGTACAATACTTAGATAGCTTTGAAAACCTATCCTAGATCTTTGACTTATGTATTGAAGGTCGTATTTCGAACTATGGCTTTGGGTATCTTTATACTGATCTCATAAGGAGATAAAATTTGAATGTAAGTTAGTATGTAATCTTCTGAAACACGAATCCAATTCCAAAAACTCTTTCAATAATGGAAAGTTAAATTTTCTCAGAGTGTCACCAGCTATATTTCAAACGCTTCCATGGGGTACTTCAGGACTACATCTAAATTTAATTAGCGCTTTATAGATATACCATGTTGAACGTAGTTTAAACTCATATTTGAAATGTTGCAAGGTGGTAAGCAAACGTTATTAGTAATCACAGTGACGCTAAGTTACTACTAAATAAATATATATAGTAGCTATATGTTTGAGACTAGAATATTTCATCCCCTGATTCAACAAACCAATACCTATTCAATTTTCACAAGATGTTTGTCTAATTACCGAGGGTACGCTTTCGGAAATTGGACCCAGCCTGTGAAATAGGTAATTATTTTTTTGGTATCTACCATGTGTAGGTACACCAATTATCTACAGGAAATATTTGCTATTAATCAATTTTGGACGAGCCATTCGTTAATCAAATTAATTGTGTTTGTTGTTGTCGTGTGTAATTAATAATTATAGATTCTAGTAAAGAGTAATCCTAAGGCAATGACGTTATAATTTTATGATGATGATGTTGGTATTCTAGAGAAAACATACAGAAACTAAACGGACCCGCTTCACGAAGCCGTTAACCAAGCATTATGTACATCAAACTAAGAAACCCTACGCAAAAATAATTGCCGTTTATTGTTATTTTTTGAGGCGAAAAATCATTATTAAAGTGAAATCACATTAATATTATAAAGGCGAAAGTTTGTGAGTGTGTATGTTTGTTACTTCTTCACGAAAAAACTATTGAACAGGTTTAGATAAAATTTGGTACACAGATAGTTTATAACCTGGATTAATACATAGAATAGTTTTTATCCCGATTTTATCTTCCCGTGGGATAATTTTCGAGTTGTAGCGGGTGAAGCCGCTGGCAACAGCTGGTACATTAATAAAGTGAAAAACTTAAATCCTTTATGATTTAGAACTTTGACCTCCAGTATCTCCGTAACTAGTTTAAGGTTCCCACAAGTATGGTCCAAAATAATGCAGCAAGGATGAGGAGGACAAGTGCCTTTATGATTTGATAAGGTATTTTACACTCTTTATTCATACTTCTTATTATTAATATGTCTTTGTTTCCTTGGAAGATGGGTAGGCCTTTAGTGTGGGACGCAATATGTGTCGATACTCTTGCGCCATCACATCTTTCTAGTTAATCGTGCTGCGCAGGTGGTGCCGCTGCGGCTATACATTATTATATACCTTTGTGTAAACTATACTTTTGTGCCGTTTTTGGTTGAAACTGTGGGGCCGCCCGGCCGTGGGGTCCGAGTGTTCATAGTTCATTCTGTTTAAGAAAATTTCAAAACGCTTAGTTGACGCTTCTTGTGACCCAAGGACTGGCGTTCATCTTAGCCAGAGGCTAAGTGTTGCCATACAATACAACGTGGCAATGACGCCAGTCTTTTGTGCACATTACCGGCTGACAGCATTGAGGAGCAGTATTTCGATGCCTTTTTATAGTTTCTTGTTAGTTTATTTAATAGTTTTTGAATAATGTGTGTACTATGTAATGTACATAGTTACTTTACTCTTTTTATCAATAAAATACACTTTTTTATGAAGTCAACTTTATCACCATCATAGTCTATTCGCATTTGGAAACGAATAGGTTAGTACAGTGAAGGTAAGAAAGCATTTACGATTTTAGCATTTCTACGTTCAACGAAATAATTGAAAATTGAAAACATTTGGAATAAAAATGTCATTCTGTACAGGCGTCCTCTCTCTGAGAAAGGAATGTGTTGGAAGAATAATTATCATTTTGCTCACTAATAATAGGGTAGTTAACAAAAAAAATCTAATTAGTCCGTCAGATAGATTTCTAAAAAATATTGGACACGTATTTTCTTTTTTTCACGTAAACAAACAATGAAGACGATGCAGTGCTTTGAAAACTCGTGCGACGTCATTTTCCAAGACATTAGAGTATGACATTCTTTACCGATGAGTTGTGTCTTCGTCAATTTTGATTGATTTGATAAAACAAAAATACGTATCCAATATTTTTCGATAATCTAAAAGACGGACTTATCAGAATCTTATTTTTTAAATCAGTAAACTTCCCTATTAAGATAATACTGTTTTTTACCAGCCAAGCCTAGTCACTAAAACTAGTGCTAGTGTTAGTGAGCCCCATAAATAATGCCTCAGGTATAAGTATGAACAAAAACTGTACCTAAACATTGTTTTTTTGAACATAGTACAGTTGTGTCATACTGACTTACTTACTTGAGTTACGAGCAGAACTACACACATCAAAAGTGTCTAGGGATCAACATATATTTTTGCAATAACTTTTCTCCTGATTGATATTAATTAAAATTTTCTTTAAGGATTCATCCAACAAAGTGTTTTCGTTTGTCACAGTAACGATAAACCAAGTCACCTTTGCATTAATAAAGAAATTTGCCATTTTCCTAATAAAGGGATTTTTGACATTTGAACCACTAACATTAAAGTTCGAAAAAAAGACTAAAATAACAGTTTTCTTTAAAATTTTATTGGGTAACTTAAACAATTAATAATCCGTGTTTCTACCGCGAACACTAACAACACAAGAACATCGGTTTGGCATACTCAAAATGAGTTCATCCAAATCACGCTGTGGAATGGCCGCCCATGTTCGTTGCAACAACAAAAAAAGGTCTTCTTGCGACTGGATACCCTCCATATTCGGCAGAGCTCTTCTTTGTAGCATATCTCATGCATGCTCAATCGGGTTCAAGTCTGGCGACTGAGCAGGCCAGGGCAGGACATTGATGTTAGCTGCGGCGAGAGTCTGTCTTACAACTCTTGCGGTGTGCGGTCGTGCATTATCATGCATTAACTGAAATAAGGGACCGATTTGCACTTGTAGAGGAACGATGACGTCTGATACAATCGTCTCAGCATAAATTTGAGCGTTGAGGTTGCCTCTGATCCAAATCAACTCAGTTCTTCCGCCGATCCAAATACCCGCCCATACCATGATGGTTCCACCACTATAAGGATGGACTTCCTGGCAGGATTTTAATCGCTGTTGGCGTCCAGGGGTTCTCCAGTGTCGTATACGTCTTGTATCCGGTCTCATACCAAAACGAGACTCATCAGAAAAGCACACGAAACGCCATTGTTCTTCTGCCCAATTTCTGTGTTCAAGAGCCCATTGATATCGAATCCTACGATTGTGCATTGCTATAGGTGGTACCCGTAGCGGTCTTCGGGAATGAAGGTTCACTTCATGCAAGCGGTTTCTGACTGTTTGGTCGCTAATTAAGTTCCCTGAAGAGTGATGAAGCCTCACGGCTAACATCATGGCGGTTATTGTTGGAGCTCTTCGAGTTAAGATTTGAATGTATCGGTCTTGTCTCCGTGTGGTGCAGCGATACCGTCCTCCATGGCGCTCAGCCACGGTACCAGTGCTTCGGTAACGTGTCCAAAGTCGACTGATAACACTCTGACTTGTATTCAGAGCTAAAGCCACAGTACGTTGCCGGGAACCAGCTTCTATCATTCCCACGGCTCTGAGCATTTCTTCCCTGCTTAAATGACGTCGCCGCTCCATAATAACGTTGGTTTTAATCAGTAGTAGGGAAACAGTAGCACTAATAATGTCTTCAATGCGTTGTATGTTTTTATAGGGAAAATATTGACAGCTGATTTTCATCTTTTACTCGAATTTGATTCACAGTTCCTGATTCAAATTATGAAATGCACCAAAAAGGATCCATATAAATTTATAAAATCATAAATTTATTACAAAGCCACATCTCAATCTCAAGAAATCCGCATAAAAATGCTTGATCCCTAGACACTTTTGATGTGTGTATTTTATGGACAAGCAGTATTTACAGAAAGTTGGTAGAGAAATAAGTTTGTTCGGTTATTTGATAAAGTGCGTGCGATGTGCGATGTTAGCCATGTGGCGTCTTCTCTACGCGCCTTTAGCTTAACTTATTCTTAAGAATAATGTGTACGTACTTACACATGCCAAGTGCTAAGGTAGTAAAATAGCTGTAAAGATGATTGTTTATTTCGTAGAGAGAAGTTTTTGTATCCCTTTTTTTTTGGTGATGGGAAATCATCAAATGACTCCTCCGACTCTGGGTAGTGCGGTAGGGTGTCAGTTAGTTCTACTGACTAAAAACCACCCATCTTCCTTCTTAGCCCTTTATGCTGAGGCCGCGGTATCTCTTCCGATCAAACTGCAGCCCCGACGGAACCCGCAGTCACGACGGGGGTTCTTGTATCCCTAACTCTGTAATTCAGATTTCGGTTAGTTATTGCCTGCCTCGTTGGCTAGGTCTCTTTGGGTTCAATTCCCGGGTCATGCAAGGCTTGCATTAGTCCCAGAGCTTGGATTTGTGCCCGGTTGATAATAATTGGCTAACCCGCAATAACATGATTAAACATAATTGGCGAGATGTGTGTGTGGGTACTTTTTGGTACTCCTACACCTCTGTCTACCCTCTCAGGGATTATAGGCTTGATTTTATGTTATGTAAAAACTAATACAACATTAAATTTAATGATATATATTAATGTAAATACATTTTGCATCTTTAATTAGCGACAAGTATCCGTTCCAATGAATAAAAGTCGGCCGAGCATCAAGTTTTCATTTAATTAAATATTTTACATGCCAATAGGCGCGTGGATGTTTATTTATGCCCTCATCCCGTTAGCTAGACGTAATACTAAGAAATGTTCTTTCATTTTACACTGTGACGTAGTTTTGTTTTAATATAATAATTATAATTATGTGGTCAAACATTACTTGATGAATGATAATAAAATATAATTTTAGGCCAAGATCTGGTTTTATGGTTTTCAGAATAAATTATAAAATTTATTTTAAGTACCATGTCCCACGGCTGGGCAAAGGCATTCCTTATTCCTTTTCAGCTCTCCCAGTGGTTTGGCTTTTCTGGTCAATAAGTAAGAAACGAGTTTAAATGTTTTCGCGGACAATCCTTCTCGTAGATGAAGGAACCCAAGTAAAATTATTGGTACATGGATGACTCAGATCTCAAGTGCGTATACGGATTCTCCCCACAGACAATGTCCTACTTTTCACCTTGCGCTGCATGTTCTGACATACATACATTAATTCTCTTTTGCCCTGTAAAATGGCAAAAGATAATAAATGTATGTATGTCATTAATTCTCTCTCTCTAAACAAAATGTAGAGTCATAGAGAGGAGGCCTGTGTCCCAAAAGTGGGAACATTATAGACATGGATGATGATGAAGAGTCACACAACTCACCGATTATAACACAAGTTCCCACATTTTATTGAACACTTTTTGTGGGTACTTATAATTCTTGTTAATATTCTGTCAAGCTCGCATAATTCTAAACATGTAGAAAAATAACTGGTACTTTTTTTGTTTAAATGTACCTTTAATATAGCAAAATTATAAAACTGATAAATTATCGTAAGGAAACAAGAACGGAGGGAATCAGCACTAACCCGAACAATTGATAAACATTATTTTTAATGGAAGTACATTATTTCAACGGTCCAGAAAAATATCTATAAATTCCACTTCCCAGGCCGATATATCATGGTTTTTCACGGTACAAAAGCCTAACAAAAAAAAAACAAAAGAATATTTATAACAAATCGCTCACAGCTTGAACAAAAGTTCCAACATGTGCGTTATCTGAAAGGATCTAATAAATTACGAGAGGGCCCCGTGTGAGAGGGTTTTCACACCGCTCTTTAGGCGCTTATCAGTTGTAATCGGTGGTTTGATGAAGATCAGAAACGTGGGCTATCACAGATCGGAGAAATTCCCCCAATTGCTTATTAATACTTTGACTGAATTCCCGGAATCTGGATGTTTATATTTAGACAGGTCTTGAGGTCGTCTTTTTATTACGTAAGGTTCAAAGGGTAAACGTTCAAGTGACAATTAGGCATATTTTTAGTGGTGCAACAAAAGGGAAGAGAGGGGGCTGACAAAAACCCCAAAAAAACCCATGTCATTAAATGTTGGCCTCTTGTGGGTTTTGCTAACCATTTTGAAGTAATGAGTCTCGATTAATGGATGAAGAATGCTTTCGAACTTTTGAAAAACTTCGGTAGCTTATATAACATAAGCACATTATAATATCTATAAAGTAAAGTAAGTAAGCTTATTAACTGTTTAGCTACGACCAAATATTTTAAAAGTAAACTAAAGTTACAAATGTCATCGCATAACGTTATTGCGCGGAAGTGACCTTTTTTTGCAAAGAATTTTCCATTGGTAATGATGAGAATACTTTGCTCTGAAATACGAGTATGAATATCTGGGAAGCAATGATACGTCTCCTGCTTCGTTTGTCACAAACGTTACTGCTGACGATGGGTTGAGGTCTGGATTACAATTCCCATGTCAGGTTAAGGTGAAAGTAGGTTAACCACAATCATTTCTAGGTAGCTCGGGGATTGGAGTTTTGACTGGTTGATGGATTGCCATAAACGAAGGGGCGACCCTCTTTGTGGGACTTTCTGTGGCTGTAGATACTATGGGGTACAACCTTTGCCCAACCATATCATACATGCATATCTCATCATGCATATCTCTTAAATGACAGTGGCTAACCTATAGTGCCTATCAATTACTGTCAAATGTTTCCATTTTGTACTAAACCATAACCAATTTGACAGTTAATCCATAGACAATATGATAGCCACTGTCATTTATTTATGGATTAGCTGTCAAATTGGTTATGGTTTAGTACAAAATGGAACTATTTGACAGTTAATCACAGCACACAGAGCCAAAGTGATAATCAATAAATCTGTCAACAGAGATACGCAATAGCCCCTCTGCAGGGCTATTGCGTATCTTTTAAATGACTGTGGCTATCATATTGTCCATGGAGTAACTGTCAAATTGGTTATGGTTTAGTACAAAATGGAACCATTTGACATTATTTGATGTACACTATACGATAACCACTGTCATTTAAAAGATACGCAATAGCCCTGCTAATCTTCATAATAGTTCCAAATATTTTTTTCTACAGATATCTGTGACGCTAACCATGTATGGATTTAGCGGCACAAAAAAAAGAACTACTTACATGAAAAACAGAAGAATATTATCAAAATCCTGAATCATGCTGTTAAAGTTATACGAGACTTATAAATTAATTTGAGGATCTATATCATAGGATCTATAATCTATATATCTACATAATATGAAACAAAGTCGCTTTCTTTGACCCTATATCCCAATGTATGCTTAAATCTTTAAAATACACCCGTGCGAAGCCGGGGCGAGTCACTAGTTTTATATAAAGGACAATTTTTTTGTGGTTTAAAATATCTACGATGCCATTTCACCGTTTCCAGATGAAATTATTGATAAGTTTTCTATGTAAGTTATTTCAGTCGTTTTAGGTTCCGTAACTTAGTAAAATAAGCAAAGCATCTTTAATATTAGTTCAGAAAGCCTAAATCCTCGTAATGAGCTGAAGTTTTAAAGCGAAGAATATTCCGAACAGTTCAACAGAAACATAAAAAATAAACTTGTAGACATTTAAAATTATTCCACTCCATTTTGCCCCAAGTCTAAACGCCCTCGTGTAAATAAAAATCAAGCAATCAGACTGAAAAATTGTCGGGGTTTTTGTTCGTATAAAATTAAATTAATCCAACCATTGGGCTGCAATGTTCCGTGGAAGGCAATTAAAGGCAACAGTATCAATATTTTGTTTTACTGAGTGAGTTTTATTCGCCTTTTAAAAATTAAATAGTTTGCGATTGACTTCGATAAATGTACATCAGTAGCCATGTAGCTAGAAATATTTTAAGTATAAGAGTCTTTGGCCAACTGGACCCGCGGCCCGACGGCCCAGCTAAAATTTGATTTAATTGACTAATCCTGCGAGTCCAGTTGACCAAATACTCATGATCTGTACATCGAGACGTTCAATTTATTTGTTCATTTTTAACAGAAATGATCCGCGTATTCATTAATCCTATGAGAATAAATAACATGTGAAACAAAATTCTATAAAACTGTTATGTATAAAACAATGTACAACGTTCGACTGTTACATAACATTTCATACGTAACATCAAGCTTATAATCCCCAAAGTGTTAGACAGGCAGAGACCTATATAATCAGACACTCAAATTTCACTAGTCACTACATAGTATAAAACAAAGTCGCTTTCTCTGTCCCTTTAGCTTTAGCCCTATGTATGCTTAAATCTTTAAAACTACGCAACGGATTTTGATGTGGTTTTTTTTAATAGATAGAGTGATTCAAGAGGAAGGTTTTAGTATCTTTTTTGCACCCGTGCAAAGCCGGGGCACTAGTTATATATAAATCCCATATATTAAGGGTGAGTCTATTGCCATTAACCGGTCACAAATCCAGACTCCATGGCTGCTAATGGAACTTTATGGAAAAACTCAATTACCTATGCTTTTCCCGACCAGCAGGGCTATTGCGTATCTTCTTAAATGTCAGTGGCTATCATACTGTCCATCAATTAACTGTAAAATTGGTTATGGCTTAGTACAAAATGAAACCATTTGGCAGGTAATCGATGGACACTATGATAGCCACTGACATAAATAAAAAGATATGCAATAGCCCTACTGGGAACCGAACACAGAACGCTTGCAACGACTCGACAGATGACGCACTTACTGTAAGTTTGCATTTTTTTGACATTATGATTATTATTTTTCGACGACATCAAACAAATTACAATAATTAAAGGGACTCGGAATATTATACTGGGTGAATGTGGGTCAGTAAAACAATTTTGTGACCGCTTTTGTTTAGATTTCTATTAAAGACATCAGAGGGCCGAGGGAGTAAAAAGGATGAGAGCACTCGTATACCACGACCCCAGTCTTTTAAACCCCAAATTGCTCGTAAATATAGTTTCCACAAAGGACAATTTACGCCACTGGAGGTTTTCCGTAGCGGTAACGCCAGCACAGCGTGATTGACTTGTGCTTATGTTGTTCTCATTTTCTGTTCCTAGAATAAAGAATGGCAGGGTAGGTTGTCCAGGTCGTGTTCCTGATTATACCACTGTGTGTACAGATGCCAGCTCATCAATTTTAAACCAAACTGTCAATTAACCTTGAACCTAATGTTTTAGCGATACAGTATTTGACATTAAAGGAAGGAGAATGGGCAAAATGGTAACAGGCTACACAAAATATGATTGTATTATATTTTAAAAGTTCTTACTAAATATTGGACCGGGTACCGCGGTCCATACATTTTGGCGATTCTCCTTTGACAGATTTTGGTAGCTTGATGTCCTGGAGAAACACGATTATGTGCTAAAACTATATCTATGTATAAGCAAGGCATAGTCGGTGAATATCAAACCAAGTTTTGCCACAGTAATGTCTGTTCAAATATTATTTAAGTTGATGTGCGTAGAGTAAATAGCAGTTGTCATGTGATTTGTGCCCGCGATACTTTTGTGGACAAAGCGTGAGTTTGTGACTCATTATTTTTAATATTATGTAAATATGTGGGGTGTGTGTATGTAATACAGTTGTGATGACTTTATTGTACTTATGCGGGGTGTCTATATTTGAGTGATGATTAATGCCTGTCTCGTTAGTCGTGTGCTCGTAATTGCTTGGCTAGTTTTCTGGTTTAAGCTAGTTATCATTGGGCTTTTAACCGACTTCAAAAAAGAGGATGTCCTCAATTAGTAGGCGATCTTTTGTGTGTTTTTTTTTGGTTTGTTTGAAAGGACATACTTCTCAGGTGGTCCCATGATCACCAAGTCAGGATCTGCCAGGGTCTGCTGCTTCCTTCAAGCATGTTGCCTCGCCATTTTGTCAATGTTCTACATCTGACTGCGAATATGAACGATCTGCACATCACATTTTATGGGAGTGTAGTCTTTGGAAGAATGAATGTAATATAATGTTGGATAGTGTACAGGTTACATCCGGAGTTATTTACTATAAACATACCTTGTAGAAACTAGAACAAATTTCCGTGCGTTCAAGCATTTTTGTCATACCTATTATTGGAATCAAATATAACAGCTCACAACTTAGGACCCAGTAATATTAATGACAGTAATATCCGTGGTGCCAGGCAACTGGGCTAATCCCAGTTGTATACATCCCTGCGTGCCTATTGGCCTTGTTCTGTTCTGTCTCCTGCTGTTATGGGGGGAAGTGAAAATTATGTTTTTCCTACTCCTTCGCTATTCTTTTCTGATTAATTTCACAGTTAAATCGTTTCTCTGGAACTTCGTCGAGCTTCATTGTCTCGGCGCTTTTCGCGGCCTTTTGTGGTCACCACTGTTGATTCTGGTCTGGCTTACAGGAGTTACAGTGGTTTGGGAATAGTGTGGCGGGCTTGTCCCAAAAGTCAGGATTTGATGTTGGAATCCTGGAGAAATAAAGAGAATTATTAAAATTATATAGGCAAACTTGAAGTGGTTTGAGTAGTTTTTGGAAGAGTACATTCTCGGAGTGGTCTCATTTCAGTTTAGTGAAGATCTGATGAAGAATTTCGGAGATAGGCAGCGGAACTCCTCAATAAATGATAGCAATTAATGGACTGGGATCGCTGCAAACTCATGTCTGTGTATTGTTTACACCAGTTCATAACATAATATAACATTACGCCGCTACGATGTGAAGGGGTAAGCAGATGTGAAACACAAAAGATTGAGAAGTATACTTAAGAAAAAAAAACTTCTTAAGTTTATTTTTCTTTTGTGTTTTATTTTTTGTTGAAGTCGGTTTTATTTTTTGTAAAAATAATTATAACACCATAGACATTTCTCTGAATACCGTACACCTCACTTGTTGCCGCCAATTTAAATTTACAATTTCCAAAATTAATTCCCCACCATCAGCCCTTATTTAAGGTAGTACCAAGTTCATTACTTTTGAACCTTATGACGTAGGGCATAAGGGTGAATAGGGTAAACTGTCAGTGAAATCGGTAGTACGCAGTTCAAAACAATAATATGCAAACGCCTCGTTCGTAATACATTACTGGTGAATTGAATCGGTATCATCGGGGCCACAGGACGCAAGGATCGATGAATATTTATATATAACCTTTGGAGTATTGCTCGGCAGATATTAATTATGTTTTGGCCTACTGCGGCTTATTAATGCCTTCTTGGTAGTTTTAGTTGGAGTTCTGGGTGTAGAGATGTTGGTAATAAGTTATTTATCAGTTCGTCTAGCATTTTGCGTTCTATATTGTGTTCGGCTACCATTCTAACCAGGTGTAGCTTAAAACCAGTATTTTATATGGAGCGACTTATCTGAGCTTCACAATCCAGTTGGTGAGTACTAATTGGGTTGCGGAGGTCAGACAAGGGGACCAGTGGTGATACGATACCCGTCGGTAAGACTGGTTTTGAGACTTTCGCGGCAGTCGTTTTATGTAAAACACTGGTATGCAGTTGCATCGGATAGGACTGGAAGCCAACCCCAATAAAGTTCGGAAGAAGCAGGTAGTTAAGAGAAGAAAATGTCTCTTTTTTTTTAAACGTTGCCCCACAATAGGAATTTCTCCTGTATCGTGGGTGCGTTCACAAACATTTAAACTCACATACACAAATACCCAGACCCGGAACAACTATCTGTAGGTCATACAAATATTCGTTCCGTGCGGGGATCGAACCCGCGACACGCAGCGCAGCAGTCCATTGCCTGAGCCACTGCGCCAACGGTGTCGTTAATATACGTTTCGTGTTCGATTACGAGTAAAGTAGGTAAATCAGTGCATTCAATAAAAAAGCAATTAACAAGTCTTAATATAAAACGCTAAACTAACTACCCTCATCTATATATTACATGTGCATTTATAAAAAAATCTTTTATAAAAGCTAACAAAATCGATGATCCGGATTTTAGTTTCAGTTTTTCCGGTCTGGCATATCGAAAGGCTAATAGAATTTATGAAGCCTATTCCCAAGCGAAAACGTTAAAAGCTTCACTGATATTGAGAATAATCCAATAAACTATCTGACAGAAAATATTCATAAAAATCAGCCATAGATCTCTACAGCAATGCTTATCCTATCCTTTTGTTATAATAAAAGATAATTAATAAGTAGGTATGGTTATTTATTATTTACTGTACAAAAGAAGTTAATTCGAATATTGGCCAACATAAAACAAACAGATAGCTGCAAACCACACTTCCAAAAACACAAAATACTCACACTTCCCTGTCTATACATCTTAGAATTATGTAAATTTGTCAAAAAACACCCCGACTTTTACACTACTTGTGAAGAAACACAAACAAGATACACTTTTCGACGCAACAAAAACAAAATAAACAAACCCCAATCCCGACTCAAAATGCACTCAACCAGCCCTTTAATTATGTCCATAAAAATCTATAATAAATTACCAAACAAAATTAGAGAAATAACTAAAATAAATGTATTCATTAATAAACTAAAACAATTTTTGGAATCAAAGTCTTACTACTCAGTAAAGGAGTTTTTAGATGATGAATAAATTAAACAATATAATAAACAACAACACTAATTTAATAAAATAATAAACAATAATACTAAAATAATAAATAAAATAAATAGTAACATTAATAATATAATACTTATTAAAACAATTCAGTATCGAATATCAAATATAAAAACAATAAATTAAATATAAGAAAATAACTTGAATTGATAATTATTAATACCTACACAATACATCTTACTTTACTATACCTATATACGCAAACCTTATATTATATATTCTATCTATACATTAGTACTCCTGATTAGTCACATTAAATAATTAATGATAATTTGAACTCCTATTTAGCTGTCTTCCTCTCTCTTTATCTTTGCTGTGCCCGACAGGGTCCATATTGATCTTCGTTTTTATTATGTACCTACCACCTATTTTATACATATGGAATGCAATAAAGAATTGAGTATTGAGTATTGAGTATTTTCACGAACAGTTCCAATCTGTATGTAAGCAAAAACGGGCAAATTACTTATCACGTGAGTAACATTGCAGAAAATCCGTTGTATAAATAACTATGTCTTATCTACAAAGTGCGTTGGCCTATTCGAGTGAAAACGCACAAATTGATTACGAAAACAACACGCAAAACAAGAAAAAAACATCAAAGCATACCATCGACAGGCACCCGTCACTCCCTCACGAATCTGCGCAAACAGAATTCAAAAAGGGAACGTGGATATTGACATAGCAAACATTCTTCCAGAAAAAAAAGCCTTTAAACGTCACTTTTCCACACAAGTGATAAAATGATGTCCAATTTCTCGTGTAGGTGTACACAGGCCGGTCTCGGCCGCACGGAGCGTTGCCTTTGCACGCACGATTAACTTTTTTATTAATACCCATCGGCTATGGAACTAAAGCTTTGACGTGATATCACTCACAGGGAGATGAACGCGCTAATCCACTTTGCCAACTTGATATTGTTACTATATTCGGCATTTTCCTCGAAAAGTGTTCATGAAAATGAGAGCTGGGAAAGGGTAGCGAGCGTGCTTATTTCTCGGCTATTAAACGGGGTAATAAGGAGTTGAGTACCTACCGTCTAGTAATATTAAGACTACAGTCATAATTTTCAAGGAACTAAAGCAGACCCTGAAATACAGTAAAAATGAAACAAAGAGCCATCAGCTAAAGCAACATTTAAATTTTGCCAACGAAATTGTAAAATCTGCGACTAAAATTTTATGACGTGAATTAGTGTAAGTGGCACTAGTTTTTAAAACTGCCAAAATCTACCCTTTTCGTGAATCAGAACAACGGTTTTCCAGTACAAAGATTTCCATTTAAGATCTTAAGATAAATCTAAACAAATAAGACAATCAAAAAGTTTAGCCAAGCCAGTCTTTCAAGCAAATAAGTGGCTTTTAAGGGGTCTAAACAAATTGTACAAAGTTTTCCCTCAACAAATATTAGTTTGCATAATACCTATTATCATAATAACCAATGGCAAAAAGTTTTGGCGAAAATAGGGATTATCATGAAACGGTTTTGGAAACAAGAAATAGCCGATAATGAAATGGATAATAATTCTGTTAGGTGAGGTAGGTCACGATCGTTCGCGTAACCTTTGAGAAGTATCGGCACTTGTGTTGAATATTAAATGGTTTCTGGCTTTTTCTTTGGATTTTTTCCGACTTTTCTCAACATTAATTTGTACAATTTATAGAATTGAGATTACGAATGGGTTTATCAATAAAGTAAGACCAAAGAAACGATGTATGGACTGTGTGTGTGTGTTCATTGAATAAAATAACATCGATCTAAAATATTTGGGCATAGGTAATCAGTCTCTGTAAAATTAAGCCATAATCCAATCCATGCGAGGTTCCATAAGGTAAAATAATAAGTAGGTTTGTTTAATATAAGGTGCTCAAACAAGTAATAAAGCGTAATGATTATGTGCGGCCACTTAATTCATGTCGTTATATAATTTATGTGAAAGTACCCAAGTACCGTCTGGCTAAAAATCGCTGCTGAAGTTACGCAGAATTACCAATCAAGTTATGAAAACCAATTTATGCAGGAGTTTCATTGTACGGAAAATCTTTATAAAACGAGTCCATTTTGTACTGGAATGTATAGCCTGATTTGACGCTGTTTGTACATCATCGTGTCAAAGAAAGGGTGTAGTCATAGCTAGGTAAGGTACTGAACTATTTTCTCGAAGTTAATAGGGATTTAGGTGACGCGTGACGTCACAAAAAAGATAAAATGAAAGTTATAATTACTTAAGCATACATCGCTATCTTAACATTGTCACCTTATTTAATTGTGCTGGTAAGTTATATTACTCTTATCATCTGCCTAACGTTTTCCCAACTATGTTAGGGTCGGCTTCCTGTCTAACCGGATCCAGCTGAATACCAGTATTTACATGGAGCGACGAGTGGCAACCTCCACAAGCCAGTTAATTACTGTGTAATACGATACCCGCCTATGGTAAGAATGGTTTGGTTTATGGCTTTCAGGTCACTAACTACCTATAACGACTGTTAAAGATATATCCTAAAGGGTGTAAAAGTACGCATAATGCAAACGAAAGGCACTTGTTCTCCACCACTGCGATATTTTTTTGATTCTAGACTATACCTGGGAACCCCCCCTAGTTACGGAGATATTAGGAGTCAAAGTTCCAAATTTTACACAGCTGTTTTTTGTAAATACTAGTTTTTCAGGTTATAACTTAACTTAAATTACCTCCATGACCCGTTTACTATTCAAAGCATCTAATAGTACAATGTTCTAAGAGTGCTACATTAAGTTTTACCGTAATATGTGATTTTTGACCCCAAAAAAAAAGTCGTTTCCCAGCCCAGATTTTTGCGTGGGGGTACTTAGTTTGATGTACAGAATGCTTGGTTGACGTTTGTGTGAAGGGTTAATTTACACTCTGTCTAAGGCAGCCAGGACCATCAGCTTGACGTGCTTTCCGAAATTTTCATATAAATTACTCTATAAAATAATAATGAACACGGTTAAAATAAATATTACACGGTCCATAGCTATCTTTCGAACAATTGGCACTGGCAAGTTTTAATCTAGCTTTTTTTTGCTGTCGTTCCGCACAACAGCGGGTGGCGAAGTGGCAAATGAGTTCATTGTTAGTCCCGCCACTATTTTTTGCAACCTACACGGGTAACAGGGTGTTTTGTCATTGTGTAAATGTATTATTGCAAGTTCAACAATGGTAAACAGTGAGGAACTGGGGTAAATGGGACAGTAAGCTTAGTATGTTATTTATGAGTAGCGGTGGTCCAACTGAGAGTAGCGGTGGCCCCGACATAAATGTAGGTACGTCGTGGGTTTGAACCCAGGTAGGCGCATTATTTTTTGTAATTTATTTAACCACTACTGCACTGGTCTCAAAACTGTGAAGGATAACTCCTAGGGGTTGGTAGATGTCATATTTCTTCAAATTTCAACTATCGGCAGCCAGTTTAGCGGGATCCAGCTGAATTTCTGTCAGTTTAGTATTTTATATGGAGCGACTGCCTATCTGATCTATATAACCATGATAGTAACAACTTTTGGAAATTTTTAATTGTTAGGTTGACTCCCTCGTTGGACTAGTTCCTAGGTCCTAGGTTCAATTTCCGAGTAAGGTAAAGTGTAATTAAAAACTATTAAATAAACCAACAAGAAACTGTAAAAAAGCATCAAAAAACTGCTCCTCAACGCTGTCAGCTGGGGTTGTGCCCAAAAGACTGGCGGCATTGCCACGCTGTATGGCAGCACTTAGCCTGTGGCCAAGATAAAAACCTGTGTAGTTTGGGTTTTCCCGAAAATTTCTCAGCAGCAGGCACGGAGTCTGGAATTGTGATCGGTTGATGACAATACGCTTGCTGCGCTTGCTCGTTATTACATTAAACTGGTAAAATGTGGGTGTACTATTTTATTATGTCTCCGACTTTATTACACACGTCATGCTAAGTTTAGTATGTTATTTTCGGGGGATTTTAGTTTCAGTATAGATACAAATAAACGCGTGACTGCTCTAGATGCCGTTTACCGATAACTGTTTCGATAATGCCACATTGTAACTGATAGTGTTACTATTTGCTGACTAATCTGTGCAGCGCGATATTAAACAAATGTGGGCTGTGTTAATAAACATTCAGCCACGTGGCTATGCTACAGTAAACTGATGAATTTGGATGTGGGATCCAGTGAGGTAGGCTTGTAGATTTATACTCCGACGGTCTTTTAACAAAAGTGGTTAAACCTGGGTTTAAATTAGACTTGGTTTATCTCGCATGCCGTCACTTTCTTTTGAATATTATTGAAGGAGACGGCATGCGAGATAAACCAAGACTAAGTTAAACCCAGGTTTAACCACTTTTGTAATAAGACCACGAGGTTTTATACAGTTCTGTGGTTTGTTCGAAAGAGATACCGTAGCCTCGGACACAGAGAGCTAAGAAGGAACGTAGTTGGATTTTAGTCATTAAAAGTCTGACATTCCCTGCCGCTCTTTGCGGGAGGAGCGATTTCAATTTATGTTTATACGCAGAATAAATCAAAATTCATTTTTTTTTTGGGGTGGGAAATCATCAAATGACTCTTCCCGATCTGGGCAGAGCGATAGGCGGGAGTGTCAGACGTCTATTGACTAAAAACCACCCATGTTCCTTCTGAGCCCTTTGTGTCGAGTCCAGAGTATCCCTTTAGAACAGCAGCCCCGACGGGACAAGATAATAATATCAATATCAATGAAATAGGAGTAACTTACTTTTAAAAATTGCTGCGCTGTTAGGCCTTGTGATTGTTCACGTTCTAGGCATTCTAGGAGTCCTGTAAAAAAAAGATCATCATCATCAACTTAAAGCAGTCCACTGCTGGGACATGAGCCTCTTCAATCGCAAGCCAATCAACTCGATTTCGACGTTTCCCCACTACCATGCGAAGACCATCGCTTCTCGTCGCGTCGTCGGCGTCGCGAATCTACCTTACGTTTCTATTCCCGTAAAAGATAAAGGGTGTAAAACTACCCTTAACGCAAACGAAGGGCACTTGTTCTCCTCACCACTGCGATATTTTTTTTTGTTCTAGACCATACCTGGGAACCCCCTAGTTACGGAGGTACTGGGGGTCAAAGTTCCAAATTTTGCACAGCTTTTTTTGTAAATACTAGTTTTTTAGGTTATAACTTTACTTAAAGTACCTCCATGACCCTTTTACTATTCAAAGCATCCACTAGCACAATGTTTTAAGAGTGCTATATTAAATATGAGATTTTTGACCCCAAAAAAAAGATAAAGTCGTTTCAAAATTTTTTTCGTAGGGTTACTTAGTTTGATGTACAGAATGCTTAGTTGACGTATGTGTGAAGGGTTAATTCACACCCTGTATAGTCCTACGTCGCCTCTGTCTGTCTGTCTTTTTCGCAATAAACTCAAAAACTACTGCACCAATTTTCATGCTTTGATCACAAATGGGTAGAGTGATTCTCGAAGAAGGTTTTATTTAGTACCTACATATATAATTTTAAATTCAAGGTTGAATTAAATAGGGAGTTAAAAAAGGGATACAACTTTGTTGGTATATTTTTCGACATCTACGCGGGCGAAGCCACGGGCAAAAGCTAGTATTTTGTATTGTTTCCAGTTTCCGTGGTTAATGTTTCTAGATCGTTTGTTCATTAAACCAGTAGGCATTTTAATTATTTGCGTTTGTCTGGGGTCTTTGCACGAACTTTGATACACGCGTATATATGTGCGTTTATAAACAAACAAGAGATAAGAGTAACGGACATCTGAAGGATTTTTAACCGAAATAGCCATGGTTAATAAATATACTTTTTAGATAGTAGTTATTTATTTATGTCTATGTTTGTTTAGATATTTTTTTAGATTTTATTATTTTTCGGCATGCTTATTTTGCATGTTCTATGTTTAGTTCAGTGCGAAACAAGACTTGTTTTCAATTTAAACGTTTTAATATAATGTAAGTAGCTGTTTGTGATTGCAAAATAATAACTTTTTACTGATTGCATATTTTTTAAATGTGTCTGTCTGTTCGTTCCGGTTAATCTCCGAAACGCCTGGAACGTCACGAAGCTTTTACTGATAGGTAGCTGATCTTATAAGGAACTAAAACGAACTTTTCGTCTAACTTAGGCTACTATTATTTTAGAAAAAGGATTAGGGTTACGTGCAATAAATTTAAATGTTTAACAAAATCCGATTCAAATATAAGTAATACTTTTTCAATACATTTCCTCGCTACACGTGCACTACGATTCCACAACTAAGGGCGGAAAAGAAAATTACCACAGATAACTATAAGTACCTTCTATTAGGTCCAAAATAAACACCACCGATTATAGTCGGCGGTGATTTTATTTTTTCATTTCGTCATTTTGATTTTCGTCTTTACAGCATATTTATTTTTTGAATATTAAAAAGAATACCTTATATTTAATTTTATAAAAGTAAAGATTTATTTGTGTTATTAATTTTAAAAAAAATATTTTACTTATAATATTATAGCTTAGCAGCTTCCTACCTTTGCTTCTGCTTCAACCTGGCGAAATCAAACCGCGGAAAAAAAGCAATTTAAATCATAGTCTCATAAAAATTTATGACAAAAATACTTTTCGTTTAATAAAACGAAAAGTATTTTTGTCATAAATTTTTGCTTTTTGCTTTTTTTTTTTTTAACGATGTTTTCCAATACGCTTTCGAAGAAATAAACTAATAAGTTCATTTCTTCGAAAGTGTATTAGAAAACATCGATTGATACACGTGGGAATTTGTTATTGCATTTCTCGACCCCATGAACACCCGGCAGGCTCGGATGTTCAATCCACCTCGAATGCAACAAACAAACTTTCCGCACTTGTATCAAATTGTACTATTGTAATAATTTTACACGGACGAAGTATGGAGGCAACTGCTAGTATTATAATAAGAATTTACCTTCGTTGCGTTCGTTCTGAGGTAAGGTTCATAGTAAGTGGCACTCTGATCTACGTCTAAGAGAGCAGCTATCTTTTAACGTTGGCAATAAAACCGATTTTATGAACAAGAAAATGTTTCCGTGCTAGTTGTAATAATGATCGACAGGAGTTAATGGTCTCCTTTATAGCACCGAAATACTGCAGAAACCAACACTTTATTACTACTTTTGTTTCAAGTGATTTCATAAAAAATGTTAAGTTGCTTCATAAAAATGATGCAGTATAAAAGCATATGGCTTTTATACTGCATCATTTTTTATAAAAGCCATATATCTACATTTTACTAAGTTAGGAGGCAGTACAAGGAGAGCAGCGGTGGTCCAGTGGTGGCAGCCCCGACTTACGAACAGTAGGTCGTGGGTTCGAACCCAGGCAGGCACATTACTTTGTGTAATTTATTTCATCACCGCTGCTCTTAAAACGGTGAAGGGAAACATCGTGAGGAAACCGGCATGTGTTAGAAACAAAAACTCGAAGACAAGTGACATCTACCAATCCGCACTGGGCCCGCGTGGTAGATTATAGCCCATTCCCTCTCAAAGAGAGGAAGCCTGTGTCCCAGCAGTGGGAACATTAATAGGCTGATCATCAACAGCCAAGATGATGACAAAGAGAATAGCTGATAAGAGCTGCAGAGTAAGTAAACTAGCAGTCGGCTGGTTATGTAGATCGAAATAATGTTGGGTGATGGAGCCATTGTCTTCTGGAGTTGAGAACAGAATAGCGAAACAAGCCCATCCCGCAGCTAGATTAATCGATACCAGAGGGCGTGCAATACATGTAGGAACTGCTTTTTTGTTTACCTCATAAGTCAAAAGATCTAATTAAACTATCTTTAACTACCTGACTGTCTCGTTATTCTGATGATACCAAGCAGGTTACCATTCAGCATGATGCCGTGTTATAACAGCCCCACAGCACAGGTGCTGGTTTTCGGCGGTTACTTGAGTATACCAAGTAGGAAAGAAAAAACATGTATGTCCAACTACACAAACATTTATGTACAACTAACAAGCTTTAATTAATTCAGATACCAATGGAAAAAACTTAGCTCTCGTAGTCAACAAACAGACAAAATTAAAGCTTCGTCCAAATATGGAGATGTTTACTTTCTACGTCATCCAGTTAACTAATGATGACGACACACAACAACAGATTCTTTGGGAATTATCACATGCTAACAGAATGATTCGGTGCGGATCACGGTGAGTGCATGACTTTGAGCAAATATTATATGAAGCAGCACATGACTTGATTACACTGTGTGTGCTTACCCGATTGCCTTGTTTGGGTACAAATTAGTTTTATTTGTTTTTAATTGCTATTAGATTGAGTTTTGTTTTTATGGAAACATTTCCTAAGGTTCCTGTTTCCTATGTTCGTTATCCGGCTAATATTTTTGAAATGAACTGCTGCGCTGCGTGTCGCGGGTTCGATCCCCGCACGGAACAAATATTTGTATGACCTACAGATAGTTGTTCCGGGTCTGGGTATTTGTGTATGTGAGTTAAATGTTTGTGAACGCACCCACGATACAGGAGAAATTCCTAGTGTTAACGTTTTATAAATAAAAAAAAAAACCTGGTAACTCGGATGCAGCTGCGGTGGTTAGATAGGCAGACTTTAATGGATAGTTGTTAGGACAAATTTTAAGATTTTCTGGCTACTGACTACCAATTTAAAAATAAAATATATAAATCTAAACTCAGAAACTTTATTTCAAGCAGAGGCTTATATAGGGCTTGTGAAATAGAAAAAAGACAGCTGAGACTTAACGTACTTCCCGAGACACAGAGGGGTCGCCAAATATACTGGTTGACTGCAGAATGAAGATTGACTTTACCTTGAAGACCACCAGCTGATATAATTTAGCCACAAGCCCCTGTTTCGTACACATGCACATAAAAAGCGAAAGTTATACATTGAAGAAAGAGTCGACTTACGTTTATTTCGCGGGTTCATTGTGAGCGTATATTTTCGAGGAAACTAATACAACCCTTGTTAAAGATGGGAGGGACGCAAAACAATAAATTCGAAGTAAAATGAAGGAGCTATAAGATCTTAGTGAGGAACAAGGCCCACTGTTAAGGGTCTAAGGCTATTTCTTTTTGGAGGTTGGGATGTAATCAAATGACTGTTACCGCGCTGGGCAGAGAGGTAGGGAGTGTCATACTTCTACTGTCTAAAAACCACCTAAGTTCTTTCTTAGCCCTTTTTACCCCGTAGCAACCCTGCTGCGGGGTACAAAGGGTACCCGGGGTACCCCTAAGGCCTTTTTAAATATTTTGTGGACTCACACGGTTAAACCAAACTTCACTTAGTGGATACTTGCTCAAATGATTTAAGAAATTGAAAAAAAAAACCATGAAAAGGTACGGTGCTTTTTGTCCGCCAAAATAAATGGAATTCAACATTTTTAAACTACTATATAATTGGTATTTCCAATCAGTTTTATGTCTAATTTATTATAAGTAAATCATAACCTGTCTGTAATCCCTGAAAAATTATGCAAAGGTGTACCTAACCATACACCCACATTTCACCAGCTAACTGCCGCACTCAGAGAGCTTTAATGATTACTTAGGCCATCACTTAGTAATGGTTTTGACAGTTTTGTCATACAAAAATATGTCAAATCTTTACTAAGTGACGGCCTAAGTAATCATTTAATATCTCTGAGTACGGTAGTAAGTATTTTATTTATAGCCTTCGAACATAGCTACTCTACAATGATAAAAGAAACAAAAGCGGGCGACAAGCCTAGGATATTAATATCTCTGGGAATAGGTCAGCACACCATAATTGTTCTCTACTACATCTAACGCTAACATCAGCCTACGAACATGTATTTATAAACATAGTAAGAAGCATATAGTGTCAATATTTTCGTAACAACCGCATGATGTGAGCCGGTAAGAATAGCGATATATGATTAATAAGTTGTTTGAAGAATTTACTCTTAATTTTTAAGGATTTTTAAGAATTATAGCGTCATTTGTAGATCTTTGACTTTTCTTACAGCTGGTAGTCTGCTGGTAGAGTCTTACCAAGGGATTTCATATTACACGGTACTAAGTCAGTTGTGGAGGTCAGACAGGCAGTCGCTCTTTCATTCGTTTGGACTGAAAGCCCTGGACCCCAACACAAGTTGGGAAAAACGCTAAACAGATGACAGTTTTCGGATTATAGCCTGTCATTTGCAAATTGTCGTTCATCATCAGCGTACACATACTTCTCTTCAACGCTCATCGAGCTGCTATTAGTCACTCTACGAAGATCGTCACTCCACCGAGCCTAAGGGCGCCCACCTTACGCTTACCGATTCACGGAGACTGTGAATCCATAAGGTGGTGGTAAACTCAATGAACACCTTAGTCCTTAGGCTCTGTGGCGTACGTGACCACAAGACAAATTGAATTTGCTAATTATCATTTTAGTAATTGTCATTTGTTAATTCTCATGTGCAAATAGTCATTTACAATACCAATTACGTCACTACCTGCCTGCTTGTATCACATATGACTAAATACGCTGGATGCTAAATAATTTTAAAAATTATGTAGGTATTTGTGTCTGACCATATTTTCAAGATGACAGAATGGTTAATTGAATACGTTTAGCGCTTTACATGCTTAGTGAATCATTATGATGAAAATGGGTCACTTTACGAATAATCAGGGATTTGATGCAGTTATCATCTAATCAAAAAGTAGGTAAGTAGATTAAAGCAATGATGAGAAATATGTATAACCAAAACGATTTAATAACAAGTTTTTAAATGCACTACACACATATTTTTTTTTTTGGGACAAGCCCGCCACAATATACTCTAACCACTGTAACTCCTGTTAGCAAGAATCAACAGTGGTGACCACAAGAAAACCGCCGAGACAATGAAGCTCGACGAAGTCCCAGAGAAACGATTTAACTGTCATGGATCCCACAACGAAATTAATCAGAAACAAATTGCGGAGTTGTAGGCAAAATATAATAGGGAAATGGATTCCCTCCATATCAGCAGGAGACAAAACAGAACAAGGCCACACAAACATATCTACTGAAAAACACTAGTTTTATTAAAATTCACTTTCTTCGTTTTTCGTGTGGTTAGTGCCTTACCAGGTGCCAGAGTTTCTATGCCACCCACGGCCTCTGACTTGGCTTAAATTTACTTACCTATGATGGTAGAGTTAATCCATGACAAGACATCTTGGAAGTAACTTAAAATTTATATAAGTTTTGCAACTTATTAGTGGCCTAACATTCAGCACAGAAAAGTTTTCAATTAACCTGAAACTATTTCATGGAACTCAGAGGCTGAGGGGAGGTCTTAAACTTTTAGATTTAGACCATTCTTTCATAAGTTTAGACGTTGGTGAAATTTCCATGAAGTCTAGCCAAGACTGTTTGTTAATCTACTTTTTACCTTAAATTAAGTCTCCACCGCCACTTAAGTAAATCAATTTATTGATACACACTATTAGAGATCATACAAAGAGAAAAACAGTAACAAAAGACCATAGTGAATAAATGTCCATCATTAGAAGTAGCCGTGGACCTCAAATTAGACACAGCCTGTAATCTTGGTAGACCAATGTTGTGATTTAAGTTCCCAGCCCCATTAGCAACATGCTGATTGGCATCGCTAGGGTTGTCTGAAAAAATATATTGCTACAAGTTACGCTGTATTGGAATAAACTCAAAAATATACTCGTTATAATAATTTGCACCGATATGGGAAAATAAGTATTCCTAGTTTAGTGGCACGAAAGTAATCAATAGTACCTTACGATGGCAGTAAAAACGCCCATACGTTAGTAAAGATAGGTTCTCAAATGTTAAATAACAGATGTGATCCGTAGGTCGGCTGTAAAAATAAATACTTCACATAGAAAAAGGACTTTTTCCAATTCCAATAAAGAGAATTTGAGTAATATCCTCAAAGTGGTACAAGGACTAAAACATGGTGACTTCAATAGTGGAATATTATAAGATTTAAAAAGGAAAACTAACAGTTTACTAAATTTGAGTAGGCAGTAGTATAAGTTACAAAAAGAAGCATCCTTACTTTTTGGCTACACAAAAATATTACGCCAAAAAAGCAAAGATGCGCAACTCCACTCTTTTACCTAAAACTATGTCAGCAAACCTCATCAAGCTTTCCGAGTAACGTCAAAATGTAAGCCCTGTCACGACACGGGTAAATACTCACAACTACTGTCATATAGCCGCATTAGATAAAAACACTTATATATACTACGGCATCACCTACCATCGACTAGTGTCGTCGCGTTTCACGTACGCCTCATTCATTAAAGAAATCCGTATCGAAGAACAGTTATAACAATGGCTCCCGGTGTGGCTCAAAATTCTGAGACCATCATTAACGATTTGACCATACCGAATGGTGATTTGACCACCACAAATGGTACATTGACTATTGGTAATAGTACTTTGGCCATCGAAAATGGTAGTTTAACCAATGGGAAGACTAGCGGGAGTGTTGTGATGGAGGTATTGGAAACTGTGAAGACGTGTCCTGTGGAGCTACCTTGCTCGAAGGTGAAGCCTGTGAGGCGGGTGATCAGACCTAAAGTGCTGAAGAATTTGGAGAGTCATGACTATTTGTATGACCGGCTGTATGATACGACCTGTCCTAGAGCGGTGAGTGAAGTTAATTTGTGTGATTTTTTATACCTGCTGGTTTTTTTCTGTTCGTTACGAATTTTGTGTCCTACGCTTTGAGTTTTTTAGTATAATTTATTTTGATTTTCTTTACTCAGTGATTACACTGGAAAAAATAATTAAGGGGTAATAAAGTCCCCGTTAACTAACTTGGCAGATAATTTGAAACAAATTCTGAACCATTTTATAATTTATTCAATCAAAATCAAAATATTTTTATTTCACATAGGCCTACATGGGCACTTATAAAACGTCGGTAAAAAGGGGCACGGTTCGGTGCATTGGTCGATTCCTAAGGAGAAGAACCGGCAAGAAACTCCATAGGTTACTCTTTTAATCTTTTAAAATCGTTTGGGTTAACAATAAGGTATAATACACACATGAAGACCATGCAGATTAATGTCTGAGATGGTCTTTTAAAGAAAGCACCACACATTGGTATAGTACTGGTATAGTACTGGCTATTCGGACTAGTTCGGAATAGTTTATTTTGTTGTATAAGTTGTTTAAGGAACAATTCAATGTGTCATGTCAACTTTGGTGGCTCATTTCGGAAGTTTTACCAGACTTACGTTATTTTGTCTAAAACACTGAGTAACCTTACAATAATATATTAATGCATTTTTGTTAATGATTTGTTATACAAGTACACATATTAATCGTGTTCATATTTACTAAAAGATGAGACCACGCGCCGACAAAGTCAATAATTTCCTTAGACTCTACTTAGATAACAGAACGCAGGATATGAAACCCAAAAGTGATTCGAAATAAGTAAACATTAACCAGGTACGTAAAACCGTCGGCACTTTGCAGTGATTTTTTTATAGCAACTCAATTAAGATTAATATTAATACTTTAATCTTTTTTAACAAATGTTAACTCTAAATAATGATTTATTCACTTCAAATTTCACTTTTTAGGGGTAGGTAAAACTAACGAGGTACTGTGACTCCTTAGTATTCGCATCAACATTTTAACAACCAACTTTATGTCCATGTTACACTTCTCATCCAGTAACTGATTGATTCATATACTTGTTAAATATGTACCGACACTAATATCGTATGCCGTGACGAGGTTTCTGATTTTATTACCCGACAATTTGGTGCGTTCCGCGCATAAAGTTACGAGTACACTTACACCCACTAATTTAACTACACTGTGTATGTACATTTGTACAATCACGAGCACAAATAAGTATAAAGTATCATAATTTGCCCGGGACTTTACCCACGTCCGAGAAAACATATCCTATTTTCGCCATTACTTAGTTAGACCACAGCAGCAGACATATAACAGACTAACTGCCGCACTCAGAGAGCTTTAATGACTACTTAACCCGTCACTTAGTAACGGTTTGACATACTTTTGTATGACAAAACTGTCAAAACCATTACTAAGTGATGGCCTAAGTAATCATTAAAGCTCTCTGAGTGCGGCAGATAGACTCGATCCTTACCTTTCGTTTCGTCCATCTGCTAACCAAGCCTGACTGTGTAGGTTTAGACTGTTTACGCTTGCTGATTTGCGGTCTCCACTCAAAAACCCGTCAACTCCAATGGTCATCAGTTCTAAGGCTTGAAGCCGATCGAGCTATGTCGACAAATTTTGTTCTCTGTCAGATCAACTCGTTTCAGATTTGATCCTTCAGAGACAAAAAAAAAAGCTATACCGTATGTCACTCGGTAATTGAATACCTAAGTTTTCAGCAGTTAAAGAATTATTGAAATCGGATGAGTAGTTTCGTAGATAACGTCCTACATTCAAACTCAAAACCTTTCCTAATTAAAATTTTATTAAGATTTTTTTTGTAAAATACCTAACCATTATAACTTGGAGATAACAATTATTTTGTAATAGTATAGAACCAAAATAATTTATTAACCTCATGAAATTGTTATTTATACAAAAAACACCTTTAAAAACCTCTCCTGCCGTTTTGGCAACAATTGCTTAGTGTAAACATACAAGTGCGCGCGATTGTACATTACACCCACACATATGCAATTATCTCCGTAAATCACACACACACACACACACTAACGTTCTATTGAAAATCAAAGATGAAAACAAACAGGGTATTTTCATGGCGAGTTACTTTTGTTTGTTTAGAGTTAAATACAAAATGTTACACTGTTCTAATGTGATAGGTTGACATATTGTTTTAGTGATAATGGTTTGAAAAGTGTTGTTTTATTTAAACTATTCGCACCAGTCCGTCGTATCTAAATTAAATCTATAGTGCTGATTAGAGATAAAATTCTTAGGTTTTTAATTTTAACTTAATGTAAAGTATGATTTTTAGTTAGTATTATCACTGAAAACGGGATATATAACATGTTTATTGTTTGTTTTGAGTTTTTTGCATTTCGGTGTTGTTACAAGCACCATTGATCTCAGCTAAACTGAAGCAAATGCGGGTGGGTGTTTAATTAAATGTGAACAAGGTAAATAACCTATTTTCAGTGTAATGATAGTACTAGTGACCAGTTTTTTAAAAACCCGTTTTTAATTAGTTAGTACTTCGTTCAATGCCTTGACTGTGAAAGTAATAAGTAGTATAAAAAAAAAACAACAAACTTTTCACCAGTATTGTTCTATTTATGAAATTCTTGTGCTAATATGAAAATGGCTCCATTTGATTTGAAAATGAAATAAGACGGATACTTATTACCATTTTCTCGTATCTGTAATTAGGACGGTTTCGTGAAAAGACACCCAAAGAATTATAATATTTTATTCTGAATCTGTTTTGTGGCGTTTTCATCATGAACTTTCTATGAAATCCAGAAAAAAGGGAATATCAAATACGGACGAAGTTTCGTCATATTCGAGGTCGTTTGAAACATTCCTGATCCTACCTACTTCGAAAAAAACTCGAAACAATACCGCATTCATATGTAAAAGGCAAAAAGCTTAGCTTATGGTTTTTGTAATTTAAGAGAGCACAAAGCTATTTTAGATGCATTATACAATAAAATAATAGATGCGTTACGTGATGCAGCCGAGCAAACTCACGAAAAGGCAGGGACTGTTGGTAGAGGTAGGAACCGTAAGGCATTGTGCGGGTGGAATTACCATGTAAAGGATGCACACCGAGAGGCCAGGCTTAAATTTCAAACGTGGGTTTTATACAATCGGCCAACCTCTGGAGTTATTTCTGACCAAATGCGAGTAGCCCGTAACACCTTTAAGGCTCGGTTAAAATGGTGCCAGAAGAACCAAGAGCAGATCAAGATGGACATGATAGCGAAAGCAAGAACAACAAAAAATTTCGCTAAGTTTTGGAAGTTCACGAGTAAGCTTGATATTAAGCCTGGCCTATCGGTGAGTGTCGGCGGATGGAGTGATCCGGGGGGGATTGCGAATATGTTCAAGGAACATTTTACAGTGCAATCTCCTCTTGGTCCCTCGACAGATGAGATCAGTGCTGGGCCTGGAAGTCAGGGAGATAAGTCTTTAGTGTTCTTTTCGGCCAGACAAGTTGCCACAGTAATTAAAAATATGAGCAGAGGCAAGTCTCCCGGACATGACGGGCTCAGTATTGAGCATTTCAAGTTTGCTGGGATGCATCTACCAAGAGTTTTGTCGGTATTTTATACTATGTGCCTTAGCCACTCTTACTTACCTGCTGAACTGATAAAAACACTGGTGGTTCCCATAATAAAGAATAGGACGGGCGACATATCCGATAAGTCAAACTATCGACCTATATCTCTCGCAACCACAATGGCAAAATTGCTGGACGGTATGATTGATTCCAGCTTAAAAGAGTGGCTATCCGTGCATGACTCACAGTTCGGGTTTCAACCTGGACTGTCAACGGAAAGCGCCATAGTAAGTCTTAAACATACCGTCCAGTATTACACTGATCGTAGAACGCCGGTGTACGCCTGTTTTCTGGATCTTTCCAGAGCTTTTGATCTAGTAAATTATGATATACTCTGGAGGGAGCTTGAGGACAGGGGTGTATCGGCAGGAGTGCTCAGGATTCTACAGTACTGGTATGGGAATCAACAGAATGTTGTAAAGTGGTCCAATGCACTCTCTGATCCATACAGGTTGGAGTGCGGTGTGAGGCAGGATGGTCTGACATCTCCAAGGCTTTTTAGCGCGTATATCGATGGCCTTATCGTGGACCTCAGCAATATGCGGGTGGGATGTAGCGTCCATGGTGTAAAAGTCAATAGTATCAGCTACGCTGATGACATGGCGTTGCTGGCGCCGACGGCAGGTGCCATAAATAAAATGCTGCGGGTTTGTCAGACGTATGCTGCCTCGCACGGACTTATCTATAATATTAAGAAGTGTGAATACATTGTCTTTAGGGCCGGCAGTGAATGCCCTGATACTATACCTAACATTACCCTGAACGGCTTAAACATCAAAAGAGTAACAACAGTTAAATATCTTGGGCATTTTCTCGCTGACGACCTTAAGGACAATGTTGATATTGAAAGGGAGCGTAGGGCTCTGGCGGTCCGAGGTAACATGTTGGCCCGAAGATTCGCCCGGTGTAGCACGTTAGTGAAAATAACACTGTTTAAGGCATATTGCCAGTGCTTCTACACGGGGAATCTTTGGATCAACTATACCAAAAGAACGTTGGATGACCTACGCGTACAATATAACAACATTTTTAGGATGCTGTTGGGACTGCCGCGATGGTGCAGTGCTTCGACTATGTTTGCGCAAAACCGAACTGACGGCTTCCACGCCGTCATTCGCAAGAAAACTGCGTCGTTGTTGTCAAGGTTGCGAGCGAGTGGCAACAGTATCCTAAAAACGGTGGCGGAGAGTGTCGACTCTCCGATCATTAAAAGTTTTGTGAGAAGGACAATCACTGAACATTAGTTTGGGGATGTCCTTTTCACAATACTATTAAGTCTGTGTTTTCTGTTAGATTTTAACTACTAACACTAGATATAAGTTGTTTTATTAATTACTAACACAATGGATCACGTTGTCTGAATATCAATAAATTATTATTAGCACTATGCATATTTAACACTTAAATATGTACGTTTCACGATTGCACGTTTTTACCAACTCGTGCATTTGCAAAAATGATACAATATATATTTCTTGTATCCTTCTTGGAGCGCTGAAACTTGGCCCGTGGTAGAATTGCCGCGGGGTGCGCCGTCGCTTCAAACTTACTGCGACCGAACTTTGCTTCACATGTAGGGTGTGAGCCCAAGATAACGCATAATGTATGTAGTTTTAAAATAGAATGCTTTTAAGTATGTGTGATGTATTTTTGAAAACTATTTTCATTTTAAAATATTTTTGAATCTGTATTCTTTGGCTACACACTACATCACGTCAAAATTTAAACGGACAATGGATATCAATTAAAGTTAGTATAATGAGTAGATAAATAATATTAGGGTAGTTAACAAAAAAAATCTAATAAGTCCGTCAGATAGATTTCCAAAAAATATTGGACACGTATTTTTTTTCACGTAAACAAACAATGAAGACGATACAGTGCTTTGAAAACTTGTGTGTCGTCATTAGTATGACATTCTTGAGCGGTCAGTGACGTGACAACCCCCCACTCAAATCTTTGACGCGTTTTATCTTCGTGATTTTTTATTGATTTGATGAAACAAAAAATACGTATCCAATATTTTTCGATAATCTAACAGACGGACTAATTAGAATCATATTTTTTTAAGTCAGTAAATATCCCTATTTGTAAGACATATTCAAAAATTTCCAAATTTATAGGGCTTGCCAGTTCTCTTACGATGGTTTACTTCACTGGTTCGACAGTAGTGGTGATGAAATAAATTACGCAAAATAATGCACCTGCTTGGGTTCAAACCTACTACTCACTGCTCGTAAGTCGGGGGGCTGCCACGACAGGGCCACAGCTGCACTTCATCGTTTTATATTTAAAAATAATATTCGGTAGTACGAAACCTATGTATAAAACCTAATATCTTCAGCCATTAAGAACTATGTTCTAGCTTTAGATTATGCCTTGTCACGTGTGCAGTCGACGGCTGTGTCAGCATAATGAGAAAATAATTAGACAGCTTGCTTTCTGTAGGCAAAACTATGTTTTGAGTAGGGTAGGATTTCAGTTTGATCATGATGATCATTATAGATCATACCTTAGTAAATAGTTAGAGTTAGTACGGCAGGGAGACTGACAGGTAAAGATAAAGATAATCCAACCAGTATAGATAAAGATTTCTCTAAAAGTGTATACGCTTTGGCAATCATCGCCTGTCTACGGAATAGTACAAACTACGGCCGAAAGATATTGGCCTACTCTTGCCCTCAACTTTGTCCTGAAGACAGAGATGAGGTTGACGATTTAACGAACTAACCCAAGAGAGGCGCAGTTGGGGAGGTTGAAGGGTTGGCCCGCAGTGCGACGTTCGTGTCAATTCGTAAACAGGAAGATTATTGTAACGTATACGTCTTCTGAATTAACTGTACGCCCAGTGCATACAGATTAGATTAGATAAAAGATTAGATTAGATTACCGATTTATTATTTGTGGAGGTTCTTTAAATGCATACAAAGCAAATTAAATGAATCACCAATAAACAATTACTCTGAAAATAACACTGTGTTAAACCAATTTACATTAGTGTTGCTACTTACTTCACACAAACATTTATTTTACCATCTTTGCATTAGATTAAAATGACAATAGCGTCAGAAATAATAACTATTTACTTTTCAAAAACCGTAAATACACAAGATCTGTAGATAAAGAAAATTATGTAATTTATGCATGCGTTATCAAAGAGCATTCACCTCGCCTTTACGTCAGATTGCAATCAAAATAATAGCTACCTACCTCAATTTATTATGTTGATAATAAAGCAGATAATAATACAGTTAAAATCAACCATTGTCATTATTATTTTATGTATTTGTTTTTCGCAGAATAGGGAAAGGGTTTAAATAATTAGGGATACAAATGCTAGGCCCAAAGACGCTTCGTGGCCTTCATGGAGAACGTGCGGTCGATGTTTAGGCCGCAATTAGCGATGGGGCCCGCCGGGAATAGCAGGCTGATACCAGTCGGGGTTGCGCGCGAATGTATCTCCCGGACCCCTGACACAAAAATGGTAGTAGTAGGAACAGTGGATTTTTAGTCTGTCCGAGTTGGATATAACCCTCCGCTCGTTCCAGACGGAGGGTATACAATCATCCCGACGCGGCTGCCTTGACATAAAGGGCTAAGAAGGAACATGGCTGGTTTTTAGTCAGTATAAGACTGACACTCCCTTATTTGATGATCCCCCCCCCAAACAGGATATACAAACATGAGGATTTTTAAAATCGGTTATGTGGCTAAAACTTACCTATTAGGCACTAATAGTACATCCACTTTACCCCAGTATGTTACTGCCCCAGTGTCCAGACTGCTACTAAGAAATTTGTGATAGAATAACTCAATATTATTAATAGAAAATCTCAATAACACTTTGTCCGAAATGGCAATTTAAGTCAGGACCTCCTAATCAGCAGATAGCACTTGACCAAGGAGAAATCAAGTAAGCAGCTAACCTGCATTGCGGATAGTTGCTTACAGAGTTACAGCATTGGCAACATTCGTCATTCTCTTGCTTTATCCCAATTTCAACCCACTATTAAATGTTGTATTGTTTGCTGTAAGCCACCGAAAGAAAACAAAATAAATTTATTTGGGGTCGGCGCTGCATATCTACTTCTTCCATACTTAACATAACATTATAGCTGATTAACTCGTAAACCAACCACAGAAATATTGCCAAACCGACAACTTAAATCCTATTTACCCAAAAGCTCTAAACGAAGCCTAATCAAAGTTGATCGAACAGCCCTCGGTTCATCCGACGAAGCTTAACGTTCGTTAAAGTGACGCAAGTCAACATCTTACTATTCAACGCGATCGGCGAAATTGGTACAAGCTTGTTTGCAAACTGTCCTTAACAAGATACTGTTGGAAAATAAAATGGTTCAAGCCGTTTTGGTGGCTATATTTTTTTGCTTGGATAATGATGAAAGTAAGTAGGAATTATTTTATTTGAAGACGCCTTATAAGTTTTGTAATCAGTTTTATTTTTATTGGAATGATATCTTTAGACGCTGTAACAGTATAAAGTTTACAAACGGTACTCTTTAGTATTGTGTTTGAGCCATTTAGGGTCATGGGTCGTTGTCTCTTGGGACATCGGTAAGCGGTTGGTAAACTTTTCCCAAGCCCATAGGGCTCGCCCATTTCTTGGCCAAAGAATCAACATTGCCATCCAACGTCCCAATGCTGCCAGATAATAAAAACAATAAAATTTGATTTAATTGTTTTAATGCTCTCAAAAGATCAGAATCATCCTTAAATAGTGAGTGTACCTATAAAAACTACAATTTCAAGCAACAAGCATTTCCTATTTTATCACTTCTAAGGTCGTGCCAATATTAAGCACTCGAACCTTTTTACTAGTGATAAACACCATGGGAATTTGTATCGTGAAATGATTGAAACGCCATAAAAACTCCATCATGTTTTATGAGCTTTTTCTTTTTATGGCAACACAGCATGAACATATTGCTGTTTCTCGTAAAATATGGGAGGTAAAAATGTTTGAGATTCAGTTAGGAACTTCATAAAATAAAGGAAGGTGTTAAAATCTAGTTGAGTATATGTGGAAGGATAATCTTATCGTCTGACTTATTTTGGCTATGGTTATGCGTTTGCAATCGGTTTTTTATTGAAATTACTAAACTGTATTGTTAATTTGCTAATTGGTTAGATCAATAATAATTGTGAACCAGCTGCAAACAGTAACAAATACTTTAAGGTGGAAGTGCCAGGGCAACCCGCAAAATTCAAATCTTTTAACGTTTATTTTGCAATTTGTAGGTTTGTGTCAGCTTGTTTGTTCAATAAAATGTGATGCCAGTAAAAATAAAACTTGTAAAAAAGCCAAGTTGCGCAACTCAGTTCCTCTACCGTAAACAAAAGTGAGATCCATGTAATACCAAGTCAGTTAAATTTTTCAGTCCCTACTTAAAAATCTTTGATGTTTTGAATAAATAGATTGACTTGGCCATCGCATCGCATTCGCCAATTCTAAACAGGCCATTCTAATAGTTAACCGTCATTGCATTGGCCAATGTAATGCAGTTGGTGTATCTAGAAAACTAGACTGAAATTGCAATTTGTTTCAGTTTTTCCTTGATTTATACTCTAAAAACTAATTGCATTCTAACTTTGAAGTTTCTATGTCTGCTAGAAGTGCCTTAGACTTTTGATGATCGGTCAGTAGGTAAGTCAGTGAGTGAGTGACCAAACTAAGGAACTTTGATTAGTTACTGTAATAATTCTTAAGCTACTGGTTCAAATAGAATGAAATTTGAAACATACCGTGTTTATAAAATGCCTATTTGGAGTAAAAAAATCAGGCTTCTAGTTTTATCCACAACGAAACCATAGGAGGTCAAAAAAAGCTTGAACTGGTTCGAGAAAAGGATGGTACGGCCGTGCCGCTTTATTGCTCAACTTGGCGGGGGGGCACTGCCGTGCCCCCAGATTAGCGATCGCAACACGTGTATTGAAAAAAATATAATAATTTGAAACATCTACACAACCCTCTAAACCAAATTGCAAAAACCGTACGAAAACGAGTACCTGGGCACTTTCGCATTTTTTAACTAAATTGGTAAGTAAATAATTAATGAAATATCATGACTTCGATCATGACAATAACAAAAATAAGTTCCAAATTTGTGCACAAATAAACCTAAAGCTTGAACGACACATGCGTACACCAACTAAACGACGCGACGTATTTCACACATTCCATACAAAAATGTAGCCTAACTTTTAAAGGGATAATGCAAAAAACTTTGAGAGTAAACAAGCTCTTCGGTTGGTTACGGTACGCGACCGTTTTTCCGTAATGAAGTTATCAAGCACGCAGTTTGCGGCATACGCCAAAGAGTACATAAGGCTTTCTATGAACGAGCCACTTCATAAAGGCTGCCATCGGTTGGCATGCGCGACATGAATAATGTAGCTCACATCTTGTCGCTGACTTGAAAAGTTCGTATGCGACCAGCCTACTCGCTCAATATTCTATTCACGAAGAAAAATTATTTACCTACCGAGCTAGAGCGATTTGTGATCCGTGCTCTTTACGTAATTGAGGTCGATGTTATTAAAGTTTATTTTTATGTAAAAAACATGTTTTAGGTAAAGAATAGGGTACTGATTTTATGGGATGTTTATGAGACGTTTTGTTAACATCAGTTTTATTGGGTGTTTTGGCGAGTCGGAAGGAATGTCCGTCAATTTTGCGAGCTAATGGGTTATTTTATAACGTTGTCATACATTTGAGTTGATTATAATCGTCAATTTAGGAACCTTAAACCTACAGTTATACTAATTTTTATTTAATTATTTAGTTGTGTACTTATTCTTTCTTTTCTTTTTTAAAAGTTTTTACTATCACAGAAAAAGATTACAAACTGCAGACAATTAGATCTTATTCTAATTATGTACAACCCTTACTGTCACTAGTTCTTAGGCTAATACTTACCTATACAAACATTTTGCACTGAGTTTACACACACATTCATACATACACACATTCTTATACATTCATACACATTCGGAAGTTCGTAAGGACACAATATTATTTATTGGCACAAAAGTCTTAGCACTGACTTTACACGCATAACACTAATGTTTACCTATAAGAGGTGTTGCACTTAACTTCTATTAAGTACAATAAAGTGCGGCATAGGGCTTTAAAACAGTAAACTTAAAATTAAAAATACACATTGAGTTAAGACAAAGATAATTATAAATAAAATTATAATCTCAGTTGAGGGTACATTGCGTGATTTATACACCAAATAGTTCGTACAGCGGCCGGGTGGGGGCAGCACGGCCTGTCCTGTGGTAGGTAGACATAGTTATTCATTTAAAAAAATAGTGATGTGGTTAACGATATCGATTGTACTTATTAATGTAATATATCTAGGTCAGTTGTAAGAAAACACAATAGTAAAAAAAAACGAAATTAATTTCAGTTCAAGTAGTCCATATCCAAAGAGATCTATTATAAAAGCGCCACGACCGCGACGGTTATAATATCCAGCCAGCAATATCTTATTACTAGACAATCTAGATTTTAATGAAAACAATAGTACATAAGCAAATAAACTGTTCATTCCTGACTGTCGCCTAGCTTCCAATGCATTTTATTCGAGAAAATGGCGAACCCATTTTCCTTATTAATAAGATTCGAACGTACTCAGTCAGATACAACACAATCTAGAAGTTACAGTTGAATACTAATGCACTGTTATTTTACTCTCAGATAGAAATCTCATTTTCTTCCACTACATGACTTTGTTGTTTTAAAATAAGAACTGAAATGACAGTTGCTGGTCTACTTTTTAAATAAGTTTGCGAAGGAGTCTGCTATGAATGCAGGTCAAATACTTGAAGAATGTTTGATTTCTGAACGGATTTTTTTTCTAATTTGATGGCGAACTTGCAGTAATTTATGTAAGGCAAATGATTGCGCGCGATGGTTTATAGTGTTTTATAAATAATTTTGAAAAGTAAATGAGTTCATGAAACTTACTGAAAAAAATCGTATAAATCAATACCTACCTGTACATTTAGTGAAAAAATATTTTAGTTAAGTTTATATTCAAAAACCGGGATATTTTTTTTAAGAATTAAAGTGAACCGATTTTGCATTATTTCCAATAATATAAAAATATATTAAAAAGCCATATTTTTGTAATTGGGCTGTTTTGCACTTAACGACTATGTATTCTGTTGGAAAAGAGGATTAAATAAAAGATTTGGCACATTATCATGGTTGTATTTGTCCTGAAAGAAAACTCTGACGTCTATTTTCGTGAAACCCTACGATAAGACTGATTTCGCTTTGAAAAACTATAATTTTACTCTGGCACTAAATCAAGACTTAATCTTTCTATTATTGTGTTATTCTTTAAATAATCTGCCAACATCATTACGATATTGCCTTTGAAAACACACGAAAGACGTCGTTTTTGTCGTGGATTGAATAAACGCTCTGCGTTTTTTAATATAAAATATTATTAGTTTTGTGACTTTTCCAACGGTAAAAAATAAAATTTGTTTAATTTAATTTGGGACAAGCGCGTTTTCACGTTATATACTAACGTGATAGCTAAAACATGCCGTTGTGAATAGTTAAATATGCTTTTAATAAAATTCTATATTTCACAATAATAGAACATACAAAACTGAAAAGTATTCACCTTTTATTCTCATAACCGTCCTGGCTGAATGCACGAAAAGGAATTCGTTTTTTTTAAACAAGTAAAATATTCGTTTGATGTCAATTGTCATTTATTTTCGCGCCAACGCGAATTTAATTTTTGTCGAGGGTATTGCAATAGAAGCTTGTAGTTCAATATTTGGATGTCTGTAAGCTAATTGGTCTGTGATGTCTGTAGAAAGTAATATGTCGGTTCTATTTTGTTTAGTAATATTTTGTTTATGCGTTTCAAAGTAGCGATAAGTACCTACGCACCTAGTAGCAGTTAGTATGACTTTATCGCAGTCAAAAGATAACCATTTTTGGTTAAACATAAAAATTTACTTAATTTTATCTAATTGATAAATTTAGTACCTACCAAAGACGTAAAAACCAGTATAAATATTTACTAAAATTGTGACCTTGTCACACTTAAAACTTTCCACCTATTTTCTAGGGACTTTTCTTTAAACATTGCATTAATGGAAAGTTTATTGTCAACAGCCAACACTATGCAACGAAAAGGCATGCCTTGGCAGTTTGATGGCCATCCCTGGCCGCGGGGAAGTGCCGAGAGAGCCAGAGGAAGTCCTCAACGATGCCAAAGATTTTCTGGGACAGTACTTCGCATCCATACGCAGGTAAGAAATATAGTATCATAAGAAAATAATAATGATAATGCCACTGTTAGATAATGTTAGTAAACATGTCAGTTTAAAACTATGTAGTACTTATATTGTTTTTAAAATTGTATTTATCTAGTTTACTAAGTAACTAACTACTCAGTTGATTGTTCAAAATTTAAACAAAACATATTTTCGGTTACACATTTGTTACGGATGGAAAAAGACAGAAGTATTCATAAATTTATGTAGTGGTGTAAGAAAGGGGACTTTCAAATTCGATGCGTTACGTTCTAACACGTAGTCAATATGTACAAGGCTTACTAGTGTTTACACCCCTGCTCATAGAAATATTTCGTCGGATTTTTTCAAACCATCATCCTTATCGTCCATTGATACTCGCACACATCAAAACATATTCAAAAATAAAATGAATACCACTGATTATGTCTCAACGATGTATGAAGCTAGTCCCTTTCTACAGCACCATTCAATCTAGTCGATGCTGTCGCACGACAACTTGTTGCCCAGTTAGTTTCTGAAGGCTATCGGCGGCACGTACTAAGTTTTTATTAAAAATCTGTACCTACTTATTTTTACCGAGTAGACTCATTGCTGCCCGTAAATTATCTTGATTAAACCATTAAAGGCACATCTCTTTTATCATTATCAAATAAACACAGCTGCGTGAAAAATGAAAACCTTTCCCTCCTAAACAAAATTATAACGTCGTATAATCGTAAAAAATAACTTTTGTTCCTCTCAAATATTATGCTAATACCACCGTGAGAGTAGGAAGCCATTCATATGGACTTGTTTTGACACCTAACAACCTTTATTTCTTTTATACGCTCTGAAGAGGCGGAAATTTCATAATTTTTCATTTAACCGTTGACATGAGATCTTTTTGAGAAATTGGTTTAAGCATTCCTTTTGTTTGAATAAGATTTTTGCCACTCCAAAAAGTTACAAGTATTGCAAAATTAATTAATGCATTCTTTAGTTGCATTTTGCTTGAGAGAAACCGCGTTTCCGCCGGGTACAATAGACAAGTTTAATATTCTTTGTTTTAATAGTCTTGGAATATATCCAGTTGGTTTATTTTATACTAGACCTTGACCGGCCGGTTAGTTGATAAACTTGGGCTGCCATTTGCAATAAATTGCTTCAAGGGATTTGCGCATTATAAGGCTTTATTCGCCCCATAAAATTAGGGTAGGCAGAGAAAGTCGAGATTACATGAGCGGTTTAAGTTTCTGAGCAATATGTGATGTTTTGTAACAATTCGGATTTTGAAATTGTTTTAGGACAACCTTTGGGTACTAACATTTTATTGTGTCTCTGTATTATTTTAGTTTCACATATTGCATGATTATGAAACATAACACTTGCCCCAAAGGAATTGTTATGCGAAGTGAAGTGCACATATAATTACAAAATGAAAATATGTGACTTGTGGAAGCTATTTTAATCAATAGGTACATGCATCATAACGCCATAATGTGAGCTCTGAGTTAGTTTTGTACGCCGGCCGTACTGTGATGAAGAACACCATGTCAACGAAAATAATAGGGATATTTACTGACTTAATTTTTTTTTATTCTAATTAGTCCGTCTGTTAGATTATCGAAAAATATTGGTATACGTATTTTTTGTTTTATCAAATCGAAAATCGACGAAGATAAAACGCGTCAAAGATTTGAGTGGGGGTAGGTGACGTCACTGACCGCAAAAAAATGTCATACTAATGTCTTAGAGTATGACGTCACATGATTTTTCAAAGTACTGTATCGTCTTCATTGTTTGCTTACTTGAAAAAAGAAAAAAATACGCGTGCAATATTTTTAGGTAATCTATATGACGGACAAATTAGATTTTTTTTTTGTTAAAATCCCTATTATGGTGATGGTCGCAATCGTGTTTTTCATGTGTGTGGTGGCACATATCATTTTAGAAACAGTCTGTATAAGTAATATGTGCACTTCACAAATCTTCATGAAGGTTTTTCTAAAAAAACAATGTGCCATAATTGCTTAGTACTTGACTTCTACTTAACTTTTCGGAGCCTAGCCAGATTTTACCAATTAAAGTACAGCCATCTTTCTAAATATATTACTATACTAATAGTTCTTGATATTTCAGAGCCAACACATCAGCCCATGATGCTCGCTGGAAGGTAGTCCAGGAGGAAGTCGAGAAGACTGGAACTTACCAGCTGACTACCACTGAGCTGGTGTTCGGCGCCAAGCTGGCTTGGAGGAATGCTAGTCGATGCATCGGGAGGATACAGTGGTCTAAGTTACAGGTATGGGAATTTTCATCAAACTGTACTGCATAGAGCAAGGTGTTCTATCAATTATACTTTACACCAAACTAAGCGTACTTTTAACTCTAACACAAATTCTTAATTGCTTTCATGTGTTCATTAGTTGTTACATATGTAATAAATTCCAACATGAAACCCGGTTTGGGCACGGCAACATAGAATATTGTATAAAACAAGTATCTAGTGAGTAGATACACTGGATGGTGGATGTACTACAGATGGCTAATAGTATATTTTATTCGGGTATCGAAAAATGTGCTAGGTGCATTCCACAAGACTGCAAATTGCAGCAGCAATGATGTCCAATTGCAACGACCAACAGCAGTGTCACGACTGCTGACACTGCTGTCGCTGTGTGCGACTGTCAGAAGCGTTACAGTTGCCGTCAGTCGGAACCATTGCATTCCATGAGATGCATCTACGCCAAAATCACTTTTTATAGAACAGCATTTTACAACATGACAACATTAAAAACACCTAACTATGATACTTGCTTTTTGTTATATACTCGCAGTTTCCTGCTAACATTTACAAATGTTTTTCCACAACAAGTAACTTCGGTATGGACGCACCCTTACAAAATATGTAGCAAAAACAGGATGAGAAAATTCATAAATAGGCTCCTTTTGGGCTTCGCCGCAGTCGGGTAAAAAGCCTTAAGGACTCTTATACAATATAAACGGTGTCAACAATAACTTTCTTCCATTCATTTACGTCGTTTCTTTTGCTGTGTTGTTTAAGTTTTCTCCTTCCATTTGTAGTAAAATAATATTATAATTAAGCGTTGGCAGAACAATTTTAGGTCGTTATTTCTAACGAGAGGAAAAAACTGTAATGAACACTTCATGACTGGCCATTTCTAGACGGCTACATTTCTTTTACGCGATGAAATTACATAATGAAAATGTAAAAAAACTAGTTACAAGTGAAGACAGTTGGTTTTTGCATTCTTCACTTTAACTAATCGTTGTTGTATATTTTTCCTTTATGAGCAGTTTTTCAAGTGAATTGAGTACAACCATCTTTTAAGCCTAGGTAATTTTTCTTAGAAAAGTTGATTCTTGAAAAGTGTGTATCTAATTACTGTCTCCCTGGTCCTGGGTTCAATTCCCAGGCCGGTCAAATTGTTATAGGGTTTTTATCACGAATTTCTCAGAATCAGACATGGAGTCTGAATTTGTGCCCCGTTGTAATTTGTGTTGGCAATAGGCTCACCCTCTATATACGAAACTTAAACATAACTGGTATATTATTAGGTCCACGTCTTTCTAGTGGCTTGTTTACGGAGACGCGGGGCGTCGCGCGGCGCGTGCAGAAGACTCGTCGCGTGCTTTTTTATACATTTTCTGAGAGGTGGGTCCACCGAAACGAATACTGCATTTTAAACAAGCGAGCGAAAATTCGCTTCTTGTAAAATCGTCGTTTGAATCTGGACCAAAACTGAGGACTCAAGAATCAATTACACTAGCTATTACCCTCACCTAGAATAGTCTTTAGTGAACTGCAAGGAAAACGGAAACTAATTGAATTTGCTGACTTCTAATGAGAAAACTCCTATTTCGCACTGTGAGAGAGAAAAAAATCGTAGGCAATTAACGACTAGTTTTCCGTGATGGCTCCCAGACGAAGCTTTCTAAATCATGAAGCCTTTTAAGATATTATTTTATAGCCTATCACAGTGTTGGCCTATTTAATTCGAAGATTGACTGGTAGAGTAGGCCTTGTGGCATTAATTCGGCCTGTATACCACTATTGTAAATGAAGTTTTAATAAATAAATAAAAAGCTTTGTTCAGAGGTCTTTTCAGTAGATACATCTTTATATTGCCCTTTAAAATATTAATTCTTAGAGTGCATTATTAGAATACTCAAATTTACACAATTTCCTCAATACTCAAAAAGTTCGCAATACTCGTACTAGTCTCTCTCTCTCTTTCTTCATCGTATGGTCAGTGCCTAAACTTTTTTTGTTTTGGAATTCCGCGTTATTCGAATGAGATACCACGGCCCTGCAGGGCTATTGCGTATCATATAAATGACAGTGACTATCAGATCGTAGCCATCAAAAAATTACTGTCAAATGGTTCCATTTTGTACTAAACCATAACCAATTTGACAGTTAATCCATGGACAATATGATAGCCACTGTCATTTAAAAGATACGCAATAGCCCAGCTGGACACAAAGAGCTAAGAACTACCAAGGGTGGTTTTTAGTCAGTAAATGTCTGACACTCCCTTCCGCTCCACTCAGAGCAAGACGAGTCATTTGATGATTTCCTACACACCAAAAATAGAATCGTGCTGGTCTGCTCACGATGATTTTCTTCACAGTGGCAAGTGATAATTATGAAATGCCAACTATTAGATAGATAGATAGATACAACGGGCTAGTGTCCGCAACTCCACGCCTAAAGCGAGTATTTTGCGTACGGGTGGGAAATTTATTCGATCCATCCCAGCTCCCCGAGAAAGGCCAGCAATCCTTTGGTGTTACCGGCAATCTCGCGGAGAGTACCTGCGTTACCGAAGTACCTGGTCCTGTATGGGGCAACCCCCGAACAGTGCAGGAGCACGTGGGCTGCTGTTTCTTCTTCCTCCATGCAGGCTCGACACAGAGGACTATCTGTGACACCTATAACAAAGAGGTGCTTATTAAAAGTACCGTGTCCAGTGATGGCCAACTATTATTCGAAAATTCGTTACAAACATCATAGAGCCATCGAAGCAATAAAAGTGTCTATTCATTCAATTAATTCCAGGTCCGCTCAATTAAGAAGAGTAAAATAAAATTTAATCAACCAACAGAAAATTCCCTTCACTAATATTCCTGAATAGACTTAAGTTTAAGACATTTTACTTGTTCTGGCCAGAGAGATCTGTGAATGAGAACAATTAGCTGTCTGTTTGTTTCAAGTTAGAGAAGTGAATAATAATAACGTTTCAAGCCTGCTGTGAACAATGCTTGAATACAAGTACCTACCTATTGGTACATTTTCTTTGCCTTCTTCTCTTCTTCTTCTGAAAATATTGACAGCCCACCTAAATGTGCTGATTCACTTTATATTAAGACAAAACTAAATCACTTTTTTTTATTAATGGCCTTCCCCATATCTTTCCATGTTTGTTTACAAATAGCCAAAGGTAAGTCCAGATTGTTACGCCAGCGTTTTTTGGCCCTGCCTCGGTTACGACGATAGAAATATAAAAAACAGTGAATATCTTGGGTTCAACCTAGAAACGTGACCCGCCCAGTCCCCATTTTAACCTGTCAGAGTTAACGCCAACATTGATGATGGCTGTCTCCTCATAAATATTTTTGTTCAAATACAAAAAACGAAAACGTTTTATGTCTCAATATTTTTGTAATTAGAACCGCTAGCAGACGTCGTAACGACTTTAATTCATTCGTTCATTTCCATTCACTCTCTCGGTTAGCGAAGGATGAGGGTGACTTAAATCGGCATTACCAGACCCGACTGCTAAATCCCTATGATGTTCGCGAGTACGTTTTGTAATTACGCGGCTTAAACAGATTGCTTCGGTTAATCGGGACGAACGATTTGATTATAGACTCTCGGTCTTGAGGGACTATTCTGATAATCTTATCTATTTTTTCTCCAATAAGAAAAGCAAAAGATTAGCTATGAAAAGATGTTTTTTTGTGATTAGATCATACTGTTACTTTGGACTTTTCACGGTAAATGAATATCTTTTTTAATAGAAATCTCTACGTTACTATCCGGGCAATCTGTTTAACGGAATGAATGATATCAGCATTTTTCGCCGATGGGTTAAAGTTTGTAAACTTGAGAAAATCCAGTGATGCGCAAAATCTATTTTTAATCTATCGATACGGTACGATGCTGAGTCATAACCGTCAATTAATCTCCGTGTTGACAGATCTAAATATAAACGATTATCTTCGATTGAACTGAAGTTGCCACTTAAGGTATAATGAATTGAAATCGGTTAAACTGCTTAGGTAAGGACGTACTGTGTAGAGAGATTCTTGAATCTAATTTATCCTAATTTATTTGGAAGGGACGGAAATGATTACACGGAGGGATTACATAATCTTATTTTGCTAGACGTTTTGCGTTGATTTTACACTTAGAACTATTCGAAAGCGAGAAAAATCTCGCTTTGGGCTCGTAAGCTTGGAGAAGTCTTGAGTTTTCCTACGAATAGATGGATCATAAATTTAATTTTTATTTCACATTCTTTTTTTTTTCAAAAAAAAACCTGTTTATTTTACCGTAAATAAATACTTCTTGCAGAATAATCTCTGGCGTTTCGTTTTCTGCAGCGCTATTGCGTGTCATTTAAATGTCTGTGGCTATCGTCCATGGATTAACTGTCAATGGTTATGGCTTAGTACAAAATGGAACCATTTGACAGTTAATTGATTGACACTATTATGATAGCCAATGTCATTTAAAAGATACGCAATAGCCCTGCTGGTTAGCACCTCTCAACCTGTTAATACGACACTGAGCGATGCGACGATTGCCTGCCACTCAATAATTTGCCTAACATTTATCTACGAGTATCTTACTCGACTCCCGATGAGATTTTAACGAATTACGTTAAAGCTTGACGAATTAAGAAACGGATTTGTGGAATGAATTTGAATTTTTAAATTGATGGTGTTGCGTAATCTCGTTTGGATTTAAGATTTTTTTTGGATAGCTATCTTTATGTATTTTATCGAATTCTGTAATATGTGATATATTGGTGTATGAACATAGTATCAGTATATTTAAATTTTAATAACTTCCTGTCTTACCTTAAAATATAACCTACCAATGGTTTTAACTGCTTTGTTAAAATATCATCATCAGCCTAGAGCAATCATTCACTGCTGGACATATCGTCGCTGCGCGTGCGAATCCGCGTAAGAGCAACTTGTAAAGACCGCGTATTTGATTTTTGATGATTTTACAGGAGGAAGAAAAAACTGAATATCTCAGCGATTTCAACTCTTATTACCGACTGAACTTAATAGCTAGTTCTTTACATATTTCTTTATTGGATAATAACGTAAATTTGCTCGTAATTGGCTTAGATTTTGTGTAAAGTCACTTACGCGGTTTTGTTTGAACTAATATTACAAAATAAGTAGACTTTTATTAAAGGTACGCGGTTTTGAAAGAAAACAATTCTGTAAATTTGTATGTATTTATTATTAAAATAATCAAATCTAACAAAAAATATTTTGTATTTATTATCAAAATCAGTTTATTAAAGAACCTATTTAACAGAGATCTTATTACAAAAGTAAAACCTTAAGCAAGAGATCAAAATAATCATCTAAAACTAAAACAAGAACTCTTAGAGATTAAGCATAGGTACGTACCCACATACATAATGAAGAAAAATAAATATTTTTATAAGAATAAAAACTTGGAATAACAAAAATAAACCTTCTACTACGTTACGTACGTTCTTCCACTAGAATCAGAAAACCTTCAACACAAAATCTTGTGTCCGGTAGGTACTTAAATGTTTTAAATAAAAGTTTTCATAAACAAATAATAATCATAACAATAATCTGTTTTGCAATCTCTTAAATTCTAATTAAATTCTGTTAATCACAGCATTTCTCATAAAATTATTTGAATAGTAAATTATAAATTATCTAAAGTATGGCAGTCTTTAGGTTTACTTATGACATTCTTCAGCTCCTGAGGTGATCATATTTTGTCTTGGAAATTGTTTGCCTGGATTCATAAAGCGAAGGTATCCTCCTAATCACATAGGTACGTAATCTTCCTTGGTCTTCTAGGCAATGGGACAAAATCATCTGAAAAGTGAAGTTTATATTGTATGGTGCCACTTGGATTATGCTTTTGTTTCAATAAGACAATGATTCATAAATCAGGTAATCTTTGATTAATGTTCTTGCTGGTATAAGATCATTCTGAACAAACTCTGTGCCCTCTATCTATCATTCTCTGTCTCATAACTTTCGTTCTCTTCCAATTATTTTTATCTCCTTAGCGTATTTTTTTTACATTTTTTTCTTTTCGTCTATTTCCCTTTCAGGAAACCACTCTATACATTCTGCTTTACATTAAAATTTGTAATGCCTGATAAGTTGACAAAAGAATGATTTAAAATCAATGTCATTATTGTGATTTTCTGCCACCTAAGAGATTCAATTGAAGATCTATTCTGGAGGGTCCAAAATCGTCGTAAGGGTAGTAGGTAAACTCGGATATTAAACTCTCAAAGGTATTTCTGGTGTTAAATTTTTATTCGTAGACAAAGGTGTTGACACTGGTTGTAGTACTGCTTGATTTTGACAGTTATTTTTATTTAATATTTCTCTCTTCATAGGCAACAATATTTTTCGCCTTTCCGAAAACTCTCGCAAAGTTGCGACGTTTTCTTTAATATCCGCATTTTCTAAAATAAAGTTATCTTGGTCATCCATCATTTGGGTAGTTACTTGTTAATGCAAGGATGTATCTATAAATAAGAAAAGAATAATTATTCGTTTCAGTATATTGCAATACCGCGTAACTTAGAACAAAACAAATAAATCATACGATGTCAAGACCGCGTAAATACTTGTAAGGGGTTATATTAGTCAGAATTAATAAACTAAAACAGAATTACGTGTAATTTATATATTCTAGCATAAACACATTACACACGAAGAGTAATAAATTATTCAAACATACTTACATGGTGGTTAATCATGGCAAAATCATTATTTTCGGGAGCACACACTAATCACGTTACTTTTTTCTCACGGCCGTAGTAAATACGCGCACTTGCTTCCAACTTTCAGGTCTCTTACTGTTCCGCGGTATTGTTTCGATAGCAGAACTGACGTTTCTCATTGGATAATTCAAATCAGGTGAAGTCTATTATAAGCCAATAGGCGTTTGGAATCAGCTAGCACGATATTCGAATTTTGCGCGTTTTGCTGTTACGCGGTTTTAACAAACTGCTCTTACGCGGTTTCGTACGCGCAGCGACGATATGCCTCTTGAATCACAGGTACCTACACCTATATATCGAATGGCCACGAAGCTGTAACTGAAAACAGCCTGAAATGTAAAGTGTCATAAAAAGTCACTTTTCAATTGACTGCAGTTTTAATAAAGCTAATAAATATTACAACCCTCTTTTCATCCGTTCGGAATGTTCCATAACATTCCGAAACGGCATTCAGTGAACTCTAATAAAGCTGTCCTTTGTGTTCCACGTATAGGTACCTATCTAAAGGTGTGCTTATATGAAAATGGTCAAATATGACGTTACAATAATCCCAAACTTAGTGCTAAAGCCACTATTCCACACCATAATTAATATTATTCATTTATTCTTAGATATTACATCCATAGAAATTGTTAGTAACACAAAGATGCTTGTAGCTTAGTAATGACAAAACTAAAAAAAAAAAACAAAAACAAAGAATCATGACCTACTGGATACCCAAATACTCGCACGCGTGTTTACTTGACTGCGTGTAGTCGTATCCAGCGTTCGAGCAATGGCGAATCCCATCGGTCCGAGAATACGCACAGGGTGCCGTTGGAACTAGCACGCATGCGTGCTAGGACCGACGTGCAACGCTTACGCATGACTGCAGCGAAGTGGTGTCCAGGTGGGCCTTTTTTTTTTTTTTGGCTGGTGTAAAATCATCGAATAACCCCTTTCGCTCTTGGGCAGAGCGAGAGGGAGTGTCAGACTTCTACTGACTAAAAATCACCTATGTTCCTTCTTCGCCCTCCATGTCGAGGCCGCGATAACTAGTGTACAACTCGCGGCCCCGACGTTCACGTGGGCCTTTTTTTTTTTTTTTTTTGGTGGGTGTAAAATCATCGACTAACCCCTTCCGCTCTTGGCCAGAGCGAAAGGGAGTGTCAGACTTCTACTGACTAAAAACCACCCATGTTCCTTCTTCGCCCTCTATGTCGAGGCCGCGATAACCTGTGGACAACCCGCGGCCAAACGTGGGCCACGTATGCCTCAGCTCATAATAAGGGATACAGTCCAGTTATTAACTTATTAGTTAAATTTATTTTTTTTCTAGAAAATAATGATGTGAAAATATGAATAGATGTCTTAAACATATCTGGCGAAATGTGGGTGATCAGTACACTCTGCCTAACCATAATTTATTTATTTATTTAAACTTCATGTACAAGAGTGGTACATAGGCGGACTTAATGCCACAAGGCATTCTCTACCAGTCAACCTTTGGGTCAAAAAGGACAGCACTGTGGTAGAGTACAAAAACAATAAAAATAAGGATAAAACCATTTTGTAATCAAAATACATAATTCTAATAAATAAATATACAGATAGAATTAAATAAACGAATAGATATTTTAATACATACAAATACGAGAAACCTTATAATAATTACCTACTAAGACTAGTGACTAGATTTAGAACAATTCGGCCCGATTTCAAAAAGTATTTCCGGACTTTTCTTTTGAAACCATCCATCCATCCATCTGCCTATCCTTTTTCCAACTATGTCGGGGTCAGCTTCCAGTCTAACCGGATGCAGCTGAATACCAGTATTTTACATGGAGCGACTGCCTATCTGACCTCCACAACCCAGGTAATACTAGGTAACACGATACGCTCTGCATAACCCTTCGGGGAATAGTCCCCGAAAAGTTAGGCAGAGCGAGTACATTTAACGTGTTTATTAGACTAGAATTAAAAAAATTACTTTGAAAAAGACGTAAAAGTTATATTTTTTTAAAAAGACACTAGTTTTCTACACCATCTATCGACCGGCCACTATTCACCGACCCTGGTGAATAGTGGCCAGTTAGACAATCCAAACATAATATCAATTTACTGACTATCCCTTATAATCGCACCTTAACGAAATGATCGTGAACGTTCATGTTTGTGCAACAGGTGTTCGATTGCCGGCAAGTGACAACCACGAGCGGAATGTTCGAGGCGCTGTGCAATCACATGAAATATAGCACCAACAAAGGAAATATAAGGTGACACTTTACTTTTATTACTAACCAGATATATGAACTTATATCTGCCTCGTTGGTCTAGTGGACGGAAGCGTGGCTGCTGGTCCTGAGTTCGATTCCCAGATTGGGCAATATCCTATTGCGTTTAACCATCAGGAATATCTCAGTGGTCTGCGTAACTCATCGGGGATTACAGGCATCAGGCTTGATGTAAATATGTATGAAGGTGATCGAAGCAAAACTGTGTCACTCTTAGGCCGTGCTTTAAGTTCAAATGAAAAAACGCAGGCATTTAATGAGATGTCCCTCAGTTTTAGTGTTAACAATCTTAAGAGGAAAATGAAAGAATCAACAAATAGTAATTTTAAGAATTTTATTGGTATTGATTTCAAGAATCAACCGGCTTCGTTCGACCAATACCTACCTATCGTTCCAATGAACAATAAAACTTAAATTTTACAAAGGGCGCTTCATATAACATCTTGTCTCACCAAACCATTATTTCCCACAGGTCAGCCATGACGGTGTTCCCTCAACGCACAGACATGCAGCATGACTACAGAATATGGAACAGCCAGCTCATCAGCTACGCTGGCTACCGACAGCCAGACGGTACCATACTCGGTGACCCTATGCATTGTGAGTTTACTGAGGTAAGTTAGCACATTCTTTTTTCCTACTCCTTCGCTTTCAGATCAATTTTGTTGCGGGATCTAAGACAGTTAAATTTTTTCTCTGGGACTTTGTTGAGCTTCTTTGTCTCGGCCTATTTCTGGTGGTCGTCAGTGGTGATTCTGGCTTTCAAGAGTTGTAGTAGAGTGGAAATTTTGTGGCAGGCTTGTCCCAATAAGCTTACATAAATGGGCTCGGCATCCATTCTTATGCTCCTTGCCATCCTACCAAAATCAAAACTCGTTTAATTTATTCAAACTAGGCTGATAATCTTTTCGAACGGCAAAATTTACTTTACTTTACCTATTTACAAGAGACAGTCCCCCAAAACGCTCACCACTTGAGAGTCGCCACCATATGTTCTTTATTAGGATATGATGGGACAACTAATGCCACAGTCCCTTCAGTACACACGGTAATGCCAAAATAAGTGCAGATTAGGCACTATTTTTGAGTGACCATACTAAATGACGCGAAATCGACTTGAGCCGAGCAAGAATTACCATATTTATTGCACTTATTTCGGCAAAACATCGAATAGCGTCGTTCAAACCGGAACAATGAAGCTCAAAGCACTTTCAGCAGTTTCATGCTGATTTCGCATCACTCCATTAGGCAGCATGTCTCTCCCCTTATAGACAGAACGTTTGTGTGTCCCAGCCCAGCAAAGGGAACATTACTGAGCTCACAAAACAACACGCTTACAATGTCTTAATTATGGTTTCACAAGAAACAAAAAGTATCACACCTCCACAAGCTCATTCCACCATCTCCCCTCTTCCATAGGTAGTCCAGACGTGCTGCATGTTATCATCAATACCTTGTCGATGTTCCACACATTCACACAAAGCGCTTTGGTACATCTTTTATTATGCACACAGCCAAGGAGTGGAATCCCTGCCTGCGTCGGTGTTCCCATGTTTATTTGAGTCCAATATATTTAAAACACCAAATAAAATACTTCTTTTGGGTTACCTTGTTCCATCGTCCACCTGATTTCTGTCCTAAGGACGAGATTATGACCAATATTCGGCCTACGTACCTAATATAAAAAAAAACCATCTGAACGTAAACATATTTACATTTCAGTCGAACAACTCCAAACCGTTCCCATATTCTTCTCTCTCTATTCAGAACAAAAGTTTTACACTAGATCATATCACACGATTGATGGTCATTGAAAAACATTCAGTTATTGCATCCGCCACAAATAAATCATTCAACTACTGACATATCTCGTTTCGATGCACCTGCTGCAAACACAACAATGAAACGAAAACTACGTATATTACACACATCATTGTTTACACAAACCATTGTTTAGTGTTGAATTTAGTTACGCCTGTTTATTTTAGAATGACTGATTACGTGAATAAAACGGTCTTGCATAATTACTTATTTGTTTAGGATATCACAATTGTATTGCAAATTTGGGTCGTGTAATCGTGGTTGTTGTGTCACTGAATGTCTTTTGTTTTAGCATTCTAGTGTTGAATTGAAAATGGGGGAAATTTACCTACCTACAGTTGAACTCCTAACGGTTTGTGCCTCGGAAATCTGTATTCTAGAATTTATCTAGAATTTCTTTGGCACACTTCAGGATTAATTTCAGATAGTAAAGAACCTGAAAGAATCTGTAAACAAATCGATTGTAAACAATTACGGTCAGTGATTAATTGACTTGGACTGGCCAGGAGTACTTGTTTCAGCTTTCTATAAGGAAAGGTCTTTGTCCTGAATCATTGCAACTATTGTACTTCATGAGTGTGCGATTCTATCACTTTAAAAACAAGAAGTTCCAATTGAATTTCTTGACCCAATAAAACTTGCAATGTTCATGAATCACAGTCCCATTTGGTGATATCTAATTGACTGTCTCGGGTCGAAGTTTCTAACACATGCGATCCACAAGTTAATGCGATAAATATTGTTGCAGCTTTGTCTCAAGTTGGGGTGGAAGCCCCCAAAGACAGCGTGGGACATCTTGCCCCTCGTGCTGTCCGCTAATGGAAAGGACCCGGACTACTTTGACATCCCCAGAGAACTGGTCATGGAGATAAAAATGACCCATCCCACGTAAGTCTACGATTAGTTTGTAGTTTTAGGAATATTGTATTTTTTTTAAGTAGCGCTAAATTATTAATGGAAATGGAATTGAAATTTTTTTAAATAAAATATGAAAATATAACTTAACGTTTCGAATTCCGGATTTAAATAAAAAAAATTACACACCCGGAAACACCTGTTTCGCCAAATTCGCTCGCATCGCTGAAACTTGCATTTAACAGGTTGCACGAAATAATAAACAGTTAACATGAAATTGAATTTTAAAAAAATAACTTAATAATAATTGGCGTCGATGTTTTGGAGAAACAAACTCTTCAGCTTTATAATATTAGTATAGAAATATTTTTCTCTCACATTTTCCTTGTAAACAAATTTAAATAATATTGTTGTTTAGTGTGACTTTCCGTACAATGCAATGCAAAATAAATTTACGGTATCTCAGTATCATATTTCAGCATTGTCAAAGTTTTGTGAAATAGTTTGTCCGAGGAAGCTTTACCTACATAATGTAGGTTTTATATTTACAGCGAATCTGTTGTTCAGAAGTACTAGAAAGCTGATTTTTACATGATATCTAAGTTGACACAAAAATATTCTAAACATCGTGTATCAGGTTTTCAATAAGGATAACAATTCTTCTTCTTCTTCTTATCGTGTGGACAGTTTCTAGACCGCATCACCACCAAATGGCGGTTGTCAAACCACGTTTGACGACCGCCATTTGGCGGCGGGGCCCACCGACTTATACGTGCTTTTCCGAAGCACGGAATCATGTTTTTGACATGACTGAAATTGCAGGCTTGAATCACCTGGTCGTACGAGGCGGCGGCCGACAGTTTGACACGCGGGGTTGCGATAGTCGTAGAGAGGATCCGGCAGCTGGGTCTCGAGGTGGCGCTTCACAAGTCGGAGGCCATGGGCTTCCATGGACGTGGGAATGCGCTGCCGTCGGGATCCCAGTTAATGGTGGGAGGGGTTCCCATCGGCGTCGAGTGTACTTTGAAGTACCTAGGACTCGTCCTCGACAGCCGGTGGAACTTCGTGGAGCACTTCCGACGTTTGGCTCCCAGACTGGAGCGGGCCGGGGCTGCCTTTAGGTGGCTCTTGCCCAATCTGGGGGGGCCAAACGCCTCCTGCCGGAGGCTCTACGCGGGGATCGTGCGGTCCATGGCCCTTTACGGGGCGCCGGTGTGGGCGCCTGCTTTGAGGAAGCGGGCCGCCCACTACCTGAACGTGCCCCAAAAGGTCATGGCCGTAAGGACGGTACGGGGGTACCGCACGATCTCCCGCGAAGCGGCGAACCTCCTTGCCGGATTGCCGCCGTGGGATCTGGAGGCGATAGTCCTCGCGCGCCTGCATCAATGGCGCGCGGAGGCGCTGCGCCGGGGGGTCACTCCGCTGCCGCGGCAAATTGCTGCGCGGCGGACAGACCTCCGGTGCGATCTCATGGCGACATGGAGACAGCGACTGTCGCAACCCCGTGCAGGGCACGCCACGATAGTGGCGGTAAGTCCCCTCTTTGAGGAGTGGCTTGAGAGGCGCCACGGCGCCCTCACCTTCCGTCTGACGCAGGTCCTCACCGGACACGGTTGTTTCGGGAGGTACCTGCACCGAATCAGGCGGGAGGAAACGCCCGGATGCCACCATTGCGAGGATCGGCCGGAGGACACGGTGGAGCACACAGTGGAGGTGTGCCCCGCTTGGGCGGAGCCCCGCCGTGTTCTCGTAGCGGCGATCGGCGGCGGCGACCTCTCGCGCCCGGCCCTGGTGCAAGCCATGGTCCGGGGCGAGGAGGAATGGGACGCCGTCGCCTCCTTCTGCGAAGCAGTGATGCTGGCGAAGGAGGTGGCGGAACGCGAGAGGGAGAGTACCTCTCGTCCCAGCCGCCGCGGGAGGCGCTCCGGGCGTCGGGGGTCCCGCGATGACCTCCGGCCACCGTAGACGCGGGCCTGTGGACGGTGAGTGATGGGCTAACTCGCCGTCCGTCCGTCTCACGACGAAAACAGGCCTTGTCGACGGCGCGTTCGTGTTCCACGCGCGCCTGAAAGAGATGTCAGCAACATGGGAGGGGCCCGAAAGGGCCGACGCCTGTCGGGGCCGCTGGTAGTCCAACGGTTATCGCGGCCTCGACATAGAGGGCGAAGAAGGAACATGGGTGGTTTTTAGTCAGTAGAAGTCTGACACTCCCTTTCGCTCTGTCCAAGAGCGGGAGGGGTTATTCGATGATTTTACACCCACCAAAAAAAAAAAAAAAAAAAAAAAAAAAAAAAAGGCTTGAATCACCTGATCAGACAATCAGGTGATTCAAGCTTTCAATTTCCTAGCTAAACTGGAAACAACTTTACAAAGTATGCTTCCCGTGGGAATCAAACCCACACGGGTCACAAGGCAAACGCCTAAACTGCTCGACCACGGAGGCAGATAAGAATTCATTTTTATTATTTATTTATTGATTTGATGCACAATGTACACAGCATAGTTACACGCTAGGCTTAAAACTAGTGAGTACATAACCCTGATAGGGCGTAGCAAGATTACTTAAATCTAACAATATTGTATTGTAGTATCTTTTATATCACGTAAATTAGAAACTTTGAAACTTATATCTAGCTTTATACAAAACTATAATAAATGTTTATTAAAATTTAACATAACTATGTTGGTCGTGGGTTCAAACCCAGGCAGGCGCATTGCTTTGTGTAATTTATTTCATCACCACTGCTCTCAAAACGGCGAAGGAAAACATCGTGAGGAAACCGGCATGTCTTAGAACCAAAAATTCGAAGACATCTACCAATCTGCACTGGGCCCGCGTGGTGGATTATAGCCGGGATATATATTATTATTTATTATAGCAGGAGTCCCTGCAGTGGGAACAATATAGGCTGATATAGTAGTATATATTCATTTACACTCTATTTTAACATTTTATCTTCCAAAAATTCTTGGATACTATAATAACTTAATAACTTATCTAAGAGCAATGATTTTAACCTTGCTTTAAATATACATTGGTTAACGTGACGCTTCTAAAAGTGACAAATTCGTCACCTTTGCACTGACTCAATTTAAATTGTCATCGACACGCTTAGAAGCAAATTATTTAAGACCATTCCCGATTCATTCTGACATTAATAGAAAAATATATACAATTAATCTAGTATTTAATAGTATTGTAGTAGCCACTGGATAATTAATAATAATAATAATATATATAATTCAATCGAGTCTTTTCACTGGACCTACTTAAGACCACGCAAGTATAGTTTTGTCAAAATTTCTTTTTTTACGGAAATACTTCCAGGCGTTGCACTTGCCCATAGCTTACGAAAAGAGAAAGACAAATAACAATACATTCAATACTTAATTCCCACTTAGTGTATCCTATTATTTGAAAATAATTCATCTCTACCACATAATATTTTCCACATAAAATACTTTCGTCGCAAAGATGAACATTGTACCTATCAGCCTTTATATATTATTTTTTTTTATTTTTATTTGCCTGCAGTCTTTTAGAAGTTTTACTTTTTCCTTATAAAATAATTACGTAAATGTTTCGTTCCCAAGGAAATACCCAAAGTTCCTACATTCGGAAAACGGTTTTCAACTACTTGAGATGTTATTAACACATCTGTACGGTTGCCCTTCCTGCTTATAAGAAACCCCCTTAGTCCCTCCTTACAATACCCTGAGGAAGAAATGGGTCTATTTGCAGCTGAGGCTTCACGGTAATATTAGGTACGCAAATAACTTCCAAAATAATCTAGCTGTTACCCTGTTGCCCACGACCTTCGTTCACTTGAAATAATTTAAAAAAAATATTACTTCCCTTTCAGAACCGGATTTTGTCACTAATTTCAAGGGTTTTAATTATTGGCACAAAACCCAAAGTTTTTCAAAATCAAAAGTAGCTTACGTTGTAATAATATAGCGATCTAGCAGCCAGTTAAAGTTCCGTCAAAATCGGCTCCACCGCGCCGCGCCGTTTCGGAGATTGCTGAAACAAACATAGAGGCAAATTAAAAAAAATATGTATTCTAGATGCCGTATTTATTTTTATATGCATTCACTAAATATAGTTAATTTTTATATTAAAAACAGATACTTTCATTTTATTTATGAAAAGATAATTACAAACATGAGTGACATTTATTCGACTAGCTTCTTAGAATTTTTCACATCATTTATCTGCCGAGTCAACCAGTGAGCGTTTCATGTTCAATTCCCATCGTCGTGGGTGTTTTTACATACACAAATCACAGCACACACATTTAGACTCGGAATAAATATAACCAGCCAAAAATATTTGTGCATTGATGCGGGAAATACTTTCCCGAGGGTACGAAAAACATCTGTTTTTCCAATATGTCCTTATTACCTAACTGTGAATTTTCCACAAAAGTTTTTTTATACTTCTGTGTTTTTTAACGTTACAATTATATAAATAATAATATAAGAAAACTTAAATTCGTAACTCATTTATCGACGCTTAAATAGGGGTATATTTATTTACTTACAATTTTAAATTTTTAAACTACAATTTACAGAACTAAAAATTATAATTAAATACAAGTATCAAAAAGAGAAGGATTACAGGGCGTTAAAAAAAATTACAAGACAAAACACTTAGCACAACAAGTAAAGCTATGAAAGCTGCAAAGAATAAACTATAGCACAGCTAACAAGCCCTACCTCCAGATACAGAATGGAATTAAATTCCATGCAAAAAACGTTAAGTAAATAAAAATAAGAGTTAAAGTAAGTTTGTAAAAAGATAATAAATATTGGTAATGTCTCAATTCAATAGAGCGAGTAAAAGTACTCGGTTAAGTAAAGATGGTGTCCTAAGAAATCGCAGGCATAAAAGATTCATTTGTTCTTATTCCACATTCCCAAGTTTGACGCAACGAACTCGAATATCCCTCCAATCCCCTCTTTACAACAATGTAAATACTTTTGAGTAACAATCGACGTATTTAAATTTACACAACGTTTAGCCTAAGGACTAGTTTGTAAAACTTAAATGGGATCAGGGAAATACATTGAAACAATTTCGTCTTTGAACTTGCTACGGCTATATATTTCCCTACACTATTTATGTGATACATCGCTTTTCTAATGGACCATTTGGGGAATAGTTAAGAACAAAAATCCGGAGGGTCGACAAATGGTTTGTTTGATATATTAACGGTGACTAAATATAGCCCTTTAAAAGCCTCTATTCATGAGCTGTTCAACATGTATTTAGATAGATTGGTTAGCATGCTGCTGTTATGAACGATAACTGACCCATTTCCCACAGTAAGTCCGCATTTTTGTTAATTTTATTTAACTGAAGCAGATTGTGTTTATTTTTCTGAAGACCATATCGCAGAAATCGACGAGTAAGGCATATTTTATTTACTGACGTTTTTAGAGCACAAAACATTCATTATGGATGCAAAAACTTTCGACTCGGGAAATATATGGAAAAAATGCAAAGAAAATGAAAGGCCTCCTTACTTTGTTCCACAAACGAAACTGCAAGGAACCAACAAACTATAAATCTGAACATTGTTCTTTAGCAGCAAAAAAACCCGATTCCTTCGGAAAGGTCGCAGATTTACGACGAAAACTATGTATTACACGGCAACGCACGTCTTTCTTATTTTCCATCAGGAATTTATGCCAGCATAAAAAGGTCTGGGAATGCATATAATGTCGAGAAGTGGTCCTGGGAACAAACGAACGTTCGGCGCAGATTGCTATCGTAAAACTGTGGTCCAGTGATCTCCAATCTTCGTTTATTGGTTATAACTTGGGCCTATTCAATAATGTATTGTTACTTATAAAATAAACAGGCGTTAATGTGTCGTAATAATTTGTGATGGAGCCCGGTAATTCTTCGGCTGGCGTCATTTTCTTTTATTTTAATATTTGCTATTAGGTGTGATGTTTACGGCCATGAAATGTTTTGCTCTTAGCTTACTTTTCCTTGTATTTCAGTACTACTTTATGTCACACGTTTTAGTAGAAAATTAAGTAAGTATATATCTCACAATATAAAATACTTACTTCCCACACAGCTTCCACTTGAAGTTAATTAAAGAATATGGCTCATTAAGCTCTTAATGCGAGAATAATCCTAGACCCAGCACGATACAGTACCATTAGTACTTTCACGTTTGTACATTGAAAAGTTTCTCATGAAGCTTTTACTAAAAGCAGAAAACGGATTTATTAGAAAACAAAGTGTATTTCCACAGTTTATTTTTGACTGAGGAATATGTCAGTGAGTTTCTGTTATTACCGTTTTAAAACAAGAGTTTCTAACACAAACAGTTAATAAAACATCGTCTTAGTTACGTAGTACCTACACAAAATTTCCTTAGCTGAAAATTGTCACTACCCACATATCGGTTCACGGAACATACACCGATTTAGATGAAATCATTTTCAGTTGAATTCTGAGAAACTTATGTTAACCAATAATAATTAGCCCACGAACTATGATGGATCGTTTTATATTCGTCAATGACGTTACTTTAACAATGAATGACTTAAAGAAAAATATATCACTGGAATGTATAAAATATTACAGGCCTAAAATTTGTCGCGAATCTCGAGATATCGATAGCTTGCGAAGGTCTGGAGACAGCAACTTTATAAAATATTGGTATTCAGACACATCTGTTTAGCTCGGGCCCCGAAAGTAATCAAAGAATTGTTGTCACGTGTAGGAATTTTGGACGAAAACAGCAAAATCTAGTGAGACTGTTGTTTTGCAAGTACGTTTACACGCGTTTATATAAAATTCCGCTATAAAGTTTTTTTTTTTCGCAACCTTACTGCCAACTTCTAAACAGGCTCTGCGTCGACAGCGATACAAAGAATTATGTTAGGTTTTCAATTTATTTTCTGTATTTTCCCCAATCATTGTTTACTCAATTTTCCTTTTTTTAAATTTTAGATGGCTAAATAATTTGAGTCGGGTCAAAGAATTAGCTACAAGTTTCGCCACTTTTACAATACCTAGAAAATAAGATATCCACTTCATCCCACAGGTACGAATGGTTCGAAGACCTGAATCTCCGTTGGTACGCCTTACCAGCTGTCGCCAATATGCGTTTCGATTGCGGCGGCATCGAGTTCACAGCTAACGCTTTCAACGGGTGGTACATGAGCACTGAGATCGGCTGCAGAAACTTCTGCGATATTAACAGGCTTAATATGATGGAGGTAAGATCTTCGATCAGATTTTTTTGAGTTCAAAAATGTTATGATTCTTTGATGACCTGTGGTTATGTGCCTTTTTTAAGTTGCGCTCCTACCCAGTTCCCCACCTTTGGCAGCCAGTCCACCCCAGTAAGTAGTCCTGTTGTGGGGACCACGTGTAGATAGTCGTAGCGTGGGACTTACCCCAGCTAGGTGGGCATTTAGTTCACCTAGCTGGGGTAAGTTCTTAAAAAAAATAAGACTCGACAGAATAAGCCCCCCTAGCATCCAGTCTGTCCCATGCGCCTTTATAGGTTGATTTCATTGAGGAATATAATTATTTTTTTCTAGTGTTATGATTTATGATCATTTTGTTGCCGAAAGCAATACATAGTTAAGACAGAAGTGTAACAAAATAATAATATAACAGTTTTTCATAAACTACCTTATAAGAATTGTTGGTAGTAGTTACGTCTCGAGGGATTGAGTACTCCAGTAGCAACTAGAGCTAAGTGCAGGAAAACTTGGAACATTATTTATATGTAGTTGTGCTTTTACCAGTTTACAAACACGATTAATAGATATACAGGGCCAATTTTCGATAGAGACAGGATTTAATAAGGGTAATCATATCTTAACCGTTGCAGCTAAAGAAAATAATCCTTAAAATTATCCGAAGTACTGTTTTCTCTCATTTCAATTCTCCACGTATATACCTTGATAGTGTTCATGTCTTAAATTGGTAACACAATAGAAAAACACGTGGGATTCCCCGTACGTCATAACAATGCCATCATCTCGAGCAAATTCCGTAACAATTTCCATGAAACGTTGATGTTAATCGATCTAAAATTAACTTATTAACTAGCCACCGAACTATAACAATATTTATCGTAATGAATCACTCTGTAAAACAATAATTTGTACACGAGATTTCACGTTGTTTTGCGTTTGTGTAAAGGTGACTACATACTTGAATATTTCAATTGAATGAGAGCAAAGGCTCGCATTTCAGTGTAACGTGTTTATTATTTATTTTGTTTATTGCGACTGTTGGATGGGTTGTTCATTGAACTGTTGTGAGCATTATTAAATGCTACATAGACTTATTCGCATGTTTTATAAATTAGGAGGAACTAAAGGAGGTCTTACGAGTTATGGAGAATTAGTATAGAAGAAGAAATAGTAATGCTGCTCCGACAATTCAAGAGCATAATGATGATGATGTTTGATAAATTAATTAATTTCAGCAAAATACTTCGAGTAACGTGTTTAGTTTATAAACTACTAAGGCGTCATTTACGGAGACGCGGGGCTTCGCGCGGCACGTTGTGTTTCGCTCGTTAGTTTAAAATGCAGCGTTCGTTGCGGTGGATCCGCCTCTCAGTAAATAAAGCTCGTTTACGGAGACGCGCGACGCCCCGCGTCTCCGTAAACGAGCCCTGAGAAACTTTAAATACATCAAAGGGTGAATTTAGAGTGACTAGATTTTCTAAAGAGTCACGGCAAAAGACTCACAGTGATACGACATTCTCGATTCAAAGTGGCTGATTCTTGAGTGTCTATTGAACTAGATTACACTTCCTGTCCATCTGTGCAGCGGTGGTCCTGTGCTTACGAACAGTAAGTCGTGGGTTCAAACTCAAGCAGGCGCATTACTCTACGCAGTAATTTATTTCAACAGCGCTGCTCTCAAAACGGTGAAGGAAAACATCATGAGGAAGACATGTCTCAGAATCAAAAAAATCGGATACATGTGACACCTACCAACCCGCACGGGGCCCGCGTGGTGGGGTATAGCTAATTCCTCTCCTAAAGAGGAGGCCTGGGTCCCTGCAGTGGCAACATTATAAGCTGATGATGATAATGATGACACTCCCTGTCTAAATGCTGCGATACTCTCTTCCGTGTTGACAGTGCCTTTCAAGCAAACACCCAAATATGTACCCTCCTTTAGAATTGCAAACCGCGAACATTGTCAGTCGTATGTGGACTGTGGTTGAAACGTTGGTCGGATGATTGACGACTAATTACCGGCCAGTCGATTTCGTAATGTTTTGCTTTAGGGATTATGCTCGTACGCTCAAAATAAGGGTCATAAACACTTTGATATGGCAGTTGGTTATATCATTTGTCATTTCCAACTGGATGCTCGATTTTCATTGGAATTTGTAACTATTCAGAACCTAAATATATTCGAATAGTTTGGCAGACGGTTTGAAAAATTGAAATCCTGTAGGTACATTGTTGTGTTTATTTGAATTCTGAAGGTGATGTTTTTTTTTTTTTTCCTCAGAAAGTAGCTCAGAAAATGGGATTGGACACTAGGACTCCAGTAAATCTTTGGAAGGACAAAGCTCTCGTGGAATGCAACGTTGCCGTCCTGCACAGTTTCCAACAGCACAATGCTACCATTGTTGACCACCATACTGCTTCTGAAAGCTTTATCAAGCATCTTGATAATGAGAACAGATTGAGGTAAGCAAATAGGAACTGTAATGACACAATTTTGAAAGGTGTTCCGATCAATGATCAACTGTTACTACACTATTATGCTAAAATGTACCATATTCTACAGTAATCATTACATAACGAAAGATTTTTATTGTTGTATCAATTTAATAAGGTCAAGCATTTTAACTGACACAATTAAAATGTTCCGTACTACAAATAGAACAATGTATAAAGCGGCAATCAACATCTGTCAAATATTACAGTTGATCACAAAAGTCAATGCTCGTATTTTATGTGAACTTAATTGTTTTAAAAATAGACGACATCAAAATAATGTGACGTTATGAATGCACCAAAACAAAATGCAACATTATAAATATTATGTCTCAGACATAATGGACATTTTGCGATAAAACATTTTGTCACCTGTTTATGTTACACGATCACACGTTGGTTGCCCCTTTCCGGCAATTGTGGTTTACCCCGTATCCGAAAGTTGCGTAACTTAAACAAAGGTAGGTAATATGATTAATGGCGCTATGGATCAAAAAATATCCGAATCTGGCTCACTAACATTAGACAAATAGCGTAATTAAATGCCTAATATTTCATCAAGCAGATTAATTGGGAACAGGTTACGCAGATGATGACTATGACCATTTTAAATCCATGTCGTATGTACAAAAAGCGTAACAGTAACTATGATAAAAAAGACTCCTGACGCAATAAAATAACGCGAATAGTACAACAAAATCTATTAAAGTTTCGACATTGTCGCGCTCGCTTGTAGTAAACAGATTGCGGATGAGAAAACTAGACTTAATTACAACCAGACCCGTTTGGCCATTAAGCTGTCGACACTAGAGCCTTGCAGATGGACCGATTAGCTTAGACATGTGGTCAGAAGGACATATAAACATCAATGTTTTGAACTATCGTGTGATTGTTTGGGTTTGCAGCTTCACTTTACTAGGCGACTGTACCAGTGACGTCATAACGTACATTTATCAGTGTCCGAGATATTGTAGAATCATCCTCCTTGATACTGTTACAGTTTTTGCTGTAGACGAGTAGGATTTCGATAAATGGACTAAGTTTTTGCTTTGGTTAAGTTCAGGTTAGTGTAATGTCGGGATAAAAATGACGAAGCTCGTTGCCCACCAAATTTAGAGGTGACTCAAGTCCTTGCTAATGTTACAAAAAACAGAAAGAGCTCTAAGAACATTTGCTCCTAATTTATACCCATAATTGTAATGTTTAAGTAATCTTAAAATCAATAGACTTGTTACAGTGCTAACAACCGATCAAATACAGCTAGACATTTTAATTGGAAACCAATTCATAGAACAGTCTGACGGAAAAACAATAGCGACCTGGTTGTTACAGTCCAATTAGAGAATTTCTACAAAATGTAAATAGTCTCGAATGGACCATAAAATATCTAATTAAGTAGATGGATTCTCTGAACGTTTACATGGATGTCAATATGTAGTTGCTTTTGTTGTTAAATGATGAGGTTTGAATAAAGATGGTTTTCCCAAATCAAAAAGGTTTTATACCCATGAAATCGTTTGTTCTGACTGACTCTCAACACATAGTTAAAACCAAAGGACAGATCCATCTACTGCTAGCTGCATACTGATAGATACTATATGACGTCAGCACCCGCTAAGATAACAATAATGGACACTTGAATAAGGGACGCATGGAACCGGAAAGTGTTGCTGAAAAAAGTGGAGGTCCACCAGTGGGTAATTGGGTATTTTACCAAAAAATCTAATTAGTCCGTCAGATAGCTTTCCAAAAAGTAAGGGCCAAGTCTTTTTTTTAATGAAAAAGAAATCGTCTTCATCTTTTCCTAAACAAAAGATGAAGACGATACAGAGCTTCGAATAGTCGTGTTATGTCGTGTGACGTCACAAGGTTAGTACTTTTTTACCCACAAAGTGACGTCAAAAGCCCCCACTTCTGATCTTTGGCACATTTTATTTTCGTCAATTTTCATTATTTTGATAAAACAAAAAACATGCATCCAATAATTTTTATTAATCTAACAGATGGACAAATCAGATTTTTTTGGTGAAATACCCTATTCCGGACTGATACGACGATGACGATCCGCTAAGAAAGGATTTTGGAAAATTCAATCTAAAACCGGCTGAAATAGAGTTTCTATTTCAGTTTCAACATCCACCGCAATGAGAAACTTTCGAACTGGGTTTTTACGTCAATTTTTCATTTCAAGTAAGGGCACAAATTCATAACGTTGATATACTACCGAATACAAACCCACTTATAAATCCTAGCGCTAAATTAACGCTATCAGCTGTCGGCGCTGGTAGCGGAGCAAATTGAAACTAATTTATGGTATGGTCAATTAACGCTTGTTCTGTTCTAATAAAGTAATCAATGATGCTTCACAATTTTGTGGTACATATCCCTTTAATGGTATACAAGCCTTGTGTACCCATAGACAAAAATAAACCTACCTAATGTAAAAAAAACCCTGACTTGTTCTAAAACATTTTTTAAAATCCAGTAACACATTTTTATGCAAATAAATATACTTACCTACTAATTTTAAAAACCTTTATAATAACTGTTAACGGGAATTAATTTCAAACCCTTCCTAGAATTCACTTTGTACTCCTCTATAACATTTTCGGCTACGTGGTTTCAGTCAGTGAATTTATTGTTCTAATTTTTGTCTTCGTAATGCCTCAACTTAAAAGATTTAGAAAAATTAAAATGTGTGGATTGGAAATTTATGTTGGAAATGTATTATTAGCTATAGCTGGAACCGGTAGGTGCAGGCTGTTGTCGACATGCGAAGTCTATGCAGACAAACTCGCGGGAAAAGCTAGTAAATACAACATAATTCAACATCATAATAAATGTGAACAGCATACTACTTTGATTAAGTTCCACAAATACAGTGTGTAACAAAAGGATGTGGCCTTAAATTGCCCAAATTATTTCGTGAGTTAATCGAGTCTAATTCAATTTGTTCTTCCCCGGGTACATTATTACGTTAAACAGTTTAGGTGACAATTTCGTGGGTCGTCTGCGGTGCATCAAAATTATCTTCGTCACGCTGTTTTTAATCTAAACGCAAAATTGGGGAAGTTTTTTCATGGTAAATAAAGTTAGAATGTGGTTGTTCGTATTGTTATCAGCTGCAGCAAATTAAATGTTGAGGAGGTTATTAACAAACGTTCGTAATTTTCACTGGGATTATTATTTTAAAAATAGGAATCCTAAAATGGAAATTCTTTACGGCAAATAAACTTTTTGTTGGTTATTATTTTGGACAATGCATTACACACATGTTCTTGAAATACGTAGGTACAATAGTTTTATCAATGACAAGCTGACCCACCCACGCAACTACGCCTGCGTCTCAATAATATTATTATATAGCTTACATCCTTCCTCGGTAGATCGACTATCCAACATAGTAATGCTTTTTCAATTAGCTTTCTAATGTTGAAAGAATTTTCAAAGTCCTCAGAGTAATTTTTGAGTTAGATCATTTCAATAGAAAAAAATGGTTACAGTGAGTCAATCTTTTATATAGATTTAAGCTGTCGTGGACTTTTTTGTAGAACTTTTAAAGATAAACATTTCCTTCTTACATGATATTTGCATAACTTAAACCATTTTAGCAGCGCACGCAACGGAAGCTCACCATTAGGAATATCGTTTTCCGTTTTTGCAACGTTTTTCATGTATGCTCCACTCCTATTGGTCGTAGCGTGATGTTTTATAGCCTTCCTCGATAAATGGACTAACCAAGACAATAAGATTTTTTTATTCCAATCAGTAGATCCTGAGTTCATAGCGTTCAAACAAACAAACAAACAAACTCTTCAGCTTTATAATATTAGTATAGATTAAAGATTAGAAACAGTTAATGAAGCATATTCCAAACACAGTTCATAATTTATGTGGGTGTTATAAAATAATTTTAATTTAAACAAATGATCGACACGTTATGTAAACGACAATACCGGCTTGTACTAGGTATACAACTAATGTAAACTATCATAGTCACAAATGAATAATGATTTTTTTCTACGTCGATACAGTGAGAATATTGACCGATTTTCTTAGAAAACCTATAAACGTAAACCTTCTTTTATTTTAACAATAAATATGTTGTGCGTCATCTATATGCAATTTGGGCGTCACATACGATGGTTTATTTATATGATAGGTAGGTTCCTATTAACATCCAAAGGTATTGTATAACTTCAGCAACATTGCAGGGGTCCGCAAAGGCCGACGCCAGTCGAGGCTGCGGGTTGTTCAAAAGAGATACCGCGGTCTCAATACAAAGGGCCAATTATAGGAACATGGGTGGTTTTTAGTCAATAGAAGTTTGACACTTCCTTACGCTCTGCCCAGGGTTAAAGGGTTATTTGATGATTTTCCACCCCCAAAAAAAAATAAAGTGCTATTAAGGAACATGGGTGGTTTATAGTCAGTAGAAGTCTGACACTCCCTACCGCTATGCCCAGAGCGGGAGGATTTATTTCATGATTTCCCACTTTCCAAAAAAAGGTAATGTTAACATCTCTTCCTGGCAGACAAAATGTAGCACTTAGTTTGCTGTGTTCAGAAAATGTTGCATCAATTTGTTGAAAAGTTGCCAGTCATGAAGTTTTAAATTGCTTCAGCGGGCCTACTGCTACTATATGTTTTTTATTTTTTTTATTGCCAACCTTTATTGTCCCACTGCTGGGCAAAGTTTTCCATTCCTTTCAACGGTCACGATTCTGTGTCACCTCTTTCGAATTTTCAAGGAAGACATCCAAGTCGTCTCGACACCTCCTTCGTGGTCTGCTGTGACCCACGCGGTCCTGCCCATTCCCATTAAGGTTAGGCAGGCTTTTAAACTACGTCGATGACATGCGTTGCGTAGTATTTCGAAGTTGATATGTTAATTTAACACCTAAGATACCGCGCTTGCTATATATTCAACAATGTAAGTTGTAATAAAACCACTAAAAGGGATATATTTTTTCAAAACACAATCTAGAAGGAAGAGTTAAACAATACATTTCGATTAGTTCAAGGAAGTCACGATTGTTTAGTCACGCACGACCAAATCATTTGGACAGTACCTTTGTCATTCTCATTACTATCATGTTTCCGCAAAACACAATATTAAACCAAGTCAAATCTACTCGTATACTAAAATTATAAAGAGGCAAAGTTTGCATGTTTTTTTAGTTTCCAAACTTAAAAGCATGTAAAGGTTGCCTCGCAAAATTATCCCCATAATTAATTATCCCCATTCAGAACTACTGATCCTATTCTGAAAATTCGTTCACCAGTAGGAAGCTAAATCATCCCCAAGTTGCTATATGCAGGAAGTTCCCGTGCGATATTTTCTGCAAAAACGCAGGAAGAAGCTTCTAGTAGGTACAATAAACACAGAATATTTTTTTTAATAATAATATGAACAGGTCCGGCTGTCCAGCTGATTGGATTTGGATTGTGCCTCCAATGTCGTCTTCAATCACTCCTGTCTTCCACCAAGAGATGGCTCTGTACTATTTGAAACCTTCTTATGAGTATCAGGTCAGTAATTTTCCTTTTTATCCATCTTTATTTGTGCCCTTTGCCTGATTTAGGAAATTAACCACGAGACCACCGTGGCAGCGTGCACAATTAAATTAAATAAACAATATTAAATCAATATTATTTTATTAGGAACCCGCATGGAAGACGCATCAGTGGCAGAAATCCAAACCAATAACGGGCAAGAGACCAATCAACCGGAAGTTCCACTTCAAGCAAATAGCTCGAGCTGTCAAGTTTACCTCTAAACTATTTGGACGGGCCTTGTCCAAAAGGATCAAAGCTACTGTTCTTTATGCAACAGAGACAGGCAAATCTGAACAGTTTGCCAAGGAACTAGGAGTCATATTTGGACATGCCTTCAATGCTCAAGTATGTATCAGCAACAAGTCTAAACTGAACTGAACTCTTGAACTTAGTTAACTGAAGCAAGCACCGATTTTTTTAGATCTACAGAACATTAGCACTTACAATTTGAACGCATTTTAGGTACACTGCATGGCTGATTACGATATAACATCGATTGAGCATGAAGCTCTGTTGCTGGTCGTGACCTCAACATTTGGTAATGGAGATCCTCCGGAAAATGGTGTTGTAAGTATCTCTAAATAAAAATAAAAAAATTATGTGAGGATTGAAAATACTTGGGCATTTTCTAACAAATAATTCTTGTCAGGCGTTTGGAGAACATCTGTGCGAGCTTTTGTATGCTGATCAAGTTGGTGAAGAAGGCTCTGGGTAAGAATTGAGAACATATTAGGTAAATTCAATAATATTGACACACACAACGGTAACTTTAATGTTAAAAATATTTACAGGAATCAAATGCTAACTCCAAAATCGTTCATAAAAGCTAACAGCCAAGTCGAATTACAAAGATGGTCCGGTAATCCTAAAAAGCTGAACCGGTTGGAATCGTTGAAAGGTATCGAAAATAACACAAATAATAAAGAAACACCAGTTACAAAATATGTTCATTGTAACTTTTGTTTTTATAACCAATTTCACTCCAACAGGTAGTACAACAGATGCCACATCCATAGACAGTTTCGGCCCTCTAAGTAACGTTCGTTTTGCGGTATTTGCTCTGGGTTCGAGCGCTTACCCGAATTTCTGTAACTTCGGCAAATACGTGGACAAGTTATTGGGTGACCTCGGCGGGGAACGAATCCACGACCTTGAAACCGGTGATGAAATGTGCGGCCAGGACCAGGCATTCCGGAAGTGGGCCTCCGGCGTCTTCAACGTAAGTTGGAAATTACTCGTGACGAATTTGTGACGCCTCCACAGCTTACAATATGTCGGTCTTGGGGAATTGAATGATTATGTTTAGGTTATTGTACTATTTTGTAAGATTAATGTCATTATGCCTATGGTAATATTTAATTCACAAGATAAAAATTTAAGATCACCAATCATTGACTGGGGGAATAATAATTACTCACATAATTATTATTATAATCTAATATATTGACTAAACCTCTCTCACTGATAATTTTATTAAACAAATATAATACTTACAGGTTTCATGTGAAACCTTCTGTTTGGATGATGACGAAACACTGCAAGAAGCTAAGAGAGCGCTTGGAACAGTTGCTCTCAGTGAGGAAACAGTACGCTTTGCGCCACCTGAAGTTAGCGCACCAACTCTACAAGTTGCTTTAAAATTGGCTCTGAACAAAAAGTTCGTACAATGCGTCGTCAAAGCTAACAAAGATTTGGGCCATGGTTCATCTGAAAGATCTACTATATTTATTGATATGGAACCAAAGGTAAATTTCAAATTCGCCAATTCACTTTTAGACGCAACGAGTGTTACAATAAACATTTAAAAAACTATAATTTATTTGCAGGAAGAGATTAAATATGATCCAGGAGATCACGTCGGAATAATTGCGTGCAATCGCAAGGACCTCGTAGATAGCATACTGTTTAGACTGAAGGATGTTGATGATTATGACCAGCCTTTACAACTGCAACTTATGAAGGAAACACACACATCAAGCGGTAAGAAAGAAAATAAACTATAATCTTAATAAAACATTTATTCATCGTAAGTGGGAAATTCTAATTGTGATATGAGAAATTTGTTACAGGCCCAGTGAAATCGTGGGAGCCACATGAGAGACTCCCAGTTATGAGCGTGCGAGAGCTCTTTACACGCTTCTTGGACATCACTACACCGCCTACTACAATTTTACTGCAATATTTAGCAACCACCTGCGAAAATGAAGACGAACGCAATCAACTTAACTCTCTAGCTACAGTAAGTATCAATACAACGAACAAGCATTGATGAATGCACTAAAGTTCTTTTTAAAATTATATTGTTTTACTCTAGGAGCCAGGAGCCTACGAAGATTGGCGCCACTTCAATTTCCCAACTGTATCTGAAGTACTGGAACAATTCTCTTCGGCTAGACCCAGTGCATCATTGCTCGCTGCACTCCTCTCACCTTTGCAGCCAAGATTCTATTCCATCTCGTCATCTCCTATAGCTCATCCAAAACATCTACACCTGACAGTAGCCGTCGTCCAATACCGAACTCAAGGTTAGTACATGTAAAACATAATTTTAACCTTTACTGTAAACAGTATGTCTCATAGTTTATTACTGCTCATCCCACACTGACATCGCTGAATCCATTGAAATCGAGTTTACAATATGATCTAATTTTAAGTTAAACGACATCCGTTCAAAACAATCTGATAGATGAGTCCGCTATAGTAGCGACATCAAAAAGGTTATTCATTGTTAGATTTATGATTTTCTATTTATGATGCGGTTGGTTGTAGTAAAAACAATGATGTCATATTCAAACAGATGGCGAAGGACCTCTCCATTATGGTGTATGCTCAAATTATCTCATGGACCGTAAGCCAGGCGATGAAGTTTATCTGTTCATCAGAAGGTATTAAGAAGATTTTAATGCTTTAAGCAATTTATTGACCTCGCATTGTGGTTTACATTTTTCATTTTATTTTCTAGTGCTCCGAACTTCCACCTTCCTGCAGACTTGTCAGTGCCTCTGATTCTGATCGGTCCTGGAACTGGTATAGCTCCATTCCGTGGTTTCTGGCATCACCGCCGAGCTCAACTCAATACACGCAAACGTCCAACTACTGGACCGGTATGGTTGTTCTTCGGATGTCGGACGAATAGTATGGACTTGTATCGCGAAGAGAAGCAGCATGCCGTGAAGGATGGCGTTCTTTCCAAAGTTTTTCTAGCTTTGTCTAGGGAGAAGAACATTCCTAAGGTATAATCCTTAAAAATAGTATACTTTTACAAGCTTTGTAAAACAGACTGGGTATTAATGAAAGTTTCTTTTAGATGTACGTCCAAGACTTAGCAGAGCAAGAAGGACCTGAGATTCAAGATTTGTTGATTGATAAAGGAGCTCATTTCTATGTCTGTGGCGATTGCAAGATGGCTGAAGACGTCCACCAGAAGCTTAAAGGCATTATTAAGAAACATGGCAACATGACTGACGAGCAAGTTCAGAACTTCATGTATATGCTAAAGGTTTGTTTACATAATTATCACTGTTTTATTCGAGACCATTTTCCTTAGCATAGATGCAATAGTTATCAATATCCTTATTTACATACCGATTAGTATGTACTAGGTGCTTGTATTATTAACGTTTTCCTTTAATGTTAATTGTTCGCAAGTGCCAATTGTAATGTAATCTGATCGAGTTATTTTATTCAAATCTAATTTTAATTCAACGTTATTTATGTTTACATCACACAGGAGGAGAACCGTTATCACGAAGACATTTTTGGCATCACGCTGCGCACCGCCGAAGTCCACTCCGCGTCCCGGGAGTCAGCTCGCAGGAACCGCGTGGCCGCATTGCCATGACGCCGATCCTCCCGCTTTCACCCTAACTCTTCCACGCTCACCTAGTCTAACTAGCTTCGCAACCCGAACAACTGCTACATATTACTTCGTTACACCAATAAACGAATCAAATGCTACCACCATTTCAACTTCAACGTCAGTATTATATAATATATCAGCTTCTAAATTCGCGAAGATTGTTAGCGTTGTCAATTTTATATTGCAGATATTTCTGGTTCGAATGAGTCAATTACTTTACTTTGGCTTTTGTCAAGCATAAGAATCTATTTGGGCCACCCGGCCAGTACATAGGTTGTGCGTGTAATGGGTCTTGAATTTATTGTACATAGTATTCACTAGCTACCCCAGAGTTTCATTCCATTTCAGTATTATTATTTTTGGATGCTCATCTTCAGAGGCAGCTGAAATGTTTTTATATTTTATAAAATTGTTTTAAATGAATTCCATGCAGGGTGATTTAATATTTAATAACGCACAAAACGCATTATCAACTGATGGTTCTACTTTAAATGCTTCATTAATCGTTGAACTGTATCGATTGACTTCGAAACATTTCAGAATTATAAGAATTTACCAATTACATAGATGTAATTTTATTCCATTTATTATTAATAATATAAAACTATAATGACTTTCATTGACGTCATAAAATAAAATATTGTCCACTTGTTGCTAACAAAATTTTTAAAACATATTTTGTTAGTAGAGTATCATATAAAATTTTAACTAGTCTAGTTAGTCAATATTTTCAAAATTCTTCTTTTCGTTGATAAATCTCTATTACAACAAAAACCCTACGTTGTAATGTCTTTATTGCCAAATGTTGTACAGATTGTGGTATAGTTATTTTATGCTATCAATGTAAATAATAGTATTTTAAGTTCTATTATAATCGTGAATGTTTTAGATATAAAATTTATATTTTACCTGAACTTATTTAGTGAAGTTATCTAAAGTATAATTATTTTGTTTTAGATTATTATCAATATTATCTACCAAACGACCATGTTTAATGCATATTGTACCTTACCTTTAATAAAATATAATATTAAATATGAGCAAATGAGCAGCTATATTCAAAATGTTTATTCAAATATAATTATGTTATTCAATGTCCTTTATATTTGACTATTAGGTGTGAGTGTTGAATTTGTGATCCTTAAACTAGTCCTAAGAAATGTATTCATATTTTCTATTATTCATATTATGAGAATTTAATATACAAATAAAAAAATCTTTTCTGATGTTACCTAATATTTCTATATTAAAATTACATATAATAACTGTCTTTGCCGAATATTTACAAATAACGGATTTCATATCTTCTAAATTTAATCGAATGCACATTTGAGACTAACTACATTGTTATTATCAAAATCATATCACGCAAAATATTATCGTATCGCACTATTTCATCTAATAATGAGAACTGTTCGGAAATGTTAAACGAAGAAATTATGATTGATTACGAAATATTTGTCTGTTATTGGTCAAATAAAGTTCCTTCGTATTCGAAAATGCACCTGGGTTTCTTATTTTGCTCCTCCTCTTTATTTTGCACACGTTTCCTCAAACGCGTTGAGTCGAATGACAAAGATCTGCATTCCTATTGTTTTTCCTCCTATAGTGTTTACATTCCAAACCTACACACATTTAGGAGTTTTGGTGTATGGTATACCTACTTAACCAACAAACAAAACACAGCTTTTTTGCATTCCAGTAAACTTTTGAGGAAAAAAAACGTCTAGTATTTTAAATTATTCAAACTTCTAAGTAAACTTTAAAAAAAATTGTAATGTTTAATATTATTTTATATTTAATTTCATTTATTTATGGTTCTATTTTAATTTTGATTAATCCTGTAATTAATAATGATAGTAATTATTCCCTCTTTTTAATTTTATACAGAGCAGATAGTACTTTAACGCATCGAGTTCGAATCAGCTGCAATTCGTATAATAACATTTCCAAAGAACTATCAATTGCATATAAATCGCAAGAATGTTTGAATTTTTGTGTTAAATTATAAGTTTGAAAAGTGCAATTGGCTTCGGCCGCTCTATTTCAAATAAACAAACAGGAACACAAATGTACTCAATACTCAATACTCAATTCTTTATTGCATTCCACAATGTAGGCTTAGGTGGTAAACATTTTTTAAAGTAACAATCATGGACCCTGTCGGGCACAGCAAAAGAAATTTAAATATAGGTAAATGTGAAGATTAGTACTAATCTAATTTATTACATAAAAATAAAAAATAAGCTAACAGCGTTATCTATGTTTAAAAACAAAAACGAGGAATTGAAATTAAAACATATTACTATTTATAAAATTGAAAATTAAATCGTAAACTTTTGGCAGTAATAATAAAATAAAAATCTAAAATTAAATGTCTAAAAAATAATAATAAGTATATGATGTACATAGAACCAGGATAAAACACCGTTAGTATACCGGTCTGATAGTTGTGAGGTCCATCCTGATGGCTTGTTATTCAAGTACTCAAGTTAGTAATCAAGTACAGCACATTTAAAACTAGATATCAGTAGAACTGCCTATCATTTATCTACTTCGAGATAACGGGCAGTCATTTCCTAGTCGAGGTCACGTTACTAATGCAAGGTTATTTTTACTCTGGGATTGACACACATCACACTTCACACTAATATTATAAAGGCGAAAGTATGTGAGTGTGTATGTTTGTTACTTCTTCACGCAAAAACTACTGCACGGATTTGGATAAAATTTGGTACGCAGATAGTTTATAAGCTTTTTTTTTTTGGCGGGTGGAAAATCATCAAATAACCCCTCCAAAATCAAAATCAAAACTCATTTATTCAAACTAGGCTGATAGTCAGCACTTTTCGAACGTCAAAATTTACTTTACTTTACTTATTTACAAGAGACAGTCCCCCAAAACGCCCCCCCTTCGACCCTACCTACCCCTTACCCTCCCGCTCTTGGGCAGAGCGAAGGGGAGTGTCAGACTTCTACTGACTAAAAACCACTCATGTTCCTTCTTAGCCCTTAATGTCGAGGCCACGATAACTAGTGTACAACCCGCGGCCCATAGTTTATAACCTGGATGAACAAACAGGATAGTTTTTATACCGATTTCATCTTCCCGTGGGTTGTACCGGGTGAAGCCGCTGGCAACAGATAGTAAATTATAAAGTTCATGCCTATTAATGTAAGGAGTGTAAAATTGCCCTTAACGCAAACGAAGGGCACTTGTTCTACCCATCACTGCGATATTTTTTTTGTTCTAGACCATACCTGGGAACCCCCTAGTTACGGAGATATTGGGGGCAAAGTTCGAAAATTGTGATTTTTGACCCCAAAAAAAAGTCGTTACCCAGCAAAAATTTTTGCGTAGGGGTACTTAGTTCGATGTACAGAATACTTGGTTAACGTTTGCGTGAAGGGTTTATTTACACCCTGTCAAGACTGTCAAAATACCCATTGAATTAGAAATGTTGTAAAAGAGTTATGTAACATACGTTGTGAATGTACTTTATTTATGCTAAGTCGATACATGATCAGCCTAGCCTTTTCCCTTCTACGTTAGGGTCGACCATCAGTCTAACCGTATGCAGCTGAATACCAGTATTACACATGGAGCGACTACCTACCTGATCTTCACTATCCATTTAGTACTGGTACCAAAATCAAAAGTAATTTATTCAAACTAAGCTGATAATCAGCACTTTTCGAACGTCAAAAACTTTACTTATTGACAAGTGACAGTCCCCCAAAACTGCCCACCCTTCGACACTTCCAAGTGTTTTAGCTGAAAAGGCGGAACCAACTCCCCAGCAACACATCTGTCTGTTAGGTTAGAAGAACCAGACTCGATACAATAGTAAGGTGCATGTTAATATAACGATTGACTACAGACAAAAAACAGTATTAAAAAAAGTGTATAATTATAAACAAATAGGAAAAAAGACATAACATATCAGTTACTACATTGGTAAGACTCGTTTTCAGACTTTCGAGCTGCTGACTACCTGTTACGTCTTTCAAATTACAAATGACAGCCAAAACCAACGGCATCTCGAGGTACAGAGGAAACTAGGTAAGTATTGGATGGAAATAGAATCTCCACCGAGTAAATATGAGCCACAGTCAACGCAGGTAGACTTTCAAAGACGCACCCGATTCACAATACATAGGTAGATAGCGCCACTTTTTTAGATTATCAAAGAATATTTTTTCATGGAAAACCCAAATCCAACATCAAGATTTAATAATCAATTCTTCATTTTAACTGGCGTCTTTTCACGATTCCCAAAATTTAGTTTTACAATCCCCTAACTCTTGCGTCACAAGTGCATAATTTAAAATGAAAAAAAATTAAAGACGTCATTGGTCGTCGCACCGGTAGACATTCTGTAAAGTGAGTTACTTTGGTTAAAATAGGTTTTTGTATTAAGTTATGTCCCAGCTTCTAAGAAATTGTTAAGAAGGATAAACATTGCAGGATCCTGTTTACGTAGATAATTATGATTATATGTAGATAGATTAACTGCCTCGTTGGCTTAGCTAGAGCTAGAAAATGAGGTACTGGGTCCGATTCCCGGATCGAGCAAGATATTATCGGGTTTTTCCATCAGGAAATTCTCAGTAACAGCTACGAAGATTGAATTTAGGCTTGCCCTTTGTTACATAGGATTTAAAAATCACTAGCAAAATGTGGGTGTACTATTTGGAAAACCGCTGCCTGACCCCTCAGGGGTTACAGGCGTGATGTTACGTTGTTTTCCAGTTTTAATCTCTCCTAAAGTTTACTTTCAAAGACCATTCAAACTTAGGATGACATACAAAGGAGTTACAATATCAAGTATAGGTAGAGATGCCAGCACATTAAGCTAATCAACCTTGAACCTAATGCGATAGACTTCAAAATCTTTTGACAGGTTATAATATAATAGCTTGTTATGCTGGCGACTACCCGACCTACCTGGCTGACATTCAGGGTGTTTAAAATGGCCAGTTTAGCAGATCAGAATATGAATCATAATAATTTAATATGACCATTTTACGAAATTTTACGCAAATCATATTTTGATCTGCTTAAGTGGCCATTTTAGGCCCCCAGTTACGTCAACCAACTGTCACAATGTTAGAGAATACTAAGAGACTACCTAACCGACAGGACTTCTAAGAACCGAAGAATGGATCCATATGATCAGTTTCTAAAGCCGAATGAACTGAATACACCTGATCACTGAGTCATTGGATATTACAACACTTTATTTTAATTGTCTTCGAGTATTATTGGATCTGATTTTCGTACAGAGAGTTTTGTGCGTTAGTGTTATAATTGATTTGAGATTGACGGCAATCCGACACAACTGGAGAGAGATCAGTTACAGGATAAATGGCTTAACGTGCGTTCCGAGGCACGGAAGTCTCATACTGCTATCTTTCAAAATCCAGGTTTTTACTAAGAGTTCTAACTGGCTTAATAGGACTTTTTGACAAAACCAGCAATCAAACACAGGACTCCATGACGCTCAGCAGACCACGAGACCAAAGGCCACGGCCACGTTCACATACACTGTTGTTATAGACATACCGCTGCCCGGCAAAAAAAACGTCATAATACAGAAAAGTTACGTTTTGACATCTTTGTACCATTTATCTCGAATTAGTCATTTTTATGTTATGACACTTTTTTTGCCAGGCAGCGATACATGTATTATAGGCATGCAAGCATTCAACAAGTTTAGTACGAAACTAGTCTCAAGGTTAAGAACTTAGGTGTAAAATATGAACAGAACTTGTAGAAATCATGGATTACGGTGGCTGTCGCCGATATACTCCGAGGCAAGGCGACTGCGGGAGTGTTCAGCCATGCACAAACACCGCACACAAAAGCCGTGCCTCAGAATGCTTCGGTTTTTATTCTGCATTTCATATTGCAGGTCATCCTATGTATACCTGTCAAATTTGAAAATCTGCCCGTAAAACTTCAAATTAAAATTATGTTGCAATTCGTTTTTCCCATAGAAATATAAAAAAAAACAGGTGTTTCCACTTGTCGGTTGAAGTTTTACTTCTACTATGTGTGCTGCTCTCAAAACAGTGAAGGAAAACATCTTGTGGAAACCGGCACGGCTTAGAACCAATAATTCGAAGACATGACGTGACATCTACCATTCCGCACTGGGCCCGCGTGGTAGATTATAGCCCATTCCCTCTCAAAGAGAGGAGGCCTGTGTCCCAGCAGTGGGAACATTAATAGCCTGTTGATGATGATGATGATGATGTGTACCGTCCCAGCACACATTTCGATTTTGCTTGGTTTATGGAATAGGCTTGCCCCCCTTTTATATGCAATATAAAGATACTTACTTTACCTACTTCTGCCTAAACCCCTCGGATATTACAGCCGTGATGTTCGGTTATGTAATGAAAGTCATTCATGACTCCATAAATGACATAGGAATAATGTCATAGGGGATTCAAGTTTACATTTTTACATTAGGTAAATACAGATACTACTAATAATATAATTGCGAAAGTTCGTAAGTATGTATGAATGTATGGATGGATGTTTCTTACTCTTTCATGCAAAATCTAATGAACGGATTTGGATACAATTTGGTACACAGATAGTTTATAACCTGGATTAACACATAGGATAGTTTTTATTCCGATTTTATATTTCCGTTGTAGCGGGCGAAGACGCTGGCAATACCTAGTGTAAAATAATAAGAACCTAAAATATTTGTATTATATCTCTAAATATTTTATTTCTCTAGTCATCTATTGTCAGATGTTTTTCCTATCCCATTATCATTAATTTATCGCTTAGTACAACGAAGTGTAGTTGTGTTAGTCATACTGGTAAATCACGTCTGTGATCATAACCCTGAGATGAGGCATACCGGAAATTTGAGAAGGTGTTACGAGTTAACTTTCCAATGAGTTAACTGTGACATTTAAATGAGGTGTTTTGTACGTAGAACTAATCTAGGAAATGTCAAGTGTAATCTCAATACGAATCTTGTTGTGCATACCTTTCTAAATATCATTATTTGTATGCTCGGTGTGTTTCTGCGACAAATAAATATGTTTTCTTTCTTTCTTTCTTGCTGTGACAAGTAAACTTTTTCTAGTATAGTGTGTAGGGCAAGCCAGAGCAAAAGGGAAATAAATCTTCTATTTGAAAAGATTCAATCATTATTTATTTACTGGGTTCAGAACATCAAAATAAGCAAATAATAAATAGCTACAGCGTAACATTATAGAAGTTTACTATAAAATTCACTGTTTCAAAGTTCAGAAAATAATGTCCCGCTAAAATGGTGCCTTGGACCTTTTAAAACCTCTCTATTAAACTGCAATAGTCAACTGTCATTTCAATACCGCCATTTTGGCATTTCAACTAAATCAAATAACTTACTTATTTATACAAAACAATTCTGTATTTTTTATAAAATACTGTAAAGATCTTAAAACTAGATATAAATGTATTTAAAAAGCTAACAAGTGTATAGTAGGATATTGATTTATAATATAACATAACATCACGCTTGTTGTCCCTGAAGGTTTCAGGTAGACATTTCGTCATTATGTTTAAGGTTCATCTAAGCGAGCTTATTGTCATCAACTGGACCCAAATGCTACTGAGCCGATGTACCTGGCCGAAAAATCCAATAACACTTTACCCGATCTGGTACCCTTATGCACAGCAGTCGTACTTGCGACCACTAGACCAACGAGGAATTTGATTCATATAAAAGAATGTAACGAATAAAATGTTCAGATGTGAATTATTTTGAATCGAAACTACAAATATCCGATAGCTATTTATTTAAATTGTTTGTACCAGGCGCAATCTCATCCATACATTTTCACAAATTCGTAAAATTCTAAATATAAAATTCTTATGTGAAACGAGTAATTTTAATTTTAAAATCGACGTTTAAATCGTCCGTGCCTCAGGTCATCAATCTAGTAACATGTTTTAACAAAATAATGCCAGAAAGAATTTTTAATTGTCATCATCGTCATGGTTATCTCGGAAAAGTTAAGTAAATTGTTATCATCTTTATTATTATTATAGCTAGCCTATGTTGTCCCACTGCTGAGCAAAGGCCTCCCTCCATTTCTTCCAACGGTCACGATTCAGTGCAACGTCTCTCCAATTCTCAAGGAAGACATCCAGTTCGTCCCGCCATCTCCTTCGTGGTCTGCCATCCGATGATATCATATTATTCCAAAACATTTTTTTTTTCATTTTTACTGACAACTTTTCTGAAATCAAAAAGAAATTATTGTAATAGTCTATTTCACCCTGCCGGGTTTGCTGGTTGTTCGAAAGAGACCCCGAACACAAAGAGCTAAGAAGGAAGATAGGTGGTTTGTAGTCGGTCAGAAACCAAGTCTGACACTCCCTTCCACTCTGCCCAGAGTGGGAGGAGTCATTTGATGATTTTACCCCCCAAAAAAGGGTCTATTTCACGATGTCCGAAAAGCTTACCGAATAAATTCAACAATGAAGTAGAACACGGATTTTGATTTAAATTATGTGCCAAGTAGGTTGTCGTAGATTAATCAAAACCTTTTTTTTTTGATGAGTTGGTAATCATCAAATTACTCTGCTCTACTCTGCTCTGCTTTGCTCTGGGCAGAGCTGGAGAAAGCGTCAGACTCATACTGACTAAATACCAATCATATTCTCTCTTAGCCCGTTGTGTCGAGGCCGCGGTATCTCTTTCGAACAACCCGCAGCCCTGACGGGCGTCGTCCCTTGCATGGCCCCTTCCATGTTGCCACATCTCTTTGAGGCGTGCGTGGAACACGAACGCGCAGTCGACACGGCTCGTCGTCGCCATAAGACGGACGGACGGCGAGCCACGGTGGCTGGAAGCCATCACGTGGCCCCTGACGCCCGGAGCGTCTCCCGCGGCGGCTGGGACGAAAGGTTTTCCCTCTCACGTTCCGCCACCTCCTTCGCTAGCATCACTGCTTCGCAGAAGGAGGCAACGGCGTCCCATTCCCTCTCGCCCCGGACCATGGCCTGCACCAGGGCTGGACGCGAGGGGTCGCCGCCGCCGATCGCAGCTGGGCTCCGCCCAAGCGGGGCAGACCTCCACGGTGTGCTCCACCGTGTCCTCCGGCCGATCCTCACAATGATAGCATCAGGGCGTTTCCTCCCGCCTGATTTGGTGCACGTACCTCCTGAAACAACCGCGTACGGTGAAGACCTGCGTCAGACGGAAGGTGCGGGTGCCGTGGCTCCTCTCAAGCCACTCCTCAAAGGGGGGACTTACCGCCGCTACAGTGGCGTGCCCTATTAATCAGGCCCTAAGTCTTTTTCTTCAAACAATAACTATAAAAAACCTAGAAATAATCATATTGAGTAGGTAAATAGTCTCCCACTTGAGTGAAAGAGCTTTTCGTTGTGATGATCATGGTAAACGATAACAATAACATGATACATTTAGATTATGATAATGAGTAACATTATGAATCATTTTTGGATTCTATTGATATTAAAAATACACACAATTAAGGAAAGTCGATTAAATAAAGTCAAAAATAACCGTGTGAAGTATGCAATATCCTGCTTTGAATATAAAGAAACAGAAAGTTCCAACTTCCGACGTTCCGACTTCTTAACAACTGCATTCGATTCGTCTTCAATCTCCGCAAGTATGATCATGTATCTGCACATCGATCGCTTTTAAGGTGGTTACCCATCCGGCAGCGCAGAGCATTGAGAGCCTTGACAACCCTGTTTTCTCTTCTTCACAAACCCACTTCTCCTTCTTATCTCACTTCTAATTGTCAATACTTATGCTCTGCGCACAGCAAGAATCTTCGTTCCGCCAATAACTGTCTTCTACGATGTCCTTCTCACCGCTCTGGTTTTATAAAATCCTCTTTCTTTGTCCAGGCGGTCTTCCTTTGGAATGCGCTCCCTCAGAGTATCAGGACGGTGACCAGTCGGTTCACTTTCAAAGTGAAAGCTCGTGAGCATATTCACAAGAAGTTGGCAGATTCGTCTCAAGACTAAGTTGTTGTAGTTTTTCTTGTTGATCTCTCTTAAGTTTATATATTTTGTTATATGTATGTATATATGTATTTATTCTTATATGTTTTATTTATAAATATTTCTTGTCTTTTTTTCTGTTGTTGCACCTACTGAATATTGTCTCTGCATCACCCTAAGGTAGACCGGTAGAAAATGCCCAAGGCATTAGGTCCGCCTTTGTACAGTTTTTTGCTTGTGCATAAAGTTTAATAAATAAATAAATAAATAAATAAAGTAATGCGCCTGAACCCACGACTTACTGTTCGTATTCGGGGCCGCCACCTCTGTTTCACCACTGCTCTCTCTGCTCTTTGGAAAGTACGTGAAGCCATTGGTCGGGTCGTGGGGCTTTCGGGACCGGGATACAAGTCCTTTCACTTCTAAATACAAAAAATAATTTTGAGTAGTACTTTGGGACAATAACAAAAAAGAAGTTAAAGTACCTACAGCTCGGCTGTCAATTCATCATCTGCCTAGCCTTTTCCCAACTATATTGGGGTCGGCTTCCAGTCTAACCGGATGCAGCTGAATACCAGTATTTTACATGGAGCGACTGCCTATCTGACCTCCACAACCCAGTTAATACTAGGTAATACGATACCCTTTGGTAAGACTGGATGTCAGACTTTCAGGTCACTGACAACCCGTAACGACTGCCAAAGATCTATATATGGCACCCGGGACCAACAGCTTAACGTGCTTTCCGAGGCACGGAGGAAACTCGGTATGTAATGGGCGGTCACCCATCCACAGATCGACCTAGGCAAGCGCAGCTTAACCTAAAGATCGACCCGAGTGGCAGTTCTTATTAAGCCACGAGCTCCTCAATCCTCCTGTCAATTATTAATAATAATTAATAATTTATTTAATCAAAGTAACAATGTATAGTCATTTCTATAACTGCACTTAACTTAATGCTAGTTATCAAAACAGATAGGTGTTGCAACCAGCACCCTAACTAAGTTATGAAATGACTAGTAGGTATTAAGAGCAATGACAGTCATAACTCATAATGGATTCTATCTTGCAAGAGCAGAAAAAAAACAGCACGATGCCCGGTTACGAAAAGGTATAAAAGAATCCAGTTTACGTGGTTCAACTTCTAGCAACATAATATAAACAGTGTAAAAGTACCCTTAACGAAACCGAAAGGCGTTAGGTTAGGTTAGCGGAGATATTGGGGGTTAAAGTTCCAAAAGTTTTCACAGCTGTTTTTGTTAATACCTACCTACTTGTATTTCAGGTAACATTCACTAGCACAATGTTTTAGTTTAGTAGTGCTAATTTGAGTAATTTTGTTTGGTGCTTAGTTTGATGTAAAGAAAGAAGTAAAGAAAGAAAACATGTTTATTTAGCAAATTAACACAACAAACAATAAAATAACTAAACTGAAAGAAAGAGTGTGCATCTCACCAGGACCAGTTCAGCAAACTGCCAAATGTACATAATGCTTAGTTGTCGGCTTCGCGAATGGTTTGTTTTTTACCCGACTGCGGCGAAGCCCAGAAGGAGGGTTATGTGTTTGGCGTGTATGTATGTATGTAAGTATGTATGTATGTATGTATGTATGTCCGTTTCTTTGTTCCCTCATAACTCCTAAGCGGATGAAGGGATTTGAATGAAATATACGTCGTTAGATTCGTCTTGATGGCGCGCGTGTCACAGGCTACATTAAAATTAAAAAAACGAGAATTGAAAAAATAAAAAAACCATTACCATCGAGTAGGATATCAAAATGAAGGGTTTTAAAAGGAGATTACAAAAATATATGACACCTATATGTTTAAAATAAATTCAAAGTCACAAATTCTATTAACAAACACAAAAGTTAAATCATCTGCGATGTATTTTACGCGACCAACGAAAGAACAAACACTAAAGAACTAAAAAGTTAGAAATAAAAAAGTAGTTAAAAAACTAAAAAACCCGACTGAAAAGACTGAAAAGCAAAAAACAAGCACATTTTAAATTATGCTCATTTGACTATTAAATTATGAAATGAAAATAGAATGGACCCCGCCTGCTGCCAAGTTGTGTTTAATTTAAAATGTGCTTGTTTTTTGCTTTTCAGTCTTTTCATTCGGGTTTTTTAGTTTTTTACACCCTGTTTATCAAGTCATCCACTCGTCTGTTCATTCCAGTTCAGAAGCTAGAACTTGCATCAACCCTATGTCAGAATACTCAGGATTACGTGTGGATGCACGGTCTTATAGTGGTACTCTGTAATTTCCCTTAACCAATATTATATTAAGCGCCTATACAAAATTAACATGAATTATAATTAATACTCAGATCACTCGGTAGAACACTCATTACTTAATTGTAATTATGACTTGTAATATTGCATATACAGTATGTTAACTAACAGAGGGCGTTCCCGTTAACCCGCAATAGTATAGCATCCATACATGCTAAAAAAAAAATACCAACCTGGAAACCCCTTGGTTACGGAGATATTGGGGGTCAAAGTTCCAAATTTTTCACAGCTGTTTTCGTAAATTCTAGTTTTTCAGGCTATAACGTTACTTAAATTACCTCCATGGCCCATTAATTATTTAAAGCATCCACTAGCACAATGTTTTAAGAGTGGTACTTTGAGTTTTACCGTAAAATGTGATTTTTGACACCAAAAAAAAAGTTGTTTCCCTGCAAAAATTTTTTGTAGGGGTACTTAGTTTGATGTACAGAATGCTTGGTTGACGGGAACGCCCTCTGTTAGTTAACATACTGTATAATTATTCATAGTCAGGCGCATCAGTGTCAGTCACAACCACAAATATGTATATTTTCACTTACCTTCCTAAATTCAAAAGCGATTTTATTCGAGAAATGATTTACATTTGAGATAATATGAATTATTTCATCATAATATAGGTTTATTTAAACATGACATTGCAATCAATACTTTAAGGGAAAATCACTTACAAAATGGCTACGTGCACTAGAACACTCCCGTCCGACTCACGAAATTGTGGTCAATTACTCACGAACAACAGGAATTCAAGCGCAGCTTTTTTTTTGGTGGTGGGAAATCATAAATAACCCCTCCCGGTCTTGGGCCGAGCGAAAGAGAGTGTCTAACTTCTATTGACTAAAAACCACCCATGTTCCTGCTAAGCCATATATGTCGAGGCCGCGGTATATCTTGCGATCAAACTCGCAGCCCCGGCGGGATGGAGCACAGCCTTAAAGATATGAAGCGAACAGATCTCTTTAGGAACACTAGCCACACTTTTTTTAAGCATGAGAAATCATCGAATGACTCTTCCCACCCTGAGCGGAGCAGAAGGAAGTGTCAGACTCTTACTGACTAAACCTATGCATGTTCTATCTGGTTGAGGCACGCGTGGAACACGATGCGCCGTCGACCCGGGAGGAACATCATCCATGTGCTTCATGCTCAAGTTGCTGATGTTGGAATTATAACGGCTAGGCTGAAGTGGGAATGTGCTGGCTACGTCACACGAATATACCTGGAGACGTGGACAAAGATCGTCACTCACGGGAAGATTTTTGCCCATCAGTGATCATAGACTACCAAAAAAAACATTGGGACATTTTTTTTTTAGGATTTTATTATCCTACTTACATAATTATCCCTACTTGTTACAATTATGACTTACTCGTTTATGTTTAAAATTAGTCATTGTCATTAACGTGTCAATATGGTTTATGGGAGTTACCTATCTTTCAGTAAGATGTGGATACTGAGTTGAACTGTAATGTCCCCGTAACGGGAATTCTTGGTAATATATTGTTTCAAATAATTGATTGGAAATAACGAATAACTGAATTTTCCCGTTAGATAATTGTGCATTGTTTAGCTGTAATCGGCACGTAAGTATAAGACCGCTATTCTTGTGTTTTAGTTTTTAGCTCTTCTGTGTTTATGGAGCTCTATAAATATTGTTTTATTTTCAGCAACCTATTTGGTTTTAAGATTTTCAAATTTATTGCGTAAATACGTACCTTAAGATCAAAGCGATGTTTGCTAATAAAAATGCCTCTTACCAGATTTACAGGTTGTCAAGTATTTGACATGTCCTATAGTTATCTTATCTAATGCGAAAGTTTGGATGGACGTTTGTTGCTCAATCACCAAAACGGCTGAACAGACTTGGGCACAGAGATTGTTTTGAGTAGAGCATAGGCTACTATTTAAAGGGCAATTCCCAAACACCACCCAGGCGGATCCGCGAGCATAAACTAGTCCTACTATACGATATGTGCGTCTCGCATCCAGCGCATCCCCGCAACCTTGACCAGGTATTCGGTCCACCTAGTAGGCGGCCATCCAACACAATGTCTTCTGGTTCACGATCTTATCTCTTATATTGTTTAACTAACCTGATAAAATTAAGTGTGAACCGCAAACTATATGGTCCACCTCCTGACCTGCTTTTTGTGGAACTCCACTTTCACTTTAAGGGACCTGTCCGAAACCACTACGAACACCGACAATAAATTAGTTATGACCAGAACTCAGTTACAGTTCTGGTCAAAACTAATTTATTAACGACTAGCGGATGTCACGCGGTTTCACCCGCTTAGTTCCCGTTCCCGTGGGAATACAGTGATAAAAAGTATGCCTATGTTACTCAGCGTGAATGCAGCTTTCTAATGGTGAAAGAGCTTTTGAAATCAGTAGTTATATTTATAGTTTTTGAGTTCATTCATTACAAACATACACAAAAAATACAAATCTTTCCCCTTTATAATATTAGTGTAGACGTAGAATGGAATCATCGACGAAGAAGAATAAATAACTAATCTTAAAGAGTCCTAGTTAATTTTCTGTATTTAAATCAAAACAGAAGCAAAGAACACTTGAAAAAGATTAATGCCGATGTTCAAATTAATAACAGACACGTAACATGATTGACATACAAATAAAAAGGTTCATACACACGAGGTCCGGGACATTACCAGTATGATCTCATCCTGTCCACCTCTGTGCGCCTTTGATTAATTCGCGATTAACTAACGATATTTCAGGTAGCGTTTTGAACTTAATTTAACAAAACGTAACGCCTTTAATCCCCAAAGGTTTTCGCAAAAGTAAACCTAATAGTACAAACACACATTTATGCTTATGAACCATTTAATAGGATAGTTAACAAAAAAAATCTAATTAGTCCGTCCTATAGATAACCAAAAAATATTGGACACGTATTTTTTCTTTTTTCACGTAAACAAACAATGAAGACGATACAGTGCTTTGAAAACTCGTGTGATGTCATACTCTAACAGATTAGTATGACATTTTTAGCGGTCAGTGACGTCACCAACTCCCACTCAAATCTTTAACGCAATTTATCTTTGTCAATTTTCATTGATATGTTACAAAAAAAATACCTATCCAATATTTTTTGATAATCTAACAGACCGACTTATTAGAATCACATTTTTTATGTCGGTAAACATCCCTATTCAAATTCAAATAATTTAATAATTTTGTAGTGTACAAATGGACGAAAGAAGAAGCAGATAGCGGGACGAACTCGACTCTTTTCGCAAAGATTGGCGATAAACAATACCAACAGCATTTGATTGGGATATTTTCAAAGAGGGATGGGATGATTCCATCAACAGGCCATAAATCCGTGTCTCCTACTGAGAAATTCTTGACCGAAAAACTCAATAACATTTTATATGACCTGAGTATCAAACCCACGATCTCGGGCATAGCACTCACTCTTGCGACTACTAGACCAGGGGTCATCAAATGCAGGACCGCGGCCCGGATCCGGCCTGCCGACCTATTTTGTACGGACCTTGTAAACAGTATCTTTTTTTCGTTGAGTACGTAAGGTTAATACAATATATCCCGAACTTTTTTCGCCTTTGTTGCCGTCAATTTGACAACAGACAAATAGTTAGAAATAGAAAATATGTAATTATTCACATTGATATGTAAAAAAAACCTTTGTTACTCCTGTAAATTACATTTTCATTACTCATACTCTGAAAGTAGGTCATAACATGCCTGCGGAGTGGGTTGAAAGTACTACTTTTCAGCCCTAGGGAGAACCGCTTTTAACTGACAGCTGTCAAATTAATTTAAAAAAAACTTGGTCTATTTCACATTTTTATTGAACCATGTTCCAACTTTTTATGCAGCCACTCAATTACAGCGCGATTTAAAATTAAAATAACATAAAATTAACTTAAGAAAAAAATTATGTTATGACTTTGGTATAATTTAATTTTAACTACCTACCTATTTTTTTTTGGAAGATTTCGCAATACAAAAATTTCCCCGTTTTAACTATTTCTTTAAAATAACAGATTTCGACAAAATCTTTGCCATTTTTTTTAATGATTAACATGAAAAATACTGACTGTATAGCTGGACGACCAGAGGACAAAACAAAGTAAGGGGTAAAGCGAAAACATCCGATCAACACTAATTTTTTCTTTAGTAAGTTAATAATTTATGTTCTTATTTTCCTCGTATTCGTAATGAAAAGCACAGTGTTTACCTCTGGCAAATTACTTATATAATCCCTCGAACTATTAGCGCCCTCACTACGTTACGGGCGCAAACCCCGTCTCGGGACTAAATAAGTAATTTTCGCCCCTTGGATAACAATGTACTATTGCTCATTTAATAAACTTAAGTAGAAACGGACTGCGATGATATTTTTTTTTTAAACGGGACCCCTGCCACGTCTAATTGGTGATCCCTGTACTAGACCAATGAAGCAGGCTAAACAAAGAACATTGCTTAACATCTAGGTAAATAATTGGGTTTTCTTACTCCCACATTGTGATTAGTACTTATATGAGCAAATTGTAAGTAAATATTGGCATGGTCATTGCGTTTAGTAGAATTATTTGTGGTTTCAATACTTGTAACTGCCTGTGAGTGGTCGGGTACGCCCCCACATCTGGGTGAATAAGCAAATTTGAAGAGAGCATGGCATGTATTCCCCTTGTTTTTAAAAATTACACTGGCTCGCAAGCCAGTCGTCACTAGTTGCAAACTAATCGTTAGACATATTGTTTGTCTTTCTAACCGAAGTTCACGTTGCCGTATGCACTTTGGATTTTTGATCTGTACCAAAGTTATTTAATACAGTATGTATATTCGCCGTATTTGAATTTGGAGGTCGTTGATAGTCAGTAGTTCGGAAGTCTGATAGTCAGTCAAGGGGTGCCGTCGGGGCTGCTGGTTGTTCAGAACTTACCGCGGCCTTGACATATAGGGCTAAGAAGGAACATGGGTGGTTTTTAGTCAGTAGAAGTCTGACAGTCCCTTCCGCTCAGCCCAAGAGCGGGAGAGGTTTATGATTTCAAACCACCAAAAAATAAAAAAATAAAGTGGTGTCGTAGTGCCCAAGGTTTAGGTAACTGGTAATAAAATTGGAATTTCTTGGACAGACACCTGAATACCCGGATTTTCCATTTAAAATACTGGTATTCAGCTGCACTACACACCAGCACCTAGTAACACTAGAATAGTATTCCTAGTATTTCTAGGTAATAAAACTGTACTTTCTTGTAAGTTACATTTATTCTAACCATTTGATAGAGGCTGCGATAGAACTGAATTATAAATGAAAGATTAGGATAAGGCCACATTTTCACAGTCGACAAACGCATGGTAAAAGGGTCAACCCTCGGAAAGTAGACAGAGTGTATTCTTCATTGAGTTCCTTATTCTGATCCATATTCCGCAGAAAGTTTTTTTTATAACTTGACACTCGTCGTCGTGAGTAATGATAAACATAAACCGCCAGATACGAAACAGCTATCAATATAATAATCGTTCAGGGAGTTAAACAGTGAATCGAGGGTGTACTAAACACCTCTGTCCAACTCTTTGGGGATTAAATGCGTGATGTAATGTTATGTTAACTATCCATCTCTAAATAAAGATAGTACATTTCTTTAAAAGCAATTACTACCAGGAGAATTAATTGATTTTGTCTATAATAAGAAGGTATTTTAGATATCGACTTTATATAGGTATGATGGTTTATGGTCGGTTTTAATTCGAGTTTCCGTGTCATTCATCTGGGTATTACATCAATATAATTATGAACGAGTGGGAGTCTTTATTGTCAAAACATATGGTTCCGGTACTCATTATATTTTGACAGAAATCAACCGTAATACATCTATTGTTTATTTTTTTGACCCGTGATGATTAATTCAAAGTTTGATGTCACATTTTGTGTGTGTGTTTTATCAAACTTTGCCCCGCACTAGGAATTACTGACGATGTAATGGGAAGTCTTTGCGGTAGAACTACACAGGCTATGTCTAATAAGGTATGGGTCCGTAGCCTTCAGACTATAAATAGACTTTGGAATCCCCAATGGAATGCAGCGTTGCAGGTTGACGAACATTAACGTATTCATATCCCTAAAAGATTATAGGTACCGCTATGACGATGAGGATAATGGCCATACCCATTTGCAGGATATGACATTTGTATTTGGGACTGGGACATTTTCACAAGCAGACCCATATCCTCTTTTTTTAGTAAGACAAAAAACAAAACCCACTAGATCCGTTCATATGGACTTTACGCCTAAATAATTACATAGACGATGATGCAAGCAATTTACACAATGATAATATACAGGACAGAACTGATTTCCTACTAACCTTTGATTACTTTCTAATTAATTTCGACTGGCTGAGTACCAATCCGGATTAGTGGCCGTATAGTTTGTCTACGTGATAATGCCTCGTTACCTTGATCTGCGGTGATAACATCCGTCATCCAGTCGAGTCGCTGGCAACAGGCGCGGGCGCGCGGTGCCGCTCATTATAATTGTTGATATTTTTTGCGGACGCTACTTAGTCCGGTCCTCAGTTGCCGAGACAACAGATTTCAGTTCTCGTCCGGTGCTGCTGCGGTATGCATATATATTATGCTGCAAACGGCGCGGCCGCCAGTTAGACCGTTACACACGCGAGAGACAATTCAGTGATCGAATTTTCGATAGACTTTTTGTAATCTTTGTTCGTTCGGCAAAATGGCGCAGCTTAATGGTCATGTTATACCGGCGGTTTGTCCCTTCAGTGGTGCAAGTGTACAAATTAATGGAGATGAGAAGACAGTGAAGTCTGGTCTTCGGATCAAAGTTCCTCAGCCGATTCGCCTGGAGAATCATGTCATTGAAGGATATGAAAACTTCGATACTCTACATTCTCAGATCGATGGAGTGTCGAGCAGCTTTGTAAGTAACTTTTATTTTAGTTTATGTAGACATATGTATGAAAATTAAAATTGGTAGCTTAATTTTAGATTAAAAATAAGGTAGTACATATTTTTACCCGACTGCGGCGAAGCCCAAAAGGAGAGTTATTGATATAGTAGTGTACATTATTCAAACAAAGTGAACACAAAACATTAAAACTTTTATCAAATTTAAGTTTAATACTACAAACAATCGCTCTAAAAACGTTGTGAAATTAGCATGACTGCATGTTTTTGTTCAATAAAATTAGTATACTGGCGATAATTAGCAACATCCTTTAGATGTAATTTAACAAACATTTCAAAATAATTGAACACATAGCATATTTTACTTATAATGAATATTTATTCATAAAACTATCTGGCGTTTGTAGATAGTTCTGAAAATTGAGCATAGTTTAGCCATTCTAGTAGGTACCCAAAAAATATCTTACATTTTCCGAAGTAGGTAATGTTAATATTTTATGGTAGTTTGTGATTAATTTTTATATCCGTTCTCGGCATACAGTGTAGGTGTAAATAAGACCGGTTTTACTCTGTGTAGTACCTAATATAAGGTGTAAACGGACCTTTGACGAAGCCGTGAACAAAGCATTCCAAACGTCAAACCAAGTAATTCGAGTATTCGACGCAAAATATATTTCTAAAACATATTTTTTTAGGTGAAAAGTCACTTTTAACTGTAGCACGCAATGTTATGCTCTATCGTGTTGTGGATTCGTTTAACGTTTGTATTAAAACTAAATTCATCTTATCTTAATAAATCGTCAGTAACTAAAAAGTTGGAAATTAACTTCTTCGTAATAAATGATTGGTAAATATAAGAAGGCTTTCTTTGATCACGTTTACAATGTAATCTTATCTCATAAACTGTGTATTAATAGTTAAAGGTTATATAAACCTACTGATGGTATATTCGATTAAATTTTTTTAAAAAAGCTGGTTTGGTTAGGTTTATACAGAATATCAAAGTCAAAGTCAAAGTTTTTATTTGTATGTTTTTTGGTTATACATGTGTGGTCTTACAGAAATGATACGTTTCTCAAAAAACAACCCATTAGGGCATATACAATTAAACAGATAAGAAATTTAAAGTCATAAGTCAATGTTTGGTGTACAGCCAATAATTAAAAAAAAAAAATAGATTAGGATTACAATTAATTAAATACACAAAAAAATAAAAACAGATTACAATTACATAGTCAAGTTTTGAATTGTTAAGAATAAATACACACATAATTGTCAGTTTAGTTTATTACATTTTGTCAAGAAGGAATTCGTCAATGGTATAGTAGCATTTTTCAATTAAAAAATTATTTAGCTTACGTTTGAATTGTGTCAAATTAAAATCCTTAATGTAATTTGGAATTTTGTTGAATATTTTCGGAGCCATGCAGAGAATGCTTTTGTGCATAAGGGCGGTCTTTGAGGCTCTTAGACATAATTCGTGTCGATATTCTGGTCTTATAGACCTAAAGCGTTGATCTGAAACTTTTTTAAATAGTTGACTGTTTTTCTTAACGAATAATGCGGTCTCATATATGTACAGACAAGGTAATGTTAATATTTTAAGTGTTTTAAAATGCGGTTTACAGCTTTCCGTTGGTTTAAGGTTGCATATTGACCTAATGCACCTCTTCTGTGCTTTAAAAATGTTATGCTTTTCGCAGGAATTTGCCCAAAAAATTACTCCGTAACGTAATATGGAGTGTACGTAACCATAATACGCAGCTACAACAGCTGTCTGATTAACAATTTTGCTTAGTTTATAAAGAGCAAAAGCGAACCTACTTAATTTTGTTATAAGAATTGCTGCATGGTCTTTCCAAGTCAGTTTATAGTCAATTGTCAAGCCTAGAAATTTTATATGTCCTACTTCTTCAATTTTATTATCTTCAAAAGTTATATTAATGTCAGGAGCGGTTATTCTTTGTCGAAATTGCATAATTTTAGTTTTATTTAAATTTAATTTTAGATTATTATGTTCAAGCCAATTAATTGATTGTTGTAATGCGTCTTTGATGTCACATTCATAAGTTCTATTTTTATTACGTCTTACAATAATCGTGCTGTCATCAGCAAAAAGAACCATAGGAAAAGCGACGTGTTTTGGAAGGTCATTTATGTACGCTAGAAACAACGGCGGGCCCAATACACTGCCCTGTGGTACGCCAAAAGTGACTTTACGTTTTCCTGAAATATATTTGAGTTCCTTTTTATCTCTTTTAGAAATTCGTCTAATTTCTGTACACTGCGTTCTATTGACTAAGTAAGACTGTATAAGAGAAAGTGCGTTACCTCTTATTCCATACCCATTCAGCTTCTGTAGTAGTATATTATGATCCACTAGATCAAAAGCCTTCGTCATGTCCATAAATATAGCGCTAACGGGAACTCTTTCATCAATGTCTGTCATTATAATGTTAATAAAATCATAGATGGCCATATTTATGGATTTGTTTTTTCTGAAACCCTTCTGTTCACTTACTAAGATGTTATGTTTCGTGAAAAAGGAATTCATACGGCAATAAATAGCCTTCTCAAATATTTTTGATATGACTGGTATCAGGGCAATGGGTCTGTAATTATTAATATCAGTTTTGTCATGTTTTTTAAATAATGGCTTAACTATTGTTGGTTTTAGTTTATTGGGATAAATTCCTGAGCAGATACTAACATTAATGATGTGGCAAATTGGGCCACTTATTACATCAGAGACAAATTTTAATACTTTTGTTGATATATCATCATACCCTACGCTGACTTTATTTTTTAAATCCTGTATTATCCGATAGATTTCATTAGGTGTAGTCGGGGCCATGAACATTGATTCGGAACATGTATTCGGGGTTCTATAGCTCGCAGATCTTGTGGCATTCGATAGTAATTCTGCTTGATTCACAAAGTGATCGTTAAATGCGTTTGCTATGTCACTAGGGTTTGTTATTGTAACTCCGTTATTTTTTATTTCTGTTATATGTTCGTGGGGGGGGCAATATTTATTTTCATTTATGATCTTCCAAGTATCTTTTGATTTATTTGTAGATGACATTATCTTATGGTTATTTTTTGCTTTTTGTGTTAGTTTTATTATTTTCTTAAGTCTTTGTGAGTAATTTTTAAGTTTAGCTAAGTTATTGCTGTTCGGTTTTGATCGTAGTTGCCAAAGGAGTTGTCTTTTATTTTTGCTACACCGTCTTATACCGGGTGTTAACCAATTCGGATTCCTTTTTAACTTAATTTTTTTGTTGATTATGGGAAAACATAAATTATAAAACAGCTGCAGTATTTCCATAAAACCATCGTACGCTACATTAGGATTATCAGCTTGATAAACATCATAAAATGATAAAGCACATAAACATGATCTAAATTTCATAAGGTTACCGTAACTGTAATCACGTGCTGTAATATTCCAACTGTTCAATGTACAAGTCTTTTCGTCTATATCCTAACCTGTTTGGTTTTAGTCATAACGTATTTCTAAGTTTAGTAGGTTTTAACACATTTTTTTTAAATGCTTCGTAATATTATATGTTTACCGATCCGATAGTTATACGTACATAAAACTTTTCAAAAGACAATTAATATTTAAAAAATCTCAGCTTAATAAAAGTAATTAAGTTAACCATTACTACTTACTTACTACTTAAGTTACCAATATTGACTGTGATTTTAACATCAATCTGCATTTTCCAAAAATATATTGAACTAAAATAAAATATATTGATTGAAAAACGAATAAATGTTTAAATCATAAGTCTAACCCGGAACCTTAGAAATCAATGGGTCGTCTCAAGGTACAAACGAGATATTAAATAAATAAAAATAGCTGTTGACCTTTATCGTTGAAATACTGGATTTTGTAGGTATTTTTTGTCAAATAATCTGCTAGCTTGAGAAAAGACAAATTTGTTAATAAAGAAATCTAAATCGGTCCAGCCATCTTCGAGTAATCGGGGAATATACATCGCCGACGAATTGAAAACCTCCCCCTTTTTGAAGTCGGATAATAGAGTGGTCAGCGATTTTCTGCATGGCAAAGGGGGCTTTGACGTTAGCCCTTATCTGTCTAACACTCAGTGTAGATTTTCAACATAGCAGGTATTTTTTCCGGGTTCAGCCAGGCGTTTAGCTTCCCGCATCTAACAATATTACGGGATTCAAAAAAAGAAAAACATTGTGTCATACATACCACAGAGGCAGCCCCAGCAAGTTACAATAGTATTTGTTTCGGAGCTGTATCACTCTTCCCTAAAGTGGATAGATCTTTAGTAATCTTATGCCAGCTTCATTGACCAGGGACCTATTTAATAAAACCATCAATACAGTGATTTTCTCCAAAAACAAAAAAGCTTCAGAGCAACTATTCTTTAAAAAAAAATAAGAGTAAATACCTCGTGGTCTGCCTACGCTCCTACGACAATTTATAAGTCTGACAAGGTGTGGTTTATAAAGACATAAACAAACATTATAATGAAGTACTAGACAACACAAAACAAGTTCTACAAGTCAGCTGTAAGGAAAACAGCTTAATATTGTGGTATAAACAATTGAATGACAAATATTTGGCATACATTTTGGCCAATGTCTGCCATGCCGCAATATTTGTATAGGCCTGCGTTTGATTTAAAAATAATTTATCGACAAAAAATGGCAGATGATCTAAGATGACCATCCTTAGTAATTGTTTAGTTAAAACAAACAGCATTAGTACAAATAAATTAGATTTTTTTTAAACACCCATTTCATATTAAAAAAAAAACAGAAGAGAATGTCAGACTCTTACTGACCAAAACCCATCTCTGTTCCTCCTAATGCTCTTTGCGTTTTGCATTCTAGGGAATGAACAAATGCGACAAAACAAACAAATAACACAAACCACAAACAGCGAACAAATTCCACAAATCTGGTAGAATATCGAAGTCTAGCTTTTGCCTGCTTCATACTCGTAGAACTATTCTTAGCAACTGTTTAGTCAAAACAAACAGCATAAAAACAAATAACATTAGTTCAAATAAACTGAGATTACTACACAATATTTAAAAAAAAATGCGGAAGTGCTTTAATACTTATTAGTTTTGAAACCCGTTTTCATAGTAAGTAAGTACTTATTTTTCTAACATAATATTATTAACGTAATTTAATGTTATGATTATTGTTTTATCTGACATGGTCACTAATCATGCCAGTTTAAAAACTTTATTACCATCTAATTCAACTTTTTCTTAATTCGACATTTTATGAGGAGAGTAGGCAATGTTAGTTTTACACAAACACCGTTTCGTAAATTGTGTTCGTACATTTAATTTCATATATTTAAATCACATTGCTATGATTGCAGTGCAATCAGCTTCCATTTGTTTTTTCACCACGTCTTTGGCAACGTTCAAAAGTATCTTTGAGTAGAAAAATTTATAGCGATGCAATTTATTAATACTTTTTAAAATTAAAGCCATGAGCACTAATATACACGCGGCTTTTGAACACGACTTTCTCGGGAAGTAAAAGTTCTTTAATATTGTGAGTTTGAAAATACTATGTTTTGTAATCAACGTGTGATAACAATCAATACATTAGACGAACATTGCTTCGAAACGTTACGACATATTTCGCATCTCATTCGTATTATACACTCCGGGTACACTGTACCAGATAATCGGACAACATTTTGTGGCTCAGAAATCAATTAGGATGTGAGCTGATTAGCGCATCCCACTGACAAATTATAGCTTGTCATTCGGGACTATGGTATGTTTAACAGTTAGTTATCAAGTTTGAGTTAGCCATTTTACAATGATTTTGTTATCTTATTAATTCATGGCCTTCTGAGTTAGCGGATAGCATACCAGTTGATGTGAAAGCTTTGTTTATTAGTTCTGTACCTAATTAAATCTAATATCACTAATAGGAAAAATAAAAAATAAATATTATCAAGAGGAAAGATTGGTTTGTAACGAATAGGCTCCGAAGCTACTGGACCGATTTGAAAAAAATCTTTCACCGTTGGGAAGCCACACTATTCCCGGGTGACGTGAAGCTACTATCCCTGTATTCCCACGGGAACGGGAACTACGCAGGTGAAACCACGTGACGTGCGCTAGTAAATTAAAATTCGTGTAACATAACACATCACGACTGTAACTCTCGAAGGGTGAGGCCGAGGTGTCCCTCTTAGTACACCCACATTTCGCCAAATATGTTTCAGTACCATGTGGTGGTGTGGTGTGTAGTGTGTGGTGGTGACTAGCGAGCTTATTGCCATTAACCTGGCTCAATTTCAGACACCGTGGCTGCTTCTGAGAAATTCCTGATGAAAAAACCCAATAAAACTTTGACAAACATGGCAGTGACTGCCTTTTTAATAAAATACGAAATATTCATAGTGTTCACTATGCAGGTATGTGATTATAATCAAAACTTGAAACTAAAAGTGACCCAACCGGCTAAAACTATAGACATACCGAGTTATTTTAATGTGTGAATCGTAAATTAATAAACATAAAATCGTGATAAAATATTTCTGAGTTTATTAGAACATGCACGGAGCTTCTTGCCCGTTCTTCTCCATTTTATAGACGCTTTCATTAATAGCATAGATCTTACGACGAATACAAAAGAAAATTAAATCAGCACTCTTATTTTTTGTTATAATACCTAAATCGTTCTGTCGATGCTAACATTGTAGACACGTTTCATTTTGATTGTTTATTACGATGACTATTTAACGCCAACGTGAAATAAAAATGAAATCATATAACATAACTTTGTTTAATCTGCGAGAGTGTAAAGTCTATATTTTTTTACTAATCTAGATAATGTGTCATTACGCCCGTTATCCTGGTTCACCTGTTAAGCGTTGTTTGTGTAATGTTTTTTTTTTCCTGTATGCTTGGTATGTTTCTGCGACAAATAAATAAATTTTCTTTCTTTCTTTTTCTTTCCTAGACAGAGGTGTAAGTATCTACACGTTTCGCCACATTGTTTTAATGTTTTAGCTAATTAGATTAACTTTTAATATTTCTATCGAACAAACAAAAGTCACATGATAGTAAACAGTTTTAAAATATCAGTGGATCAAAGAATCGACAAGCCATTCAGAAACTTTACGGTAAGTTTTAGAAAGTTGTGTTCAAAAAGTCGACATTGTTTTGATTTTTATATTATGGGACATCTGAATGATTTCAGGTTCACGTTGAGATGGTCCCTTATAGAAAGTTGTTCAGTTTGTTGATCTAAACTGCATCCTGAAAATACCATATATTTACAAAAGACCACACCTTTATGATAAAACCACATTTCATAAGCTAGAGCGAACGATAACTGAAACTGAACTGAACTGAACTGTGACTGAAACTATAGTTAAACAGTTATTTCAGTCACAATACAAACGGTTCGCGTACACATTCTCGTATGCTGATTTGTTTAGAAACACAAACATTTCTGTAGCTACTGCATTCCTATTATATTATTGTATCAGTCACAGAATTTTTCTACTGTAGTGCGGTAACTTTTTTTTTCAACAAACATGCTCATAAAATGGCTCTATTTGCATTTAATTAGACATATAATGACACCTGTAATCAAACTGTGACTTTTTTATTGCTATTATTCACAAGTGAGTTATAGAGTTTTTTATTGCTTGAGTTGCTTTGTCCTTAAAAAAGCTTTGATACATAAAAGATCGTGTTCAATAATACAAATAAATTAATTTTCCTATTGCTTGCTCATTTCATTCATCTTCGTATTTAATTTTTAATTTTTCCCGCCTTTGTGAAATAAAATTCCTGGGTTGTAACTTACATGGTCACTATCATTAACAATTATCATCTGAGAGAACGATGTTCTACAAATATTAATAACAAGAAAAAATAAATAAATATTATGACACTCGAGGATACTGTTGAAATTCTTGAAATCAAATCCGCAGTTTCAAACATATTATTATAAACATACAAACATCACCTCAATAGTTCAAGAGGTAGATAGTTTAAAGGATCTACATATTTAGTAAATCAAATTGTATTTTATCATACTTAATATGACTTTATAACTTATTTTTATTGAGATATAAGTAAGACTATACTAAATATAAAAACTAAACTAACCTAAAAACAAACTAACTATAAAAGGGCATCGAAAAACTCCTCCTCAACGCTGTCAGCAGGTAAAGTGCCCAAGAGACTGGCAGCGTTGCCGCGTTGTATGGCAACACTTAGCCTCTGGCCAAAGAAAAAGCCAGTCCTTGGGTCAGAGGTAGCGTCAACAAGGCGTTTGGAAATATCCTTAAAAATACTGTGGGCACTAGGACCCCACGGCCCTAGAGTTTCAACCCCAAACGGCTCGAAAATATAGTTTCCACAAAGGTTACTATATTTACGCCGCTTGAGGTTCTCCGCAGCCGCAGCGGCAGCACCTGCACGACACGAAGAGCTTGGAAGATGCGATGGCGCAAGAGTATCGACGCAAGTTGCGTCCCACACTAAAGGCCTACCCATCTTCCAAGGAAACAAGGACATGCCGTCCGGTATTTTAGCCATCGTCGCGTGCCAAGCCATTTGGCTCTAAAACAGCTGGGACGCCGACGGTAACAAGAGCACGTCGGATGATATCGTTTATAAATATATATATTTTTCATCCCCCCATCTCGGAAAGAGTATTTTTGCTCTTCGATATCTGAGTGCAAAAGCTGTTTTTATCCGCTAGAGGATAAAGTAAATTGAATTTAGAACATCGTGTGCACTAAGTTTGTGAATTCAAAACATCATTAAACCTATTTACTTTTACCTCCATGGTGCCGAATTTATCATACAACTTTTTTTTAATTTGTTAGAAAATCAGACTTGGAACCTTCTTAGTGTACTTTTTTTTAATTTGCTTTGCGCGCTCAATTTACTTTTTACGACATATTGTTAAAACCTTAGGTTAAAAATAAAAACAAGAAACTTGTGAACAAGTGAAAAACCTAAAATGAGTGAATCGGGCGACGAGGAAGTTTATTTGACGCCAACATAATTGACTGAAACTGTTAAAAATGCACAAATGAGCTTTCTCCCTCAACAATCACGCGAGAAGTATTTGAAACAGTACGATATGTTTAACACGTGGCGACTAGATAAAGGAGCCAAAAGTTTATCAGAAACCGTTTTATATTTTATTGAATTATCCGAGACGAAGAAATCAAGCACTCTATGGAGTACATATTCAATGATAAAAGCAACAATAAAGATGAAAAAAGACAAACATATCGACACCTATCCTCTCTGGTCATCAAACAAAAAAGTCGAAGGTTTTCACAGCATCTATGATAATATGGTAGTTAATACCTAAACTGAAATAAAAGTATCTTGTGATTGTAAATGTTTTTTTTTTTTGCATTTAGTCATTTCCTCGCTGAGGTGGGATGAAAAGTAACGTGTTGCACTCAAGTGCAAAGATTTTTCACCTCGTGCTCTTTTGATTCCCTCGCTATCGCTAACGCTCAGGATTCTAATTTTTGAATCACTCGCTACGCTCATGATTCAATTTTAGAATCCTTCGCTTGCTCGGTCATCAAAATTGAGCACGCGATTAAAAAGCAACTTTGCACTCTTGTATAACAAATAACTATTAGGGTAAAACCGGGATAGATGCCGCGCTGGGATAGATGCCTCGTTTCTAAAAACTCAACTACCAGAGAACGAAACAGCAAATTCGTTGTTTACATACGCGCCACATGCACCCCCCACCTCAGTGACGCGCGAGTTGTTGTGCTAGACGGACGTTTCTCGCTTGTGTGTCGAATTACATTCGCAGCGGACGCGACGAACGCTTCAAAATTTCAAACGTAAGTATTCACTATACCATATCTTTATAAACAGTTAAATGATTACATTTTATTTGAATGGTTTTAATACATTGGTTCTTTAAGAATACATTTAAGAGTCAATCACTGATGTTTGCATTTATTTTATATAAAAAATAATGAGAGGCATCTATCCCTAGTGAAAAGGATAGTTGGCCCGAGTTTACAAGGGATAGTTGACTTTAGGGGCATCTATCCCTCTATACTGCAAGAGCCTTATCAAAGTATTTAAAAGTCATAGTCGTGAATATTTTGGTATTTCCTAATAGTAGAATATTAAAAAAACACCAAAAAAAATGTATCCAACTTTAATTTCATAATTCGAATGTAAAGAAATGAGTGTAGATACTGTGTTTTATTTATACTTACTTTGCTTATTGTAGGTGAGCCATGCCAAGGAAATACAAAAGAAAGGAGGGCGTACGAGCTCGAGTAGTTTCTTGGACAACAGAGCAGTTACAGTCAGCTTTTCATGAATTTCACTATATCTGATATTGCACATCGCAGTGACAATGATCCTGATCAACCCTGTGTGCTACATCAAACTACAACAGCGCTTCTTCAAACATCTTCTTTAAACGAAAATGCAGAACCTTGTGAGCATGTTGAAGTTGAACACAGAACACAAACAACTATACCTCCGATTTCTTCAATTGATTGTCCAACTACATTTGAAAACGAATATTTGTATGTCGCAGACCTGAACATAACACCACCCAATATGCCATCAACTTCATTCAACCGAAACTCACCTAGCCTTTTGATCGACCCTCAGATTTTAGAAGATACGATTATTGATTTTGTTGATATAGGTGATGATTCACTAATACGGATTCTAAATAACGAAGAAAAAGAAACACCTTCTAAATTTTTAGTCGAAGCATCACCAATACCACAAATTCCTCTGACTTTAGCAAGGAGAGCTAAACAATCGGCAGATATTCTCAATTCTAGAGAAAAAATAAAAGAAAAAAGGGATATTGCTGACAGGAAAAAGAAACAAATAGAATCTAAGATAAACAAGACTGAAGCTACCAAAAAAAGACGAACAATAAAAAAAGCAAATAAAAAAGCCAAAGAACAAATACAAAAAAATAAAAATAAGAAAGGAAAACCAAAGAAAAACTATGACTCAAGTGAAGAAACAGATGGTGACGTGACTGATTGCAGTCATAAAGAAAATGATTATTATTTAAAAGTAAACAAGGATCGTGGATTACGTAAAAGACTAGCTATTTATAGCTCAAACAGTGAAAATGAAGATCACCTCTCACCTAATGCCGAAAAAGGTAAAAAAACCATAGGACTACCCGTGAAAAAAACTAAAAAAAAAAAATTTGAAGAGACTAATGCTATAGATGAAAATGTTTGCGTAGAATGCTTCGATACCTATAATAACACGAAGTCTAAATCTGATTGGATCCAGTGTATTATGTGTCAGAAGTGGTTGCACGAAACATGCACACTTTTTAAGAACTATTGCTCAAGATGTGGAAAACTTAAAATGTCCGGTTCCACTTAATGAAGGATAGTTCCTTACGAATATGTTGATTTTTTTGAATGTTTAAATAATTACTAAGGTTAAACGAAATTATTAATTTTTATTTTGTTAGAGATTCATATGAATGTTGATTTTTTTTTAATGTTATATAATTATTTCTACGTTAAAACGGGAATGTTTCGTTTGAGATGATTCTATATGATAGTTTTAATATGTTATCGCTTAAACAGTTTTTTTGTATTTTTTGTTAAAGACATGCATAAATATAATTATGGTTAAGCATTTTATATTACCTATACATGAAGATAATAAATAAATATTACATTGTGATTACGTATTCTTGTTGATTATTTAAAAAGGCATCTATCCCGCATCACAGGCATCTATCCTCCTAAGTGATTTCATAGTGGGGCATCTATCCATATAGGTAGGCACCTATCCCCAAAAAATGTGTTTCGCAAGAATTACATTTTTGCAAAACCAGCAATGGTTAGGTAAATAAATACAGTTTCTAAAGCTTTATGAATGATTAAACTAACTATATTACAGGGTCAATCTAAGCAAATATGTTTGGTATTCAAATAATGAAACAGTTTCGAAAAGTGGGGCATCTATCCCGGTTTTACCCTATATATATCATACTTATATTAGTCTTTAAGGTTGCTTGAAAATATTAGTATGACCCAAAGTTGCCTGAAAATAAATTAATGTTGTTGGTGCAAATAACTTTAGCATAGATTTTTTCCATTCCTGTTTCTGATAAATTTGAAACTATAACATTTTTTATGAAGCCCAAAAACTTCAAACTTAACCAAAATACAGAACTAACTAATTAAATGCAACAACAAGTGAAATTCTACGAAGTAAAGTAACCACGCTGAAAGTTAACAATCGTGGATTTCCCACTAAACGGACGTGCAGTAGCTTTGAAATTCCGGCAGAGAATGAATTCTAAATGAAATGGAATTCACTTTGAACTGCTAAGAAAAGTAACAGGAGACAGATTTTGAAGGTCTAATTGATTTTTGGTAACAATTTTATATATTGACTGAAAACTGAGGTTGAAAGAAATTATAACAACACTAAATATAGGGGCTTGAACTTTTATCCATGGAAAACATACTCTATTTGTAGCAGTTCCATCCTGCGCCACGATATTTTTCTTTTCTTTTTTAGCCCTTAATGTCCCTCTCTTGGACAAAGAACTCCCCCTTACCTTCTACTTATGAAGGTGTGCTTAATCACGCCACGACTTAAAAAAAAAAAAAAACAATTTTGAATGGATGACACTTCGTTTCTATCTTCTTAATATCTTAGTTTTCGTTCCCGTGGGAATACAGGGATAAAAAGTAGCCTATGTTATTCAGGGTGAATATAGCTTTCTAAAAGTGAAAGAGTTTTTGAAATCGAAGTTCGAAGAACCGAGTTTTTGAGTTTATTCATTACAAACATACACACACACAAAAATACAAATTTTTCCTCTTTATAATATTACTAGCTGTTGCCAGCGGCTTCGCCCGCTACAACACGAAAATTATCCCACGGGAAGATAACATCGGGATAAAACCATGTGTTAATCCAGGTTGTCAGCTAACTCCCTACCAAATTGTATTGAAATCGCTCCAGCCGTTTAGACGTGAAGTCGTAACAAACATAGGTACACACTCACAAACTTTCGCCTTTATAATATTAGTGTCATATTATATTGAAATCGCTCCAGCCGTTTAGACGTGAAGAAGTAACAAACAAAGGTACACACTCACACACTCACAAACTTTCGCCTTTATAATATTAGTGTGATTAGTGTAGACTACTACTAGGTTTTCCTGCTCTCTTTTCTAAGACATCAACACATCACAGCGCAAGTCACAATAGATTTACGACGTACAACGAAACCGCATAAGTAATAAACGCATCCGTTTCGGTTTCAGCTCGTTCCACGCCTCGGGGCACCCAACCCTCGGACGTGGGTTCGCGATAAAACCGTAATCGTACACGACCGAAATGAGTGACCTCTGATCGTAATTTCTTTGAGATTTTTACGATTTTCGGGTTAATTTTTGCACTCTGTCTTATTTTTTTCTGTTTCGCGGATCGTGTTATGTGTTCATAATACCTTTAGTTCGAACCCAAGACACGCACCTCTAATTTTTTGGATTCATATGCGTATTACCATAAAGGGTGTAAAAGTACCCTTAACGCAAATGAAAGGCACTTGTTTTCCCCACCACTGGGAATTGTTTTTTGTTCTAGACCATACCTGGGTACCCCCTAGTTACGGAGATATTGGGGGTCAAAGTTCCAAATTTTTCACAGCTATTTTTGTAATTTATACTAGTATTTCAGGTTATAACTTTACCTAAATTACCTCTATGACCCACTTACTATTCAAAGCATCCACAAGCACAATATTTTAAGAATGCTACATTGAGTTTTACCGTAAAATGTGATTTTTAACACCAAAAAAAAAGTCGTTTCCCAGCAAAAAATTTTGCATAGGGGTACTTAGTTTCATGTACAGAATGCTTGGTTTACGTTTGTGTGAAGGGTTAGTTTACACCCTGTATAATAAAATTATGACTTGATTAGGTGAAGGAAAACTTAGTGAGGAAACCAGCTTGCCTGATGATTTCGGTAACGTGTCCCCCGCATAGGCATTGAACTCTGAACCGAAAAAAAAATACAGTGTAAATATTATGTTTTTCCATCAGTAATTTCTGAAGCAGTAACCCGAACCTTGGCTTTGTACCCTGTTACAATAAGCTCACTTCCCATTACTTAAGAACTATACATAACTGGCTAAATGTGGGTGTACCAACATATTACCAATGGTATGCCCTTTGCTTAACTATTCAGGGAAACAGCAAATGGTCGTGATGTTATTGTGTGGTCGCATGTTTTCAAGAAAGCAAGCTTCTTTGTAGTGTCTGGAAAAAATACTGTCCTTGAGTGAAAGGTCCTTAACCTTTATTACTACGACCATTTCGAAGAGCTCTAAACCGATTAAATTAATTGTTTAATCGTTAGAAAGCCCATAATATCGTTGATCTTAAGAACCAATTAAACGTTTAATAAACCAATAAGATTATCTTCAGTTTAAACCGGTTTTGTCTGTGTCGCTCTGATATAGGTTTCTGATTATTAGAAACTTAAACGACACTCTGACATTATCTGTAGTGTCATGGCTTTGTTATCGATTGAGCCAGTTGTTATAGGTTTATATTTTTTATAAATGGGGGATCGGACAAAAAAAAACTAATTAGTCAGTCAGATATATTTTCAAAAAATATTGGACACGTATTTTTTCTTTTTACACATAAACAAAAAATGAAGACAATACAGTGCTTCGAAAACTCGTGAACTCTTCGAAAACGTCATATGATAGTACATTTTTTACCTACAAATGACGTCCCAACCACATCTTATCTTCGTCAATTTTGATAAATTTGATAAAACAAAAAACACGTATCCAATATTTTCGATAATCTAACTGACGGACTAATTAGAATCATATTTTTTTGACTCAGTCCGATCCCCTATTATATATTAATTCTCAATTCTTTATTGCGTACCGTAATGTATACAGTTGGTACGGAAACAGTTATATCGGTCTCAATTATGGACTCTGTCGGGCACAGCATAGATAAAAGTAGGAGAGAGGAGGAAGAACGCTCGGCGTTTAATAAGTCAAATTACGAGATTATACCTACATGTATTTATTTATTAACATTGTATACCCATTACTTTTAAAAATATTAATTATTGTTATCACACTAATCACAGTATAATATAATATTATAAAGGCGAAAGTTTGTGAGTGTGTATGTTTGTTACTTCTTCACGTGAAAACTACTGAGCGGATTTGTATACAATTTGGTACACAGATAGTTTATAACCTGGATAAACACATAGGATATCGCAGATCCCGATTTCATCTTCCCGTGGGATAATTTTCGAGTTGCAGCGGGTGAAGCCGCTGGCAACAACTAGTATAAATGATTATATTATTATAAAGGCGAAAGTTTGTGAGTGTGTGAGTGTGTATGTTTGTTACTTCTTCACGTCTAAACGGCTGGAGCGATTGTAATAAAATTTGATATGGAGTTAGCTGACGCCTTGGATTAACACATAGGATAGTTTTTATCCCGATTTTATCTTCCCGATTTTATTTTCGAGTTGTAGCGGGTGAAGCCGCTGGCAACAGCTAGTTGTTATATATATATTTAAGTATATATAAAGGGTGTAAAAGTACCCAAACGCAAACGAAGGGCACTTGTTCTTCCTACCACTGCGATATTTTTTTTGTTTTAGACCATACCTGGGAACCCCCTAGCTACGGAGATACTGGGGGTCAAAGTTCCAAATTTTGCACAGCTATTGTTTTTCAGGTTATAACTTTACTTAAATTACCTCCATGACCCTTTTTTCCTATTCAAAGCATCCACTAGCACAATGTTTTAAGAGTGCTACATTGAGTTTTACCGAAAAATGAGATTTTTTAAACCAAAAAAAAAGTTTCGTTTCCCAGCAATAAATTTTGCGATACTTAGTTTGATGTACAGATTGCTTGGTTGACGTATGTGTGAATGGTTGATTTATTACACCCTGTATACATATATATATATATGTATTTATTATTAACTACATAGCTATGTCCGGCTACTTTCGTAAATCTGTCTTTCCCTGAATAGGATATAGTTATCAATTTCAAGGGTTTTCATTTATTTTGCATAGACTAGAACTCTAATTCGATTTCATACACTACAGGCTACCACTGTAGATTTTACCTGTTTTCGTGACGCATAAAAACATAATGTTTTTAATTATTATTTAGTAAGCAATAATCACATACCTATTAGGTAATAGGAATGTGATTGTAAATATGTTTCCTCATCAAAGTAGTTTCAGGAAAAATACAGAAATAAAAAAATAATTGCAGGTTATTATTAAAAATATAAGTAAATAAAATGAAATATATTTAGTTATAAATACGCTTTAGGTTTTGGCAGCGTTTAACTGAGGAACCTCGGAAAGCACATTAAGCTGTTCACCCCGGCTGCCGTATATTATATCTTTGGCAGTCGTTACAGGTAGTGACCTGAAAGTCTGACAACCAGTCTTACCAAAGGGTATCATACTACCTAGTATTAACTGGGTTGTGGAGGTCAGATATCGGGTTAGACTGGAAGCTGACATCAACATAGTTGATAAAAAGCTAGGCAATTGATGATGATGATGAGGTATATCTCTTAATATTTGACAATCTTAATATTGTCAAATCATTTCTCTGGGACTTCGTCGAGCTTCATTGTCTCGGCGCTTTTCTTGTGGTCGCCACTGTTGATTCTGGCTTACAGAAGTTACAGTGGTTTGGGAATAGTGAGGCAGGCTTGTCCCAAAAAAAAAAAAAAAAAAATCTTAATATTGTCCAGCACAATAAATTATCACATTTACTAAGACAGACTAGATAGCCAGCTGTTTGTTCAAGTCAATACAACACTACTATGTGCGTATTATTGCTACCTACATTACACCTCATTTCTTAAACACACAATTATGTCTGCCTACGCCGCATTCAGCACGTTGTTCAATGATGTCAGGCAATTTAAACAATGACTTATGATCGGTGTTTCGATAAATCACAAAAATAATGCTGGCTGTATGGATTTTGAACTTTGACTCACGTGGAATGATAGTTAATGCCATTTTATAAGATTGAAAAAAAAATTGTCACCATTTAATAATAGTATGAAGGTTCATTTGAATCAAGAACGTTACGTTATAGAATACCTTGAAGTGTAAACGTTATGCCTAATAAAGATAGCAATTTGCATAGAGTTTAATTTTTGTATTTAAAAAAATAATATTTTTTAATAAATGAAAAAGTAACTTTGTTTCACTGTCGGTTACCTTTTCACAGACAATACTATATATAGGACACTTTTTATCCCGGTGATAGGACATAACCTCCTGATCTGATCTGCCATGGGATAAGACCCGACCTCCAAGAGGCGAATAAGCAGGCAAAAGCTAGTTTAAAAAATACTGGTAATATAATTCCTTAAAGATATCCTCAAATAATAAACATAGAGCATGATACTACACAGTCACTACATCACACATAAATATGAGAACATTGATAAATATTTACAATATTAATACTAACAACAATATACTTACGACATACACGTGCTGTACAAACAAACAGGTTCTCGTAATACGATATCATATCCCATCATATATATATCCTTATTAATCCTTCGTTTATCGGTCGACAGGTTGATAAGACAAGTATATCGATACTTTGAGATTTTAATGAATACGAGTTCAAAGGATCTTGTCTCGTTAGCTAACGTCAGGTACATAGAAATTCCTTTTATGTGACATTGTATTTTAGGTAACGTATTGAACTTTGTCCAAAAGGTTTCGGTTTCTTGAACAATGTCAAAGGTATGAAAAAATAATGACTGAATTTGATTACTTTAGTTTCCAATGTAGCTCTTTTGATTTTTGTTTATGCTGATCAGACATACCTAATTAATTTATTTTCTACGACATAATTATCGTAGAAAAGACTCATAAGTCTTAGGCTCTATCCACTAAAGCGAGCTTAAATTAAATCAGCATCATACTAATAAATATTTTAAATGTAAAATTTTGAATAGACCGCCAGAGCTGAACTAGATCCAATATGACACACTGATATAAACTAGAATCATCTCTTTTATATTTTGAAAGTCAATCAAGAAACAATCATTTGTATTACAACAGGCACTTTGTTCCGTATTGTTTGCAAAACAATAGACAACACTCAACGGATGAATTCTGTTCCCGATTAAGTTTTAATTGGTAATAAGTTCGCGGTCAACCAAGATATTGTCACAGAGTAAATTGTTACAGAAGCCCGACTCTATACACCGAGCGAAAACAGGCGCTCGCACACCATTGCTCGTTTCCACTAAGAAATAATCCACAACGAAAGCGTAGAGCATTGTGGGATTTAAAGCAAAGAGTACTTATTAAAAAATAGAACATTGACTGAACTTCATGAAAATTATAGCAAAAGTTCTAACTTACATTCTTGGTCTAAGTCTAAAGCCTTTCATGCCACAGTATGACAACTCTCAGTCTTTTAGTTAGATGGGATAATTTTAGTCAATTAACTTAGATTTTTTTGTGAAAACTCATTAGAAACTTTTCGATTCGGAATTCGGTCAGTCATGAAGTTGCGAACCGAATTATCGTTAAGTTACCATAAACATAAAGCACTGTTTGAATTTCACTGACCAGCGAAATTGCGTATCTTATAAATGACAGTGGCTATCATATTGTCCATGAATAAACTATCAAATTGGTTATGGTTTAGTACAAAATGGAACCATTTGACAGTAATTGATAGGCTCTATAGGTTAGCCACTGTCATTTAAAAGATACGCAATAGCCCTACTGGACGGACGGAGACAAACTTCTGTTTCTGATTTATTCTGTGGTATTGTAATAACAGAGTACCTTTAGGTGGATTACCTTGAGTATGGAATAATAACTATGGTGTCGTTCTGCCAAGGACTTCTTTTTGGGTAAAAACATTGTATTGTGATATGAATTATGTATGTTTTATTTGTAAGTTTCTTTTAATACCTACCTATAATAAGGTAATTTATTTGCGATCCAAATACCCTTTAAATGTGCTAGTTAATGGCTTTATACGGGTTATATTAGTTACCTGCTGTGCACTAATATGATATTGAGTAATGGCATTGTTTTTTTGTCCTCCTACGGTATGTTATTGCTTTCCCGTAATGCTTATCAAGTCATACTTTAAAGCAGTGGTTTTTATAGCCTAATGTAGAGAATAATATACTTGACTGTTATTGTAACGAATAAATGTGCAGAAAAAAAGCGCTTTTGATATTGAATAGTCCGGTTTATGTAAGTATCTAACAGTGATCTTTAAAAATACCAAATCAAGCTGTATTTAGTATTACATTTTAATACTGAACAGTTTTTTTAGCTCTAATTCCTTTTTCTTTGACACGCCTGCCACACTACCACTGACCACCAAAAATATACATTACTATTGGACGCCGTTTAGATGTGCTAAACGCGATTAGTTTTATTGGCAAAATCCGCTCCAATAAACACAATCAAACGCATTACTTATAGTAATTAACATCAAACCGCTGACTATTAAAAACAAACAAATTAAATAGAACCTTTTTCAAACTGCGTATAACAAAACCGTGCAACACAGAATCCCATAAGTAAAGTTAAGGACACAGTGAGGGCCGTGAGAAACAAGTCTATACATGAAGTGTTAATTTTAAAACAAAGCATCGCTGTGGTTCAAACGTTGGCATATAATAATGAACAAGTTTCCCGAACAACTTGTTAGGAACATCTTATTAATTTACCACTACTTGGAATCCGTATGTGAAGCTTGTGACGCGTCTCGACGCCCGACTGACGAGGTTGGGGCGTGAAAAACATTTGCGTCGTAAATTTTGCGTGCATATGAAGTGGTTTTTGATTTAAAAGCAGACCATTTTGATACAAATCACTTTATCATATCATTTTCATGTAATATTCTTATTAGCGTGTTGATGACAATTCTAATTGACTTAGCCCATTTGGCAACTAGTTTGGCATTTTCAGTTCCGTCCATCAGCTCCTGTGATGTGCAAATAAGAGAACAGACAGGCCACGATATCAAGTGTCTCATCGTTAGTGGGACAAGACCACATTTAGCTACACTCTAGGGCAGAGTCATCCATGATTTCCACCTGAAACGGATAATGAATACTTATTGATTTAAAGTCTAAACATAGATAATTGTTTATCGATGTTTATTTAGTCTACTTGAGGTAATTAACAAAGTAATAGTTGCCTTTACCCCTTTAAATATGCTAGCATCCATATAGCTAGCATAGATATCTATGCCCAGTCCGCCACACTATTCCCAAACCCCTGTAACTCCTGTAAACCAGAATCAACAGTGGCGACCACAAGAAAAGCGCCGAGACAATGAAGCCCGACGAAGTCCCAGAGAAACGATTTAACTGTCTTGGATCCCGCAACAAAATTAATCAGAAAAGAATAGCGGAGGAGTAGGAAAAACATAATTTTCTCTTCCCTCCATATCAGCAGGAGACAGAACAGAACAAGGCCAATAGGCACACAGAGACGTATACATAACTCTACGTATAAATAACTCTACAACACACGCGCGCGACGGTCAATAATGACAGTCAAAGATGTACCAATAATATAAAAATCATTTATTTAGACAACTAAGATCCATTGGGTTAGTAACAATATTCTTAACCTATGTTAGTACTAACTTAAAATAAAGACAGTGTACAGGTGACTAATGACCTCAACAACGGGCTGTCATGAATCCCATGTCATGTCATGAATCCGGCTCTAAGAACCAACCAGTGATAACCACGACCAGTCTGCTTAGCGTGTTTTCCAAGGCATGGATGATCTTAGTAGTAAAGTGCTAGAATTGATGTACACTGATTCTGTAATGTAAGAGCAAAAAATACAAACAAAGATTTAGTTGTTTCCTCTTCAGATTTCTTGTAAGACTGTCGTCATCTTTATATTGACACCAGCCATTAGTAGTTAATTGATTGATCATTGTCACTCCAGTTATGAAATATAAATGATTTCTTTACTACACTTCTACAAGTTGCAGTTTGCCGCATCAAAATAAAAGACTTAGATAACCAATATAAATTACGGTTATCAATAAACGCTGTTTTTTTTTTTTTAAACATTTTTCAATATTTCAGAATACTGTAGACTAGGCACTACTACACTGTGCTGTAGTTTATAGGCAATAAGGAAATTGTCGAACTAACGTTTGCTCTAATTTGTGTTTGTGTAAATGCGGTTAGAGGGCGAGAATCAGACGGGTCGCAAATTAATACGGGTGCGTTCACACTTGCCGATTTGTACACAACAATACCTACCCATTTTATATTGATTCGGGAGAACCATTAGTTTAATAACCTCCTTGAATTTGACGCGGATGCAAAACGACAGATTGTTTAGTCAATTAGGTTTACTGTAATAATGAGGTATTGTATGATGCTCGTAATGTATGAAAAATACATACCATTAACTGGTCATGGATCATTATGAATGGATGAATCCGTTAATAATTTTCCTATGCACGATATTGAATCGTGACTGCTCTTTTGATAATAATCTGTGGCATTAGATAATGGTTACTAGAGTTGACTTCAAAGGTTTGGTGACATTAGGGTCTGTGTTAAGTGAACGGCAAAGATGACAAGGGATTTTACAAGTTTTTTGCAGGCTAACTGTGCCCCGCGATCTTCGTTTGTGTGAAATTATTATTGTATAAAAAATACTATTCACTATTTGAATCGGATTTTGTTAACAATATCAAGGGTTTTAAGTTTTGTTCACAGAACGCTAGTAATTTTTCTAAAATGAAAGGAGCCTTTTTTAAGTAGACCTTATAACACAGCTATTTGACAGTGAAAGGTCCTGTCAAACTCAGTTCTTTCAGCCATTTTGGACATTGAATGAAACAAACAGACAGACAGATAAAAGCACAAAAATTGCAAATAAAGGTGTTTTTATTATAAGTGTCGTATATTTTTTGGTATGCATTCAGTAAAAAGCTGGTATTTACGAAATCATAATTATACTGTCTACGTGATTACCATTTGTGCGTCGATGTCCCCCTCTCACCCCGTAGTATGACACAAGCTAATTGATTAGATACCTGCCTGGATTCAAACCCAAGTCAAGACTCTACAAACGAGTCGAGGCCATTACCAACGGGCGAACACTAATCTAGTTTATAACCAAGTTAAAAGCATTTTATCAAACCACAAAATTCCTTGCAAATTATATATTTAGCGTAGATCAGCCTTTACAATTGATATAACCAAACAAAAATCACTCAAGTTATCTGGTATTTTAATATTTTTAATACATTTATAATTATGTGAATATTATTTGAATGAGTTTTTTGGCCGACATCGTAGACAGACGGATACTTCAGGGTCATAACGCTTATCTTAAGTGTGCAAAAAGAGGATGCAGTTCGTTTAATATGTAGCTCAATAGATACTGATTTGAAGGTATGTTAAAATTCTGTGTTTGATCCATAACTTTATGCAGTCACACTAATTAGTTGCTAGATAGACAAACTGTTATAAAAAGTACTTAGAAGAATTGATTGAGTTTCTGAACATGATTGTGTTTTAGATTATTTGTGCGATTACAACAGGAACATATTTAAGTATATTGATAGTGTTTTTATACCGTGTAACTAACAACACATTAGGTCCAAAAAAGGCGTGTTAATTAATTGCGAAAAAACGATCTAGCAACAAGATATTTCGGCAGCTATTTTAAGGGTGGTGCCTTAATATTAAATAGGTAAATGCTCCAAATCAAGTAGACACAGAAAAAAATCAAACAAAACTCACCGACGAAAACTAATTAGACAAGCTTTGACATCAAGTCATATTATCTATTTTAGTAGGCTCCAAGCACTGAAACATCTGTTCCATTCAATAATCAGACCCCTTTTCATACCGCGACCCTTTGCCTAATTAATACGTAGAATTAACCTACTCTGAACACCGGCGAATATTCCAAGTTATCCAGTTAGGTATGCAAACATCTAAACTTTTGGAGATAAAGATATCAATTATTATGGAAAATTCTTGGAGGAATTAATTTATGTAAAACAATTTGTGACATGTGTCTGAGTTTGCAGCTTGCGTTTCTTCACTGTGATGTCAGAAATCTTTGAGAA